>JAHHFK020003095.1:0-615000 GCA_024533555.2 Aedes koreicus | reverse complement strand
TCAAGTAAATGGAAACAAATTTGGCAGGTCGAGGTTTTTGAAGGCAAGAAATGTTTCTAAGGTAACTCGAGACCCCTCCGCCTTCTGTAAGAGGGGGGCTCTCATACAAATGAAACACAAATTTGTGCATATCTCGAGAACTAATCAAGCATATGGAACCAAATTTGGCATGAGGAGGTTTTTGGAGGAGAGAAATGTTTCTATGGAAGTTTGAGACTTTGAGGGGGCGGGAGGGGGTTTCCATACAAATGCAACACAAATTTCTACATAACTCGAGAACTAACCAAGTAAATGGAACCAAATTTGGCAAGTGGAGGTTTTTGAAGGCAAAAAATGTTTCTAAGTTGACTCGAGCCCCTCCCTTCTCTGAAAGGAGGGCTGATATACAAATGAAACACAAATTTCTGAATAACTCGAGAACTTATCAAGTTAATGGAATCAAATTTGGCATGTGGAGGTTTTCGAAGGCAAGAAATGTTTCTATTGTGGTTTAAGACTCCTCCGCTCACTGAAAGAGGGGGGTCTCTCATACAAATGAAACACGAATTTCTGCATAGCTCAAAAACAAATCAAGCAAATGGAACCAAATTTGGCATGTGAAGGTTTTTGAAGAAAATAAATGTTTCTAAGGTGGTTAGAGACCGCTCCACCTTCTGGAAGGGGAGACTCAACTAAAAATGAAACATAATTTTTAGCATAACTCGAGAGCCAATGAAGCAAATGAAACCAAATTTGGCATGTTGAGGTTTGTGGAGGCACGAAATGTTTGTATGGCAGTTCAATACCCCTCCCCATTTTGAAGGGGGGGGGGGGGGGGGCTCCCATACAAATAAAAAGCAAATTTTTGCATAACTCGAGATCTAATCAAGTAAATGAAACCACTTTTAGCATATGGGTGTTTTAAATATTTTTTTTATTTTTTTCGTCAAGCAATGTAGACTACATACAATGGTTACAATGTTTTAATTACACGCTATACCTTATTTCTGTTGTCTTTTAGATGAAATTTACTTGTTCTTTAGACAAAGTGATGCCAATGATTTCGCAATGTAAGTGATACTGGCGCATCATTCGATTTATGGGGCCATTTCTTGCATAATTTGTTCTGTATGATTTTTCTAAGAAGAATTTCCGTGTTCTAGGATGCCGGCTGGGACTATAAAAGTTCAATAGAGAAAGTAGTACATCTGATTTCATGCGTTGTGAAATAATGTCATTGATGTAGAAAAGCATTGCAAATTCACGGCGTTCCTTAAGTGTTTGTAAATTGAGAAGCATGCAGCGTGCTTCATAAGATAGCAGTGGAAATACAGTCTAATTAAATTTCCTTAAGGCATATAAAAGAAATTGTTTTTGGACGGATTCTATGCGTTCGTCGTGTATGGCACAGTACGGATTCCATACAAGGTTGCAGTATTCCAGAATTGGCCTGACATATGTAATGTATAATATTTTAATAGTATATGGATCTTGAAAACTGTGGCTGAACCTCTTAATGAAGCCCAGCATGCTATTTGCTTTACTTATAATAGTGTTGTAATGTTCTACAAAAGTGAGTTTAGAGTCTAGGATAATGCCTAAGTCCCTTACTATTATGCATGTTTCTACTTTTTGGTTTCCTACGAGGTGTTTCAATTTTTCTGCTAAATGCTATTGAGTTACATTTTTTCACGTTAAGTTGAAGTAAGCTTTTGCTATACCATGTGTTGAATAAGTTAATTTCGTTCTGGAATTCTTCTGCATCGCTAGAATTATTTATTTCCATGAAGAGCTTCATGTCATCTGCATATATGAGTATTTGGTTTTTTTTTAAGTATGTAGGAAATGCAAACAAAATAAAAAGAAGTGGGCCTAAATGTGAACCTTGGGGCACCCCCGAGGTGACAGAGATGGGGTCTGAAAGTTCATTTTGAAAACGAACTATTTGTTTGCGATGCGTTAAATATGACTGCAGCCAATTTAACAGTCCAGGTTCCATTCCAATTTTTTGCAATTTGAAGAGTAATAATGGTATGTCGATTCGGTCAAATGCTTTACTGAAGTCAGTGTAAAGGGCTTCTACGTGCTTGCCATTGTCCATTGCATTCAAAATAAAAGTTACAAATTCAAGAAGATTAGAAGTAGTTGAGCGATCTTTGAAAAAGCCGTGTTGTTTGCTTGTAATTTGATTTTTTTACTTGCTGAAAAATATTTTCATTTACAAGTGATTCAAAAAATTTTGGGATGCAAGAGAGAATGGCAATTCCACGATAATTGCGGATGTCTGATTTCGTGCCTGATTTGGAAATCGGAACCAAATAAAAGGGTTTCCAAAAGTCGGGAAATGTTCCGCTCTTAAGAGACATATTAAAAAGAAGTTCTATAGGAATGGCAAGTTCGTCTGAATGGTTCTTTAAAAATACGGGTGCAATACCGTCTGGACCTGGTCCCTTAGAGGCATCCAAGTTTTTTAGTACTTTGAGAATTTCGTGAGGAGGTAATTGATTTACAGATATATTGTTGAAAAATTCAGGAATGAATGCAAAGAAGTCGCGTTCACGGCCTTCTTCGGAGAATGTAGTGTATACTTCTTGGAAAAAATTTGCAAAATGCTTGGAGATTTCAGAAGGATTATCACCTACATTTCCGTCAAAATGCATTCGTGGGGGAAAATTGCTATTTTTCAATTTCATTTTTACATAATTGAAGAAATTCTTGGGGCATGATTTGGCTTCAGTTTCCACTTTACGATTATATTCTTCATGTGCAAAATTAATGGCTGTGTTTAGTTGGTTGCATATGTCATAATAATTTTGCAAAGGTCTAGTTTCTAAGGTCTAGTGTAGCCCCTTTTGGAGGCTAGATTTCTAAATACATAAAAATGAATTTCTGTCTGTCTGTCTGTCTGTCAGACCCTTATAGACTCGGAAAGTTCTGAACCGACCAATGTGAAAATTTATATGAAGGGGTTTTTGGCGCTGGGGAAGGTTCTTATGATTGTTTGAGACCCCTACTCTCTCAGGAAGGGGGGCTCTTATACAAATGAGACACAAATTTCTTCATAACTCGAGAACTAATCAAGCATATCGAATCAAATTTGGCATGTGGGGGTTTTGAAGGCAAGAATGTTTTTATGGTGTTTCAAGGCCCCTCCCCTTATATTTTTAACTTGCACTATCGCAAAAATTATGCTTTTAAGAGTAAATCATTTACGTTAGTACGAAAACTAAGAAAATTTGCTTTAAAAAGTTATACAGCAATTGTGCTGTTGAAAGAGACCACCTACATTTTAGGAGTAACAAAGTTTGAAAATTTTGCAGACATTTTTGCAGAGTTGTTGCGCAAGTTGATATTAGTAAAATAGTAATGAGTTAAATTTAGAATTCACTCACTACGTGGTACCATTTCAGGTTTCTGTTCTGTACCCTACTACGTGGTGTTTATTTGAGGTTTCTGTTAATGCAATATCTCGAGACAATGACTAATAGAGAATTCATCCAAGTAATCAAGTCCTTTCGGGTGTTAATGAGAGATGTTGCAAACTTCCCCACAACCCAGTGCTAGAATCCATGTCATCTCTTTGCTCAAGCTTATTCTATAAGAATTATTCTCAATGTCTTTGAATTTTGAAAGAGAGAGCTCCTTTCGCTGATGAATATTGGTATATCTCATAAACATTCGCAGTCTAGTCGTAATCAAAAAGGAATATGCTATCTCTGTACAATAAAATATCTACATTGTTCCATAAAACGAATCATAGAACATGATAAAAATGAGGGCTTGCATATTGTACAATTTTAAGAAATGCACTAGTTGCCTATAAAGTCCAATTCAGAAAAATGAGCATCTTATTTATTTATTATTATCACCGTCTTCGATAAAAATAATCGTACAGACTGAACTACTTTATACTAGTTTACAATAACTTAAAGTCTAAACAATTCAACTTATTCGATTTTTAAAAACATTTTTGGATATATCAAAGTCGAATTCGTCACATACAGCATTAAAAGAGCGAAGACACGAATCTAACGGATTATTATATCCATAGTTAGTCCGGTGATAAGGAACAGCAAGCATCGGATAATTTCGAAGTCGACGAGGAGGAACGTTCAGTGAAATCTGCTCAAGCAGCGCAGGGCAGTCAATAACGCCGATAAGGATGTCAAAGACCAGCAGACATAGGCGTAGCCAGGGGGGGGGGGGGGGGGGGGGCCGTTGCCCCCCCCTAAGTTTTGATTTTATTTTTAGAATTTTATTATTTGTTTCAATATATTATTATTTATTTTTTATCTCTAGAAGGTTGCAAGGTAACTTGTTGCAATACAGTTGATGTTACTCGAATACTACTCAATTAAGTCACAATCAAGTCACTGTAACCAAAAATGACGATTTTGTGTTGCTTGGGATGTTTGTCAGATTGCCCTTTGCCTAAATAAAAAAGCCAAATTACGCGAAGTTGCCTCGATTTTGTAACAAGTTGAAGCAAAAAAGCGTAAAAAATTGACATCCATGAGAAAAAAGTTGTAATTATATAATAGTTTTTAAATAGTTACGAGTAACAATTTTATTACAATATTTTTCCTTTAACCTAGAACCCAACCTATGTAGCCCAAAGTATCTAAAAACCCCAAGCAGCACACAACAGTCAAAACTGGTTTCAGCAGCTCTATTGTGACTTAATTGAGTCACAGAGCAGTCACCTTTACTGGGTTGAAACAAATGTGCTACTAGGGAAATATCTCTTAATATGTAATGTTAGCTATTAGATAAGCATTGATTGATTTTTTTCCCCGCTAGCTGAAAGTTGAAGAAGCTATGCTCAATAAAATGTTCAGTTCTTGGTTAATCAAAAAAACTGAATATTCAAACCTATGCTATAGCTTTCAGAAGCCAAATAATACTAGATTAAGAAACACAGTTGATAGTTAGAAAAAGTATCAACGAAAAATATTTATTTGAACTATTCATGGCATGGGTCAAACCGCCCCGTTACCCCGCTTTCCCCGTTTTAGGGTACTGTAGTTTCGTATTATTGAGAATATATGTTGATCATATCTTGCAGTTTGATTCAGCGTGTGAGAAGCAGAACAGCAAGCTAGTCAGGGCGAGAAGTTTCAGTTGTCTTATCCTATTCAAATAATTTATCCGTTTTTATGAGCATGAGCAGGATAATGAGCATGATTGACCGCCCGAAGTTGTTATTCCGTTACTGCCAGTTCAGCTGTTATTACTCAGAAGATCAACAGATGATGCAAACATGCTCAATGTGTAAAACTGGTGATCCCAAACTAAGGCAATACCGGCGCTGGCCTCGCCCGAATGCAGGTCAAATAAGGAAAGGGTAGGAATGCGTAAACGTTTATTTGGACGTTTTATTGGAAGCCGAGACCACCGCCGCACTTCCACGAGAAATCACTGGGATTTTCGATGACAAGATTGGGTGGCAGCAGGGTTCGTTTTGGTAAACAATAAGCTGAATTCACGCTTCGTTTAGTAAAATATTTAAATACTAGTACCGATTTCTGATTCGAGCCGATTACAACAGTAAGGATGCTATTGGGGCCACACACAAAGTGTAATGGTGTTTTTTCATCGGAAAAACAAGGTGATTTTTTATAATGTTGGAAATCCGATTTGATCTGAGTTAAACCAATAATAAGGATGCTATTGGAGCCACTCACAAAGTGTGATGGTGGTTTTCCGTTAGGAAAACAAGGATAATTTTATGAACGCTTGAGAGACGCTTTGTTGTTCTCTTACTGTGCTCACTCGATCACTCGTTACACCGAATTATAGATAACCGAAACAACACGAAACGCGCCAGGCTCGATAGGAAAATAGTGCGTAATAAAGCATCGACACAACCTTTCACAGCCGATGCTCGAACCAAACTCT
Source organism: Aedes koreicus (assembly GCA_024533555.2). NCBI lineage: Eukaryota > Metazoa > Arthropoda > Insecta > Diptera > Culicidae > Aedes > Aedes koreicus. Next base: position 609,123 of record JAHHFK020003095.1, on the reverse strand, counting down.
TTTTTCGTAACTTACCATTTTTACTACTGTATTCTACAATCTATTGCACTGCTGTAACTAATAACTGTATCAATCAAGTTGAAGTGTCTAATGAACAATCTATGCTAATCCATTAAAAATTGAAATTGAGGGATTTCGTAAAAATAAGAGTCCGTAGATGCATTTTGTGCCTTCTGGTAACTTTATGTTTCTATTGATATCCATGCTAATCGGTTTAATACCAACCGGGAGAGACTTGGCCTTATACAAATGGATTTCATTATCTCCAGTCCGCTCAACCAATCGCAACGTTTTGTGATAGATTGGACGGATTATTATAATTTGAGATAACTCCATGCAGATGTCTTCCAAGTTTGGCAGATCGACAAGCAATCGGTGGAGAGTTTAGAGGAAGACCGGAAGAATAAGCGATGGTTCTGCGCGTGTTTATAAACAGAAGAACCTTCATAACAAAACGAATCATCGGGTAAAATACATACGGTTTTTTTTTTAAATTATAAGCAGTCTAAAGCAGTTATTTGATTCATTTTATCCAGAAGTACCATAAATGGACATTCGAAAGGTTTTCAAAAGTAAGTATAATATTTTCCAGCATGTAATTAAAAAAAACAAGCAAACAAAACAAAACGAATGTTTTTTCATGCAGCTGAAATAACCACGAATAGAAAAATATGCAAAATGGTTGTATTTCTCGAATTTGAACAACAATTTTAATGTAATTCAATGATACACCGTTTTGGTTTCATACTACTCAGATACACATGATTGCTACATATACCGTGTTTCGACAGAACGTGTTTCAGTTGGATCATATCAGATAAATCTGTTCAAATTTCATAACGCAGATGCAGATGTGTATATAAATTATTTTTAAAATATTGAGGAATAGCTGTTGGAACGCATATGAATTTCTTTTCGTCATTGATGAATAAAATTTCTTAAATTATTTACTAACTACTCGTGTGTTGAGAATGAAAGTAGCAACAATTCAGCACAAAAAACACAGCTTGCTTACATTTGTTACTTACGTCGTTTTAAAAGGTTATGTTTGATGTTCCTGTTTAGAAAATATCAGATAAAATAATTATACTAAAGGTGAGCAAAGGGGACACAAACCATAAGCTATAAACCACCAAAACTCAAAATGTATGTTTGTTAAAAGCTAATCACTTATTATTTGAACAACCATTAAAAAAATATAATCTATTCAAACGGTGTGAGCATGGTGAGTAAAAAACGGTGTTTCTTCTGTGTTGCTTTGGGTGAGAGGGTCGCGGATGAAAAGTACATTTTCAGTACAAACTGCAAACAAATTCGGTGGTTATTCTATACAAAAATCCAACATGACCCGTTAAATGTTTGGCATTCAATGTGGTTTGATTTAAAAACATGGGAAAAATCGAAAGTTTTTAAAATCGTTTTTTTTTTTATTCCAGAACAAGCCTAGAATTGTTTAATCTTGTTGCAAGAAACGGTATTGTCAAATACTTTGGGTGAGAGTAGAGAAGATAATCCACCAGCATTCAGGCGTAATGTCACATAAATAGGGCTCCATTCCCGCTCCATCTGTCGGAACATGAAAATGACCCTACTCTACTGGTCCACCGGGCGTTGTATGGTCCGTTAAGTGTCCGTTAATGTTAATTGTTCAGTATGTGCAACCACTGGTTGGAGACGATGTAATTCTCTCTCTCTCTCTCTCTCTCTCTCTCTCTCTCTCTCTCTCTCTCTCTCTCTAAAAAAAAACTCGCCCCCCCCCCCCTATTTGAAATCCTGGCTACGCCTATGCCAGCAGACGCTGCATTTTAACACGCCTGTCAGTCAGTAGTTCCAAACTTATCAGTTTGCAACGGTCCGAGTAAGGAGGGAGATTGTTTGGGTCATTCCAAGCAAGTGAACGAAGTGCGAAACGAACGAACTTCTTCTGTACGCGTGGGATTAGCCCTAACACTGAGAAGGCTTTAGCAGTCGTGATTCCCACATGCTGATTGAACTGTAGCTTGGCATCGATGGTAACTCCCTGGTCGCAGATTGAAGCCACACGATTCAGATGCGCAGACCCCATGCTGTACTGGTGATGAGCGGGATTGTTGGAGCGAGTGAAGGATATAACTTTTCATTTATCGTTATTAACACTCATGCCGTTGTTACTACACCAGATTAACAATGTGTTAATATCATCTGGTAAAGCGACACAGTCGCGTGGAGAACATATTACTCGAAAAAATTTGAGATCATCGGCGAACGATAGTTTGAACGACGAGAAGCACAAACACAAATCGTTAACGAAGATGTTAAATAACAGCGGGCCCAATACGCTGCCTTGGGGTACTCCTGACGTGATGTTGAGTTGACGAGATCTTGATGAATTGACCACTACGTGCGCTGTGCGGCCGGAGAGATATGAAAAGAGCCACTTCGTTAGCCAATCAGGATAGCCGATGCGTTTGAATTTGTCAATGATCAAAATGTGAGGAACCGTGTCGAATGCTTTAGCAAAATCGACATACACCGCGTCCACTTGCCTTCCCAATTCAATCTCTCGTGACAGAGAGGTAACGTAGCACATCAAGTTTGTTGTTGTTGAGCGATGTTTCATGAAACCGTGTTGATTATCAGAAATTAATGGTGCGGCTATAGTGTAGAGGATATTGTGCACCAGCTTTTCGAAAACTTTGCTCAAATAACACAGAATGGAAACACCACGATAATTTGTGACTCGGTTGACGTTTCCTGATTTATGGATGGGAACGATAGAAGCAGTCTTCCAAACAGAAGGAAATGTTTTTTCGCTAAGCGATCGGTTGAATAAAATCGTGACAGGGGCTGCGAGTCCCACAGCACACTTTTTCAGGAATAGTGGTGGTATGCCGTCTGTTCCAGATCCTTTCTTGGAGTCGAGTGTGTGAATTGTCATACACTTCATCAGAAGAGAATTGGATGACGGGAAAGTTAATGTTGTGCGAAGGAATGTGCGCAAAGCAATCGAGACGTGGTACAGGACACGACTTACTGAATATATTCTCGAAGAATTCGGCGAAGAGGTTAGCGGCTTCTGCGTTAGAGCTAGCATGAGCCTTCTCATTTGTAATGTTGCAAGGGATGCTAGCAGAGGATAGTTTTCTAACGAAACCGCAGAAACGTGTTGTGTCCAGATGTTTCGTCGATCGTTACGGTCCTCGCGAGAAAGCTCCAATCAACCTCTCCAAATGCTATTTTCAACTGACCGAAATCACACCTGTTAAAGTTGTAGCCAAAACTGTCAACATCGTCATCGAGTGAGGTCGGAATAACGTCGCCCACGTCGAATAGTAAAACGAACAGCGCATGGTGGTTTTCAATTGGTAAAAGTGGTGCAGGAGGCTCAACTAGATCGACTGTTGATGTTTTCGAAGTGGTTAACTTGCCGCAGGCCGGTAGCAAATAATGCTTCGATGAGAGACTGCTCGTGTTCTGATGAAATGTTTGAAGGGATGTAGCCATTTAACTCTTCGTCCAACTGCCATCGCAAATTAGGGAGGTTGAAGTCACCCAAAGACAAAATGATATCCTCTGCTGAAGCACTGTTTACAAGACTCTGCACTGCATTGTGATCCAGACTCACCCGAACCGCTACTTGCTCCAAATGTTCGTTATTTGACAGCGGAAACGCCTCGCAGCGTAAGTGATGCTTCACGGCAATCAGCACATCACCACCCCGTGAGTGATGACTGCTTGCTGCACTGCGGTCGCAGCGGAAAAACGTGTAGTCGGGAGAAATCTCTGCGCTTTCATTGTCGTCACGAAGCCAGGTTTCGGTGATAACGAGCAAATCGTAGTCGCAATTGGACAGCAGCATACGAAGACGAGCAATTTTGATGCACATACCTCGCACATTTTGGTAGTATACCGATAAGCTGGATCTTGGCCTGGAATCGGAGAGCGATTCAAGTCTTGTTGGGCAATAAGCGCAAACGTACTTGCCTGAATTCACGCTTAGGATACCCCTTTCCCCACACCCACACGTAGGGCCTCGACGGCTGCTGGTTGGTGGCTGGAGTGGCTCGACTACGGTGGGGGGATCGAGGGCTTCCATAGTGCTGTGTTCGATGCGTCCTGGTGTTCGGCTCACAAGCTGGGATTGTTGAGATGCGTCAAACAATGGAAAACGGAGGGCGAATCAGATCTTGAAGGGCAATTAGCACATACGTACTTACGTGTATTCACGTTTTGCAAGCCCCTTTCTCCGCACCCACACGTAGGGCCGGGACGGCTGCTGGTCGCTGGCTGGAATGGCTCGACTACGATGGGTGGATTGAGGGCTTCCAGAGTGCTGTGTTCGGTGCGTCCCGGAGTAATATTTTGTGATGGAGTGTTGCTTGTAGCTGCATTGTCACTGTTGGAGTAGCTCTGAGCGCTACTGGTTATGCGCCTGAATTTGCAGTAGACAGTCTACGAAATTTTTGGGAACTGTAGTCCTCGAACTGTCGAAACATTATTCCCTCTGGCGATGTCGAGGGATCAAGTGCGTTGTTCTTCAAGGCTGGATCGAGACCAATGTTGAACGAAATAAATGACATGTTGCTTGTGTCAGTACCTTTGGCCACAAGTTTTACTACATCGGGATTGTTATCCAATCCTAGGTTTACCTTAACCATTTCCACAATTGCTTCGTTCGTCACATTAGGTTTAATACGAGAAAAATACAGCCAAAACTTATCAACTTGTTTTATGCTGATAGGTACTGAAACTACGTTTGGGTTGAGGTGCTTTGATCCGGATTGACACTCAGAAGATGTACGTACTCCTGAATCGAATTCACGGGGCCGCTTATTGGCACGTATCGATTCACTAGCTGTCAGCCAGCGATTGAGTTTTGAGGACTGTAATGACAGTACAGGCATGGAAGAGATCTTTTTTATTTCCGTTTGCAGGCTATTTATAGCATCAGTGAGCGTTGTCAAAGGCCATTTTTTATCCACATGTTTCGTTATGGTTCGGATATGGGAGTTATCGAACAAACCAGCACAATGATCACATATCCAGCATAGGTTTTTTCGATGTGACGAAAAATAGACCAATAGTGCCCGAGACACACCAGAACATGTCATGTGGAACATGGAACCACAGTAACCACGGCAGGCAACATAATCAATGCCAGTAATTGTCAGGGTACATTTGGCGCAATTCTTCTCGATGTCCCTCAACGGTGATCACACCGCCTTGCTGTAGACGACACGTAGCACAATTGGTGAATTAAAACGTTAACGAAGCTTTATAGCGATGATAGGCTTGAAAGCTTGGACAAAATATTGTCGGCTATCGATGTTCGAAAAGTTTCCCCTCATAAAACAAAATCGAGCGAAGGGAGGTGGTAGGGTAAATTTTTAATGACTACTTTCACGAAAATCACAACACTTATTCTTAAAAACTAGCTCAGCACGCAAAAAAACTTCACTCGCAAAGTTCTAAGGTATACATCAATAACACTAAGAACAATGAACCAATAATTATAGCGCGATATGAAACGGAAAAAACATAAATAAAATTTGCGCTCGGAAGGTAAACAAGGTGATGCCGGACAAAAAAAGGAAGGATCCTTCAGGTACTCACTCTTAAACACGGTCTAGAATACCGGACCAGCTGACCTCCGATGGTTGAATACCGAGCCTAAAAATAGTTTGAAGCATCAGCGTGGTCTAATTCGTCACGAGAATGTTTCGTCTTTAGTCCATTTCCGTCGAAAAGTTCTGCACCAATAATAAGCGTTTTCAACATTTCTTGAAACTAAATGTATCACTCAGACAAATTGAAACGAAGCATGCAAACAGAATAATTACTAAATTTGCCAAATACTCAACAGCATCTTCGTCGTCGTCAGCAACAGTATCCAGTAGGCAATCCGCAAAATGTGTTGCTCTTCAGTGGAACGTACGTGGTCTACGTGGCAATATCGGTGAACTCAAGCTGCTCATTAGCAAACACGAACCGTTCGTCATAGCGCTGCAGGAGACGAAAGTAAACAACCACGGTATCGCTCCAGACTTTGCAGGCAAGAACTATACTTTGCTTCTTCAGAACGGTAATTGTCGGTATTGGCAACAAGAAGTGGGCCTTGCCATCCGTGGAGGAATTCCATTTGGACACATTGACATCGACTGTGACCTTCAAGCCATTGCAGTTCACATCCATCTTCCTACCTCAAAGACAGTAGTGTCAATTTACATCCCCTCGACATCCCCCCGGAGGTAGAAATGGCGATTAAGATACGAAGAAAACGGCTTAGAGCACTGAAACGTAGCAGAGCAGCAGGATCAAACATAGTGGATGTATTGAAACAGTTCCAAGAAGCGAATGCAACAGCTAAGAAAGCAGTGAAGGACGCTTAAGAACGATCATGGGAGGACATTCTTGGAAAAATATCTCCAAGTAGCACTACGGCAGAAATGTAGCGAACGATGAACATCCTGATAGGAAAGCTTCAGCACAGTAAGGTGGCTATCAGACGAACCGACGGGTACACGGATAAGGCGGAAAAAGTGGCAGAAGTACTGGCTCAACACTAATGTGAGAGATCGTCAACCTCTAACCAGTCTTCTAGGTACAGCCAGCCATGTCCAAACACTACACTGCACGCCGAGCTATTTTTTGCCACCCTAGTGCGTGTATTGAATTCACCACTTTGACTTCGTGCTTCCAGACTTACACGCCACGCGGTTGGTACAACACCGATGCCAGTGCTCGTGTTTTGGCTTCAGACACTGTGTATGATGATTCGGCAAACACCACAGCCGAGTGTTTCCGATTGTGTCCGATTGCGAAATACACGCGTGGTTAATTTATTTTATTTCTACCCATGCCGTGTTTGTTAAACTTTAATCAACTTATGCGCCCATCACCCAACGGCCAACAAAACAAACCTATAAGTCAAATTATCACATTTTTAGAATCATCCGACGAGCATTGCTCTATCCGTGGTAACCAGTGTCATACTGGGTGTATGTTGAGAGCTTTCTTGTGATCGTAACCACTCGGCTCGGGTGTTTTCCCAAAAATCAAGACACGGTGTATAAAGCAAAACACAAGCGTGTACACTCGTGTCGCGTCCATTGCGTTGCGTGTTCATCTATAAGCACGAAACTGAAGTGGTAAATTATAGCCACATGGTGGTGTGTATGCAGTCAAGTTCGGCTTTCGTGCAGAACGGTTTGGTGTTTTCACCAAGGCTGGGTGCAGCCTAGCGCAGATGTTTGATGAAGTATACACTCTCAAATGAACACTCTCTTGAAGTGCAAACATACACTCATCAAAATGAACATGAACACGAGCGTAAGCTACGTGCTTATGTTTTGTGCCAAGTTCGCAGCGGCGTTCGTAGCCGCGTTCAAAACATCTATGTTTGCACTTCATATCCAGATGATCGTTTTTATTCTGTTTTGCTCCTTGCGGCGTTCCATACACCATAACTGTTTTCGGTCGGACAGAGATTTTATAAGAAGGCTTTCAGAGATCCTACAGAGGTTTGATAGTTTTGTACGATAAGTGGTTTATTCTGCTAACGCGTATATTAGATCTTTTCTTTCGGAAAACCGATCCAAACGTTGAGTAATCAATTAAGAAAAAGTTATTTTTAGTCTCTAGCGTGGAAATCAATTCAAACAATGATTATAATAATCATAATTATTATATAAAAACTAATAATTGTTCTTAAATCTTGTGGCTTTAAAACTTCTTTGCTTTTTCATTGGATATTAAATATACAGTTGTATATTTTAAAAAAACTAAACGAAATAAGTTTTTTTTCTTTTATCGTCTTGGTTTCCCTAACATATTTTTGGTTCTAATAGTCATATAAACAAAATATGTAAATAATATTGCATGCTGTGATATAAGAGGGAGAGGTATTCTTGATATTTCCTATGGTTCCTCGGGCTTACACCTTACACAGTTCCATGAAAATAACATATACAATCTCTCAGAACTCGGAAATATTTGGTAGGTTTGTTCCTTATCGAAAATAATTATACGTGTTTATTTTTACTTCGTCAGTAGAGTGACCATTCCCGGAGTGGTCCAAAAAGTCACGATTTCTAAAATTTTAATTTTTTTTGAAAATTTACAACTTTTGATCCACTTTAAAGATTTTCAAGATTGACCCTTCGAACTAATGCTTAGTTCTTCTAGATTTGAGTTTAAATATAAGAAAGGTACCTGACTGCTTTCTGTGAGAAAAATACGATTTTATTCATAGTAGAAGAAAACTATGGGAATGATCTCTTGTTTCGGGTAAGAAAATTAAATCGGGTATTTGAAAAAAAAAAATAATAAAAAAATTAAATCGGGTATTTGAAAAATAACTATTAAACTTTATTTTACCTTTTTACTCGTATTTTATTTACAGTCCATACGCAAATGCCCGCACATTGGCCTTAACCCCGGCCATAAGATTCTGCACAACCTGTGAATCAACCGTTTTTTGCATGTAAACCCAAACTTTCTTCAGTTCCTCGACTGTCTTCACTACCTTAGGTCGTTTAAGAAGGTGCTGCTTCATAATCACCCAGTACTTCTCGATGGGGCGGAGCTCCGGAGTGTTGGGAGGGTTGAACATTTTCGGCACGAAATTGACCTTATTGTCCGCATACCACTTCAGCACGTCCTTGGAGTAGTGGCATGAGGCCAAATCCGGCCAGAAGATTGTTTGGACGTTGTGGGCCTTCAGGAGAGGAAGCAGCCGCTTCTGGAGGCACTCTTTTATGTACACCTGTCCGTTCATCGTGTCCTGGGTCACGAAAGGTGCACTCCGCTTCCCGCACGTGCAGATGGCTTGCCAAACCAGGAATTTCTTCGCAAATTTGGACATCTTCTGAGTGCGGACATGCTCCGGAACGCTGAACTTATCCTTGGCCGTGAAAAACAGATTGCCGGGGATCTGTTTGAAGTCGGCCTTCACATATGTTTCGTCGTCCATGATGCAGCATTCAACTTTCGTCAGCATGTTGAGGTACAACTTCCTGGCACGGGTTTTGGCGGACTTGTTCTGCTTCTCGTCGCGATTAGGGGCCTTTTGTACCTTGAACGTTCGAAACCCAGCCTTAGTTTTGGCCTTCTGGACAAAACTTCGGCTTAGGTGCAGCTTCTTAGCCACATCCCGAACGGAGGCGTTCGGATTTCGGTTGAAGGCCCCAACTACGCGGTTGTGATTTTTGGTGTTGTACGGAATACTTTTTCCTTCACTTCTGGGCTTCCGATCGGTGGTCAACCGTTTCTCGAACCATATATATATATATATATATATATATATATATATATATATATATATATATATATATATATATATATATATATATATATATATATATATATATATATATATATATATATATATATATATATATATATATATATATACAGCAATTCCATGAAAAAAAGTTATACGATCTCTCAGAATTTTATAATATTCGGTAGGATTGTTCAACATCGAAAAATATTAGACCCGTATTTTTTTATTTCGTTATTAGACTGGACCTTTCTGCGTTAGACTGGTCCAAAAAATCGTGATTTTTCAAAATCTTCAATTTTCAAAAATTTATAACTCCTAAACCGTTTAACCGATTTTAGTCATTTTTGGCCATTGTATTGGTATTTTTTTGAATTTCCAAGCAAAAATACGAAACCTTTGAATATATCAATTTTTGTATGAAAAAAATACAAAACAAATAGTTTTTCTTGAATTTGACTGCGAGGGGCCTCAACGACTCCTTGTTTTAGTATTTTTAAATGAAAGAGCATTCAATTTTACATAACATATCAAAAAATTGGAGATGTTCTGCGTGTCGTTTTGGAGATACAATTTTTTAAATAATAAATCATTACTCTTCATTTTATACATCACCCGCCTGTAGAAACGATGAAGATGCATGGTAGATTACCATGCGTCTCCATCCAATCAAACCTATGACTAATGAAATCTATGAGTAGGTCACAGAATGTCAAGTAAATATTATATAATAAATAATATTTACTTGACATAATTATATAATATTATAGCAACTAAGACTAATGAGACTTTAGGTAGATATTGACAATTTGATTACCTAACATTCTTTTCGTTACACAGAGGGGCATTGGTATTATTATTTAAAAGAAGAACCGTTGATACGTATTGACTACCTACTGTAGATGTAGAATGTTTATCGACCTGTGAGATTGAATTGAATTGTTTCTCGGCTGTAGCGATCAGGTCTACTCGCTGACGGGAGGGAGTAGAATTTCTAAAGCGGATACTTTTCAGAGTGAAAAATTACTCAATTTATTCTCGCTCACTTTATTGCCACATAACTTTACAGCTGAGCGACAGGCAAACTATTTAAAACACGTGAAAAACAATTTAAAAGCTACTGAGTGTATCATAATCTGTGATTTTTCGGAGAATTATTCATTCGTTGTGCAGGATGCAGTTCAAGGCTTTCATTGGGCAAACGCTCAATGTACTATTCACCCTTGTGCTATTTATTTTAAAGATGAAGAATCAAATGATTTGAAGTTTACCAGTTTTATTGCAATTGCTGATTTCACTAAACATAATCATGTCGCAGTGCGTCTTTTTTTGACTCAATGCATAGCGTTCATAAAAAGTAAGTTATCAGGTTTAGAGAAAATTTATTTCTTCTCAGATGGATCTGGAAGCCAATACAAAAATAAAATGACCGCTTTTAATTTGTGCAACATGCAAAAAGATTTTGGCATAGATGCCGAGTGGAATTTTTTCGCTACTTGTCATGGAAAGGGCCCTTGTGATGCTTTGGGAGGCGTATTGAAACGAAATGCTGCGAAAGCCAGTTTGCAAGATCATCACATAACAACGGCCGAAGAACTTTATTCATGGGCTATTTCTAAGCCAGACTCGAAAATACACTATCAATTTTTTTCGGAATCCGACTATAATAAAATGGAAAGAAAATTAAAAAATCGTTACACACGTGTGAAGCAAATTTCAGGGACTCAGTCATTCCATAGTTTTAAGCCTCAAAACGAAGAGTATATTATTGTGAAACAAAATTCATTTTCAACGGAAGAAAAATGTATAAAATTGTTATGAAAAAACTTAATAAATAAAAATAAATGTATAAAAGTGTTTTTCTTATTTTTTAACATGTTCATCATGTCGCGCGGCTTTAAAGTGTTTTTTTCTTGGAACTTACACTAAGCAAAAATATTTGAAATTTTAAAGCCTTATTTATTTGAAAAGGTAATCGTCAAAAAATAGCAATTGGTCTGTGTGGTTAACGGAAAGCCTTAAAGACTGATTCGAATGTTATACTAAGTTTGTAAGTAACTCATAGATTTCATTAGTCATAGGTTTGATTGGATGGAGACGCATGGTAATCTACCATGCATCTTCATCGTTTCTACAGGCGGGTGATGTATAAAATGAAGAGTAATGATTTATTATTTAAAAAATTGTATCTCCAAAACGACACGCAGAACATCTCCAATTTTTTGATATGTTATGTAAAATTGAATGCTCTTTCATTTAAAAATACTAAAACAAGGAGTCGTTGAGGCCCCTCGCAGTCAAATTCAAGAAAAACTATTTGTTTTGTATTTTTTTCATACAAAAATTGATATATTCAAAGGTTTCGTATTTTTGCTTGGAAATTCAAAAAAATACCAATACAATGGCCAAAAATGACTAAAATCGGTTAAACGGTTTAGGAGTTATAAATTTTTGAAAATTGAAGATTTTGAAAAATCACGATTTTTTGGACCAGTCTAACGCAGAAAGGTCCAGTCTAATAACGAAATAAAAAAATACGGGTCTAATATTTTTCGATGTTGAACAATCCTACCGAATATTATAAAATTCTGAGAGATCGTATAACTTTTTTTCATGGAATTGCTGTATATATATATATATATATATATATATATATATATATATATATATATATATATATATATATATATATATATATATATATATATATATATATATATATATATATATATATATATATATATATATATATATATATATATATATATATATATATATATATATATATATATATATATATATATATATATATATATATATATATATATATATATATATATATATATATATATATATATATATATATATATATATATATATATATATATATATATTTTATATATTTTTTTTTTTTTTTTTTTTTTTTTTTTTTTTTAAAAATATAAACCCTTTCCCAAAAAAACCGATTTTTTGGGTCCCGAATTTCTTGAAAATTCATTATCACAAAATTGTTTTGTTCATTATCACAAAACGTTTGACGCGTCTCATTTTATTTTCCCGTTAGGGTGACCATTTCCATGTTAGGGCGGTTTCAAAAATTGATCTCTTTTAGCTTTCCCGAAGATGAATTTTTACAGAAATCATAACTTTTGAATCATTGAACCGATGTCAAAAGTTAAAACGCCAAATGTAAGATTATTAAACATTCTCGCAAGAAAATATATAATGGCATTAAAAATTTTGAATTTTGTCTTGTAAAACATTGATTGGATTTGTATTTTGCGATTTTCATGGTGTTTGACTAGTGGGCGCTTTACGATTTTATATTTTTGCTTAAATATTTAGACTATTTTACACAATATATCAAAAAATAAGAGGAGAATGTTTTTTCGTTTTTGAGATATATTTTTTTGAAGTTATCAAGTTTTGGGTTTTTGCGCCATACCCATATGCGACTAAACTATCATGTGTCTCTATTGATTTATGGTAACTGTAACATAGTCATATTATCACACGTATTTCAATTTCGGATTCTAGACTACCATGGACTTATATAAGTCTTGAATAAGACTTGAATCAAATTTATAGATTGCTGTAAATAAAGATGCATAGGGCATCAAATAGAGTATTAACAAATTAAATTTGGAAAATGCATCTGTACAATACGACACCCCATATCGATTTTCATTTGGACTGTGATATGACAATGTTATGGTTTGCAATTATACATGTGTGAAGTTTGAAATAAAACTCTGTTATTTGTTGCTCACGTTTAGAAAGCTCCCCCAGTTTCACAGAATATTCTTCTTCCGAGAAGGAAAATCGTGACTTTCTATCGTTTTTTTAGAAAATCTAGATTTTTAGAAAATAATTTAACATTTTGGTGGTAAACACATACGCAAACAGTATGTGTACCACTCGCTGCTGCCAGTAAGCAATAACTAGGATTACTTGCAAAAATTTGAACAACCCAAATCATTGTTGGATATTGTTCTTTGAAAATGGTGTAAGCCTCTCTCAAATATCACAATACTAATCGTCGTTGTATCACCTTATCATTAACGTTTTTTGAATAATGTGAATAATGTTTTTAAAAATGTGTTTACATTGGCAGTCGTGAGCAAGATGTTACGTTACAGCATACTGTGTGAAAGTATTGTAACGTCATTATTGCATTTCAATTCATTGAATTGAATTTACCATACTACCTATGAGTTTCACTACATATAATTATTGCGATGCAAGGATGCAACGGAACAGGACATCGAAAGTTAAGGTTTGCTATTATTTATATGCTATAGAACTTCACATCATCCATGGAATTCCCAACTTTTTTAAAATAATTTAAAATTCATTTTTTTTTCTCGTAGCACCATTGTCTTTACTTCCATGACAGCAACAGGACAACAATTTGCAGACATGTAATTGCAAATTGAATTTTTATTAGCATTTTATGTTATATTACGCATTCACAATTTGTTATATGACACTATATTGTATATTCTATATGACGTTATATTTATATTGGGAAGCTAGGGTATCATTCAAGCTTAAGTTTGACGAGGGAGTTGTATGACGGCTCGTTTCTAGAAGGAAACACACAGTATCATTTTATCTATCTCTATATTTATTCGATTGTGATGCAGTGAATTCTACTCCAACAGTGTCAGTGAGAATGACGCCCTTCTTAACAAACCATCCTGTGAAAAGCTAAATAATGATTCGATTTGTTGAAACTTATCGTTGGAAGAAGACTTTTATGTACCCGACGGGTTTCACGTAAGTCACCATGCTTGCGAGTCCGCCCTACCGTTTTCGGCCCTTCATACAGCGTTACTGTGAATACAAACCGGTAACTCGATTTGATCTTGCTATTGAGTGGAGCCGCATACATGACATGGTTATTGAAGGGACCTTACAAACATTCACGTTGATGATGATGATGATGATGTAATACTACCATCTATTGTAGCACGGTAACTTTCCATAGCAGTGAAATAATCAGAAAAACGATTTGATCAGGAATCTATTGTTGTTTGTGATCATCAAGCTCCTGTAGGAAGGGCCAAAAACGTTTGGGCGGGCCCGTAAGCAGAGGCACTTACGTGAAACCCGCGAATATAGGAAAGAAAATCTCCTTCCAAGAGCAAGTTCACACTCACAGCACTAGAATCGAGTCCTCGATTGACAGAATAAACCCAGACAGAATGGGATGTAAGAGCCAGCCCTCATTTCGCGAAATGTTATAATAGGAAGCAAGCATGGGAAAAATCGATTCACTCTGCACTCATTTCTCACTCATACGCATACACCGTCAGAAGTTAGCGTTACCACTTGTGAGTTATTCCGATTCTGTATTGCAGATTGCAGTGGAACGTCAAAAAACATGAAATGTGAAAGAAACTGTTGGGGACGCCAAAAGATATTGCATCCAGTGTTGCGATCTGCAAAGATAGCGGTACTTTTTATGCAGTAATGTCAATACCTTGATTAATGCACTATTTTCCATCTTCCAAAAATTTCATACATTCCATTCAATACTGGTAAAAGTTTTAGTAAATATTCGCAGATTTGGGAAAGTTCCACGAATATCGTGATGAAAAACTGTATGTGATTTTTTTTTAAATATTAAACAGTTCTGACAGCACCTGGTAAACAAACACAAAACCATCCAGTATAAGTTTTCCTGTTGCGAGGTTGGAACCTCCTCGTTACAATATTCAAACGATTACGGTAAGCTTTTACACTTTTTTAATAATCTTATTGCGTAAATGTAAACTAAATTTATTTGCAGTTGTGCATTTCGAAATGGCCAACAACAGCTTTGAGCATCGAGCTGGTTCCGATGCAGGAATCGGAGAAAACGACAACAACAGTAATTTCGAGGATATGGAGTATCTGGATGAAGCGATAGAATCCGATGCTAAGTCATCAACAAACGATTTTTCAGCTGGCGAAATGGAAGAAGACGAAGCACCTATTTTCGATTTCTACGTAGAGGCTCACGAACGTGAATTTAAGGCTCAAAAGAAGGATAAACTCTTAAACATTCTTCACGTCCAAGCGAACGACAATGGTCAAGGGTCGAACAACAGTTGTAACAGAGCTCGAAAAAATTTACTGCCGTCGTGAACGACGAGTAAAAAAAATATTCAGTGTGCACTATTTTCTCTATCGTCATTTCGTTCTATCAGTCAAACAACACATGCTTGTCGACTTGTTTTGCCGTGTTCAGTCATTCCATTGTCCCTGTGTTCTACACAATTCATTCACACCACAGCAAAGCAGTGATCTGGCTATTCAAGCGTCAAGAAGTTTTGATTGCTTGACTGAATGTTCTGGTATCCAGTCATTCATTTTTGCGTTCGTGAGTGAATTCGTCAGCTGCAGGACTTTTTTTTTTCAATTATACCCGAACATGGCAGAAGACAAGGAAATCGTAAAGACGAAGCTGTAGCAAACGATCTATGGCCGAAATCGCTACAGAGTTTGTGGTTCGAGATCGGGAAAAGGCAAGTTGCAGGATCGATTCAAGAAGTTGCTGCAAATACGTGCAAGTAAAATACATTGGTTTTGTCACTTCATCGATTCTTCAATTGAAGGACTGTTCTTTCTTCTTCACGGTAGAACGATGAAATTGAATGAGTTGTTTGCGCTTATTTGCATTCACTGCTTTCTGGAACGAATGAATGATGAAAGTAAAGCAGCAAAAAACCAGATGATTCACCTTGCACTACAGATTCATGTAGGCAAATTTGTGTTTACTTCATGTTCGCTAGAGGCAGCATGTGATGAAAAATATATTGTCTCAGTCAGGGTGCATTTTGAGATTTGAATGTGAGATTTTAAAGCTCTGGTTGTGGGTGGCGTATAGCTCGTTTCTCAGGCGAGAAATTTTGTATCAACGTGCCGAAGAAGTATGTGAAGAGCGAGTGGAATGGAGTCCCGTAACGAAACCCTCTTGGGAGGACAGAGAAAAGTTTTTCCTGCTACAGCACAAACGGAGTATCGTGCGACTTTTGGATCTAAGCGATGACTTTTTACATAGTTTGAACGGGCATCCGGTGCAGATGCTAATCAAAGCCAGATGAAATTAGTGTCAAAACTGAAGTCAAAAACTAAAAATCGATTTGTGAAGCCTTTGGATGTCAGTTTTGTTTTGTGGGCAAATCATATTCAAAGCTCTCCTGCACATCTGAGAGATGAGTTAGTAAGTGGATCGCCACCAGAGCATTTGAAAAACCTGTTTATTGAAGCCGAGGAAACCGGTGCGCAGGCTGTACTTTCGGATTCAATTGAGAATGCAACGATTGCTGAGACTGTTACTGAAAATTTTGAGATCGAGATAGCGGAAATCGAGGCAGCTTTCAAGAAGATGGAATCGCAGCCATTCAACCTCATTTTCTCCGAACTTTCTACATTTGTCATATGGAGAGCGACTGTAGCTGTCCTTTACTTCGAATTCATGGATCCACTTGTAGAGGGTCAAAGAATGTTTTCCGTACAGCATCGTTAGTTCTGCTACTGGCTTTTGTAAAATGGTCCAAAAAACCCCGTGATTTTTTGTTTTCCCCAACCATGTCCCCGTCCCCCCTGGTTCCCTCCCCACCCAAAAAACTTTTCTTTTTTTTTTTTTCTCTGACGTTGCCCTGAAAGCAAACGGTAATATTTCTACTATACACGCTAAGATGAGAATACCTAAAAGTCGTTAAAAAGTAACGATAATCGCTCAAAAGTGCACATACCCAAATTATGCGTAAACACAGATTACCTAATATTGGGTAAAGGTATTGAAAGAAGATTAACGTTAAAAATTACCGTTTTTTTTATCGTTACTTTTTACTGAAAATTAGGTATTATTTTGTAGTTATATTTTACAGAATGCTTCAAAATAGACAATTTAACAATTTATACATTCGGATAAGTATTTCAATTTCGGAACTTATAGAGAAACAAAATTTAATGTTCAAACGTATAAAAATCTCAGTTATTTTATTCTGTATTCATAAAATAAGTATCAATAAGGTATGGAGAAATCCATGTAAAGTTTAAGTGAGGTTAAACATCGAAGTATCTAAAACTGAAATTTTCAATAACATTCTGGCTATTTTTCAAACTGTATGGAATTGGTCAGTATCATCATTATCAACGATTATCTACTCTTTTTTTTTAATCAACAATTACTCTGCTCTGCAAATAAACACCTCGAAAAAGAATTTTTGCGTTACCTGGAATTACTGAAATATTTTTTCTGCATCAACCCAACCTTTTGGGTTCACACACGTTCCTTTTTTCGCTCCGGAGTGAAGCCGAATTGCACTTCGGGATTCTCGTCGGAGCTAGAATCTAAAAAAAGAATGCAAAAGTCATTGCTTCAAATATTGAGACATTTATTGAAAGATTAATTAGAAACATAATTACGTTTTGCTTAGAAAAATATGGCAACCGCGTTGCTTCATTGTTGAAAATTTATTAAATTTTGGGTAAATAATAACGTCCAATATTGACAAATGAACATTACCCAAATTTCAGTAAAAATGACTGTTTATTATCGTTTAATTTTACCGATATTTTGGGTATTGTCAACAATACCCAATTTTAGGTAAAATAAATACCTAATTTTAGGTTGTCTCATCTTAGCGTGTAGATAATACCCCAAAAAAAAAAAAAACTTACAAAAAAAAGAAAACAGAAAAGAAAAAAATATAGGGACGGGCGAGGAGGGCGCGGGCCGCGAGACCAAAAAAAAAAAAAAAAAAAAATATGTCATGAAGCCCCAGGCACAACAAAAAAAAAAAAAAACAACAGGAGCAACAGCAAAAAAAAAAAAAAATAACAAAAAAGATTGAAAAAATAAGTTGAAGTTTTTTCGAATTCCCGTTTCCGCAAAAAAAAGAAAAAAATAAAAATTTTGCTTTCTTTTTTTTCTTAGAAAAAAAAAAAAAGAAAAACAACCAGCTGATCGTCCCCCGAAAAAACCGAACTGAAGCAGTGTGGACGTTTTCTCTGTGCCTATTTTTTCCTGTTGAATCGTTAACGTACGCATTCAGTTTGATTCAGCTAATCAAGATGATTGTATCACACTCACTTCTTTAAATCATACCTGAAACATAATTTAACATACGACATTATAACATATAATAAGGATCTAACATGATGTTAATTAATCTATTGCAACATAAAACATAAAATGTCTTTTTGAGCCGTCTCTGCTCTGATCATTCCACCTAATTGCATTCACGGAGTCAAATTAATCTCGTTCAGTGTACTCAAATTGCTTGCGTACAGTGGTAACTCATTCATTCAGATATAATATCTTGATGTAAATTTGTTTCACATGATTGTTTTCCTCGTTTATTCTTTCCACAGCTTTCGTTTTCGAGGATTCATGTAGAACCGTCTGATAGGAAACATCACACTCGTTCACTATTCTATTAGCAACCGAGAATTGCTATTTTATATCGGTGGTGCTCATGTGAGTGAATGAATTTTCCCATGTTTGACAGGAAGGAGGTAGTACCATGCTCCCTATCCAAATCGTTTCATTTGGGTGCCTTAATGGTCCTGCCCTCTCCCCGTTGTAAAAATTGTACTAGAAAACAATGCAACACTTCCTTTTATGTATATTCTTTTATTGAATGGGTAAAAATTGATAAATTTTTGGGGTTAAACATGTTTAGAATGTATATATGTTTACATGTGCAAAATTTCGTCTGAATCTGTCAAGTGATTATATAGATGTCTTCCAAGCAAGAAGTGCTTCGACAAAAAATATGGGCACGGTCGTGGAAAATCCAGGTCAGTCCCACAGGTGGATCGCGAAACACTCGTATACCGTGTGGTAAAATCGTTCAAGAATACCCAGACGACACAGCGGTGAGCTGACAGTGGAAGAAAAGCGAAGACGAGCAACCCCGTGAACGCAAGAAAGGTGAGGGATTACTTAAGCGCAATCCAAACCATTCGATTCGGGACGTGGCAAAGAAGGTCAATTCTTCCGTCTGGTTCGTCCAGCAGGAAATGAAGCGGGCCAGACAAGATAAGGAAGGCACCTAACTGAACCAATAAACAGAATACGGCGTTATGTTTAGAAAATGGAAATATCTTCCCATCATCATGCAATCCCAGTAGTGGATAGCAATTTCTGCTGTCACTAAACATGTTAAGATAAAGTATTGATAGGTCCGTTAGTACTAACGGTTCTAACTAACCTATCAATTTTTTCTCTTCACATCTTTGGTTCTAGCAGAAATTGCTGTCCACTACTGGGATCGTATGATGATGGGAAGATATTTCCAATTTCAAAACATTATAATTTCATTATCGTACTTTAAGCAATAAAAACATAATTAGTAAGAATACGGTGGCCAGATCCCGCGCCAGCAAGCTGTACCGCGAGTGGTTGGTGCAGCCAAAATGCATCGCAATGAAGGACGAGACGTACATTAAAGCGGACGCCAAACAGATCTCCGAACTGAAGTTTTTCATCAGCAAGCTTCGCCTGGATGTTCCAGAGAAGTTCTCGAAGAAGAAGGTCGACGAATTTGCCAAGAAGTACTTGGTGTGGCAGGCGATCTGTGGGTGCGGCAAATTCAGCAAGCCGTATGAAATGACCGTAACCATCAACGGCCAAATATAAAGAAGAATGCCTTCAAAAGCGCCAGCTGCCCTTCCTTCGATCCCATGAAGGTAACACTCTGTTTTGGTCGGAGCTGGCATCGTGCCATTACGCAAAACCGGTGATGGAGTGGTACGAAGCCAACAATAATGCTTTTTTGCCGGAGGAAGCCGATCCGCCAAACTCACCTGAACTTCACCCAATAGAAGCATTCTAGGCGATTATGAAGAGCAAGCTCCGAAAAATAGGGAAGGTCTTCAAAAATGGATTTGAAGAAAGTAAGGAATTGAAGAAAGAGTCGATGAAAGTGGTGGCGCATGTGTCGCACAGGATTTGATGGGTAGCGTTAGGTCCAAGGTGCTTAATGTCTGCTAAGGAGAAGAGGTTGAATAAACCAACTTTGCAAAAACATAGCTTATATGTGTTTATTATTCCCTGAGAGTTTCAAAAAATATCCAACTTAAAATGTATATATGTCGATCATTTTGCATGTTGCATTTTTTTTCGAGTACAATCTTTATGTAAGGCAATGAATATTTAGTACATTTTGTCGTGGTCATTTGATTGATTACCTTGTGTTAGAACGTTTTGTTGAAAGTAATATTGGTTAGGTTTGTATACCGTTCCTAATTTAATGATTAAATTTTATTTTGATGTAGGGTCAAAATATATAACAACAACTACACTTACCACCTCTCAAATGTCTGAAAACCTTTTGCAGGATCCACCCGGTCCAAATTCAGACTTCTTCACATTTTCTGGGTGGTTATCATGGTGTTTCTGCTATTCAAGAGCGTGTTCCATGTCTGCTATGTTTTGTTTTTGTTTATATCACACGCTCAGCAACATACTCTCCACTGTTAAATTTTTAAATATTTAATTTGTAGTTTTTGTCCTACTCAATTAGAATTTTGGGTTAAAATTATCGATATGAATTGTATTGCGTTTGTATTAAAGTTAGATCCTGTTTCCTCTCGTACTGCAAAAGAACACAGTAAACAATACGGATTAAGCGTTGTGGCAGTCGCAGAATGGTGGCATGCTTTGTGCTGTTTCTGTCGCGCGTGTTTGCTGGATGAACTATCCCCAGTACCGTTGGGAGTGAACGGAAGTGTTCCCTGAATTCCGCCGGCCGTTATCCGTGAACTGTGGCACAATAGTAGGGTGTAGGATCGCCGATCATAGTGGAAGTAATTATTAAGGATTCCTTCGCAAGGATCCTTCAAACCACCCGCCGTCTTCGCTGAGGGGGCTCAGCCAATAGAGTCCACTCGCCATACGAGGAGAGATGAAGCAGGCTGAACCGAGGGTGTGTTCGCCTGGGTAATCATTGTGGTGACTGCCAAGGACCATCTGCGGCGAGTTGGTGGTTCGGTGCTCTATCACCGCCGACGCTGAAGGGGTTCCGACAAAGGAGCCTGGCTCATCCCCTCCGCTAAACACCAAGGTCCACTGTGTAGGCAACAACGTCATCGTGAACAAACGAACCAGGGGCGAGACCGGTAAAGCAGCCACCGCCATCATCATCGAAGGGCCCCAACGAGTAACATCGGATAGTCGGTAAGGGGAAACGGTATAATTGAATACACGTTTTAAATAGCATACCCTTTTCCTTTAATTTATTATCCATCAAATCCGAACTCCTTTGGGGGAAGTATAAAAGGGTAACTAGCGAAAAGCTAGCAGGTAAGCCGGAACTCATAAACTCGAGCGCACACTAGTTTCATAATATTGTTTTTCCTGGTATGTATGCATAGGTTTATCAACCGATTCTCAGACTCTTAATTTTTGCATTTCTCGCAAATGGCGCAAATGGGAATCATATTTTTTTCATAAAATTTTGTTTAACTAAATTTCGTTTTACACTAATTGTGCGTTCACCAAATATTGTTCGTAGGCAGACATCTTATATTCATGCCAGATGTCTATATGCCTATGAAATATAGTTAATCACTGTGTAATACAAGGTTAAGCAGAAGAAAAATATACATGGATTCTCAATTTTTACCTAGCACACCTGCACATTTCGACGCATTTTGCTTCCCACATGCGAGTTTCGATAGAAACAACTTCCATCGGTTAATTATTTTGTGATTACCACTCAGCTAATACTAGTACATCTACCCTAGTAAATATTTGTAAATATTGACCAATGGTTTATCTTACGTTACTGACTTTTACTGGGCAGGGTTAAAAAGAAAATTATAATTAAAATGTTTCTTCCTATCAGAATTACAATCGCCTGTCCACACGAACCACCGGACAAAAAATCCCGTTACGATTAAAAACTGGAAAAACTGACTAGCTGCAATGATTTTTTATGTAAAATGAAATGTCGGAAGTTCTGTGTTATATGTGTACCATGAAGCGGTCAATAATGCGCACTATGTTGACAACATGTTTCTGGTAGATATCTTAAGTAGGATTTTTCATTTTTCGAGTGAAACGACAATATAAATTGGCGTTTGCACACGTTTGTGCATGGGTGTCGTGAGATGAAGATAAGCGAAATGCATCAGAACAAGTTGCCTGGGTTGGCTGCCATGCTAAAAGTGTTCACACTCATGCGCGACCAAGTAATTTACGTGCCAAAGAGATAGCCATAACAAGATGCAGCGTCGTGGATCAATGCCGTTGGAGTGTAAGCAAGACGATTTAATTTAATTAACACTCGACGAACAATAAGTAAAAAGTAAACGGTAAATAAAAGCGTTAATTTTTGACGTGTAACTTGTTCTGATTCAAGTATATGTTCATTCGAAATTAGAGCAACGTGCCACTTCTATCAGAATTGTTTCATATCAGAAATGTAGTTTATAAAGATGCATGCAGCGAGAAAACAGCTGGTAGCTCATAAAAAAACCTGAATTTTCATTGGGATGTAAATATTGATGCTTGTGAAATTTTATTTCATTCCGCATAATACCGCCACTTGCAAGAAATATTTCTATGAAAGATGGGGTTTGCATACAACATTTTAGACAATGTTTAAAAAATCTCAGATTTTCACATACTTGATAATTCTAGGAACTAAATTCAACAGGGCGAATCTTACAATGAGAGATTCTCTCCTGTCTCGCTCTCTTTAATTTATTACAGCGTCATTATAAAACTTTCGAGCGATTCTTTAGTACAGATCGAAACACAACAGTGCTGGCTAGCATACTCTACAAATAGTAGAATGAAAAACGCAAAGGTGATTGGAATATAAATGAAAGGGAAAGTAATCAAAGAGAGTCTCTCAATGTTTGATTCGCCCTAATGAAAATTGTCCCTAGAATTTTAACTTTAATATTATGTGACGCTTCATTTATGTTTTTTTTTTCTTTACCATTTCAAGCTTTCACAATTAGCTTATTGGTTGCTCTCAACTTAGTGTTCTAAATGCACTTCCACAGTTATTATTTGAGAGCTTTCGATGCCAAGCACCATTTTTGCATTAGTATTATTGTGTGGCAGTGTGGCTTCATTTATGTGCATGATATTGATCATAAATGTACACTGCTTTTTCGAGCTGTGAAAGTAGTATGGCTGCAAAGTAATAGTTTGTGTGTTTTTGACGTAGACTAGGTCTTTCGGCAAGGGTAGGGTCTAAATAGAAAATCTAAAAATAATCGACCGTCACGAAATATCGTTACAAATTAAACGCTCATAACTTGATAAATGCTCAATACATTTTCAAAATGTTTACATCAATCGGTTGCAAATTTTCCCGCGTATCAATTCAATTATCAAACATTACCCTTTAACAATTTTAAACTTTTGAAAATAGAGAAAATAAATGATAATGTCTTATAATTTAATTTTGCAGGCTAGTTTTACACAGTACTTTCCTGTCACAAATTTCAAATGTAAGCAAGGGAGGTCTCATAGGCAGCACTGAACGATTTAAAAGGGGTACATCTTCGCAATTTTACTCATTAGTGTCGCAGTGCTGGAGCTGGATAGATCATCAAGCCATCAGGGATCAGCTGCAGCTGGCGATGGCATGAACTCTGGAGGCAACCCCGATGAAATAAAACCTGCAGTGCGGAGCGGCAAGGCGCCAATGTGGATTAGGCAGATGGTGGTGGCACGTACCACGTACCATAGAAAGTGCACTGGCGACCAACTAGTGGCCAGGTAGCTGATTGCTCTGCAGGCTGTTGATAGCAAGCCCTTGGCTAGGCAACGGTTGCCCAAGCCGGTGATGATTTGTTGCCAGCCGGTGGGTGCCACCACGAGGAGCAAAATGAGGTGCTTGAGTGTGTGTTTGTGTAGGTGCTATTCTTGGTAGTCATCTTAATCTAAACACGACAGGGCAGAAATAACCTGCTTCGTGAAAAGACCGAGAAGGTTTCAATTCTAATGCGGACTATTTCAAATCCGTCCTTTTTAGGACGACCAATCCAATTTTGAGAGAATTTGTTTTTTTTGTCTTTATTAGGGTGACTTTTAACCTCCTGGGTTAGTTCGTCACCTAAAGACTTTGTTTAATTTGAATTTATGTAACATCTTACCAATTGTAACACAGTGGTGGCTAAAACAATTTTAATTTCCTCTTCGTTGTGCACAATTTACAAATGGCTGCCGTCACGAAAAATTAAAACGTCTTACGGGTGTGAATTGAAAATCTAAAAAATAAGTGACCGTCACGAAATATCGCTACAAATTAAACGCTTATAATTTAATAAATATTCGATAGATTTTCAAGATATTTACTTCAATCGGTTGGAAATTTACCCCCATATCAATTCAATTATCAAAAATGATTCGTTAACAATTTTATACTATTGAGGATAACAAAAATAAAAGGTAATGTCTTATAATTTAGTTTTGCAGGCTAATTTTACTAAATGCACAGTACTTTCCTATCACAGATTTAAAATATGAGCAAGGGAGGTCTCATATGCAGCACTGAACGATATAAAAGGGGTACACCTTCGCAAATTTTCTCATTCGTGTTGCAGTACTGTAGCTGTGTGGAACAACGAGTCAGTATGGATTGGCAGCTGGCGATGGCATACACCTTCGAGGGTGCATTAGCTTCATTCGGCAGTGCGGAGCGGCGAGGCGCTAATGTGGATTTGGCTGCTGGTGGTGGCAAATACCATAGAAAGGGCACTGGCAACCAACCATTGGCCATTGCGCTGTTGCTAGCAATCCGTTGGCTAGGCAACCGTTGCTAGGCAGCCATTAACTATGCAGTGGTGTGCTAGGCAGTCGGTTGCCCAAGCCAGTGATGTATTCGTAGCAAGATTTCGAAAGCGTATCAAGATATAACATACGGAAAATCCTCCAAAACCTACCGATGCCAAGTGAGCTCGTGAGCATCGGGCGAAACTGAAAGCAGTCAGAGGTAATGCTTTGCCAACTACTGATTGAGACGCTGGAAAAAAGCCTTCAACTCGAAGCCGTATCATCATTCAATCCAAACGGCCCTTTTTAGGGCCACCAATTGCTTTCTAAAGAGTGAACAAAACTATTTTCTGACAAACTTACTATTTAATGCTGGTCAGACGATCTATTAGGTCCACATCTACGCTATTTTGTTCATACTGCACCCTACGGGTTGGGGTCAAATGAACATTTGAAAATAACTGAAACAGTTTGAACGCTAATAGCTTTATCATTTCTCGATAGATTTTAGAGATTTTTGTTTCAATCAGTTGGAGATTTTTGCGACTGTAAGCTATCACAAATATCATTGATTATTGATTTTGAATTCCCAAACAGACTCTGAACAATCTATGAAGTGATAATGTTTACATACAGTACCTGCGTTGCAATGTTTGCAACTAACGAAAGTAATCAAACAGTTTAACGTGGTCTACGTCAACCAGTCGTGTGTTAAACACAACCCCACTGATTTTCTTCTGCAACCTGGCTGTTAGTGGTCAATTTGCTATTATTATATTTAAAAATCTAGTATATTGACTGGACATTTCAATGCGTACATCACAGTCTATTATGAACTCTATCGTACCTAATTCGTTTAAAAAAGGATTGCAATATTAATGACATAAAATGGATACTTAAAATCAGCGCCAACACACAGGGCATCCCGGGAAAGGCCTTCTCCCTATTGACACTCCATTGCCTGTGACAAGTAGCTTTCGTCTGTATGTGTTGAACTGGCGTTCCCTCCCACTCTCGCACGGTTGCTGGGGCGTGGCCGGGGTCGACTTTGTCTACTGGAGGCTGCGTATTTTTATCTGGAGGTTCGGAATTATTCCCCGGGTTTCTTACCGAGTAATAGCGGATCTGGATGTGAGAGTTCTCTTCGCCACCAGCAATGTTGTGTAGCGGTGTATGCTGTGCTATGGTGATATTACAACATATTGTAAAATAGCTCATTTTACTGATTTTGCAACACGACCCCAAACATTTGTACAAATACCTTAAAATTGTACAGGTGTGTGTGTGTGTGTGTGTGTGTGTGTGTGTGTGTGTGTGTGTGTGTGTGTGTGTGTGTGTGTGTGTGTGTGTGTGTGTGTGTGTGTGTGTGTGTGTGTGTGTGTGTGTGTGTGTGTGTGTGTGTGTGTGTGTGTGTGTGTGTGTGTGTGTGTGTGTGTGTGTGTGTGTGTGTGTGTGTGTGTGTGTGTGTGTGTGTGTGTGTGTGTGTGTGTGTGTGTGTGAATGTATGTGTGTGAATGTATGTGTGTGTGTGTGTGTGTGTGTGTGTGTGTGTGTGTGTGTGTTGTGTGTGTCTTTACAATCAATCTCCCACTGACCGGCAGTGCTTTTATGGAAGAAACTTGTCTGCATTTCTTCAGTAATTTATATGTGATCACTATGTGCAAACATGTTTAGCCCTGGATATTGAAGGTGACAGCTCTATTGAAAATCCAACGACCCATTTCAAGAATGCCTGTTCATACACGTTCATTCTGAGGTTCCCTTCATATACAATAAGCCCCGCATGAAAATCTTCACACATCAAATGGATATGTGAGTTTTCACACTTCCAGAATCAAAAATGGAAGTTCTTGATCCTGGCGTGTATATAGTTAAGGTATATTTTTGATAATCAAAACGACCCCACCAATGTTCCTTATCTGATGCTGGAAAGCTCGTCCGGATGCAGGAGCGGGTCACTATAACACAAAAAAAATGGGAAAAAACAATCCATCTCAAGAAACACGACCATGTCACACTATGAGAGGGATTCCATTCTCAACGTCCTACACAAAGCACTCGAAAAAACTCTACAAATACCTTAAAATTTTACAGGTCACCTAAAATCGACGAACGGCCATAAAAGGCAAACTACCGTGTGCATGTGTATGTACTTCTTAAGAAATTCCTGTTCCCGGCACTCAACACTCTTTTATGCACTAATCTCCCCGACGACAGCTCAATCTTCAGCCTGACTTCCTTTTGCACATTCAGGATGTTCGACTTTGCAAGGGCCTGGTGTAAACGGATGGGTCAGATCGTCTAAAGCAATCAATCCAAGTTTTCCCTCGACTTGTTTTGCTTGGTTCCACTGGGATATGGTCAAATTTGAGTTGGAGACCGTTTTGCTATTTGGTATCTTGATTTCGCTGTTACCAATGACAGCGACCGCACAGAGATGTCTTATTTAGAGTGCCTTCTAGGAAACGCTTTTTTTTTTCTTCAGAAAACAGTGGATGTAATATTTCAACCGATGTAAGCAAACGGAAAAAGAACATCAAAAATAAAGATATACTTTTCTGCATATGATAAATAATTTCAGTTCATACATGGAAATACCAAGTTCAGCAAAAAAAAAATTAAAATGAATTATTTTTCTCTACAGACTACCAACATGTCATGTAAATTTTTGTTCCCTGAGACCGACACATGCAAGCGTCCTTTAGCACATAAGAATAAGTTAAAAGAGATGAGAAAATAATTCCAATCAAACCCATCTTTTGTCGAATTGCGAATGTGTCAGTGTCAGGAGACACGATTTCACATGAAATCTTTGTTTACGTTCCCCGACCTTTTACAAACATGAATTACGTCTCGTGTAAAATTCATAATTTCTAAGTGTGTATGTATACGATACATTGTATAAATTTTCAGGTTCATAATGAATACGCAAGTTTATCTACAATTGCAGCAGAACAACAATTAGCAGACATGTAATTACAAATAGAATTCATATGAAATTCATATTATAATATACCTTCACTGTATATTAAGTGGAATCGCATGCAGGGCAAGGCGCACGGTAGGATGGTGGCTTCCTACATACATACATACATACATTTATTATTTAGATTTAGTTTGATAACCTGCTGAGTCAACATTGTTGTTATGCTTTATCTTTTCAGGAAATCCCACAAGAAAGTGTTCTTCGCATCGTATCTCAGAGTCCTTATCCTTTTAATAATCATCAGTCTCATCAACGTGTTATAAGCATTAAAAAAAAAAAAAAACGAGACTGAAAGGCGTAGCTTTTGCCTCAACACTTGTAATGAAGCGTGAATTCTCCATGCTCATTTAATTATAAATTAGTTATTATTGCATACCCATAAATGTAATTAACTTTCAGGAGTAACGGAGAGCAACAGGCAAAACTTTCGTAAAATATGTTTAGGTAGCGGGCGGCGGCAATAGGCTAACTAATCACCAACTGAATTTCTTAAATATTTAAATTTGAAAATTGCAAACATCGCTTGCCGAGCGTATCCTAACGCTTACCCTCCCTTCTAACATAATTCCACCTTTCCCGTGACACTTATTAGTGTTCGTGGAGCTCTCCGCTTCTCTCTTAAGTAAGTGTCGGACTAATATTCCTTCCTTATCCCCACCAGTTGCAAGGACGTGGCCAGGACAGCTCTGGTCATTTGGAAAGGGACACATCCTTTATCTATGAGGTAGGGGTTCTTCACAAATCACTATCTAACTGTAACCGATAGAGGCGCGTCTCTATCTTAACAACAGTTCAGAGTTTGTACCACCTACGCTCTTGTGTGACCTGGTTTTTGCTATGCTATGCTCTGCTATGCTATTTGGTACCGGAGGTAGCTCATCAAATCTCATCCGCTTCTAAGCATATTGCTATGAGGTACCAGATGGTTAGCCCCTGATTGCCAGTCGATCTTCCGAATTTGGAAGACGTCTGCATTGAGTTATCTCAAATTATAATATTCCGCCCACTATATCACAAATCATCGCGATTGGTTGAGCGGATTGGAGATAATGAAATCATTGGGTATAGGATCAAGTCTCTCCCGGATAATGCTAAAACGATGAGCTTCGAAATCAATAGAAACATGAAGTTGCCAGAAGGCACGAATTTCTTCTAGGGACTCTAATTTCACCAGATCCTTCAATCGTAACTCTAAATGGATTAGCATAGATTGCTCTCTTTAGAAGGTTCAACTTGCTTGATGCAGGTATTAGTTCCAGTCGTTGTAGTAGTAAATACTACACTCAGCGAAATAAACTTTCGATATTCATAAGATTGAATTATGATTATTTGCCATAAAAATCAGTATAAATTTCATAAATTTTTCTTATGACATATAAAGATGTTGAAAAATGTTGAAATAAAAATATGGAGCAGCCTGGATTCGAACCTTCAAAGTTGAGGTTATGAGTCCAGTGACTTGCCCACCAGTATATATCAACACTTGTAATTAGGAAAGCTTAGAGGCGTACAAGAACAACGTCGTATAAAACAAAATCCATTCATAAGTCAGCCTTATGAAATTCCAAAGCATTGTTCATAAGTTAAACATTATGAAATTCCTTAAGTTTATTTGCTTGAGTGTTGGTTAGTCAAAATGTTTTTAAAAATTCAAATTTGTCCCTCAAATTTTCCTCCTAAAGCGGTAACGAACAATTTTTGGATAGTAATATTCCTAAATCTAAAGCAGCAGTTTATAACCAGTTTCATCTTATTTGTTACCCATTCCTTGTCTCTAGAATGCAGCACAGTTAAATTATTTTGAGTAACATTAGTTTCATTGCTTTACGACCTTCTAATTGGAGCAAATTTCAGCATAATGGATGACCTTGATGTAATTTTCACTTTTCAATATATCACTTTGTCCTCGGTATATGTAGGAAATATATAATTATATAATAATTATGTAATCTTTTCTTCGAAATCGTTCACGCACGCCTTGATGCAGCACTTGTTTGATATTATTTTTTGAACTAATGATACATTAACGTTGTACACAATTTTTATTTGCGAATTTATTTTTATTGATGCTTAAATAAACAGTCTATTTAACGGCTACTGTGGAAAATCGACTAATTGAATTATTTACCTGAGAAATGTACCATCAAGCAATCAATAGTTTATGCAGTTTATTTATGAAAATGCGGGACGGGCCGTTAGTTTATTGGGCATTATTCAGAAAAAAAAAACATCAATACCATCCTAAAAACGAACCTTTTTTTTTAGGGATTAATGAATAAGAAAATATATTTTTTTCAAAATTTTCCATGATCATGTCAATCCATCCAGCAGGGCACTTTTCACAAAATTAAAAAATAGCATGTTTTTTGTGGTGTACCAATAGCGTACCATAGCGTACCTTTAAGGATTTTGAACGTACCTGTCAAATTCCTTGTTTTTGGGTGCCCTGCTGAATAGACGGTCGATTTTGCGAAATTCTTCATAAAACGCTATAAAAATTACACCAAAGTAATGTACCAATAACGTACCTTCCGAATCTGATGTTTGATTTAAACGTACCTCAAAAATTTCCATACTTACTTATATAAAACTTTTTAAAATATATTATATGTAAAATCTGACCTTGGATTCAGATTTCTGAGGAAATTCTAGCCCTAAATGACCTATAAAACATACTACTTAAGTACATTCTACGCTATTTTATAGTCAAAAAGGTTTTTTTAATAATACGTTTAAGGAAACACTCTTGAATGGCTACTTCCTGCTAAGCATTTCGATACCCCTGAATATAGATAAAGGGCAGGCATGTTAGAGATCACTAAAAAGCATGTTTTAATAATAAAGAGACAATCTGTACAGGTATAGGTTGAACATACGTTATTGGGAAGACATGGTTGGTTTTCTATGATAAATTTATTTTTTTCTGATTATTTTCATAAATACGTTGCTACGTGATTTATGAAAATTATCAGAAAAAAAAATTTTATCATCGAAAACCAACCATGTCTTCTAAATAAAGTTCAGATACGTTGAGGTACATTCAATCTTAACCCATACAAATTGTTTATGGACCTTTGAGGAATTGTTTAAGAAGATAAAATCCCCAGCAGGGCACAAAATTATCACGTAGCTACGTATTTATGAAAATAATCAGAAAAAAATAAATTTATCATAGAAAACCAACCATGTCTTCTAAATAAAGTTCAGATACCTTGAGGTACATTCAATCTTAACCCATACAAATTGTTTATGGACCTTTGAGGAATAGTTTGAGAAGATAAAATCCCCAGCAGGGCACAAAATTATCACGTAGCTACGTATTTATGAAAATAATCAGAAAAAAATAAATTTATCATAGAAAACAACCATGTCTTCCCAATAAAGTATGTTCAACCTATACCTGTACAGATTGTCTCTTTATGATTAAAACATGCTTTTTAGTGATCTCTAACATGCCTGCCCTTTATCTATATTCAGGGGTATCGAAATGCTTAGCAGGAAGTAGCCATTCAAGAGTGTTTCCTTAAACGTATTATTAAAAATACATTTTTGACTATAAAATAGCGTAGAATGTACTTAAGTAGTATATTTTATAGGTCATTTAGGGCTAAAATTTCCTCAGAAATCTGAATCCAAGGTCAGATTTTACATATAATATATTTAAAAAAGTTTTATATAAGTAAGTATGGAAATTTTTGAGGTACGTTTAAATCAAACATCAGATTCGGAAGGTACGTTATTGGTACATTACTTTGGTGTAATTTTTATAGCGTTTTATGAAGAATTTCGCAAAATCGACCGTCTATTCAGCAGGGCACCCAAAAACAAGGAATTTGACAGGTACGTTCAAAATCCTTAAAGGTACGCTATGGTACGCTATTGGTACACCACAAAAACATGCTATTTTTTAATTTTGTGAAAAGTGCCCTGCTGGATGGATTGACATCATTGTTTATACCCATGATTTTTCAACATACTATTTTTAATCTTGTATTCAAAACCACAACTCCTATCCAAATAGAAAAATTCGATCTTTCCACCAACAACACCAAGTTTTCCGCCCCCGTTTACCAAATCGATTCTCTCCATGGAAAAACGTCGTGTTGCCTGTGTTTTTGTTTTTCCATCTCCAACTTTGCCTGTCGCAAACAGTCCACTCACCCTAAGTTTTGTTTTTTTCTAACGTGCGGGCTAGGTTTTTTTTTTAAGTTTCCCAAAAACATACTGATTAGTGTGGAAAAATGACAGGTAATCACGGTTTACCGTAAGTAAGATCCAATTCTGTTAAATTACCATATTGACGGCAAACCCTCACTAGGGTTACCAGATCGATTGATCTTGGGTGTTCAATTAGATTTTAAAATTACGTTGGGCTTACCCCGATTACATCGATCAACTCGACAGTTGGGTTTTATTACCAAGTTTGCAAAGGGATTTTTCAATCCATATTGTTGGAAATCGTTGTACTGTGTACATGTCCGTCCGGTTTTAAAAAATTCATCTGTGGAATGGCATCCTTACCCGGTCACATGGTGCGTAAGAATCGAACAAGTCCTGAAGGGGTTTTTTTTCGTTTGGCTTTGAGAAACTTGACGTGGAGAGATCCTGACAACTTACCATCGTATACTTTTATGCTTATTGTTAATGTTAATTAGCAAAAAAATAATAAAAATTTACATCTGAGCAATGATCTATGAAATTGTACGAAGTACCAGTAATGGGTAATGGGTAATCCTTTAGCTCAGTCGGCAAAGGCACCTATTGCAAAAGATCTTTAAAAGTTTTGATAACTTTTTAGATAAAGTGTGGTCATTAAAAAACCTTGGGTGGACAAAAATAAGAAGATTTTCTGAAAAATTGCAAAACCTTCTATTGAACCCAAAGCGTGTCCGGAAATATTTTTAATAACTTTGCCGCGTCAGTGGTCTGAGTCAACGTAGGAATTTCTTTCAGTGAATGGTTTAGCTACCAGTGGACCCTTTCACCTTGGCGTAGATGTGCATATTGTTTACTTTTAAATTGAAGTTTTGAAAATGGTGCCTCAATCCCAGGAGCTGTGAAATCTTATATAGGGCAAGTGGTTAGAAAATCCTTATCGTTCACAGAAAACAATCGTGAATTCGGTGAAATTTTAATCTTTTATTGCAAAAGTGTAAAGAAATAAACCTGAGGAAAATGAATGTAGAGAAAAGATTTGTTTGGATTTCTGTTAAACCTATAACGTTCGTGTGATGATACAAAATTTATTTACAATACAATATTGCCAACACCAGCAAAAATCAATAATTTTTTATAGATCATATTTATATCTTTGAAAGATCATTGTTGATTTGCTTTGGATTGTTTTTTAATTTTTGTGGTTCATTCTTCGACGTTTTATAGATCGTTGACATTTATAACTTTATTTTAAATAATTTTTATATGATGTGCATACATTTTAGTGCGCAACGATTATATTCCTTGGAATAATTTTGCAAGTTTAAGTTCAATTAATGGTCATTTGCAATATATCATTCTTCAGATATCAAGGTGGTTTGAAGCTCCATCCTACTCAATCGATTCAAAGTCTGGTCCAGAGTCTGCCAAATTTTCTTTGAAAAACCGAACTTTTTGTTCTCATTCTTCTAGCTCCTCGGCAAAAGGACTTGAGTTTTTGCTATCTGTGCTCAAGAGAAATCTCGAGCTCAAATTTAGGGAGAAGACTCAGGACCAGATTTGGAGCGTTAGAAGACCCATACATTCCTAGCTGTTAAGTCAACTGAGAAACGTCTCATGGATTGATTTATTGCTCATCACAATTAGCTTATTGCCGTTACTCTACAATCATAACCTATAAACTAAGAATAAAAAGCTATCATCTCCAGAATGGTGTTGCTTTGCAGCAGAGCTCAAAACAATTCGTCAACAGTTATAAGAATAAAAAGTAATTCAATCTCGTTCATAGTACAGGGGTAAAGCTTGAGTCATTTAATATCTGGACCCAAAAAAGTGATCGGATCGGAACCATGTTAATGAAATTAAAATGTAGAGTATTCAAAATGAAGGTCAAGGAAAAATTGTGAAAAAAGTTATTTCAATTTGAATTTGATGAAATGTCCAACTTGTCTTCACTCGTCATATTATGGACACTCTGTTGACTTAACTGTTGTTCCACTATCTTTTAAGCTCTGT
This sequence comes from Aedes koreicus, assembly GCA_024533555.2. NCBI lineage: Eukaryota > Metazoa > Arthropoda > Insecta > Diptera > Culicidae > Aedes > Aedes koreicus. Next base: position 574,971 of record JAHHFK020003095.1, on the reverse strand, counting down.
TGCATACCGAGTCACTTTTCCACTCTTCTGTAACTGTTGTTTGAAAATTGCTCAATATTTCTGTATTCAGCGGAATTGAGGGTAGTTGGGTGGATTGATGTCCTATAGTGGCAGCTTGCGAAATCAGGCCAAAACTTAACAGGTCCATAGTGAGCTTTAATGATCAGAAGAGCGTTTTGTTTGTCACGAAAGCCTAGGTTTTGTTTGTCCGCAACTGCAAATACATTGCCAAATCATAAGGTTTCTTGCAAATATATCGTCAAAAATGATTTTGAACATGTTAGGAACATCACCTCGACCAATGGCTTTATAGAACTTTTGTGCGGGAAGCTAGACATAATCCACCTTCACGTGTATTTCGTCGTCCATGAGGATGCATCCTTCGTAAGAACCTCATTGTACAATTTCAGGGCACGTCTTTTAATAATTTATTTCTGCTTCACTGTCTTGTTTGGTTGCTAAAAAATATCTATATTCTATTTGCAGACGAATCCTTCCGACAGTGCTTTGGGCGGCATTGCTTTTTTTTTGACGATATCATAATCCGACAACCCTAGGTTTTCCCTAATTGTTCTCAACACCTTCAAATGCAACTTCCGACCCTCAGTTCCACTACAACGCCTGCTATGATCCTGCTGATCGATAGAAATGTTTGAGAACGCTGCACACGATCGATTTAGCCAATTTCAACGACTTTGAGATTGTTTTGACCACGTCGGATTTTTTAAGTCGTTGTTGCTGAAGTAAAATAAACAATGCGTCTAGATATTAAATGATTGAATCCTTAGCTGATTAAAGAAACTTCATTGTTTAAAGTACATTTCTAAAACGTAAAGCAAAACCACAAGTGAAAATACAAAACACATAATGGTGAAAGCCCAAAAATAGGGTTGCTTTAAACCAAGGCAAGCCTATGTATAAAAAAAACCCTGGTACGATGGTTTCATGACATTAATAAGCACATTTATTTTGTAAATATCGGGAACAACATATTAATCATACTTTTATCATTGGATGTTGGATGCACGATGGCTATAAATCAAACACCTATCGATATACGCTGTCATTGTTCACCGAAACCTCGCGTGTAAATTTTGTATTCAAAAGGCATACGAACAATTTTCCCCGGCCATGCGTTTTAATCGACTTAAGAAAGGTAGTGATAATTTATTTCCGTCCATTTATTATGGAATTATAGGACGCTACAGAATAGATACGCAAGTGAATAGAATGATGAAGTAAGCATTAAAGGAGAATATTATCGTTGGAAATCTCCTCATAGAGCTATTATAAATAAACAGTACCCGATTAACAGCAACGTAAGGCATTTATTAAACCAATCAGCATAATTAGGAGAATTCTTTGGTCAACATTGTCCATTGACCCTGGCAAAAAAAGAGAAAGCTCTACTTGATTTTTTTTATAATCTATGTACAAGAATCTTCATTCTGAACGGTTCCTACATAATTTTTTTTTTGTTTTTCAATTATGCCGATAAATACACTTCAATCTTTCAAAATAAAGCAGGTTTACCACACATGAGGAATCAACAATTGACTATCTTGGTGGTCTTCGGCGTTGTAGCTATCCTGTTTGTTTTTTGCATCGCTCTGTCGGACAGAATCAATTATTATATATTTTCCTTTTCCAGCCAGTTTCTTAAAGTGCATTGAGTCGACTAATATTGTCGAATTCGGATAAAATTATACTTTATTGAACCCATTCAATTAAGTGATGATTTAAAAACGAAAAATTCTGCCGTAATGTATTGACCAATTATCGTGGCTCGAATAATGTAATTTACAATAAAATATCAAAACTGTTCCTGCAAACACACTTAAAATTATTTGAAAATCTGTAAATTGCATCCTGTAATAATTGCTCAATTGAATTTAACATGAACTGCTTCAGATGACTGCATCATTGATTTTTACATTCATGTTTATATTTCACGTTAGAGACAAAAGACGAGTGAGAACTTAGTTGCAAAATGAAAAACTAATTCCTTCCCTAATAAATTTCGTATGGTTATTTTTCTTAACGACCTATTTGGGGTAGAAATGGTTGGAGGATTTATGATATCGTTCGTTGAAGGTAATTTTTATCAGGGTTCCTAGATACTGTTTAGTTTCATTCAACATGGCATTACTTTTTCATTCGGGTTCTGTTTAGTTTCATTGAACATGGCATTACCTTTTCATTCATATACTGTTTAAGCGTTGAAAAGAATGGATTTTTTTTTAAATGTTGTCAATTAATCTAACAATTGGGGATTCTTGTTACTGGGGAAATCCGAATAATTAACAATTACTCGCAGGTAAAATGACAATGGATTCATAGGCGGCAATAAAATCAGCTGTAACTGACACGATAGTTATTATATTTTTAAACTATTTATCACGTAAGAAATTGTAAACACCAGATTCAGGCTATAGAAACAGCAGTTGCAAATAAATGTCCTCTGCTTATGGATGGATAATGACAGCTAAGCACGAGAAGCAGAAAAGTAGTTCAATTCTATAAATTTCAATCGAAGAAGATTTACATTTACACGAGTGTGTAAATTCGTTTGACAAAGCATTGGAAAACGAGTGTACTGTGATTTATTATTTTTGCAACTTATACTAATGTGTGAACCAATGCAAGTACACGTATTTTGTTGTTTTTTTTTATCAATGCTCCGGTCTTGTGCATTGTTTTAAATTTAAAATTAAAGAACGCAATGCATTACATTGATTTTTTGTGAAATGCAAACGTTTTACATGGCATGTAATTTTGATTATTTTTGACTGTGTCTCCAAATTGCGTTTGAAGTTTGTATGCGAAAACGTACTTTTTTCCTAGAACTTGCCGATGAAAAACTTCAGGCCGGGGATCTACTTGGCGTCTGCTTTAATGTACGTCTCGCCTGCTCGCCGCTGGGTCGTCTGGGTCTCCTTGAACTAATTTGCCTTACGGAACACGGTTGAATTGTCGAATCCCAACTGTTTTGCGATCCACCTGTGGGACTGGTCTGAATTTTTCACGACCACGCCCATATTTTTTGGTCGAAGCACTTCTTGATTGGAAGCCATCTTGAAAACCACTTGAAAGATAGTGACGAAATTTTGCACTCGTAAACATATGTAGACTCTAAAATAATTTTACCCAACATTTCATCACTATTTATATAAACAAGGTAAAAACAATGTTAATGCAATTAGATATATATCATAGCATGCATATATGGTTTGAAATGTTAATCACAAAGCAGAAAAAGCTAGTATAATATATGAGTGTAAAATAATCTGATACCTGGAATAGATATGAGAAATTTGATGGAAGAAAATTCCTTCTGTCGTGTCCATCTTAGGTGCTCTCATATATAAAGCAAACAAAAAAATATCACATTGGAACAGTTGCACATAAGCCATGCTGTGAGTTGTGTAAAATTAAATCAACAAGATACACATATTTTTAATAGAATGTTAGATATAATTATATAAATAGGGTGGCAACGAAGAAATAATTCACTTGAATGCTGTTATGAAACCCAAACAGGATTGTTTTTCTCACTCATTACAATTTAAATAACAAGTCAAAGTATTAAACTTAAATTGTGTTTATTGAAGTTCAAAACTTTTTACTTCATTTTTAATCACGGCTCGAGGACGCTTTTCAAAATTGTTGCAAGCCGCACGCACCAGATCTTCTGGAATTTGATTCCAAATCTCAACCAAATGTATTTATAATAAGTTCAAACACATGTGTTTGAAGTCGCCCATGTTTCCAAGGAAGTATCTGCAGATACTGAAATCCACTGGGTTCACATCAGGAGACGATTTATGACTGACCCACAATTGATACGTTGCGGATGCGTTGACGTAAATTTGACAGAAAACCTATGGGAAAACAACAACAACAACAACAACAACAACAACAACAACAACAACAACAACAACAACAACAACAACAACAACAACAACAACAACAACAACAACAACAACAACAACAACAACAACAACAACAACAACAACAACAACAACAACAACAACAACAACAACAACAACAACAACAACAACAACAACAACAACAACAACAACAACAACAACAACAACAACAACAACAACAACAACAACAACAACAACAACAACAACAACAACAACAACAACAACAACAACAACAACAACAACAACAACAACAACAACAACAACAACAACAACAACAACAACAACAACAACAACAACAACAACAACAACAACAACAACAACAACAACAACAACAACTATGACCGATGCTACTTTCAAAGGGATCACAGCGGTACTAGCTTTTTACAACCGGATAGAATACTTCTTGCAACAGCGAAGGAGACATTCTCCAAACCACCACAGTATTCCGCGTTTGACGCACCAGCTTTTCCTAGTACCCACTGGCCAATACAGTTCCAGAGAGAAGAAATTCTGACGGATTACCACGATCTACTCCCGGCAGGCAACCTATCGGGAATTCTCCCTCATGTTCTTCTCATCCTTCTACAGCTTGTGAGGCATGTCATACACATCATTCGTGTTTTCAACGCAACTAACGAACTTCTTAGGCGAAGGATATGACGACAAAATTACTGCTGAGGTAACGGATCCATTTTTCCAGACTTGACGAATTCCGGACAGCAAACAGGAATGTCAAAAAGAAGAAAGCGCCATGGTACTTCCAAAAATCCGGTTTGGTTCAACAAGGAAATAAGAAACTTAAAAAATCGTAAACAGAAAGCACATAAAATCTGGGGAAAAAACACTAGTCAAGAAAATATGTAAAACTAAGTATATATCTGCGATCGATTTGGCGATGAGTATAGCATTTGAGCAGTATAATTTAAAAATTGAGCAAGAAATTGAATCCTGTCCAAATTTTTCATTGGTAGGTCAAGAACAAACTGAAAAGTGACAATTTTTCATTTAAATGTACCTTGGCGATAGTGAAGGTAATAACTCAGAAGATATATGCGATTTATTTGCGGACTTTTAACAAAAAAAAACAGCACAACATATTCAGAACCAGATCACGATCGTGAAAACTTTGATTTCAATCCTGAATTTCCAACTGACATTAGCGTTAGTGAAATCAATGTGTATGACATTTTGGAGGCATTAAAAAAATTGGACGCATCTAAAGGTTCGGGACCTGATGGAGTCCCACCTGTTTTTGTGAAAATTTTGGAAACTGAGCTTACAGCTCCTTTATTTTGGATTTTCAATATGTCACTGGAATCCGGAGACTTTTCAAAAATGTGGAAAAAGGCATACCTAGTACCTATTTTCAAATCTGGTAAAAAATCTGACGCCAGCAATTATTGTGGCATAGCTCTTATCTCGTGCATCCCAAAACCTTTTGAGGCGATCATAAATGAAAAACTATTGAACCAAATAAAAAATAGAATAACTACCTCACAGCACGGATTTTCAAAGGCCGTTCGCCAACCACTAATTTACTCGAATTTGTGAATTATTCTCTGGAAGCTCTGGATAACGGAAGCCATGTAGAAGTTTTGTACACGTATTTTAGCAAAGCATTTGACCGCGTCGACTTACCCATGCTCCTTTTTAAATTACAAAAGTTGGGAATACAGCCTAAACTCATCAAATGGCTTGAATCATACCTGAACAACCGTGAAAAAATTGTAAAATTAAACGGCAAAAAAAAATCAACTTCTATTCATGCTAGTTCGAGAGTTCCACAAGGCTCTCATTTAGGACCGCTACTATTTATTTTATTTTTGAATGCCTTACCCTTCATACCTTCTTACGAAACTTAAATTTTTAATTTATGCTGACGACATGAAAATTTTTCTGGAAATTAAAAATGGTGAAGACTGTGACTTATTCAAAAATGAAATACAAATATTCCACACATGGTGTAACAAAAGCCTCCTTAAACTAAATGTAAAAAATGTAAATTGATTACCTCTACAAGAAAACAAGACGTACCTAGCTTAGTAATTACTTTAGGAAATCAGAATGTTGAAAGGTGTGATAGGGTCAGGGACTTACGTATTATGTTAGACTCTAAACTTACACTCATTGTTCATTATAACACAATTATAAACAGAGCCAGTAATATGTTAGGCTTTATAAAACGGTTTTGCTATAATTTCCGTGATCCATACACAATAAAAACACTGTACGTTGCTTATGTAAGATCATTACTTGAATATTGTAGCATAGTTTGGTCCCTTTTCTCAATTACACATGAAAACAAAATAGAATCTGTGCAAAAACAGTTTTTATTATACGCACTTCGCAAGTTAGTCTGGACTGTATTTACTTTACCATCGTATGAAGCTCGATGTATGCTTATCAACATTCAAACCCTGAAAGAGCATCGAGAATTTGCGATGGTTTCATTTAAAAATAATATTATCTCACACAGAATTTACTTGATGGAACTTTTATCAAAATTAAACTTCTATACACCAACACGTTATTGAAGGCACCGACAGTTATTTGCAACTAATTACCATCGTACGAACTACAGAAAATCTGGACCCATTAATCAATTGATGACCACTTACAATAAACATTGCAATAGTATTGATTTTACTATGTTCAAAACAAAATTAAGGCAATATTTCAGCGCGCAATAATAGCAAGGAGGACTTTATATTTAGTAAGATCTGTCCATGCATATTGTATTAAAACAATTTTAAGTTAAAACAACTTAGCGTATAAGATGATCTATGTAACAAAACGGTCTACAAATTCGATTGACGACAAATAAATAAATTTTGTTTGTTCAGAAATACTCCCAAAATAAATAAAAAAAAATCATCAGAAAAAAATATGGTATGAGCAGCGTGCGTCTTAAGCAGCAAATCCCGGGCTCTGGTAACTCTGTCGGCAATATTCTTGCGTGCCAAACCGCGAATCCTCTTGTTTTAAGAGCTCCATATCCAAGGTCCCGTTTCAATATATTTTGTATGGATATATGGCTAATTTTCATTTCATACGCCATCTCGCCGACCGAGCAGGATTCCATCGAATTCGCTCCTTCACTGCTTTGACCGCTGAGGGAGTGCGTACATTGCGTTTCTTACGGGGTTTCGTCTTAGGAAAAACAGAAACGTTTATGGTTTTGCATACAACAGTCTGCTCAACTTGAAGTGCGACAGCTTCTGACTGATTTCCATGTTTTTTTTTTATCTAGTCATTTATTTGGCAGGCTCAATTGCATTAGCTTTGCGGAGCCGATAATTCATTGTTTTTTGATATAATGAATGACTTAATACTAGCGTTATTACGGTTTACCAGAGGTTAAAAGGGGTGACATTTTTTGGGGATGGATTGGACAAAGGAACATGGAAATGGGGTGCTGTGGTCTCATCAGATAGTTGTCGCCAGCACTTTAACATTGTGCGGTATGGTCAGGGCTCCCTTTTGGTATTCGGCAGGTTGTGGTTACCATTGGGCGACGATGAGACTCCTCAGATAATGGAACAAAACAAACACAAACTAATGAATAAAGAAAAAAAAAACACAAGCAAATTAAACTCTTATACTAGACATTTGTAGAAACACATAAATCGATTGCATATAACACAGATCGCGAGATTCCATCTCATCATCTCTCATAGGAACATAAGGTTGTCTTCCTTGGGCCTCTAGGGTATTCAAAAGTCGTGTTCTGGCGGCGTCATTATCCGTGCATTGCCAGACTGCGTGATCGATGTCATCATAACCGTTTCCACACCGGCAAAGATTGCTGTCCACGAGGTTGATGCGATAGAGGTGTGCATCTAATTGGTAGTGGTTGGACATAAGTCTACTCATCACACGGATGAAATCACGGCTAACGTGCAGGTCCTTAAACCACGCCCTCGATGAAACAATAGGAATGATGGAATGTAACAGCCGTCCTAGATTTCCGGTGTCCCAATCGGTTTGCCAACTCGAAAGGGTACTCGGACGTACTAAATGGTAAAATTCACCGTGTGAAATTTGTCTATCATACAAATCGCCTTCCTGGACGCCCACCTTTGCGAGCGAGTCCGCTTTCTCATTGCCTGGGATTGAGCAATGTGAAGGGACCCATACAAAGGTGATCAAATATGATCTTTCGACCAGCACACTCATCTGTTCCCTTAGTTTTGAAAGGAAATAAGATGAGTGTTTACTACACACTTAGAAACTATGAATTTTACACGAGACGTGATTCATGTTTGTAAAAAGTCGGGGAACGTAAATAAAGATTTCGTGTAAAATTATGTTTCCTGAAACTGATACATACGCAATTCGACGAAAAATGTGTTTGATTGAATTTACTTTCTCATCTCTTTCAACTCATTCTTATGTGCTAAAGGACGCTTGCATGTGTCGGTCTCTGGCGACAGAAATTTACATGACATTTTGGTAGTGTGTAGGTTTCATCGACCGTAGAGCCTCAATCGAACTGAGGCTGTCCGAGAAGATGAAGTAATGGTCTGCGGGCATGTTGGAAATCATCCCCAATGCGAAGTTGATTGCTGCCAGCTCCGCAACATAAACAGAACAAGGTTCCTGAAGTTTGTGGAAGGCGCTAGAGTTTTCATTGAAGACACCGAAGCCAGTAATAAAAATACGCGGAATTATTATAGAACGAAGTTGATCCGGAATCCCATGAGATGCTTGTTTCATGGAACGATCGTAATGAATTGAGGAACTGCTATAGGTGAAGTGAGCGTGATCTGGAGTATAGCACGGAAGACACATATCCGACGATATGTAGTGGTGGTCAATTCTCATATATCGTGATTGTGTTCAGCCCTAACATTTCTTCAAAATTTTCTATTACGAATGCGTTTTTCACTCCACATTTGATTAATATTCTGAGCGAGAGCTCCCAGAACCGATTCGTGAGGGGTTTTACTCCTACCAGAACTTCAAGACTCATGTTATGCGTTGAGTGCATACAGCCAAGAGCAATACGCAGACAACGGTATTGAATTCGTTCCAGTTTTAGAAGGTGACTTTTTCTTGCCGAGAGAAAGCAAAAAGAGCCATACTCTAGAACAGAGAGAATAGTTGTTTTATAAAGGGTAATGAGGTCTCCCAGGTGAGCAACCCACCATGTGCCACAAATTGAACGAAGAAAGTTGATCCTTTTTTGGCATTTTTGCTTTAAATACGTAATGTGGGCATTCCAAGTGCACTTTGAATCAAACCAGACCCCTAGGTATTGGAAAGATAACGATTGGGTAATGTTTCTGCCCAAAAGATTAAGCTGCAGTTGGGCTGGATACCGCTTTCGAGTAAACACTACCAGTTCAGTTTTCTGTGGTGAGAATTCGATCCCCAGACTCATAGCCCAAGAAGATAGGTTATCTAGGGAATTTTGCAATGGTCCTTGCAAGTTAACGGCATATGAGCCTCTTAAGGAGACCACACTAGCGTCAGCAAGTTGTCTTAGCGTGCATTGTTCTGCCAAACAATTGTCAATATCTTTGACGTAAAAGTTATAAAGAAGGGGACTTAGGCATGAGCCTTGGGGCAGGCCCATGTAACTAATTCTGGAAGTTGTCAGTTGTCCAAGTGAAAAGTTCATTTGCTTTTCTGACAACAAGTTGTACAAAAAATTATTTAAAATTCCGGAAAGTCCACATCTCTGCAAATTTTCTGACACGATTTCAATGGAAACTGAATCAAAAGCCCCCTTAATGTCCAAGAATACTGAAGCCAGTTGCTCCTTGCGCGCAAAGGCCAGTTGAATATCTGAGGAAAGCAGCGCTAGACAATCATTTGTTCCTTTGCTCTTACGGAACCCAAACTGTGTATTTGATAGCAAGTTATTCGATTCGACCCAGTGATCGAGCCTTCGAAGGATCATTTTCTCCAACAATTTCCTAATGCACGAAAGCATAGCAATCGGGCGGTATGAGTTCTGATCAGACGCTGGTTTTCCAGGCTTTTGAACAGCTATTACTTTGACCTGTCTCCACTCCGGTGGTACAATGTTGTTTCGAAGCAAGGAATTAAATAGGTCCAGCAAGCGTCTTTTTGCGATATCTGGGAGATTTTTCATAAGTTTGAATTTTATCATATCGCATCCGGGTGAGGAGTTATTTGTTGAAATAAGAGCCATAGCGAATTCCAGCATTGTGAATGGTCTGTCCGGAGAGCCACCGTTTGGAGACGTTTCTCGAAAAATATGTTTTGCTGGAACATAATCCGGACAGACCTTTTTTGTGAAATCCATCGGTTGGAGTATTCATCACTCTCATCGGAAGAAGAGCGGTTACGCATGTTGCGAGCCACCCTCACCAAGGTGGCCATTGGGGTTTCTCGTGAGAGTCCCTCGACAAAATTTCTCCAATAAGCGCGTTTTTTTGCTTTGACAAGTTGTTTTAGCTGTGTTTTAAGCTTGGAATATTCTTCGAAGTAAATGGAAGTCATGTTTCTACGAAAAGCTTTGAAAGCATCAGATTTTTGTTAATACAATTTTGTGCATTCATCGTCCCAGCTAGGTGTGGCTGGTCTCCTATTGAAAGGTGCACTTGGAACTTTTCTTTTTTGTGCTTCAAATGAGTTTTTGTAGATCAGGTCGGCAAGGAATCGATATTCTTCTAACGATGGAAGTGTATCGACAGATTCAGTACCGATTGTCACCGCCGTCGCATATTTTTGCCAATCGATGTTCCTTGTGAGGTCGAACGGAACTCGAGATGGTTCTGAAGGTTGAGGGCCACACTTAATTGAAATGATAATCGGTAAGTGATCGCTACCATGAGGATCATTAAGGACTTTCCACAGACAGTCCAATGAAAGCGATCTTGAACAGAGAGATAGGTCGAGTCTGCTTTCTCGAGCAGGAGGTTTAGGTATGCGTATCGCTCCAGCAGTGTTCAAAATTGACAAGTTGAAATCGTCACATAAATCGTAAAAAATAGCGCTCTATTGTCATCATATAGGTCCCCCCACCCAGTACCATGGGAATTCATGTCACCCAGAATCAATACTGGGGACGGTAAAATAGAAACTAAATTCCAGAGTTGATTACGGCTAATGGAAGTTCTGGGAGGAACGTAAACTTAAGCTATGCAAAGGTCTTTATTCTTTGCAGTTATTTGACAAGCGACGATTTCAACGCCTGAAAGAGCTGGTAGAGAAATTTTGTAGAACGGGTAGCATTTTTTGATCCCTAAAAGCACTCCTCCATAAGAATCATCTCTATCCAGGCGTATAATGTTAAAATCTTTGAAGTTGAGTTCATTCTCTGAAGAAAGCCATGTTTCACAAAGATCGAATGTATCACAATCGGAATTGCGTACTAAAAATTTGAACGAGTCTAGTTTAGGCACCAGACTACGGCAGTTCCACTGTAGTACATTGATCAAATCTCCGACCAGGTTCGATGAGTTATCCATCGAAAGATATGATCGATGCTAGGAGGGGCCATGAAACAGTCAATTGCTTAAGGTCTGATTCTATTGTCGGAAACAAGGCAGAAACTAAGCTTCTTAGAGGGTCTTGTATATTGAACATGTTTAAAATGAATGCCACAATGTCCGAAAAAGCTATCAATCCTCGATTGGACTTGGATTCCTTTTGAAAAGATTGAGGAGTAGCATTTTTATTGTTATTGTTCTTTTTAGGCAATGGCGGAAAGTCCTTACTGCATCCAGGAGTTGGTGCAACAGGAGCCCTCGGTTTTACAATTTCTTCCCCATTTGCCTGAAAATTTTGCAATCTTTTGGAGGTGACTTTTGTTATCTTACGGCGCACTTTCGGAGAAGAACGTTTCCTTTTTGAGGATCCGGGTGCGTGTACCACCGTAGAATCACCTACATCAGATGAGTCAGAGTCCGATTCTTCAGCTGACAAAATCGAAAATTGGTTTTCATCTTGAGCGGCTGTTGCAGACTTAAGCATTTCTGCATATGTCTGCCTGGAGCGTCCATTAATGGAACGCTGCAATTTATCGGATTGCCATTTGTACCTTGGGAACTGCTGCAAAGAGTGAGGATTCTCACCACAATAAACACACTTCTGCACAGCTTGTTTGCAAGAATCCTCAGAGTGGTTTTCACCACACTTGCCGCAATGACTGGCAGAATGCCCCAGTCTTTTGCAGTTGGTACAATTGAATACCCTTGGTCTATACAGGCGCACCGGGAAAAAAGCTCCATCTAATTTAACATAATTTGGGAGAACAGAACCGGCGAAGGTCACCCGAAGCGAGTCTGAAAGTTGATAGACCTTTTTTTCGTCTTGCAACGATGCTGAATGTAGTTGTTTTACATCCAGGATAGTTACAAGTTCACGAGCGACTTTAGAGTTCTTGAAACAACCAGAAGCTCGTTTCAGGTCCTCGGCCATCAAACTCGTATCGAAGACAACGCCATCGATCTCCACATCTCGCGAAGGGACATATACACAGTATTCGATATTGAATACTTCGTGGTCAGCAATCTTATTAGCTACTTCATAGTTCGGCGCTTCTACACGCAGTCTATTAACCCTCTCTTTATGTAAAGAGACACCAGAATACTAACGCAGCAACTCTCTTGAAATATCGAGAGTTTTCAATGGTTTATCTTTGGGCCGAAAAAAGACAACCCAAGGTCCCTTTGAGAACGGATGGTAGTGCTTTATGCGAATAACTTTCGCCTCAGGAGAGGCCATAACTATGCACGAGAAGCAAAAACACAATCACAAAAAAACTCTTCACCAAACACTTAAATTAAATGCTTATAAAAAAGAGAAAAGAAATGTGTTGCAAGTATTCTGCACCAAAAAAAAAAAGAATGTATGAAAAAAAAAACACAAAAAAAATATTATCATTTCAGTTGAAAACCGAATTTATCGACTAGCGACAATCGATTTTACGCTCGTTCTGTACGTTATACCTTATGTCGGAAGTAGTGCGCTGTATAGCGCATCTGATGCGCCATACAGTGCACTACTTCCGACATAAGGTATAACGTACAGAACGAGAGAAAAATCAATTGTCGCTAGTCGATAAATTCGGTTTTCAACTGAAACCATAATATATTGCTAGTGATGACAATTAGGTCTACAACCCTAATTAACTATATTCGTTTCTCCCAGGGACCTGGCAACCCTATCCTATTTACTAGCTTTTGACAGTAGCCAACATATCACGGGCCTTATTTGAATAAGGCCCGTCTGACGTTTGTTACTACGGGTAGGAACACCAGCATTGTTTACAAACAATGAATCTTTTGACGTTTGGTTGTTAGAGATGTTGGCTACAAGAAAATCGCTGTCCGCTAGGTCCCTGGTTTTCCTCTACGGGAGGAATACAGACGCACACGTTGCTGCGAGGCCAAAATTTTCAACAATAGCTGTTCACTTGGCTTGAGCTATTAATTATACACAATCGACGACGTCAACAACCCTCGATTGTTCGGAGTTCAACAGCCGTTTGTTTGTAGCTGGTTTGAGATCGATGTTTTTGCGATGATAAAAAAACTTGATGATGTTCTATGTCACTCTACCACATAAGCACTCGGACTTTATGGTGAGCTTCTTCCTCGGGCACTTATCACTTATGAAACTGTTTACCGAAAAACCCAAACAAGTGGAAAAAAAACACTAATAAACGGGTGTCGTGATGAGACACGGCACTACTTGACCGGCTCAGCGCTCGATTAAGAATGATTTCCATGTTTGTGAATTCCATGAATCCGCAAAGACGCAAGACCCGCATTTTTTCTCTACATGAATCCTTTTTTGTTTTCGTACATTACAGAAAACAAATTCAGTTTGTTATTTAAGAATGAACTGACAACAAGGCACTGTTTCGAATCGTACGAAAGGGGTTCACCGATAATGGTATAAGTTGTACCGAGGGAATCACAAATGAGTTAGATCTTTGTTAGTTACATACACAACAACTGCAAAGTATAAAGGATTGATAGAAATGTTCGCCGACTTATTTATGAAGACGTCCTTGGTGTGACTTCTTCCAGCGGATGCTTTTTGCAGAAAATACTTGCCTAGCCTGAAAATGAAAATTATAATGAATTCATGAAAATGGTTATCCGTTCGGTCATTTACTACAAACTACTAATTACTACACACTACTAATAAGTCGTAAACATTTCGGTGCACTGAGACCGACACATGCGAATGGCCGTCAGGACATAAAAAAGAGTCTAAAAGACGCGAAAATCAACTCAATCATCAATGCGGTTTGTAATATTGCATATGCTTCCGTTTCGAAACACTAATGTCGTTTTCGGTTTTGAACCTGAGTCAGACCGACCCCGACTCTCAATAAACACCGATTATTTCATCAGCACGCAATGTAAATTTAAAATAGTTGACAGTTGATGTTTGTGTACTGTTTAACCCAGGTTGCATCTCAAAATCTCGGCACTTGGACTCAGGGCGAATCTCGATCTGGTCCTATCGAATAAATTTTATTACAGCTCTTAGGGCGCTTCTGGCGAGGAACTAGTTTCATACTAGGATTAAAGGAAAACGACATTAATTATACTTTAAATCTTTGTTTAAGTTCCTCGCTTTTTGTCATCGTCAATTCAGTAAAATCAACATCTATTCAGAGGTTTTCAATACGAATTTCTACATTTTCTTCTTTTTGAAACGATCATCCACTTTGATTGTATCTTTACCGGTATAAAACTTCTGTCCTGGCATTTTATGGTGGGCAGCTTTGACGTACACTCAGCGAAATAAGCTTTCGATATTCATAAGATTGCGTTATGATTATTTACCATAAGAAATCAATATGAATTTCATAAATTTGCCTTATGAAATATAATGATGTTGAAAAAATAAAAATATGGAGCAACGCCTGTTATCAGCCAGGCTTAAAGGCGTACAAGAACAAAGTCGTGTGAAACGAAATTCATAACTCAACCTTATGAAATTCCAGAGCATCGTTCATAAGTTGAACCTTATGAAATTCTTAACAATATTTGAATGAGTGTATGTTTCGCTATCCATCACACTGCAATTGTATCTGGTCAACAGTTTGTTGCAGTTTATCGCGGCTTGAGAAGTTTTGAACCTTATTTACATGTAATCCAGCTCTTGCCTTCTGGACATCATGAGTTGAAATGTTAGGGGAACTTACACTTCAATTTCGCTCCGTCTGCCTGTATGCTGCTCTTGGTTTCCTTCCTGCCTCGCGCTTGTGATCCAAAGTCAACCAGTCATTGAACCTTTTTGTACCCTTGCACTATCGTACGAATGGACAAATTTCGTGACAAAAATCTATAACTCGAAAACCATTAACTTTAGACAGACGATGTCTTGGGAAGATTTAATTAAAAAAAATAAAATCTATATTTTGGTTTGGGTGGTGACTAGGGTGGTCTTTTTATGTTCAAAATAAGATTTCAACTTTTTATTCGTATGATTTAGAGGATTTTTTTCTTTTACAGATATGTGGATATTTTATTTAAATGAAACTTTGCTAGAAAAATTTTACTTCTATCTCATCTACGTATCGTTTTATAACAGTTTTACTAACTTTCCTCAGGGTGGGGCTTGAAAAAACAGTTTTTTTATGTAACTTTTTTATTTCAGTTTAAATTTGAAAACTTTGCAGCGATGACTTTTAGGGTATAAAATGACGCACATTTTGAAGATTCAAGATAGTTGCTAGTTATTACAGAAAAAAAGTTGTAGGTGTGGAAGTTTAAAAAAAAATACGTTTTTGAAAGATATCTTACTCCCTTATTTGAAAATATTTGCAAACACAGAGTACGTGAACGGAAAGTACAAACTTCCATCTACAAGATCTATACAAAATCGTTTGTCTTTTTTGTAAGGTGTATAATAAGCTTATGCATTATGTCACAGTGTCACTTGCGCTGAACATCGTGTGACAACCAACTATCAATACGCGATGGCGCGATAACTGCCTTTCATTCGTGCTCCTTCTAACTGCAACCGCCGAGTAGGTAAGTCGCACTTTGTGCCGAGTTATTCCTCTCTGATTTGATGCGATTCGCAAATGGCTGCAAATCAGCAAATGGTGCGTTACTAAGCATTTACATTGGCCGTCCTGCCAGAAGTGGATATTAGATTAACGCATAAAAAAATAAAATGTCAAAGAAATTAAACGGAAAAAATCACTCGGCTCAAAACCATTGTGAAATATGAACAATTAAAAGAAAAACAAAATGGCGAACTTTCGATCGAGTCAACAGTAAAGGAAACTGTTTGACTGTGGCAACTGTAATGAAAACAGCTAAAACAAAAAAGAAAAGAAAACCTATGGTTTGCCACGGGTGGGTAATGAAATCTACCCTCACTACGTCAACAGTAACGAAAACTGTTCGACCATATTAGCTGTAATGAAAACAGCTGAAAAAAAATGGAAACTCTTTGTTCTCAACGGGTGAGGAATGAAAACCCTCTCCCTCCATGAATCCACAGTTATGGAAACTGTTGGACTGTCACCGCAAGTAGTAATGAAAACTACCTTTTGTTTTTTTAAACTGCTTAGCATCACAGACGAGTAATGAAAATCGTCTCGAATTAATTCCGTGGTAAATAATACCACCAAACTATTGTATAGATAATACACCATGTAGACAATAACAGTTTGTTTTCCTTCCTCAGTTTACAGATAGTTATCGATAAATAAAGAGATTGGCTAATATTTGTGAAGACTATAGTATACGACAAGAAAGTGAAAATGTCTGAAGGCAAATACGTCCGTCTGCACCACTTAAGCGATGATGAAGACGAGGAGGACATTGGGAGGTATGTTCGCGATCCAGTGATCTCCGACGAAGTAAGCGAATTCTATGATGACTACCCAGATCTTCAAGCTGAGAGCTGCAATCCTGGACCGTACGAAGAATATGAAGAGCTAAAGAAACAGCTTGCGAAGATGGCCCAAGCGATCGCGGAGCTATCGTCGAGATTCAGGCATTCCCCGGAACATAATTCCGATGCTTCGGTCCCTGAAGAGAGCTGGACAAGTTCTCGACATCATCCGTCGCCGCAAAGGAATCAAAATACGAATGGCATTCGGTGGGACCAAATGAAGCCATTCCCGAAGAACATTCCGGCAAACAAGATGTGGGAGGAGTGGACAAAGTACATAGAAAACTTCGAGATTGCCACGTCGCTATCCAACGCTACCGACCCTGTGCGACGATCTCAGCTTCTATTCCTTTCGTTGGGAGAAGAATTGCAGGGTATTGTCCGCGCTGCAAAACTCAGGCCAAATCTAAATGATAGCAAGTGCTACACAATTTTGGTCAAAAACATCGACGAGCATCTTCAGTCTATGACCGACTCAACAGCTGAACATTTTCGTGCATGCAGCAAGAAAGTGGAGAAACCGTCGTGAATTTTCATGCCAGGTTGATGGAGAAGGTGCGGCTATGCCGGTATAGCCCCAACGACCAAGAACGGTTCGTCCGGGCTCAATTGCTAAAAGGCACTTCAAAGGGGCAAGAAACTGAAACATAATCTATGACAATCTATTCATTCATTCAAATTTCAAGGTATAGCAAACCGAGAACTTGCAAAAACTATGAGGACGTTCGGACATGACACGCCCAAAATGTCTTCCCCCCCCATACCCCCCCCCCCCCCCCCCTCATATACCCCCCACCCCCCACCCCCCCCCCCCCCCCCCCCCCCCCCCAACCCCCCCAACAAACACCTCCCCCCAACACAAAAAAAAAAAACACCCCCCCCCCCCCCCCCCCCCCCCCACAAAATTCTCCCCCGCCTCTTTCCCCTTTTTTTTAAAACCCCCCCCCCCAACCCCCTCCCCCCCCCCCCAACCAAAACCAAAAAAAAAAAAGAAAAAAAAAAAAATATTATTTTTTTTTTGTTTTACCTTTTGTGTGTGTGTGTGTGTGTGTCCAATCTAACACCCATCGGCCGGCAATGGTATTATGGAAGAAGTCAGTTTACAACAATCATTCAAGTGACCATTGGAAGCAGCTTTAATCCAGGAGCTAGAAAGTGATAGCTCTACTGCAGATCCAGCAACCCATTTCAGAATGTCTGGAGAGTCACGCCCATTCCGAGGTTACTTTCACATACAATAAGCCCCGCATGTAAACATTACCGATATCATTTGGATAAGGGCACTGCAACACACTTCCAGATTTGGAAATTTAAAATTTCCAAACCAGGCACGTATTTAGTATTTTTTGAAAATAAGATTTTTGTTATATAGTTAGATACATCTCACCCATGTCCGCCTCCTCAATCACACTTTCTTGTTCATTCGATAAAATAAAAATCTTCGACGTTGATTCGTGATCAATTTTTTGCACTCGCGATGAAATATGCGCAAAAATTAACGTACTAAACCGCCCGCTAGATATGCAACCTGCATAACAAAACTCTGTACACCCCGTGGTGAATGCACCTAAAATTATGTACAAGCTTTTCACCCGCCCATTCGCGTTGTTTTCGTTTGCTGCTTCCGACATGCAAATGGCCGTTCTCTATATTGCACTAGTCTTCTTTTTTTACACTCTACACTCTGCCAATAATGGAAATCCCCGTTATGTGGCGACTTTATATCGAGCTTCAAAACTGCTAATAATCATCGATTCACTCACGACAAAGCGCAAAAACCCTCTTAACTAATAAATTATGCCCGAGTGTCACAATATTACCACTAATAACCAAAACTAAGCTGATTTAACTCTTCTTCCGGGTGCGGGGGCGAAGCACAAAAACAAACAAAAAACGGGGAAACACTACCGACTCTCACAAATTTCGAGAGGGAATCGATTATATTCACTACGGCTTACACAATATTCGCGGAGATTTTATGATCTCACTGTTAGCTCAAGTTAAATTACGAATTATTTGATTTTTTTCGCGAAAACGACGCAGCAAAAAACAAAACACGTCAGATTCGAAGCACGGCTTCTGCTGAATGGTATTTCATAATTTTGTCAAAAATAATAGGAAATGTAATGTGCCGTCCAGACTACAAGCTATATCACTTGATATAAAGTACAGTGACTCAATTCCGTATTCGTACACCATCAATGGATTTAAATCCAATTTTTTTTTGTTTTACCTTTTAGTTTGAAAATACATTTATTTGGTCACGATACAGTTAAACACGATATATTTTGTTATCTATGATTTATTGACAGCTCAATGCATTATCCCTACAAGACGTATTAATTCAATGTCGAATGGGATCCTCGTACCCAATTCAATTTCTCATTGATTCTGGGGCTGATGTGAACGTCATAGGTGGAAGTGATTGGATAAAACTACAGAAGGAGTACTAATCAGGAATGGCTAAGCTAGACCCCATCGAAATACCCACGAACAAAGGCCTTAGGGCATATGCCTCGCACATGCCAATGAAGGTAGACTTTCCGCTTTCCGAACGAAAATAGCACCGGTCGGATCAACGAGAGCCGTAGAAGCCAATTTTCTTGTAGTTAGAGACGGAAAACGTTCTCTTCTGGGCAGAACGACAGCAAGCAATTTGAAAATGTTATTCGTAGGTCTTCAGATCAACAGCTGCGAGATTGTGGACAAAACTTTTCCGAAGATGCCTGGTGTCAAAATTAAATTCAGCGTTGACAAAAGCATCCCACCGACTCGAAATGCTTACTAAACATTCCTGCCGCATATCGCGAAGGTGCTCGTCGTAGGTTATTGGAGATGGAAGAAAGCGGCATTATTGAAAGGATCAGGTATCAGGTATCAGGTTGGTTGGCTCAAGAGCCACGGCTTGCAACGGCATGTTCCCCTCTTAGGTAGGAGAATTGTGCCTAGCCACAGGAACCTTTTCATCATTACCCGACGATAAGGAAGGAAAGGTTGGAAAGAAAATAAGGAGAAGGAAAATAATGATAATGAAAAAGGAAAGGAGCGATACTTTCGGGATATTATCATCCCTGAAAGGTCAGATTATGAGTCACAATAGCCTCAGAGTATTTTATGGAAAGATAATATTGGGTTCTAGGACTGCCCAATTTGAGATATTAAAATTATGATAAGTAATTTGCGTCAGAGTTCTTTTCCACATCGGGAAAAGAATTGTAGAACATTTTTTAGGTTGAGATTTCTATAATTAGACTCATCAATAATATGACGACCGAAAATACTAAAACTTAGTTCTGTCCAGAGCTTATTGTGCTCAGAAAAATCCCAAGAATAAATTTTCTGCTTAATCCACAATGCTGAAATGGGCACAGCATGTTCAGGACCTATGAAACTATTTGTGGCACCATCACGAGTGAGTTCATCTGCCCATTCAGTGCCAGCAATACTTGAATGCCCCGGGACCCATAAAATATGGACAGCATTTAATGAGCTAAGTTCTTCTAACTGAGTCCGGCATGCTAGGACCAGTTTTGATCTGGAATTATTTGAGCCAATCGCTTTGAAAGCAGCTTGACTATCGGAACAAAAATATATTATTTTACCCATTACTTTTTGTTGGAGGGCCGCCTGCACTCCACAGATAATAGCAAAGATTTCTGCTTGAAAGACTGTGCAAAAGCTACCTAATGAAAAAGATTGTTGTAACCTCAACTCACGAGAGAAAACTCCAGCTCCAGCTTCACCATCAAGTAGAGATCCATCAGTAAAAATAATAACGTTACCGGCGATCGTCCTCTCAGAGTGCCCCGAGACCCAATCATTACGCAATGGGAAAGAGATAAATATATCAGCATTTGGAAAACTAATAGGAAGTGTTACATCGCTCGAAGCTAGAACAAACTTATCCCAATTTGTTAAGTGTGCCCATAAACGTGTATGAGACCTATTATTGTTTGCATCATGATGCCAAAACCCATTTGCCTGTAAACGGTATGCGCAAGAGTATGCTTCCTGTTTCAAGAAAATTTGCTGTGGTTTGATATTGAAAAGTGCTTCTAGAGCAGCAGTGGGTGTAGTTGAAAATGCACCAGATAGTGACATTAGACACATGCGCTGAAGGTGATTCAGCTTTGTCTGGATGGTGTTCATCTCACCTTTCTGCCACTGTTGATCCCGCCACGTACATGGATCCGGCGAGCCCCATCGTCCCCACTGCATCGTATGAAGGCCAAATAATCAATTGTGAAGGAGGACGTAAACAAACCAGCAATCGAAAGTGCAATAGCTAAATTCTATTCAAATGTTAATTTATCTAAATTAGCCTAAATCCTACATAATTAAATCAAACTAAAGATACTATTTATCTACAGAATTTAAGGTAAAGTGTTTTCGTGAAGAATAAGCCTAAAATAGCCTAATGCTATGTGCCAAACAAGTGCTAACTTAAATTATGCTACCTTACAGCTAATTCCTATGTCCTAATTGGAACTCTTTTAAAACTAAAATAGCATTTCTTAGCCTACAGTGATTCAAATCCGAATTCGTACACCACCACCCCAATCATTTCTTTTTCGATATGAAGGAAAACGAGTAGATTTTATGAAACTTTATTTACATATATATAAAGTATGAAATGTGAGTTTTAATACATATAATTTGTTTTTGAAAAAATAACTATAATTCCACTTAAAATGATTAAAGTTTGAAACATATGCCAAAATTCGGGCAAATTCAAATTCGTACAGTATTATTAATATTTACGCGACTTTGGAGATTGTAATCAATTTTGAGATTTAATACTTTGTATGGTAACCCTTGCTCGTTATAACAGCTTTTAACCGTTTTGGGATGCTTTCAACGAGTTTTTTGGTGTATTCGGGAGGAATGTTTGTCCATTCTTCCATCAAGCACTTCTTAAGATCATTTTTGTTCGAAATATGATGGTTTCTCACTTTTTTATCCAAATATTCCCATAGATTTTCAATGGGATTGCTTTTAGATTTTTCACATTCAGCTCATCATTCGGGTTCCGCCAAACGAACCTTCGACCATCTGAGCCAAATATGTTGAATTTCGACTCATCTACGAATACAACATCTTCCCAAAAAGATGTTGGGGTGTTCTCGTGCTGTTTAGCAAAGTCAAATCGAAGTTTTTTATTTTTCTGGCTGATGAACGGTTTCTTCCTAGGCACCCTTGCATTAAAGTTGTTCCTTCTTAGCACATTACGGACTGTTTCCGGGCAAACCTTCACTTTATTTTGCTGATTAAGTTCTTTCGTGATGTCGACAACAGAAGATTTCGGATTTTCTCTAATTTTTCTCATCACAAAGCGTTCATCTTGCGGTGTCAGTTTTTTTTTGTTCACTTTCCTTGGTGCATCGACGATCCTTTTCTCCTCTAAAAACCGTTTTATGATTTACTGGACGGTTGATCTTGGTCTTTTCACCCAGTTTGATATTTCTTGGAGGGATTTTCCGTCTTTGTGGTGCGTGATGACGAGCTCTCGCTCTACAATAGCGGTATGTTTGCCTTTCCTCGCCATTGTGGCCGTAAACTACAAACATAACGAAAATCACTATGTAAATCAGCTCCGTTCCGTACTTACAGCATGTATTTACCTAACAAAGGTCTACCAACAATGAAAACCGCTGATAAATTGGAGCACTTTACCGAAAACCACGGCTGTACGAATACGGTTTTGTGTATATTTTCAGTGTTTACAAGATAAATCAACGCGCATCCGCACATTAAAGACAATTTGACAGTTATGAAATAGTACTGATGAATTGAAAACATGAAAACATGAATGAGAGAGAGTTGTTTAAATTCGCTACTAGTGTACGAATATGAAATTGAATCACTGTACACTTCTCACGAGGTGAGAATTTGCAAATACTTAGCCTATCTTATTATGAAGTTAACCTTTATATTAATAGAAACCTATAGTTGAAGACTGAGCTACTTGTATAAAACTATACACCCAGCAGCTCCAAGAGAATTTGAGGCAACCCTTCACCTAAACCTAGGTCTTGCGATAGCGAATCACCAAAAGTGAGTTGATTTAATCGTTTACTAAGATATAATTTTATTTAATCGTAATCGAAAATTTACAGGAATTTTGTGATTCTTTCTATTCGTCGTGAAATAAATTAACAAAATCAAAGATTCGTTTTTATCGCCCAACATCTTGCAAAATTCTTTAGTTGCGAACTGTGTGATGTCCGGCAAGGGATCGAAATCTGGATCTGGAAAGGGCGGCCCCGCTGAAGCTGCGCTTACTGACCGTCGGGAAGGCGGAGCGAGCGCAACCAACGCAGCTGCAGAAACCTTGACTAGGGTACCCAGCCCAGTAGGAGACACAGCTGTATTTTCTGCTATCAACTACCCCATTGTTGCTGCAAGTGCAACGAGTGCACTATTGGTCGCAACGAGCGATACAGCGGGCGTGATGAAACAGGTAGCTGGCGCCCTGTGCACCGCAGCAGTAGTCACCAACTATTTGGCTGATCCAGAAAAAATGTCAAATCCCCCTCCTACCCATTAATGTTGACGTAGCCAATAAAATAAATGCCACTAACAAAGGAGCAGTGCCAAACCAAGCGGCTCCGACTGTCGAAGTAAAAAATAATCCAGTGCTCTCGGATATACGCGGAAAAGTCGTTGTCAGACGAAATCCGGTACGTCGTGCGCGTGGATATCGGTAAAATAGTTGTGAGTGGTGTGCAGATCGCGACAATAGTAGAATGGTGCAGTGTGATGGTTGCGAGAGATGGTTTCACTTTGTGTGCGTGGAAGTTACTGAAGGAATAGCAGAAATCAGTTGGGTGTGCCCACTATGCGGAGGGGAACCGAGCGAAGTTCGACAACCAATCCCAGCTGAAGATGCCCGAGCAGCGAGGCAGGCTGATAATCCACCCCCAATGGAGGCCAGCGATACAAAATCACGCGGAACTAAAAGCAGTAAACAGAGTGAACAGTGGAAGATAAACCTGAGGTTGCAGAAACTTGAGGAGCAGAGGAAACTGGAAGAAAAGTTCTTGGAGGAGAAGTATAAAATCTTGGAAGAACTGGAAAGTGATGGTGGAACGATTTTGGACAACGAGGATCTCGAGAAGATGTCCAACGTTTCGCAATGGATCAGGGATACGGAATGTAGTGGAGCAGCTCAAGATTCTGGAGTTGTAGGAGAAGATTTGCTGGAAGAATGTAGGCGTAGGGTTCAACTCGGACTTGCTGAACCGCTAGCAACGGTCAACCAACGACCAGTCCCAAGCATTCTACATCGTTCACAAGGAGGGCAACGTAATACATTACCGGAGTTTGCTCCTGGACCACTTTCTACGCCACAGATGCGGCTGACACCTCCTCCAATGAATACGGTACCTGTGCGTTACCCTACGCTTCCGACAAGACCGCGGTTTCCCCCGCCACCATTACAGACGGGTCCAATGCTACCAACGGAACCTAAACCGATTCCTGCGGAAGAGCCCATATGCATTCTCAACAGAAGCCAGCTGGCCGCGCGACAAGCGATATCCAAAGATTTGCTTGAATTCACTGGAAATCCCGAGGATTGGCCATTGTTGTTCTCGATGTACACATCATCAACGCAGATGTGCGGCTTTTCCAATGAGGAAAAAATGTTGCGACTACGAAAGTGCCTAAAAGGAAAGGCACTAGAAGCTGTAAAATGTCGGTTGCTACATCCTTCCAACGTATCCGGAGTCCTTTCGACCTTAAGGATGCTCTACGGTAGGCCAGATGCGATCGTGCAAGCAGCGATAAGGAAAGTTCGTTCCTTACCATCCCCGGAGATCGAACATCTGAGAGTCTGGTCAGTTTTGCGCTCACTGTCGAAAATTTGGTAGCAACGATAGAAGCATGTGGAGTACAGGACTTTGTGTACAACGCCTCACTAAAGTTCGAGTTGATTGAACGATTGCCGCCAACGCTGAGGATAGACTGGGCAAAGTTTACCAGGGGCAATCCTGCCCCAAATCTTTTGGACTTCAGTTCCTGGCTGTATTCCATGGCGGAGGATGCAAGCGTGGTGATGCAGACGTCTTTCAACGCTCCACGAACCCGGGTCAACAAGAAAGACGCATTCATCAACGTCCATCACGAAACTGGCAATAATCGAGCCAGATCCCCTGCGGCCCCAGTAAAAGACACGCGTACCCAATCACGGCAATCACCTAAGGAGTTCTTTGCTTGCAAAGGTTCTTGTCTGTCCCTCCCAAAGTGCAAACGGTTTGTTGAGCTGAGCTACGAGTCGAAGTTGGCAGTAATACGCGAAGCTAGACTGTGCCGTAAGTGCCTCCGTAAGCACAACGGCACGTGTAAGCAACAAAACAAATGCGGAGTCAGCGGGTGTACTTATCAGCACCACCCTCTACTTCACAGAGAGCGAAGCGAAGCCTCTAGAGGCTTCTCCAAAGCGGAAGCTGCTACGAACACCAGTTGCAACATTCACCAAGCCCAGACGAACGACGTGCTGTTTCGGATTGTTCCAGTGGTGCTCCACGGTCCATCGAAGACAGTGCAGACATACGCTTTCATCGATGATGGGTCAGAGCTTACGCTCATGGAACATTCTCTTGTCCACGAGCTGGGATTGCAAGGATCGCAGAAAGCATTTTGCTTGAAATGGACAGGTGGTACCTGCAGAATGGAGAATGAATCTCGAAAAGTAGAGGTGGCCATTTCCTCCGCCAAAAAAACATCCCAAAAGTATAAACTGGTGGACGTTCGGACTATACATGAGCTTAAACTACGACCACAAATACTAATAGCCTCCGAAGTACAGAGTCGGTATAGTCATCTCGCTGGGATCCCCTTCGATTCCTACACCGATGTAAGTCCGCGAATCTTGATCGGACTGGATAACGCGCAGTATGGGTATGCTTTCAAGAGCCGGGAAGGAAAACCATCTGAACCGATGGCTATTAAAACACGTCTAGGATGGATCGTGTACGGGACCTGCTCATCCAATCTTCACTTCGAGAACCATATCAACTACCATGCAGTACAAGTGTGTGAGTGCAACGATGATTCCGACGACAGTCTTCACGCAGCGATGAAAAAATACTTCAGTCTCGATAGTATGGGTATCTCAAAGCCTGACAAGTTACCGCTTTCCGTAGACGACAAGCGTGCTATGGATACTCTGGATATGGTGACAATATCCACGGATGGTCGTTTCGAATCTGGCCTTCTCTGGAAGTATGCCGCTGTGCGGCTTCTTGACAGTAAAGTAATGGCCCCCAAGAGATGGGAGTGCTTAGAGTGGCGGATGAAGAGGGATCAAGGATTGGCGGAGGCGCTACGTACTAAAATGGCTGAGTACGTATAGAATGGGTATGTTCGGAAATTGTCCGGTGATGAGCTGATGACCCGTCAACCCCGCGAGTGGTACCTGCCAGTGTTTCCAGTCTATAATCCGAACAAGCCAGGAAAATTAAGGATGGTCTGGGATGCAGCAGCCACTGTTCACGGAATCTCGTTGAACTCGGTCTTATTGAAAGGACCCGATCAACTGATGTCCTTACTGGCAGTTTTGATCCAGTTTCGGGAATTTCGAGTTGCAGTATGCGGAGATATACGAGAAATGTTCCACCAAGTTCTAATGAGGTTGGAAGATCAGCATTGCCAGCGATTCTACTGGAAGGAAGATTCAAGGGAAGGCGCACCAGATGTATACGTTATGTTAGTGATGACATTCGGTGCTTGTTGCTCACCGTGACTGCCCAGTACGTTAAAAACACCAACGCAAAACGATTCGAAAACGAGTGCCCAAAAGCCGTTGACGTCATTGTAAAGAAACATTACGTCGACGACATGCTCGCTAGCGTCGAAACGGAGGAAGAAGCTGTGAAGCTGGCACACGACGTGAAACGCATCCACGTTGCAGGAGGATTCGAAATGCGCAATTGGTTGTCAAATTCGTCAACCATCCTGGCATCCCTGCAGGAAGTAGCAACCAAGGAGAAGAACCTTGGAGTCGGAGAAGAAAGCGCTACAGAAATGGTATTAGGTCTTTGGTGGAACACGACTACAGACTGCTTCACGTTCAAGGTGTCTCCACGATACGACCAGAACTTGTTGTCTGGACGCCGTAGACCCACTAAACGCGAGGTGCTTCGAACGCTTATGATGATGTTCGACCCACTGGGTTTTATTGCACACTTTCAAATGTACCTAAAAGTTCTGCTGCAGGAGATTTGGAGGTCCTCGGTTGACTGGGACACCCCCATCGAAGAACCACAGTTCCAAAAGTGGATAATATGGTTGAAAGTTCTGCCTGAAGTGACCAACGTCCAAATCCCACGATGTTATAGAGTATCTGTGTCACTGGGAAGCAGTTGCAAAGTTCAAATGCACACGTTCGTCGACGCGAGTGAGAGCGGCTTTGCAGCGGTGGTATATCTCAGGTTTGGGGAAGGAGACGCGATCGAAACCGCGTTCGTTAGTGCAAAAACAAGAGTTTCCCCCACTGAAATTCCTTTCCATTCCCCGCTCAGAGTTGCAAACCAGTGTCCTAGGAGTTCGTTTAGCGAACAGTGTCGCCCAATCGCTATCCCCTACCCAAGTAACACCAGAAACATCTTCTTTGACAAGAATATAAGAAGTTTGTTGTAAAAAAGTTGTGATGATGAAATACCAAACATGTCTGGTCTTGAAAAAGTTTTCAGGATGTTTTTCCACACATATGCGGTTCAAACGTGGTACCAGAACAGCGAACACATTTTTGATCTATTTTTGATCGATCAACTTAAATTTTACTTCTAGAAAACATCGGTGACTGTTTGTCATCTTACCACTACGGACTATTTTTACTCATTTTTGAGTATCCATACTTTTCACTGATTTGAGTCAAACGAACTTCATTTTGGATTGTTTGGAAATAGCGTGTATGCTAGATGTTTGTAAATATGTTGATAGGTTGCATTCAAGATGAATTTTAAACATGTTTTTAACATCCTCATGCAATAGAGAAATCATTCAGAACAGATGGTGAAACCAATACAGTGACGGCTGAAAATATGTTTATTTGAAATACTGGAATAAAATAAAACACTAACTATATGTAAGATTGTGATGCCACTCACTGATTCAAATAGAAGCCAAATTGGGCATAGGGGTTTATTCAAATGTAGCATAAAGCAACAGTTTGGAAGAATGTTTAGTATTTTTTTTATAAATTGTTACGTTTAATTTATGGGGGAGTCTTTTGAGATGTAGCTACGCACAACATAATAGAAAAATTGTATTTGTTTTTTCATTCATACTGACATTTCTCGGTTCAATTTCACAACAAAAAACGCAGAAAATTAAAAACGAACATTTGAAAATCAAATGTGTTGCTAATGTTTTTACCCGTACTGTAGACTTGTACTGTAGGACTGTAGACTTGATAGATCGCCATGTTGGTTTTTGTGAATTCCATAAAGAAATCTCACTAAAATTCAACAATTTATTCGGGGTACCTTCTACGTTTTTTAATCCAATCGATGGCGCATGAAATTAAGGAAGGTAAAACGTAAAGTTGCACTGCTAACCTTGAGCCGCATATACAATTTTGATACAACTTCCATGCCCAAAGCAGTTTTTATTTCTCATTTGAAAAAGTAATAAACAATCATCTTTAACGCGTAAAATACCATTATCTACGATATCGTTTCGCCATTAAAATATCTTGTTTATATTTTTTTTTACTTTGTTCAGACCGTGCTTGCTTTGTCAAAACAAATCATTATGTTATGAGCATGCTGTTCGAAGCATCCATAGAACATAATATTTGTCTTATGGATGTTCTACAAAACATCTGGTATGACCTAAAAGATGTTCAAAAATGCCACATTTATTGCGCTTTTTCGGTTATATGCGTGTATGAAATTAAGTTATTGACGTTAGAAAAAAAAAACATGAGCTTGGTCTGAAACATGGTCTATTAACATGAATATGACAAGTGGTGTTACTTGGGTAAAGTATTGAAGCGTTACTTCTGGACCGATTCCAGGGACGTTCTCTGCTGGCTAAACTCTGATCACCGAAGATACAGTCAGTTTGTCACATTCCGGGTGAATGAGATACTAGAGACTACCGATGTGAAGGAGTGGCGATGGGTTCCAACAAAACAGAACGTGGCTGACGAGGGAACAAAATGGACACGCCACCCCGATCTCAGCGCTTCCAGCCGTTGGTTTCAGGGCCCAGAATTTCTCCGGCGGCCTAAATCAAAATGGCCTGCCAGTCCTCAATGTGGAACAACGGACGCTGAACTGCGCGCACACCTACTAACACACATCACTACGGCCGAATCGATCGTTGACCCAGAGAACTTCTCCCAATGGACAACGATGTTACGAAGTACAGCGTACGTGTTCCGGTATATCGACAATTCACAGCAAATGGTCAAAACGAAGCAGCGAACTGGTGGACCTTTGAAGCAGCAAGAGTTGGCAAGAGCCGAGAATTTTCTCTACCGTCTTGCCCAGACTTGCGAGTACGCCGATGAAATTGCAATCTTCGTCGCTAATCGCCTAAATGGAACGGAGAAGCAGATCCCCAAAAGCAGCTCAATTGCCTACCTTTGCCCATTCCTCGATGAATCCGATGTGTTGAGAGTACGTGGCCGAACCGGTGCCTGCCCGTCGATCGACTACGATGCAGTTAAACCAATTATCCTTCCTCGAAATCATAACGTTACACGTCTTATATTACCATCGCAAATATCACCATCAAAATCACAACACTGTTCTCAACGAGATTTGTCAGCGATACAGGATTCCTCGCCTCAAGTCAGTATACAATAAAATATATAAACAGTGCCAGGAATGCATGAACGAAAGGGTGACGCCACAACCCCCATCTATAAGTGATCTGCCGCCATCACGCCTGGCTGCCTACTCTCGTCCGTTCACGCACATGGGGGTGGATTATTTCGGTCCCATCACGGTCTCTGCCTACCGAAAGTCGGAGAAACGTTGGGTGCTGATAGCTACCGCTCTAACCATCCGCGCCATACTCTTGCAAATTGCACACACACTCAGAACCGATTCTTGCATCATGGCACTGCGCAACGTCATAGGTAGGAGAGGTACATCGGCAGTCATCTATAGTGACCAAGGTACTAACTTTCGAGGGGCTAGTAAAAAGCTGAAGACCGTTCTGGATAGCCTGGATCAGGAACGCCTGATGACCGAGTTTAACACGCCTCACACCAGCTGGAGTTTCAATCCACCAGCCTCCCCGCACATGGGTGGAGCATGGAAGCGTCTTATTCGCACAGTTAAGCAGAATCTCGCTAAGCTGCTGCCAAATAGTTCGCTCTCCTACGAGGTCCTTGAAAACTTGCTCATCGAAGTCGAAAATGTGGTAAACTCGCGGCCACTGACTAGTCTCCCTCTGGAGAATGATGAATCCCCGGTGCTCACCCCAAACCACTTCTTGCTGGGTTCATCTAACGGTTTCAAGCCGTGGGTACCTTTTGATGACAGCCCTGCGACACTTCGAAACTGCTGGCAACACTCTCAAGTTTATTCTAACCAGTTCTGGGGACAATGGATTCGAGATTATCTGCCATCGATCACTCGTCGAACCAAATGGTTTGGCCCAGCAAAACCCATCAAAGTCGATGACATCGTTGTCATTGTGGACCCAAACTTCCCGCGTAACTGTTGGCCGAAGGGACGTGTGATAGCTACGAAGCCAGGAGTTGATGGTCAAGTAAGACGGGCCACGGTTCAGACCGCCACCGGCAACTACGAGCGTCCAGCCGTTATGCTCGCCGTGCTAGATGTGGGCGTATGTAAGAATACGCCTCAGAATGACCATCGGCGCATTCCGGGGGAAGTGTTGATCCCCACGAACATGGATCCGGCGAGCCTCATCGTCCTCACTGCAGCAAACGCTAACGATCAAACGCGTCCACACCCGTGCGACAGCCAAAGGATCGTCGCTCATAAGAGTGATCGTATGAAGGGCAAATAATCAATTGTGAAGGAGGACGTAAACAAACCAGCAATCGAAAGTGCAATAGCTAAATTCTATTCAAATGTTAATTTATCTAAATTAGCCTAGATCCTACATAATTAAATCAAACTAAAGTTACTATTTATCTACCGAATTTAAGGTAAAGTGTTTTCGTGAAGAATAAGCCTAAAATAGCCTAATGCTATGTGCCAAACAAGTGCTAACTTTAATTATGCTATCTTACAGCTAATTCCTATGTCCTAATTGGAACTCTTGCTAAAACTAAATTAGCATTACTTAGCCTACACTTCTCACGAGGTGAGAATTTGCAAATACTTAGCCTATCTTATTATGAAGTTAACCTTTATATTAATAGAAACCTATTGTTGAAGATATACACCCAGCAGCTTCAAGAGAATTTGAGGCAACCCTTCACCTAAACCTAAATCTTGTGATAGCGAATCACCAAAAGTGAGTTGATTTAATCGTTTACTAAGAAATAATTTTAATTAATCGTAATCGAAAATTTACAGGAATTTTGTAATTCTTTCTATTCGTCGTGAAATAAATTAACAAAATCAAAGATTCGTTTTTATCACCCAACAGTCACCATACAAGGCACCCGTAAGCTAATATTGGTCTAACAATTGCAGCAAAGAACCAGTAAATATATTTTGGTTTAAGATCCCAGGTTTTACCTATAGTTCGCCTACATTGTCCAAAAGCCAAACATGCCTTTTTGAATCTAGAGTCAATATGAGCAGACCAATTTAACTTAAAGGGTGTCCACGATGAAATTGCCACACACAAAATTGATTCGCAAAATTCGAGTTTTCATCCGATTGCCATCAAATTTTCAGGGATTGAGAAATAACTATTAAACTTCATTTTACCATTTTACTCGTATTTTATTTACAGTCCATACGCAAATGCCCGCACCTTGGCCTTAACCCCGGCCATAAGATTCTGCACAACCTGTGAATCAACCGTTTTTTGCATGTAAACCCATACTTTCTTCAGTTCCTCGACTGTCTCTACTACCTTAGGTCGTTTAAGAAGGTGCTGCTTCATAATCGCCCAGTACTTCTCGATGTGGTGGAGCTCCGGAGTGTTGGGAGGGTTGAACATTTTCGGCACGAAATTGACCTTATTGTCCGCATACCACTTCAGCACGTCCTTGGAGTAGTGGCATGAGGCCAAATCCGGCCAGAAGATTCTTGGGACGTTGTGGGCCTTCAGGAGAGGAAGCAGCCGCTTCTGGAGGCACTCTTTTATGTACACCTGTCCGTTCATCGTGTCCTGGGTCACGAAAGGTGCACTCCGCTTCCCGCACGTGCAGATGGCTTGCCAAACCAGGAATTTCTTCGCAAATTTGGACATCTTCTGAGTGCGGACATGCTCCGGAACGCTGAACTTATCCTTGGCCGTGAAAAACAGGTTGCCGGGGATCTGTTTGAAGTCGGCCTTCACATATGTTTCGTCGTCCATGATGCAGCATTCAACTTTCGTCAGCATGTTGAGGTACAACTTCCTGGCACGGGTTTTGGCGGACTTGTTCTGCTTCTCGTCGCGATTAGGGGCCTTTTGTACCTTGAACGTTCGAAGCCCAGCCTTAGTTTTGGCCTTCTGGACAAAACTTCGGCTTAGGTGCAGCTTCTTAGCCACATCCCGAACGGAGGCGTTCGGATTTCGGTTGAAGGCCCCAACTACGCGGTTGTGGTTTTTGGTGTTGTACGGAATACTTTTTCCTTCACTTCTGGGCTTCCGATCGGTGGTCAACCGTTCCTCGAACCGCTTAATCACTCGCGACACCGTGAAATTCGCAATTCCCAACGTTTTAGCGATGGAACGATGCGAGAGATCCTTGTTCTCGTGATGAATGCGCAAGATTTTATCAAGCACGAGCTGTTCTTTCGACTCAATTTCCGCGAGTTTTGATCACGGGACTTTAAAACTTGCAGGATGTAAATAATGCACTATGAACTAAATCCACCCAAATTTTCATTAAATTTTACCCAACGGTTAAGAAGTTAGAGCAATTTCATAGTGTGGCAATTTCATCGTGGACACCCTTTAGAGTCTAAAATAACTCCAAGATGCCTTACTTGGTCTGTTATACAGACTTCAGAATCAAAGAAACGAAGTGGACGAACTCCGGTAATCATTCGTTTTTCTGTGAATAGAACAAGTGTTCTTTTGTTAGTCCGATATCACTACACCACTTTTTAGTTTCTTTTAGAGCCTGTTGCATCAGGTCAAAAAGAGTACTAACACACAATCCAACAATCATTGTAAGGTTGTCATCAGCAAAGCCATTGAAGCATGGAAGGAAACATTGTCAAAGGCGCCCTCAATATCTAAGAAGACTCCTAAACAGGATTGCTTCTGTGAAAAAGCCTTCTCTACATCATGGACAACGTGGTGCAAAAGGGTTGTTGTAGACTTGCCTCTTTGATATGCATGTTGCATTTGATGAAGAGGCTGTCTAGAAAGAGTTTCATTTCGAATGTTATGATCAATAATTCTTTCTAAACACTTAAGCATAAAAGACCTCAGACTGATTGGCCTGAAACTTTTCGCTTCATCATACGTCGCGCGCCCCCCTTTTGGGATAAATTTAACATTTATTTCTTTCCAGGATTTTGGAATGTAACCTGTAGCAAGGCTGCAAATGAAAATTTGTTTTAATATATTTTCAAGATGATCAAAACCTCGCTGAAGTAAACATGGATACAGCCCATCTGCTCCAGGAGTCTTATAAGGTGCGAAGCTAACGCCCTAGATTCATAACGAGCACAAAAATGTTCAGGGTCATTGAATGGTTCCAGTTCTGAACATCCTGGAAAATGTATTCGAAAGAGTATTTCTAGCACTTCGTCATCATTATTATTAAAGTTACCAGCTTCGTCCTTAATACTGTTTACTTGAAAATCCTTGGATTTAGCAAGAATTTTATTGAGTCTGCTGGTTTCATTTACACTTGATACATTTGTGCAAAGGTTTTTCCAGCCCTGTCGTTCAGAGGACTTTAGAACTTTTTAATAAGCCTTTCGAGCTATTTTGAAACCGTCAATTCCCTCTGTTCGACGTCTATTCCACGCCCTTCTACACATTTTACGTAATTTTGTGAGTTCGTTGTTCCACCAGGGTGTACCCCTAGTTGATTTTATTGTTCGTAATGGACATGCTCCTTCAAAGGCCTCCATAATATAGGATGTTGAAATCTTAACGACATCGTCTAAGTCATTTGGGCTTTCAATAGAAGGGTGAAAGCCAAAAAATTTTAATGCAAGGATATCTGAGTAAACGTTCCAGTCTGTATTTCTAGGGTTTCTGAAACGAGAAACTTGCAGACTACCATTTAAGTGATCAAAGAATATGAACCTGTCATCAGCCAGAGATTCCTCTTCAGAGACTCTCCAGTTATTGAATTCATGTGTAAGTTTATTGGTGCAGAGGGTTATATCTAGCACCTCTTCTCTGTTTGATTTGAAAAAAGTTAATACTTAAATTTGTAGAACATAAGTACTCCATTAGTTCCAGGCCCCTCGGATTGATATCCGAACTCCCCCAAATAATATGATGGGAGTTTGCATCACTCCCCCACAACTAATGGCAAATTATTTACATCACAATGAGACACAACTTTTTTCAAGTTCTCTGTAGGTGAAGCCTCATCATGTGGAAGGTAAGCTGAGCAGTAGATATATTGTTTGTCGATATTGTCAACATTTACGTTTATTGATACAACACAAATATCCCTAGTGGTTAAGCTGGAACAAGAGTGCCATTTATAGCATTACTTAAGAGTATACATGCACGTGGTATGATGCGAGGATTTGTCATCCCTTCTTTACTAAAAGTAACAAAATTAGGATTAACTAGATTTCCAACATAGAATCTGCCATGACGGAAGTATGGTTCTTGGACCAGCGCTATGTTGGCGGTACCTGTTTGAACTATTCGGCAAAGATTTATGGCTGCTGTTCGTTTGTGCTGGATGTTAACTTGTGCTACCTTAATAGTCGACATACGTTTTCAGAGTATGACAAGGCTTTCATCCCACAACTGAACAGCTGCCAAAACATCAATTGCATATAGGTTTTTAGTTAGAAGTAATATAGTTTTAACTGTGTTTGTTTCTTGATGAAAAGAAAATTGTTTGAGTAAAATTATTAGTTCATTCTTTAGCATATTGATTTTTTTTTTTTTTTTTTTTTTTTTTTTTTGTTGGGGCGTAGAACCACTGCGTCCACTGAGTTGAACTTTTGTGGTATACCCCTGTTTACTATTCTAATTCGCATCTTAAAGCTAGATCACCATTTGTCAAGTGACCAGCCCAAGACGCGTCTCCCAGTCAGGCAAAATTGAGTTTATAAAACCCACCACCTTTCCAGGATTTGCAGTCCAAATTTCTTTAGGTTGCATATAGCCACTGTACAGAAAGCATATTGATTAAAACAGGTATTTCAAAGTTATTCCCTGAAAAACATACATACAAACTTAAAAATCCATATCGAAAATGAAATATTGGTGTTATTAAAAGATGTATGACTATTTGTGTAACTGTGTTGTTTAAATTAGAGACTTTTAATTGATTTATCCATACCTTGAATGAATGTCGCTAAAAAAAGTAGGCTGAGACTATGTAGAGTTCAGTTTTTCCACATCTGTCGGAAACCTCTATGGTGGCTGCAAAGGTATCGTTTTTCGCGAATTCTGTGAAAGAAATAATCTTAACTCTCCCTTCAACCAACGTTGCAGCTCTACGCAATAGAGTTGTGTGATCATAAGACAACTTACATGATTTAATTATGTTTTCCAAAAGTATGTATGTGAATGACCATGTTTTTTGAACTAATATTGCATTCAGCTCATTTTGTACGAATCTCGTGCATAGGAATCCAAAAGTTCACTTTACAGTTCGGAGATTCGCATTTCTCATGATCATGATGATGTTAGCCATGTTTGTGGTTTTTGTCGCTTCTCTTATGTTATGTTCCCTCACATTGGACATGCGATTTCCTAAACAATTTTCGACGTTTATATCCCTATATTGGGGAGTTAATTCTGCGGAGTCTGGCAATGGTTTGATCAGTGGCACCTGTATTATGACCTGTAACCGTAACCTTGTCTACTTCTGGGACTTCCTGGTTGGATTTAAGACCATCCTTACAGGCAACCCCAGACTCTAATGAGGTTTTATTGCGGTCACAGCTCATCTGCCTTTGTCTCCCACAACCGCCACCGCTCATGTTTCCTCTATCTCCCTCATTTCCAACGATATTCGGTTGAAAAGGTTTCTTCGGAGGTTGTTTACGAATCTGAGCGTTACCGAATTTGAAGTCAAGAACAAAATTATTATTTTTTTGTGGACGAAGTACATAGAAAACTTCGAGATTGCCGCGTCGCTATCCAACGCTACCGACCCTGTGCGACGATCTCAGCTTCTCTTCCTTTCGTTGGGAGAAGAATTCCAGGGTATTGTCCGCGCTGCGAAACTCAGGCCAAATCTAAATGATAGCAAGTGCACAATTTTGGTCAAAAACGTCGACGAGCATCTTCGGTCTATGACCGACTCAACAGCTGAACATTTTCGTGCAGGCAGCAAGAAAGTGGAGAAACCGTCGTGAATTTTCATGCCAGGTTGATGGAGAAGGTGCGGCTATGCCGGTTTAGCCCCAACGACCAAGAACGGTTCGTCCGGGCTCAATTGCTAAAAGGCACTTCAAAGGGGCAAGAAACTGAAACATAATCTATGACAATCTATTCATTCATTCAAATTTCAAGGTATGGCAACCCGAGAACTTGCAAAAACTATGAGGACGTTCGGACATGACACGAATTTTATTGTCCAATCGGCGACACGAGATGAAGCGTATCAGGCAGGGTTACCACAAACAAGTTGTTCGTCGTATGATTCCGTCAATCAGGTGTATAAGCGCACATCCAGGGTCCCATTTAAGCGTGATGGTGATTAAGCTAAGCCTGGAGGATCACGCAACAAGCAGCTCCGCTTTAACAACCGTGCTAATAACAGCCAACAACAAGTTTGTCCAAGGTGCAATAGATGGATGCATAGGAACCGACCCTGTCCGGCACTCAAACCTAAGTGTAATTCATGCGGCGAACTTGGTCATTTCGCTGTGGTCTGTTGAAAGAAACGCATCCATGCCGTCGAAGATACCCATTCTGACAATTCGAAAGTCGAAGCTAAAGAAGAAGAGGTAAAATAAGTTATGATTATTTTTTTTGTTTTACCTTTTAGTTTGAAAATACATTTATTTGGTCACGATACAGTTAAACACGATATATTTTGTTATCTATGATTTATTGACAGCTCAATGCATTATCCCTACAAGACGTATTAATTCAATGTCGAATGGGATCCTCGTACCCAATTCAATTTCTCATTGATTCTGGGGCTGATGTGAACGTCATAGGTGGAAGTGATTGGATAAAACTACCGAAGGAGTACTAATCAGGAATGGCTAAGCTAGACCCCATCGAAATACCCACGAACAAAGGCCTTAGGGCATATGCCTCGCACATGCCAATGAAGGTAGACTTCGCTTTCCGAACGAAAATAGCACCGGTCGGATCAACGAGAGCCGTAGAAGCCGATTTTCTTGTAGTTAGAGACGGAAAACGTTCTCTTCTGGTCAGAACGACAGCAAGCGATTTTAAAATGTTATTCGTAGGTCTTCAGATCAACAGCTGCGAGATTGTGGACAAAACTTTTCCGAAGATGCCTGGTGTCAAAATTAAATTCAGCGTTGACAAAAGCATCCCACCGACTCGAAATGCTTACTAAACATTCCTGCCGCATACCGCGAAGGTGCTCGTCGTAGGTTATTGGAGATGGAAGTAAGCGGCATTATTGAAAGGATAACTTCTGCACCCAAATGGATAAGTGGAATGTCAGCGGTAGTGAAAGGAAAAAACGATTTTCGGTTAGTAGTAAATATGAGAGCACCAAATAGAGCAATAAAGCGCGAGTATTTCCGTCTGCCAATGTTGGATGAAATGAAGGTTAAATTGCATGGAGCGAAATATTTTACAAAATGGGATCTGAAAAGCGCATACTATCATCTGGAACTGTGTCCGGAATCGCGGGACTTGACAACATTATTGGCGGATAACGGAATGTTTAGATTTACTCGGCTAATGTTCGGGGTGAACTGTGCTCCGGAAATTTTCCAAAGAGAAATGTCCAGAATTCTAGAAACCATCGAGAATAAGATTATATATATATAGATGACGTGTTGATATTCGCCGATAGTTTGGAGAAGTGACGTACGACGGAGGCTCAGGTACTGGAAATTCTGAAGACAAACAACCTTACCCTAAATGTAGCCAAGTGCGAATACGACATTGAATTAGATCAAGACGGTTTTCATATCGAAGAGGCGAAAATTAGTGCTATTCAAAAGTTTCGACGTCCCACTACATCTTCAGAATTACGAAGTTTCCTTGGATTAGCGTCATACGTAAGTCCATTTATTAGAAATTTTGCAAATATTTCCAACCCATTGTGGGCACTCGCTGGATCCAAAGCTTGGGCATGGGGTGAAAAACAGGAAGAAGCGTTCATTGTAGTAAAAGAGCAAATAATTCGCTGCACTGTATCGCTAGGCTATTTTTCGGAGTATGAAGACACCGTGCTCTATACGGATGCTTCACCACATGCCCTAGGAGCTGTTCTGGTTCAAGAATCTGCTGGTAAAAATCCTCGGATAATAAGCTTCGCATCTAAATCGTTAACAGAAACAGAAAAACGGTACGCTCAAAACCAGCGAGAAGCCCTTGGGGCAGTCTGGACAGTGGAACATTTTTCTTATTTTCTACTGGGCAGACATTTCACGCTAAGGACGGACACAAAAGGAGTCACTTTTATTTTGAACCGTACTCGACAGTCTTCTAAGAGAGCACTAACCAGGGCTGATGGTTGGGCATTAAGACTTAGTCCATATAACTATAGGGAACGTCCATTAATTACGTCACGCAAAAATTGACTTTTTGTTCCCCCCCCCCCCCCCATGTCACGTTTTTTGTATGGACCTTCGAATTTTTTTGTATGGATCGTCACGTTTTCTCGAACCCCCCTCCCCCCCCTACTGCGTGACATAATTATTGGACCTTACCATACCGTGGAATTTGTTAAAGGCAATGATAATATAGCGGACTCATCGTCCCGACTGAATCAGGGTGCTGACAAACCTTTCGATGAGGAGTCGAGTCCCTGGGAAGTAGCACAACTAGAAGCAAACGTAGTTAGCTTTTTAACCGAAGATGAAATTCAGGAGGCCACAACGAACGATGCAATCTTGCAACAGGTACATGATAACAATATATACTTGATTTTCAGCACTAATTATAATTACACGTATTTATTGAAACAGGTTATAGAAGCCTTGCATTCAGAGACATGGCCGAAACATTTGAGCAGGTTCTAAGCTGTGTCAGAAGACTTATCCATGAAAGAAGGGATACTTACTAAGCGTGGTTGCGCTGTGACCCTAGAGAAATTGCGTGAGAAAACTTTAGATGTAGCCCATATGGGTCATCCCTTGGCGGCAAAACTCAAAAGTATTCTGCGAGAACGAGTGTGGTGGCCCGGTATGGCGACAGATGCTGAAAATTGGGTGAAGTCATGCAAAACTTGTGCCATGACTGGAAGACCGGAGAAACCCCCGCCTATGAATCGCATGTTTGCTCCTAAATAGCACTAGACTTTAATGGCCCATCCCAACTAACATTTTTCATAAGGTAAACGCTTCATTGGCAATACGTATACAGCGTTAAACTGAGTAATGGTTAAGTAGTGGTTGCACATGCGGCCAGCCAACATTTTCACAGGCAAATCTGGCGAATCTACACAGCTTCATGAAAATGCGAAAAGATAGCAAGAAGCGTGTATACTACTTTTAAAAAGTTAGTATTATCACCAATTTGCAGCTTCTATGCTTGATAATCATTCTCTCAACTTTATCTCAACTTGTATACAGCTGATACTCTATAGATATTTATTCGTTCAAAGCAATTTCTATTTTTAGAACTGAGGTAATCGGCGTTTTATTGCTAGTCTTAACACGTTTATATAAACGCTTAAACATAGTTACTATACAGCAATCGAAAAAAATATGTATGTCAAACACTGTTTACAATACTCGTGACGATATTACAGCAATGTAGCTTTTTTACCGTTGTAGAGCGCAATTAACATTTAACTATATGAATTATATATTATAAGATTTTTATCTATACCTTTATATATAACTTACCAGCGTACCAGATTCGAACTCTGCCCCTTCGCCATAAGACCCGTGACTGTATCCTCTGATCCATATCAGCTGTAAGAAATTCCAGTACCCGTGTTCAAAGTGTTCAAACCAGATTTTAGTTCTAATAATGCTGAACAACAATGATTGCTGAAGCTCTTTATCAACTGGTTGATACTGTTTTGAAAATCAAAGTTACCAAAATTATTATGATCTAATCATGATCACCATCCAATTTTCGTTGTTATCTGTGCCTTTCTCGGACCATTTGTTATTATTATTTTTTAGATACTTTATTACTTCTGAGAATAATAAAAATTATACAATCAAAATGAAAATCTTATTAAAATTAGGTACAAGAATTTCCTGTGGCCCGATTGAATAACCACTAAGCCACCGAGACATATTCAACAATCTTTTCACTAATTGTGTGTAAGAAGTAAACGAATCTTATTTTGAATTTATGTGACATAATATTATCAAAACAATGAAACACAATAAACTTCAACAGAAATTGTCCAACAAGATTTAATCCTATACACACAAATTTGTATCCGTATATAATTTAACCGTTTTACGGTGAACAAAATCCTCACCAACTGAAACCCTTTGCTAAGATCTGCAAGACAGTTTCAAAGGCAACTTTTAGACCTTGGTGTCAATATTGTCCACCTGGAATATCGACAACCGGAGTACTCGAAGGAGTTCCCAACAATGTTCTAGGATCTGATGGTAGATGAATGTCATTGTATTGATTTTTGCTAAGAGATCCTTCAATGCGAGGTGGGATATGTTATGCTTCATTGCCCATTCCTGAAGATCATCACGAGAGGTATCATCAGTTTTTCGGTAGTAAGTACCGCTTTTCTTATATGTCTTCAAAATCCTTCGAAACATTATGAAATCTTAATACTCTGCTTTATAAAATGGACGGTATTCCTTTCATTTCGTTTGACAGCTCAGACGAATGGTTGTAAGGTGGTTGACATAACATGAAATGAATGCGCTTACTTAGCTACACTCAGGAAATTATCCGTACGGTTTTCATACGATCGGAACTGAACCACAAAGCATGGGCCCAAAGACTCATTCCATACGAAATCGTATGAAATGATTCGATGCATTGGTCGAGTAAAACATGTCTTTTATACACTTTCATTTGACATCACTTATCATGCGTGTATAGTTTCGTGGGATTGTGGCTCGTCTCTGGATCCCGAGGTTCATGGTTTGAATCCCACTTGCAACTTTTTTTTCTGAACTTCTTTCCATTAGAGAATCGTATGAAATTTGCAACAATATCTTCCGGTAAATTTCCATACGATATTCCTATGAATTCCTCTCGATTCGTTCGCTCAGTGTATCAATTGCAAATCAATATAAATAACTGCAAAGATGCTGCATACTCTGTGCCGCAACTGCTTATACAACATTCTATACAGCTATAATCACTTAGCTGTATAGCGGCTAAGGTATTTTTAATATAAAGGCTTTTGAAAAGCTGTAACAAAGCTAACAAATAAAACTGTGTATAAGAAAATAAAATGATTATTCAAAAGCTTAACCGATTAATTTTTTAGCTACATAAACAAGCTGTGTAAACGTAGACAAAGATTGTTCGTATAAGAGCTTTCTTTTCAAAGTATGCAACCGAGAGCTAAATGTTGTGTTAAAGCTGTGTTACATTACGCTTAAGTACTGTATCGATTTTTTAATTCTGCTTATAGCTTATTCAGCTTCATTTGCTTTTAAACAATTATAAAACAGCTTATAAGTTATAAACTTCGGCTTAGGCAACTAAAAATGTTAGTTGGGATATTCGAGGTTCGGTGGGATTTCTATCTTGGTAATAATTGATTACAGATCTAGGTATGCTATTGCAAAAACGGTAAGATCAACTAGCTTTGACTGTACGAGGAACATTCTAGATGAGATATTTAATAGAGAAGGATTACCTTTGGCAATAAAATCCGACAATGAACCGTCTTTCAACGGTGAAGAGTGGAACAATTTTCTCTACGCCATTTTTCCCCCAACAAAACGGGTTGGTGGAAAATTTCATGAAAGTAGTGAATAAAGCGATGTGTACAGCAGTGTCAAACGGCAGCAATTTCAACGATGAACTACAGGCGGCAGTGAACGTCCACAACGCATCAGCACACTCTGTAACTAAGGTGGCACCGGAAGAAGTCATGAGCGGTAGAAGAATTCGTCGAGGTTTACCGTTGATTAACCCAGGTAAAGCGGACATTGATCAGCAGTTATTGGACGAAAGAGATGTTGAAGCGAAACTACAATCCAAAACCATAGCAGATGAACGGCGTGGAGCAAAGCCCTGCACGCTAAGCCCTGGAGATATCTTCATATTAGAAAGACAATCGAAAGTTAAGGGAGATACACGGTTCGACGGAAAACGCCATACAGTTATTCAAGAGAATAATGGTACTCTGCTCTTGGGTGATGAGAATGGTCAACTCTTTCGTCGACATGTCACTCAGACTAAGAAGGTATATGCCTGGAGGAACACTAATTTTGATACCGATATTGCAAAGGATATCGAGAAGTGTGAGCCAACTACACCAGCCAGGTCATCACGGAATAGGAAGCCACCTGTCCATCTTTCGGACTATGTCAGACTGACAGAAGAAAAATTTAACTAAGCTAAGTGTCGAAAGTGATACGCCGGCGTCGGTGGTGTAGTGGTAAGCGTGACTGCTACTTGGCACCCCAGTGGGTCTGGGTTCAATCCCAGTCGACGTCGGTGGTTTTTCTGAGGCGAAAAAATCTGGTCATGTCTTCCTTCGGAAGGGAAGTAAAGCCGTTGGTCCCGGTTCATATTCATGAGTCGTTAGGTAGGGTCCAGGTGGTGGAGTCGTCTTCCTGGCGTCGGTGATTGTCACCATGTGAGGAAATAGGCCGACGTAAAATAAAGATTTAAAAAAAAAAAGTGTCGAAAGTGCATATAAATCACAAGCTATGTGAATTAAACTATCCTATAAAATTCACCTAAAACATTCTCACTTTTTTTTTCATTCTTTCTCCAATATCATCCTCTAAGTAGGAAAGAAATTCCAGTTGATGATCCCATTCCAACTAATTCCTGTTATTTTTATAAACTCCTATTGGACAATCATCAATTTCTTTCGGTAGTCAGTGTCAAAAACACAAACGCAAGTAAAGCTCGAACTGGCTTGGATTACCGATGGATATGATGCGCAGATAATAAAACACAAATCGTTGTCTTGTATAATTAGGAGATGAATGACTGATATTTAAATAATTTAATCTTCTCTGATTCTATCAAAAGATCAAGACATTTTGATGTCAGGCCATCGGAAAGTGAGAACTGTTGGTTTTGTTATAACTGGTATACATCCATTGGCGTCGGTAACCTAGTGCACGGTCGTTTGTAAAAACCCATTAATGGGTGAAAAAACACCCATTTTCGCTAGAAGTGCCTCTCCCCATTTAATGGGTAAACCCGATTTACCCATTAATGGGTAAAAGAAGTTAATGTCACAAAATGAGGGTTTATTCACCCATTGCAAAGAAGCCAAAATGGGTATTTATTCACCCATTGCAATGAAGCAAAAATGGGTGAAAAATTACTCATTTTTGCATATAGATTATGTAGCAGTTTGGTTTGGATTGGAAATTCATGGTATTCGTAATAATAAATCAATAAATGCAACAACATGAAAAATAAAATACTTTTACTTGTTTTTATTCATGCCTTTTCTGGTATAATAATGGAAACGACGAATATGTCTGCGTCCAACTTCTTCCAAGTTCCTCCATGTTCCGACGATCTGGAAGCATAATTTTGAAGCATTAGATTAGATTCTATTTTGAGATTAGATAAATACATTATTAGTCTTACTTACGTTGTTCCGTGAGTGTATAGTTTCAAATATTATATTAGATTTTGAAAAATTAATGAACTGACAAAGCTGCGCTTTCCACCAACGATGTACCGGATACGATTGGTTTTGAACTATTTTTTCACCCATTAATGTGTAAAAATATAACCATTTTTTTATTGTATGGGGTTTCCTCTAATGGGTATTTTTTTACCCATTGCATGATTGAAAATACCCCCACATTAAGACAGATAGGAATGCTATTTGAAAATGGGTAATTTTTTACCCATTAATGGGTTTTTGCAAACAACCGTGTGGGGGGGGGGGTCCGGGTTTTTGAACGTTTTTTGTGACATTAAGAAAAGGCGGGTTTTTTTGGGTGGGGGGGTGTTTTTTAAAAAAAAAAAAAACACAACCCCCAAAAAATTCCTATGGTTTTTTTTTTTAAACATCTATTTGGGGTATCCTCCCCACCCTTAAAGATATTGTTGGAGGATTTGTGATATCGTTCGTTTAAGGTTATTTTTTATCACGGTATGAACTTATCCGCCTTGACGACACCATTGTGGAAAACATGCTAGGTTATTGCTAGGATCGTGAAAAAGTCCATGGCATTATAGAATCCTAGATAGCCTGATGAAAGAAATCGTTGTGTTTGGATAAGTATTATTAGTTGTTGTGAAACTAGAGAGTGCTTTAGGCTAAGAAGACATAGTTTAATAAAACTGTTCAAGATGAATCAGTCACATATATATAAAGGAAATATTTCAAGTACGTAGATGAGAGGGAGAAATGTCTCTTTTCTATTCCTGTATAGGGGCGCCATTCTAGAATTTCTGAAATCGCAAGCGTTACG
The DNA here is from genome assembly GCA_024533555.2 of Aedes koreicus. Classification (NCBI taxonomy): domain Eukaryota; kingdom Metazoa; phylum Arthropoda; class Insecta; order Diptera; family Culicidae; genus Aedes; species Aedes koreicus. The sequence goes on along the minus strand of JAHHFK020003095.1, from coordinate 530,222 downwards.
CGGGTTTGGAGACTTTGAACGATAATATCTCCTCACTGGCCCACAGAAATTTTACGATAAGTATTTCATTCGCAAGGTAGAACATCAAAACTGAGTCCCTGTTGCAAACTGAATTCATAACGTTTGTTTAAACTAATTAAAATGTACTTAAAAGAAAAATGTCTAAACGTACAAAGCTATTGGTCGAAAAAGCCATCATGTTTGCGCCTCGCTCTGATTGGTTCATACTGTCACAGTTGCCGTGCCAGCGATTATCAAAAATGTGGGGACGACCGACCAATCATCAGTTCTCGCTGTGCATCCGTATGCGACAGACGTGTTCGGCGAGCACGTTGGTAGAAAACGCCGCCCAAGAACACAAGAAGACCAGACCAAGAAGAATCATCTCACGTCCCCTGCAGCCAGGGTTGCCACATGCACCGATTTATCTAGATTGACACAGATTTTTTTCTATTTTTTTTCATACAGATATCTGTATGTGAAGATTACAGATTTCTTAGAAAAACCAAGATTTTTAAGATTTTTGGCAATTGCTTTTCCACTCAAAAACCTCAAATTCAAAATATGAGTACAGTTTAGGATCGAACTTTTTATCAATACTATTTTCAGAGTGCTGTTTAGGCCCATGAAGCAAAATAACACAATTGACACTACAGTGACAAATGACAGTCTTAAAGTCAGTTTGTGTTTGTTCCCAAATGATTTCTCAATAATTTTTTTGATTATTCGATGTTTGATAATTTTTTAAGAAAATTTCATAGAATTTCTCAAAGATTCTCAGACATTCCTTTAGATATTCCTTCTGGCGTTACTATAGGTATTTTTCAGAGGTTTGTAGGAATTCCTCCAGGGATTCTTTCAGGAGTTTCTTCTGACATTGCATCGGCAGTTTTTCAAAACATTCTTGTGATGAAATGTTTGGAAGAATCCCTGATCTTGTGAATTTTTATGATTTTAAACTATACACAAAAACTGTAAATTTTTTCCTGAAGTAATTCTTGGAGAAAATCCTCATTTGTTTGAGAAATCTAAGAAGATTTTTTTGCATGAATTCCATGATCTCATATATTTAATACATAACTTTAAGAATTCCAAAATGGGTTTTTGTAGAATTATTTTTTTAATTTTGTCTAGGATGCCTGCAAGGATTCTTACATATAGTTCTCCAGAAATTATTTCAATATTTTTTCAGGTATTCCGCTGGAGAAGTGTTTGTTTCAAAGTTCTGCAAGAGCTTGCACCAAAAATTTCAGCAGAATTTCTTGCAGTGATTTATACAAAAATAGTATTCTTCTAATATAGAAGTATTTTTAAGCATTTTTTTATTTTTGGGAAATTAGAATAATGTTGTCGATAGTAGTTTTTGCTATATGAAGCATATTTATTTCGTACGTGATTTTTTGTTAGCTTTAATATAATCTTGCAGAGCGAAAACCTATACATATTTTGCGCAATTGATAAACAGTTTCAGATTGATGGCACCGATTACCAAAAAAAAAAGGTGTGTGAGCATTCTATCAGATGGAGCTTCGGTAATGATGCGTTCTGACCGGTCCATCAAGAAGCTGCTGAAACTTGACTGTCCTCGTTTGATAATTATCAAATGTATTTGCCACTTTTTGGCCCTTTTGTAAGTAACGCATGCAAAAAAAAACTGCCATAGTACCCGGAAAAAATGATGCGATATATCTGCAGTTACTTGTCCTGCAGCCTCAAACGATCCAAACAAATCCAGATTACTCAGTTCTGCTTCCGTCTACCACTAGATGACTATCGTTAGAGTCAGTTGTCAAATGGAATATGGAACAGTTTCCGGAGCTCGTGTTGTTTTTATCGTTCTAATCAAACTGAGACAACGGTTTCATTGTTGTCATCTTAATGAACCGATGACGCAGCTATTTTTCTTCTTCTGAAGCTACGTATTGTCTCTTATCATCAAAGCGAGTCATATCTTCCAGTCATAAAGTATGGAATTCCTGAACATGTGCAATCAGCTGAAGTCTCGCTGATGGAGCTCTTTGCAAGTTTTTGTGTGGATCGAGAAACATCTTCGTAAGAAGTAGGAAATATATAACGGGGAAGCTGTGCCCTTTAAAGGAATTCAACTTGATCATTGAACAACATCCGAACTTCCTTCAAAGCAGTGAGGAACAGGTGATTGAAAATGATTTTCGTGAGCTGAGGACGATAATCTTCTGCGAGGACAACGAGGTGGAAGAATCAGAAGACTTCGAAACTTGTTGAAGAAAACGCCTGATGGAAAGCTGGCTTTTCACTTGCTAAGAAAGTTCATTGCGAACTTTTTACTAATTCCGCATTCATTTGCAGGAGTGAAGCGAGTTTTCTCGAAATACAATCTGAATAAGTCCAAAATCCGGAACCGCCTGAGTACGGACATAATGGAGGCCGAAGGAGGAAAGGAGGAGTTGATCAGCTAATATTAACATCAGAACTAAATTCTTAATTCAACAAATTAATGTGAAACGGATTATAACAATAATTGATTGTTAATTCTGTTCTGATTTTGTTCACCTTTCAAGGAACTTCAAGTAGTCAAAACAAACACCTCATGATTCATTATCATGTCAAACCTGGTCTGTCGGGAGGGCTTAAGTGCAATGATCGATTTCCTCCGAGAACATGAATCTTTCGTATACTGATCTGTTTTCCTTTTTCAACACAAAATTTGAAGTAAAGATTTTTACCAAGATTTTTTGCAGTTAAACACATAAAAATTAAAGATGGGAACGAAAAATAATGTGGCAACCCTGCCTGCAGCCCAAGAAGACTGAAGAAAATTTCAATCGCGAACCACGTAAACAACTAAAATCCGTCCTTTTCAGGACGATCAAATCAAGTTGCCAACTAAAGAGTATGTTTGATAGAAATTTCTCTTGAGCTCATCGAATTTTCATTACCACGCACCGGCTCAATATGGAGAAAATGGCCAAATCAATCGCCCACATCATCTTCGTGGTCAAGTGGTTAGCGGCGTCATCCGTTGTTCATTGCCATGAAGTGAGGGTTCGATTCCCGCTCAAGCCTGTGGAACTTTTTGCAACACGAAAATGTCCAAACTGGTTAACTTGGTGTTACGTTAAGTTATTCGTTGTAATTCGTTCTATGTTCAATGTTCAGTCTGTACAAATTCGAGATGAAGACGGTGTAAATGTTTATTTTTATCGTAGTATTACGTGCTACCAAACACTCAGGCCTTCCTTCAGCCCAAGAAGAAAAGGCCGTCCTTCAGCGAGAAGAAAATTTCAATCACGAACCATGTTCCCTCTGTAAACAACTAAAATCCGTTCTTTTCAGGACGATCAAATCAATTTGCCAACTAAAGAAGAGTATGTTTCATTGAAATTTCTCTTGGGCTAATTGAAATTTTCATTACCAAGCATCGGCTCAACATGGCGTTGCTTGAAAAGCAACGTCCCGGAGAAAATGAGCAACGTTTTTTATTAGTATCCATTTATAAATCTCTATTCGCCATGTTAACACTAGCTATCACGTTGGACATTCAATAAGCGAAATATTAACAGTAAATTCGAGCCGAACTGCAACACGGCAGACCGATTATGTGTAAACATATTCAGTATACGGGGTAGGTTAGTTTCGTTGTAGTTCCTAGTTGTACATAGGTACATAATGGATTAGTTGCAGATAATAGATTTGGTTAGTTGCTGGTAGTTATCAAATGTGAGCTCAAATTTTTTGGCCAATATTCACTAACTCTAAGTTTTTTTTTTGAAGCAAGTGTGTTCATATCTCAGGGGTTTTTAGGCCCTGATAAGGGCCGTTTTTCTGTTGCCTGAGTTTAGAAGATGCGAATTCAACCACCGAAACCCCTGTCGCGTTAATGAAAACAAATGATTTCATTTCCACGCTTGTGTCTGCGTAAAAACTGAGGCCCGTCCCCTTTTGTATAGTTTGATTCGCATTTCCTTCGTCAGTACCCCCTTCCTGTCATGTTATGGTACCGGATGCCTTTATATAAAACTGACCCGGCATGGCGAGCAGCTATCAGTAATACATAGGGGCTATTCATAAATCACGTAGACTTTTCTGGTGGGAGGGGGGGTCTTAGCAAAGTCTACGCTCCATACAAAATTTCAAAAAAAATCTATGGAAAAAAGTCTACGTGGGGGAGGGGGGTCTGAGATTATCAGAAATAAGTCTACGTGATTTATGAACAGGCCCATATCAACTCTAAGCAGCAGCACACTCTACTACCTAGCAGCAGGAGTGTGACAATAAGAGGACCAGAATTATTCACGTTACCTGCTGTTGGCCATCCGCAACGACGAGGAGCTGAATAAACTTTCCTCCGGTTTGACCATTTCACAGGGTGGTGTCCTGCCAAACGTCCTGCAATTTCAATCGCGAACCATGTTCCCTCCGTAAACAACTAAAATCCGTCCTTTTCAGGACGATCAAATCAAGTTGCCAATTAAAGAGTTGTTTGATTGAAATTTATGTTGAGGTCATCGAAATTTTTCGACACGAATGCACCCTTCTGGTGTAAAGTGTCATTAATAAAAAAAAAATCGAAATTTTCATTACCACGCACCGGCTCAATATGGCGTTGCTTAAAAATGGCCAAATCAATCGCCCACATCATCTTCGTGGTCAAGTGGTTAGCGGCGTCGCCCGTCGTTCAAGCGGTTACCATGAAGTTGGGGGTTCGATTCCCGCTCCTGCTCCTGTGGAAGTTTTTGCAAAACAAAAATGTCCGAACTGGTCCACTGGGTGTTAGGTTAAGTTGTTCGTAATTCGCTCTACACCCAACATAGAAAAGTAAGATTGTAATACAATTTCGCATGATTTTGTTCCATTTCGTGCTGTGGATCGTAAGTTGGAGGAAAAATCCAACATTGGTTGTGGGCAAAAAAGCAACACAGCAATTCGCTTTGAATAATTAAAGATGTGCGTGAGGTTGTGCGCAGTGGTTGATTGAGTAAGATATGGGAGCCCGAAAGTCAGATGACTCACAAAAATAATATATGGAAATTCGAGACCGGGATTTAAACTGAGACTGTCAAACGTGGCGGCCTTGATGAAACCATACAGCCACTTTGACAAAGTAAGACCGTTGGAATAGAAACCTTACATTTGGTTCGCTTGTCGAGGAATTCAGGGTACAGCATTGAAGCAAATGGATATATTTTACACCACGCTGTGTGCAACCTGTCGCTATCACACACTTGCATGGCTTTGTTTATTTCATAAAACGCTTTGTCGATGATCAGTGAGAACAAAAATAGAACACTTGACGGCAGCATTACAACAGTGGCCAATAGCGTTGCACTATTTTGTGCTATCGACTCATCCATATTATATTGATATGTTGATGATGATTGAATAAGGACACTACAGCGATAAATTTGTTTCGAGCTATTTGTGCCTGCGAGTCGCTTGCACACACGTGCATATCTTCATTTGTACCATAAAACGCTTTGTGGATCAAAATGGGCAAAATTGCCTTTCCTGAATCATGCGGATATGATATGATAGCAAAAACTGCAATTGCATATTTTTGCCACCTTCTCAACTTTTGTGTGTATGTTCATTGTGCAGTCTGTACACGCAAAAAAAAAAACCGCAGTAGAAACTACCATTTCGAGGGTTAAATTAAGCGCAAACACCAACAATTTCCACCTGACTATAAATGCGTTTGATTTTACCATGCCTGCGATTAGATCGACCATGGTGCGGTTGATATCAATATGAGGTCTGTCAAATATACCACAAATGTTGAATGTTTTACCATAAACGTAGTAAATTTGACTGAAATTTCATGGTAGTTTTGAAGATAGGCATAGTCGGGTAAAATGGTAGTTTTTACTAAATGATTTTTTTCTGTGTACAATCTACAGTTGAAGATGGTGTAAATGCCTATTTATATCGTAATATTACGTGCTGCCAAACACTCAGGCCGTCTTGCAGCTCAAGAAGACTGATAAGAACATTTTAATCGCGAACCATGTTCCCTCCGTAAACACAGGACCCATTTAACACTAGCAAGCACGTTGGACATTCAACAAACAAACTATCATTAACAGTTAATTCGAGCCGAACTGCAGTTTCTATAAATTTTCGTGGAGAACCAATATTTCATGGTTCTTTAGACTGAATAAAATATAGTAGAAATTTATCAATTCGTTGACATCAATTTCTTCACATCGAGAGTATACCTTCTCAATGTATGAGTCAGTCATTGAGTTCCATGCTTTGGTAATGGAAGCTTTCAGGGCGCCAACACTGCACTATGGGCGATTTCCATACAAGCAGGCGGACGAAAATATTTTGATCATTTTTTCTTGTTTTGTAGAGTTTTCTTTGGTTGATGTTATCAAAATATGTTGTTAATATACTTTTTTTTAACATTTCGGGATTAACTTTTCAAAAGGGCTTAACTTTCCATTGATTTAAAAAAAAACTATAATATCTTGAAAACGGATGTGACTAAAACTCTAATTTCAAAGGATAAATCATGATAATAATATTTCAATCTTTCTAAGGGAACATCCACAAATTACTTGATATATTATGGGAGGGGGGCTCAGAAATAGAAACGTACCATGTATTAGGTATGGCATAATATGCTACGAAGTAGGTCTGGAAATGATCAATATTATGCTACGTCATTTGTGGATGGTCCCAAACAGAGATATTGCCTTTTCACAGAAAACTTAGCATGCATAGAATATTCAGAAAGAAGAAGAAGAAGCATCCGCAGCTGTTGCTTCCTTCAATGATTTGAATATTACCAAGCAAACTCGATGCATAGGTACAAGGTAATCGCTGAACAAAATAGCTGTGGTTGTCAGTGACGATTGTCAGTTTCGGGTATTTGAATCTGACGCCTGATGCAATTTTTTCTCTGAAACGGCAATAATAAGAATTGATTTTCGGTCCAACCATCAATAACGTAATTTATTTTTCGAAATTGTTCCATACTGCCTTCCCCTTGTAAGATTTTTACGAATAAACCTGATAAACGTTTCATGACGCGTAAGAAAACACAAGATCCCTTTACCCGTCTGCCCCAGCAAAATTAATAGATGACTTCTTTGTATAGAACACGCAACAACAAAAAATTCATAATCTGCTTCAGTTTATTTATTTACATAACGGTAGAAATACATATATATTTTTACAAAGCGAATATACAATAACAACTCCAATATTTTTTTTGTCGATTTGCATTAATCTTACTATGTTTCTGTTTCATCACAAACAAAATCCTCATCAACTTCATCGACAGCTTTCATAAGTTCCATAAGTTCCTCCAATCGTGACGGTGATTCTCTGTGTATTAGTTCGAATTGGAATCGACTAAATCCAGCTTCGATGAAAAAACTAAAAGCTTCCTCGGGTGACATCATTCCACGTTGATCAGTTAATTGCGACAACATTTTTCTAGAATCTCCTCGATTTCTTAGAATAAGGCCGATGACTTTAACTAAATTTATCTCTTTCCTATTGTAAGCTGTCCTTCTCGCCATTACTAGAGCCTTTTCGATGCTGTCTACTTTGGGATCCAAGCTTTCGTTGTCAATGACACGTCGTTTTCCTCTTTCGCTCAGATCAGCAAAAGGTTTTGAGGGTCTCCCACGCTTTGCAGATGACGCCGAGGTTGAAGGAGCATCTTGTTCTTGTTCGATGAACTCCGCAATGCCGAAGTCTCCATTTATCCAATCCCGAGAATATGCCTCGAATCTTTCCTGTTTTCGTTGAGCTTCATTCCACTTTAGCCTGTATTTACAAGCGGTCCTATAGAGTTTATCCTGGAGACGTTCACGTTTTTCCTCCGATATAGGATAGTTTTCACAAATAAATTTAAAAGCTCTTTCAACATTCGCATTATGCGTCAATTTAGAATCAAACAACGAAATTATAACTCTATTATCCATTTTTACACTTGCACTCAACCGTAGTTTATGGGATTTCAAATAATACACTGTCAGTATAAATACCACTCCTGGTAATAAATCGTACTCTAGGTACTTACCATGAGCCTCAAACATTGAGTACCTAAGCGAGTCGATGGCAGCAAGGTCCACATACACGTAGTGTACGTAGTAGTACGAATTAACGAATTTACGAAAATTAATAAAGCAACACCAGCAAAAATTCAGGAAACACATTATTCAAAAACAAGACAAAATAACAAAAAGAATGTAAACTTTAAACTTACATTGGAAAACATGTTAACATGAAGAAGCCCTTGTATGCGATGATAATAATACCGATTTTATTATTTATAACCAATTATAGCAGAAACTGTTTTAAACATATTTTAAATAATTTTAAATTTAAAAAAGGTTCAGCCCTTTTCAAAAAATGTAAGATCTCACACTTATTTTGGTTAAACCATCGCCAGAAATTACCAAAATCGCCCAAAAAAGTAAATACGTTTTCATCAACCTAAAATAATGGAATTGCACCAAAGTGGTCATATTTTTAAACCGCCTGATTTCAAAATGGCGCATGTTTGCGCAGAGTTTTCCTTCGTAATTTGTTATTATACATCCCACACTTGATTCAGAGCTGCTGGGTTATGCGGGGAAAAAAAGTTGCTGATCAACAAAGTTGAAATTTCTAATTTTTTAATGTTTTTTCTTCTCTAAAAGATTTTTTTGATTTTATTTCTGAATGACAACCTATCGCATTATTATTTTTTAAAGCTAGTTTTGTTACCTTTTCAATCATGTATAGTGAGCTAGGGGTTATCTCATAAAAACAGGTCAACATTTAACTTGAGATAAAGCGTATTTTTTCGGCAAAAAGTACGTTTTTTCGCTAACTTACAACTTTGACATCTAATATCTCAGGAATGAAAAGTTCTAGAGGCTTGAAACTTTGAAGTTTTCTTAATTTATATGTTTACTTTTGATAAAAAAATTGAAAAAAAGTTTTGGTGAAGGTCACTTTTCCGATTTTCGTCCGCCTGATATCTTATAGTGGGGGGGGGAAAGTTCACAGGCCTCCGCCCGAAACAAACCCCCACGGAAAAAAACCAAAAAAAAAAAACCCGGGCGCCGGGAAGGCCAAAAGTCCTTTGCCCAAAATTCCATTTTTTCCTCCCCCCCCCGCGGGTCCCTTTTGGGGTTTGACACGGGGCTCCGTCCTGTTGGAAAATGACGTGTTGGTGTGCTCCAAAGTTGGCTTGCATCCATGGCAGAGCGTGGTCCTTCAAAATGTTCATGTAAACCTCGATATTAACTTTTAATCCAGCTTTGATAAATACTGGAGGCATTTTCAAGCCATTGGACGCAACTTATGATTTCGCCTCACTTTATCTCTCACTGATCTGATGACCTTCGGTGTGCGAGTGGACCGTGAACGGCCACTTCCCGGCTTCCGTGGACGTGGTCCATCAAGGAGTGAACGTTGGATACGGTAAACGGTAGCCAGGTGGCATCCCACAATCGTTGCAATTCGTTTTACGGGCTTTTTGGCGAGCATCAAACTAGTCACAACCTCCTTTGCGTACATTTTTCTTAACTCTGTTACTCGCGAACCACTGTTTTGTTTACATCGTCTCAGAGTATACAGTCAGATGATTACACACACGCATTAAAACAGTAAAAATAATTTTTAAAGCTACCCAAAAATAAGTCCGACAGCAATGGGCTCTTCTCTCCGTCAGACTTGATCAAGCTTTAATAACCACTGATTATTAAAGCTTGATATTGTATGAAGGGCCAAAAACGGGTTGGGTGGATCACAACATCACTTATACGTTTCCACAGGGATAAAAAGAATCTCCTTCCAACAACAAGATTGAACAATTGGGCAAAAGAGGGAGCTATCTAACATGAGGATGCCCCAATCGGCGGCCCGCCCTCTATTCACAAACTGTTAGCAATGGGGAGTTGGCGATGGGGAGAGTGCTTCAATCGGGTGCCCTGATGGTCCCTCCGATTCCCATGAAATAATATTTTATATAATAGTGTATAAATTTATGTAAATGAAAAATACTACAAGCATTCGTATCTAGTATATATGATCTTCATTCGGTTGATCCTGAAATGCAAGAAATGTTGTTAAGTGTTAAAGTATAGAGTTCTTTGGTTCCGCGCTTAAGCACGTTTTCGTTCGTTTTCAGCGATAGCAGCAATTCACCAAAATCGTGATTTGAGGTATTATTGCTGTTATTGCTCCTGAGTTAGAAAAACAGGAAAAATTTAATTGAAAGGGAGTTAAAGACAAATGGACATAAAAAAAACAATAAGTAATGTTTAAATCATCTATGAAGTAAAATCAATAAAACAATATTATCAAATATAATGATATAGTTATGATAAACTAATGACAAAGATTGAACTGTAAAAGACACTAGCCAAATGCAGCGCTGTGCATGAATCAGATCAGCTCAGATTTGGTCAAATGTCCATTTGCAAACCGGAAAAGGAAAATACATTCAGTAATAAGTGCAAAAACCTACCACAGATTCCGTTGCAGCTTCTTGTATTCTAGGCACTATATACTTCTAAATCATAAGGGGAAAAGACAGGATCAAAATGATAATTGGACATATAAGTAAGAATAATTATTGAAATGTATATATAACCTATTAGGTAAAAATTATAAAATTATTTTTATGTAAATATATAAATCACGAAAACACAAGTAATGATAAAAATGGTAATGATGATGATAAAGATGAATGGTAATGATAATGAATAAACAATGTCATATAAGATAATATACACAGTGAAGGGAAATTATAATATGAACTGAAAATTACATGTGTGCCGACTGCTGTTTTGTTGCAATTGTAGACAAACTTGCACATCTAGAAAATTCAGACAATGGCTATCATACCATGAGAAAAACAAAATGAATTTTAAATTTTGAATTATTTTACAATACCTGATGTCCTGGAAGACCTGAAATTTATCATGCAAAAGACAGTACATCCCAAATTTCGATAACCTGAAACCAATTTATATGCAATAATATGCAACAACAAAATATATAAAATGTATTTTGCCTCTATTTCCCGTAATGTCCTTCCATGTTATTAGGGTGTATCTAAGGCAAGGATGATCCCAAAGCGCGGTGCAACAACGAACCTAATGTGGATATTAAAATTCTCAATGTGACCACCAGGCACACGACCCTTACAGAGACAACAGTGATTATTACACATAAAACCGTTTTTGAATTTGGCTACTAATAAATAAAACCTCTGCAAAACAATGCGTCCTCTTTATAAAATGAACAGTCCTTACGACGCAAAAATCTCTGATCACGTCTTGCATCGGAAAAAAAGTAAAACTGTTGGTCCCGGACCATGAGTTTTTTATTTATTTATTGTTCTTCGTCTCGAATTCAAAAAAAAAACTCAACAAACTGGTACCTAACCTAGGTTTCTAATTCTATTCTTAAACACACATTTAGACCTATTAAAATAAAAAACAGTCACATTGTTAAACGATCTAACACAGTTATCAAAAGGGTTGTTTTGCCCATACGTAGTTCTACAAATAAACTACGGTCACGAAACTGGCGAGAAGATGCACAAAAATGGATGTTTTGAAACAGTGCAGAGCAATCTACACTACCTTTGACAAGGTCAAAAACAAATAACCGCTGTAGGTTAGTACGTCTGTGCATTAAAGTTTCTAAATTGATCAGTCTACAACGACTCGGATAGTCAGGTAGATTTGCTGGGTCATTCCACGGAAGTTGACGTAGAGCATACCGTACAAAATTGCGTTGAATTCTTTCCATCTGGATGATCTGGACTGAAAGATAAGGCGACCACACACTAACCTCATACTCCATGATGCTACGAACGATCGAACAGTATAGCGCCTTGAGGGCATATATACCGGTGAAACCACTTGTATTGCGACGAATAGATCCCAGTGCTGCAAAGGCCTTTTCGGTTGTTGTATTAATATGCTCAGTGAACCGGTGTTTCCTATCTACAGTTACCCCTAGGTCACGAATTACTTGAACACGGTCTATAGATTCCGAGCTGATGGAGTAATCAAATTCTGTTCGGGATTGTCGGTGGGTGAACGAAATAACTTTGCACTTTTTGATGTTCAGTTCCATTCCATTCTCAGAGCACCACATCAGAATCTCGATGTCAGCCAGAAGAGCGCAACCGTCGAGATGCGATGATATAAATTTGTAGATTTTTAGATCGTCAGTGTAGAGGAGAAAGTGCGATTTCAGCCGAAAGCACAAGTCATTCTCGAACAATATATAAATCAGTGGTCCCAGAACGCTTCCTTGCGGTACACCTGACGTGACCGACTACCGTTTAATTTGACGAAAGCGCTCCGACCAGATAAGTAAGAGTGCAACTACTTTGTGATCCAATCAGGAAAGCCCAGATACTTCAGCTTGTCAATTGCAAGGGTGCGAGGAACCTTGTCGAACGCTTTCGAAAAATCGAAGTATATGGCATCAACTTGGTGACGATTCTCAATTTCCGTTGATAGGAAATTTACGTAGGACATCAGATTCGTTGTCGTCGACCGCTTCTTAACTAAATCATGTTGAAATTCAAAAATCAGTGGTTGCGATACAGCGGAAAGAGCATTTTTGAACCAATTTTTCGAACACCTTGGCCATACAGCATAAAAAAGAAATACCTCTGTAATTTTCAACAGCATGTTTGTTACCAGCTTTGAAAATTGGAGTGATTGAGGCTAACTTCCACGCTTCGGGAAAAGTACCTTCACTGAGCGACATGAGTCAGCACATTCTCTTAAACAACAACGGCGGTATCTTGTCTCTGCCCGACCCTTTCGAAACATCCAACTTTTCCAGGGCTGACAAAACTTCATGTTGGCTCACAACTAGAGCAGGACAGGATCTAAGACTGTCAGGGGAAAAAGTTGGCGACATTTGACTGTGTATATTTTCGAATAAATCGGCAAGTAGATTAGCTATCCTGGAGAGTGTGAGCTGTTTAGTGGAATACCTGTTACTAGAAAAATGAGAAAGATTAGTAATTTCCATTCAATTCCAACTACCTTTATTGCTTATCTTGGCAGATACGCATATTTTGTCTACAATGTGCAGACTTCTTCAGTGTCGTGTACTAATACTCGACAAAATGGAAATTACTAATCATTCTTCTCATTTTTCTAGATTAGCTAGCTCGTGAGGTGAATCGGCTGATGTTTCCTTAAAAGTTATGTCGGTAGGGATACGGTTGGATTGCTAACGGCTTCGAATATACGACCAAAAGGATGACGAGTTTTGCTTCCAATCGTCTGATATAGGAACGAAATGCAGCGTCCTGGCAATTGCTGTACAGTGTTTCGAGCGACTGTAGATTTATCCGGTTCACAGTAGTCCGTGATCGAAAGTAGAGTGTACGAGCTTTTCGCACAATGTTACGGAGATGCTGTAACTCAGTTGTCCATCACGGTTGCTTAAGCGAATAAGGCCTACTTCTTCGACGTGGAACATATTCCTCCATTAGTCATACACTTTCTCATAAAACATACGTACCGTTTCATCCGTATCTTTTGCACGAAACATTTCAATCCAATCGACGTCCATGGGAGCGTTATTCAGTTCCGGAAAGTGGCAACGTCGAAAATCGAAATCATCAATGATGTTTGAGTCACTAGTTGGTTGCACGCAGGAGGCATGCACGTCAATGCGAAGAACGAATGGCTTGTGATGGTTGTCGATTCAGAGGAGGGATGACGGAGGTTCGATAAGTTCAACATCGTTTGGTTGGTTAACAAATGCCAAGTCAAGTGTACGACCATTCGAGTTTAGCAGGCTGTTGAGCTGATATAGTCCAGAGGCAACCTTCCATTCAACCAAAGCGATTTCCTGTTCAGTCGATGCGTTGGACGGCAGCAAGCTGTTGATCTCTTCGTAGTAGAACCATACAAACTGAGGTAGGTTGTAATCTCCAACGATGACACTATCAGAATCCGACGCACTTTTACAGATTTGCTGGACTGCTGCGGAATTTTCTGAGTACAATTCCGGAGACGAGTTCGGTCGAAGATAGATTCCACATACAAAGATCGTCGTCTTGTCTAGTTTGATACGCACAGCGATTTGCCCAATACTACCACAGTCAACAAGGTATACCGACCTCCAGTTGAGGTTTGCTCAACTCAACTCCACCCCCTCGCTGAAGGTTGCTAGAAGCTGCACTGCGATCACACCGAAATATCGAGTAGCTGGCAGCAAACTCTGCGCTAGCGATAGCAGAACGAAGCCACGTCTCAGTGAGTATACTAACTATGTATTCACAGGCGGAAAGATTCAGGAAGAGCTCGTTAGTTTTAGTACGGATGCCTCTCACATTTATATTTATTTGATAATATACCGTTAAATATTGCAGTTCGGTTTCATTCGGGAATTCAGGACATGTGAGCAGTTTCGTTCATCGCTATTGATCCATTGTCGTCTCTGCGTTGGTCGAAATTTTTGGGACGTTTGATCCTATCTCGGGTATTGTTAGGACGGCTGGCTTCCAACAAAACTTTCTCGGAATGCTCCTTTCCTCAAACTCTCTGAACAAGATCTCACTGGGCCAAGTGGAATTCTGCAAAGCCTTCTCCTTCAGTTGTATAGGCATCCCTACTTTGTATGACACAAAGTTAAAAAAACGCACATCCTTTCCTCTCGGGACCAACTTCATGATTTTCAAATCATTGGAGCCTAACCGTTGTGATACTAACTCTGTAACACAGTCATCAGGAGATGTCGGACAGATACAACTAAAAAATGCTGTCTACTGTGACGCAAGTAATTGCAGACTGCTGACTGCCCTGAACAGTTAGTTCCACGATGGAGTTGCGATGTCCTTTTTGGAGTCGGTTCAAATTCCCCGTCGTTCTCACGTTTCCTCTTAGAAGGCCCGAAAAACGTGACACTTGGAACAGAAACTGGAGTTTTCAGTACAGCCTCGATCAGTTCCTTGAAGTTCGTGTGAATTTCAAGCCGTATTTCATTCAACACGCTGCAGCGGATCTCATTCTTCAGTTCCTCAAAGTTTTGAGATACGGCGGCATTCGCTGAAACCATGACATTGCTGAATCGCGCACTGTCCATCATTTTAAGACTTAAGACTTAATCACTCAAGACAAAACTGAGCCGAGCAGTATCCGCCGCACTTTACTACAGCCCGCTCGGTGAGGTCGTTTGCCTAGCTCTCACACACGCCAAGCATAATGTGTATCGTAACCTGAAATATGTTCGTTTCGACGATATTTTTTTCTGCGTGTAGCTTGTAAAGATACCAAACAGATGGCGCCACCAGGGGAATCGATTATGGGAGTGTAACCATGACGGACGGAAGTCACTTACACAATGCGATGATCTTATACTAGCTGTGATGTTAAATCTATCAATTGCCTTTGATGAGTGAATTTGATGAGTTGCGCTGTCAGTTTTTTACTCGTATCGTCAGTCGCGACACTTGATTCATGAGCGTGCTGCAAAATTCTTGATGCACTTACTTCTGCATGTGTGCTTGTGTTGAGATAAATTAATTTCTTATAGCACACGCACACATGACAAAGGTGGTTGAAAACAAAAACAAAAAAAGTTAGATGTCATTTTTGAAGATTTTTGGTTTTCGAAAAATATACTAAAGCGATTGGCAAGGCTAGAATGGTGCGAGTAATGATAATTTCCGTGGAGACGGTGGACTCGTTGGAAACACCTAAAACGGATTGTCAGAGCTGCGGGAGAGATTATTGAATGCAGCACGATAACCGAAAACTAAATCAACTGGCAATCCGTTCAACCGAGGCTCACCGCTGATTGATTGTTGTGTTCAGTGACACGGCCACGATTGCGGGAGTGCCTATCTGCAGTGCTAGTGCTACGAGCTGGACGAGCATTGCTGTCTGGTTCCAACGCTGCCGGATCTTTTGTTGGAGTACAAACAAAATTTGGAGTGCTGGAGTGATCAACCTGTTCAATTGGCTGCAATCATTCCGATCGGTTGTTGAGGATAGCAATTCAGACGATCAGGAGTGGCAGGTGGATCCCAAAGTACAGTAAGTAGTATTATAGTTATCAGTGAGTCGACAGTTGAGCCTAAATATTTTTTCTTCGTTACAGAGCATTGTAGAATCGTATAAAATGTTTTTCTGCAGCCTGCATCCTTTTGTAGCTTCCGAATGCGTTCCTGATAAAGGATTTTATCTTCTCCGTGATAGATGCGTTACATCGTTCGTGGAAGTATTTGTCGACAGCGAAGCATGAAGACGTTTGCAGGAAAAAAAAAACTAAATGAAAAACTAAGAGGGGTAATCAAGTGCGATATTATTTTTAAGTGACGCTATTTAAAATAAACAAAACCAAAGATCTCAACTGTATATCAATACCCAAGTAACACCAGAAACATCTTCTTTGACAAGAATATAAGAACTTTGTTGTAGAGAAGTCGTGAGGCTGAAATACCAAACATGTCTAGTCTTGAAAAAGTTTTGAGGATGTTTTTATGCACATATTCGGTTCAAACGTGGTACCAGGACAGCGAACACATTTTTGTTCTATGTTTGTTCGATCAACTTATATTTTACTTCTTGTAAACATCGGTAACTGTTTGTCATCTTACCACTACGAACTATCTTTACTCACTTTTAGGGAGCCATACTTTTGACTGATTTGAGTCAAACGTACTTAATTTTGGGTTGTTTGGAAATAGCGTGTATGCTAGATGTTTGTAAATATGTTGAAAGGTTGCATTCAGGATGAACTTTAGACATATTTTAAACATCCTCATACAATAGTGAAATTATTCAGAATAGATCGTGGATCCAATACAGTGACGGCTGAAAATAGGTATATAATGTTTATTTGAATTATTGGAATAAAAATAAACACTACCTAAATGTAAGATTGTGGTGCAACTCACTGATTCAAATAGTAGCCGAATTGGGCATATGGATTTATTCAAATGTTACGTAAAGCAACTGTTTGGGAGAATGTTTAGTGTTTGATATAAATTGTTACGCTTTATTTGTGGGGGAGTCTTTTGAGATGTAGCTACGCACCTCATAATAAAACAAAATGTATTTGTATTTTCCTCCATACTGACATTACTCTGTACAATTATACAAAAAAAACTCAGAAAATAAAAATCGAACATATGACAATTAAATGTGTTACTAATGTTTTTACCCGTACTGTAGGACTGTGAGCTTTGAAAATCGCCATGTTGATTTTGGTGGATTCCATAAAGAAATCTCACTCAAATTCAATAATTTATTCGGTGGTACATTCTACGTTTTTTATCCAACCAATTCACAGTGGGCAAGAAGTGATGAAAACTAAGGAAAAAATCTGTAACTTTTGTCGCTTTTAAGCGCGGCTTATAAACAAGGCCATTTCCGCTTGGAAATTGTCTGGGAAATCGAATGGAACTGGTTTAAATCACCGCACGGATATGGTTGTGGAGTTATAGAGCTTATTTTACCCCACTTCCCTTTATATTCTTGAATAATTTATAGATATCTTTGCATGGAGTCGCTCAAGATCAACAAAATAAAGCTAAACCCATGTGAAATTTCCTGGAAAATCGAATAAAGGTTGTTTCAATCACCGCACGGCTCTGTGAACGAAGATATGGCTGGTATTACCACACTTCCCCTTGTATTCTTGAATAGTTTATAGATATCTTTGCTCCGAGCTGCTCAAAATCAACAAAATAGTGCTAATCCCATGTGAAATTTTCTGAAAAATTGAATAGAAGTTATCTCACCTACCGCACGGCTCTGTGAACGAAGATATGGCTGGTTTAACCGCACTTCCCCTTGTATTCTTGAATAGTTTATAGATATCTTTGCTCGGAGTGTCTCAAGATCAACAAAATAGAATTAGTCCTATGTGAAATTTTCTGGAGAATTGAATACAGGTTGTTTCAACCACCGCACGGCTCTGTGAACGAAGATATGGCTGGTTTACCCCACTTCCCCTAGTATTCTTGAATAGTTTATAGATATGTTTGCTCGGAATCGCTCAAGATCAACAAAATAGGACTAGTCCTATGTGAAATTTCCTGGAAAATCGAATAAAGGTTGTTTCAACCACCGCACGGCTCTGTAAACGAAGATATGGCTGGTTTTACCCCACTTCCCCTAGTATTCTTGAATAGTTTATAGTTATCTTTACTCAAGATCAACAATATAATGATAGTTCAATGTGATATTTTCAAGAAAATTGAATTTAATTGATTCACGAATACTTTGATTAACACAAAAAGTTTCCATCTCTTCAATATAGCTCTTATATTTATTTTCTTTATTTCATCGTCATTCTCATAACCACCTCCGTTTACATCGTCACTATCGTCGGTGTTGTTGGTACCTATTAATTACTTCTATTATCATCGCTACTGTCTTCATTGTCATCAAAATTATCGCTACTGCTCTTGTCACTATCACTGGAATAGCCATCTGAGCAAATCTCCACACTGGATGACATGCTTGGAAGCTCACCTGCTTCTATGGCCACATATCCATTCATTAGAGCTTCGAAACGTTCATCCTTATATTTCCCGGATTTAACTCCAAGACCCCTTGTGTAAGCTAAATACGACATTTTGGGGTCTGACCATGCTAAAGCTACACGCATCATATCCGTCAAATTATCCACTGCGGAAGTCTTTCTTGAAAGATGCGTTCGAGAAAACTTATGCCTTTTATGGCACCTTTCGCCGGCCTGCTCGTTAATACAGTTTAACGAAAATGGCTGAAAAATTAAACGGAATTGGTTCATTTAGCATCAATGAAATTTTGTTGAATGAGAAGGTTTACCAGAATTTCAACGACCTCCGGCAGGTGTTTATACTTATGGATGCTTGGTGGGAGCCGTTTCACAAATGGAAATTCATCCATAATTTGTACTTCTATTCGTTCGTACAGCTGTCTTAACTTCTCAGGATCCAATTTCCTTGATGATAGTGCCAATCGAGATATCAAACGTAAATTCGTTACAAGCTCTACATTGATGTTGAGAACCTTGGCAAATACCCCAGGTTGATCAAGGAGTCTCCGTGCCATATTCCCGGTATTCGAACTTCCACTTCCTTCAATTTTCGGTCGATTAATGTTGAGGTTGAAATGTTTTTCAAGTTGATTACCTTGACGTCTAGCTTCAGCTACAACTTCGGGGTTCGTGCCGGATTGTTGGGTACTACTTTCTTTGCCGCCATTCGCATGATCGACTCTGTCATATTCAGCATGGAATGGAAATATGACGGTCCAACTCTTGAATCGGCACCTTTTACACACATTGGACAAGCAAGCATGCGTATTACGGTTGCCTACGATTGCATTGGCCGCTTTGCCGTCGACCATGGAGTAAATTCCTTTCACTTTCACTCTTAATTTAATGGCCTGTACTTCAATAATAATTGGATCTTGGTTGATGTCTTCAATCTCCTTAAAAAAGTCGTCGAACATTTCCCGTGTTACATTATCAGTTTCTTTCGTCCAACACATGCTTCTGACTCGACAAAACATGTCGGACTACGAATTCGGATTAACGTATAGGTGGATTCCAACCGTCTCCAGTCTTAAGCTCATAAAATGCTCGCTGAGTCATCTCGAGCAAGAAATTTAGCCTGATTATAGTGGCTGAATCTGGACCTGTGTGAATGTAGTATATTTGTAAAGTTTTCTTGTGATGGCTACGCAACAAAGGCAAGATATAAGATTTGAAAATTTAGGTGGACTATGTGATTAAGAATAACATAAATACCTGCAGAAACAAGGACAGTCGACGACAAGATAAAGCTCCTTTTTCTGTTTTGATCTTGAAGATGAAAAAGAAGAAACAAAATTTATCAAATATGAATTTTTAGCTTTTACTTGTTGACTTTATGATTGTTATGTTGTGAACGTGGTGAATTGTTTTCATCTTTATTAAAGTTCATTCAGTTGAAGTGCAAATCAACACAATTCAAACAAAAGAAAGTACATAGAGTTGATGAGTCAGTAGTAACAGAGCTAAGCCATTCGATTTGTAAAAAAAAAATAACAAATAAAAAAAATTACTATCACATGTAACAGCGAACTCACCTCAAACTGAGAATCCAGCCATTCTGCTTTTTTTTCCACAAACCTTGTTTGACTCCGAAGTTTTATCCAATAACCATTGAAAGTTTTAATCCACGCGTCGAAACTGACTTTTAACTCATCTTCTCTCCCTGTTAAACTCTGCTGTCTCAAGAACTTGTAAACGTTTTCTTTATTCCAGTTTTTGAAATAAATTTCAACTAAATCACGATTTAGCACAACCATTCTGAATCGATTCAACTTTACACCTGAAATGATGTTTAATTTTTGAAAAGCAAGCATACTTTTCTGGTGATTGGATCTAGGTACAGCAGGCATGTTCAGAGTTAGTTTTGAAACGTGTGGAATACTACGTTTTCCATAAGTTACTGTGATTGAATCGTAAAAAGCAGACACCGTAACAAAAATGCAGCTTCTTCAATTTGCGGAGAATTTCATGTTGATACTCTTGTTGTGGTGTTTCTACCCATTTAGACTCCTGCGTGCGAATTATTTGCTTGAATTTTTTTTTCGTATCGGCTCACAGGTATCAGAAAAGACCACGTACTAGTAAATAATGAGCAGTACTATGTTAAGCGGGACTATTTTGAAAATTAAGCATAACTAACAAACACAATTGGGTCCTCCTTTAGCTCAGTCAGTAAAGACGCAGCTGCAAAGCAACACCAAGCTGGAGGTGGCCGGGTTCGATTCCCGGTCTGGTCTAGGAATTTTTCGTTAAGGAAAATTTCTCGACTCCCCATGCATAGAATATGATTGTACTTGCCCCACAATCATACTAATGCAAAAATGGCACTTAGCTTTACAAGCTCTCAGTTAATATCTGTGAAAGCGCATTTATAGAACACTAAGGTGAGAGCAAGCTATAAGCTAATTGTGAAAGAAAAGATAAACTATTCAAGAATACAAGGGGAAGTGGGGCAAAACCAGCCATATCTTTGTTCTCAGAGCCGTGTGGTGGTTGAAACAACCTGTATTCAATTCTCCAGAAAATTTCACATAGGACTAGTCCTATTTTGTTAATTTTGAGCAACTCGGAGCAAAGATATCTATAAACTATTCAAGAATACTAGGGGAAGTGTGGTAAAACCAGCCATATCTTCGTTCACAGAGCCGTGTGGTGGTTGAAACAACCTTTATTCGATTGTCCAGGAAATTTCACATAGGACTAATCCTATTTTGTTGATCTTGAGACACTCCGAGCAAAGATATCTATAAACTATTCAAGAATACGAGGGGAAGTGGGGTAAAACCAGCCATATCTTCGTTCACAGAGCCGTGTGGTGGTTGAAACAACCTGTATTCAATTCTCCAGAAAATTTCACATAGGACTAATTCTATTTTGTTGATCTTGAGACACTCCGAGCAAAGATATCTATAAACTATTCAAGAATACAAGGGGAAGTGGGGTAAAACCAGCCATATCTTAGTTCACAAAGCCGTGCGGTAGGTGAGATAACTTCTATTCAATTTTTCAGAAAATTTCACATGGGATTAGCACTATTTTGTTGATTTTGAGCAACTCGGAGCAAAGATATCTATAAACTATTCAAGAATACTAGGGGAAGTGTGGTAAAACCAGCCATATCTTCGTTCACAGAGCCGTGCGGTAACCTTTATTCGATTTTCCAGGAAATTTCACATGGGATTAGCTTTATTTTGTTGATCTTGAGCGACTCCATGCAAAGATATCTATAAATTTTTCAAGAATATAAGGGGAAGTGGGGTAAAATAAGCTCTATAACTCCACAACCATATCCGTGCGGTGATTTAAACCAGTTCCATTCGATTTCCCAGACAATTTCCAAGCGGAAATGCCCTGGTTTATAAGCCGCGCTTAAGAGCGACAAAAGTTACAGATGTTTCCTTAGTTTTCATCAGTTCTTGCCCACTGTGCAATGGCGCATGAAGTTAGGGAAGGTAAAACGGAAAGTTGCACTGCTAACCTTGAGCCGCATATACAATTTTGATACAACTTCCACATTCAATTTCCTATTTGAAAAAGTAATAAACAATCATCTTTTACATAAAATACTATTAGCTATATCTTACAAACTTACACAGCGTAAACAAATACACATTGAACTAATTCCACCCAAAATTTCAATAGAATATTCCCAACGGGTGAAAAGTTACAGCCATTTAAAAGTGGTGCAATTTGATTCAAGCCTAATGGCAATTTTATGGTTCTATTGATTTCCATACTATCGATGTGACACCAATAAAGGGAATCTTGGATCTTCGAATTATTAACATAAACGGTCGACTCTGCAAAGGACTCTGGGTTCGATTCCCGGTATGGTCTAGGAATTTTTCGTTAAGGAAAATTTCTCGACTCCCTGGGCATAGGGTATGATTGTGCTTGCCACACAATGATACTAATTTCAAAAAATGTAGCCTTCAATTAATAACTGAGGAAGTGCACATATAACACTAAGTTGAGGGCAAGCAATAAGCTAATTGTGAATGCAATAAGCTTGAAATGCTAAAGAAAGAAAGATATATAATGAAGTAAAATAATGAAGTAAAAATAATAAAATTTTGTTTATGTTGTTATATAAATAATGAAAACCCGAGTCATGATAAAAATGATAATAATAATGATAAAACTGTAATCAACAAACAATGCCACAACAAGTATATAAGGTATAGTGAAGGGATATCTATATATTTATTTAAAATTGAATTTCTGTATGTCTGTCTGTCTGACCTGACGTGAAAATAGGGGGAAAAAGTTCCCCCTATTGTGATGACAATTTCGGATTTCCATGCTTTTCGCAAGGAAATCTTAACATTTGTTGAAGGTGTGAAATATTCCCTTCAAATTTCCAGACGAGGTGAATGCCGTTTGCATGCAGAAACATTGGTAGGATTCAAACGTCTTCTTGAATATCTTACTCAGAAGAACCACTTTTTTTTCATATACGACACTAACTGAGCGTCTTTTCAAGGTTGTCTTGAAAGGTCTGCCCAATGGTGAATTACTGGAAGAAATTTAAAACGAGTTGATAAAATTACTTGGAATTAGCCCAGTCCCAGTAATTAAAATGAAAATGAAATCCCGGCGTGGCGATTCTCGCAAAGGGATTTCAAACGATTTCTTCTTAGTTCACTTCAAGTCAAGTGAACTTAATAACCTTAAGGCTTTAGAAAAAGCAAGCCTTTTGCTCCATGTCCGAGTGAAGTGGGAACATTTCAGGAAGACTGGTGCAAATTTCCAAACTCTCACCCAGTGCTGTAAGTGCCAGGAATGGGGTCACGAAACAAAGCATTGCTATATGATTGGTAAATGCATGAATTGTGGTGATTCCTCGCACGCTAAGGACGACTGTCCTGTGACGAAAGATCCTCAAAAATTCAAATGTTCAAATTGTGGTGAAAACCATAAATCAATTTTTTGGGAGTGTAGACTCGCAAAGCAATTTTGTAGTCGCGCTCTAAACGCCAGGTAGGAAACAATATACGTTCCCGACCAGCTACTACCCATTCTGCAGCTGTTAACAACGATCAGCAAATAACAAATTCCTATCAAACCGTCGGTAGAAACAGCTGACAGTTTTTTTCCATCCGCAACTGTTACTTCAAACGCTCAACGAGAAGGAAATACTACTTCGATACCTGCAGGCACCAACAGGGTTCAATCTGCAAACCCTACATTCTTACCTAACCGTGTTTTTAACAATGTTCAACCAAAAACGAAATTCCCACGGGACTTCTGATTTTGATTTGATTTAGGTAACATATCCGCTCCTAAATTAGATTTTTTTCAGCAATCGTTATTCGATATGATAACCGATATGCTTAAAACTAATTCCATGTTTGATGCTATCCAAACTGTTATTAAATTTGCCAACAATATTGTCATGACATTGAAATTCAGTAATGGAGTTTAAGTCATTAAATATTTTGAATTGGAATGCTTGATCCATCAGAGATAACGAGGATGAGCTATTTAATTTTTTAAGAGTTCATAACGTGCATATTGCTGTTATAACTGAGACTTATCTCAAACCTGCCCATATCCGGTCAAAAGAGATCCAAATTATTTTGTCTACCGAAATGATCGCCTTAATGGAGCTGGTGGTGGCGTTGCCATCATTGTCCATAGGCGTATCAAACATCACATTCTTTCTTCATTTGAAACCAAAGTTTTTGAATCTTTGGGGGTTTCAGTTGAAACAAAATTTGGCCAATTTACTATCCTCTCAACTTTAAAGATGCTGTTCGGGCAACCGGAGGTGATCATACAGTCGCT
Source organism: Aedes koreicus (assembly GCA_024533555.2). Taxonomy (NCBI): domain Eukaryota; kingdom Metazoa; phylum Arthropoda; class Insecta; order Diptera; family Culicidae; genus Aedes; species Aedes koreicus. The sequence continues at coordinate 505,931 of JAHHFK020003095.1, read as the reverse complement.
GATCGGAAAAGTGAGTTCATTATCGTCTATACGTGAAGATAAGCTGGAAACGTTAGTGGACTTCGCGGTGAACGTTCAAAACTTCTGTGCCACTGTAGATGCGTGTGGACTGCAGGAATACATGTACAACGTTACACTATTACACCAGCTTGTTGGAAAACTACCGCCGTCACTCAAGCTCAACTGGGCACAGCATCGCCGTACCTCAACGCCCATTCTGAAACTACCCAGCCGGAAGAGAACTACAAAAACGAGCAAACCACCATTGCATCAATTTCGTCGAACGAAGACTGCCCGATTTGCAAAGAACGTTGTAAATCGGCTGATAAGTGTAAACGTTCTCTCCAGAGAATCTCGATGGGCCATCATAAGGGAAATCGGATTCTGCCGCACGTGCCTTCGTGTTCATAAAGGATACTGTAGAGCTAAACCGTGTGGTAAAGATGGGTGCACGTTCCGATACCATGAACTACTGCATAACGATTCAAAGGAAAAACCAACATGCACCATGGCTACTACCAGACGTGAGCAATCCCCGCGACCCAGTACTAGCAAGTCTGGATGCAACACTCATCAGACAGCTATCAGTTCAGTACTGTTTCGGTATCTACCAGTAGTGTTGTACGGAAGCAATCAAACAATACGCACGTTCGCATTCCTGGATGAAGGTTCTGCGCTTACTTTGCTAGATCAAGAACTCGCGAACGAATTGCAGCTTGACGGTTACGTAAGTCCTTTGTGTCTCCGATGGACTGGAGGAACAGAACGACACGAGGTGGATTCTCGCATCTGCAATCTTCATATCGCCGGTGCCAAGAATGAGAGCAAAAAAATTCTCATGAACGACGTGAGGACAGTGAAAGAACTACAGTTGCCACAACAAACGATGGACATGGCCGAATTGTCACAGCTGTATTCACATCTTCGCGATCTGCCAATCGACTCCTATCGTGATGCACGTCCACGTATTCTCATAGGGATGAAGCACGCTAAGCTTAGTCTCGGCTTAAAGTACCGAGAAGGGGAAAGCGGTCAACCGATCGCTGTAAAGACACGGCTCGGCTGGACCATATGTGGAGGATGGAGTTCAAAAAATCACGCGAATCTACACCACTGAACCTTCCACGTCTGTCCGTGTAGTGCGAAGTCTGACGAGGATTTACATAAAACTATAAAGGAATATTTTTCACTAGACAGCCTCGGGGTAACCAAATTGGAGAATGCGCTGTTATCCATTGAAGATGAACGTGCGGTATCACTGCTACATTCGCTTACCCATCGTAAGAATGGGCGTTACGAGTCTGGTCTACTTTGACGATACGATGACACCCGCTTGCCCAACAGTAGATCAATGGCGCTGCGACGATTTCAGTGCCTAAAGAAACGGAAGGAAAAGGACCCAAAGCTGACTGAAAGCAAAGATTGCCGACTATGTCGAGCAAGGATACATTCGTAAGCTCACCGACGAAGAGATCAATGAGAAAAGTCTGCGACGCTGGTATTTGCCGATTTTTCCGGTGATCAACCCAAATAAACCGGGGAAGGTACGAATCGTATGGGACGCAGCGGCAACAGCCTATGGAACGTCTCTAAATTCAGCGCTGCTGAAAGGACCGGATTTGTTATGCTCACTCCTTGCGATTCTTCTTCAGTTTAGAGAACGCCAGATAGGACTGACCGGCGATATTCGTGAAATGTTTCACCAGGTTCTGATCAAAGCTGAAGACCAACTATGTCAGTGTTTCTACTGGATGGATGGACATGGAATCCTTGTAGTATACGCGATGCAGGTAATGACATTCGGGGCACGCTGCTCCCCCAGTACTGCTCAATTCGTAAAAAAATATGAACACGGAACGATTCGCGAACAAGTACGCCGCTGCCTGCGAAGCTATCACGAAATCACACTACGTAGACGATATGCTCGTTAGTGTCGATACTGAAGATCAAGCAATCCAATTGGCAAAGGATGTTTAATATGTTCACGAGCAAGGCGGTTTTGAGATATGAAATTGGGTTAGCAATTCGAGATTGGTGCTGACAACGCTGCAGGGTGCAAACACAGACGAAAAATCCCTCGATCTATCAACGGAGCTAGCCACCGAGAAAGTGCTTGGCATGTGGTGGAACACGATCGACGATGTCTTCACGTACAAAGTGGGATGGAACCGTTATGATCCAGATTTGTTAGGAGGCCAACGACGTCCCACGAAGCGAGAAGTACTTGGTGTTCTAATGACCATTTTCGATCCACTTGGTCTGATCTCGCATTTTTTATCGTTTCTAAAAAGCCTGCTACAGCAAATCTGGCGATCCAAAGTACAGGGGACGAAGAAATAGACGACGACGCATACGAGAAATGGCGCATTTGGCTTAAAGTTTCACCGCGAGTTGAATGTGTACGAATCCCACGTTGCTACAACTCTAAATACCCCGCGGAGGAAGCCAACGATATTCAACTTCATACGATGGTGGACGCTAGCGAGAACGGTATGGCCGCTGTTTGTTATCTACGTTTCGTTAAGGCAGGGACTATCACCTGCTCTATCGTCGCCGGTAAAACGAGAGTTGCGCCACTAAAGTTCGTGTCAATTCCCAAAATGGAGTTATCAGCAGCAGTCCGTGGCGCCCGCCTAGCTCGAACTATCGAACAATCGCTATCCATCCGGATCTACAAAAAGGTGTACTGGTCAGATTCCAGGGATGTACTATGTTGGATAAAATCTGACCACCGTCGCTACAACCAATATGTTGGCCACAGAATCAGCGAGATCATAGAACTTTCGGAAGTACACGAATGGCGCTGGGTGCCTAGCAAACTGAACTGTGCCGATGACGCTACCAAATGGAACAGCCTACCAGATATGTCCTCCAACCATAGATGGTTCAAAGGAGCAGATTTTCTATGGTGCAGTGAAGAAGATTGGCCACCGTCACCAGCCCTTAGTGGGACTACGGAAAACGAGCTCCGTCCTTCCTTTCTGACACATCATTTACCGTCGGAACCCGTCATCTGTGTCAGCCACTATTCAAGCTGGAAAAAACTTGTAAAGATTGCGGCGCTCATTCATCGTTTTGCGGGAAACTGTCGACTAAAGCATGAAAACAGACCGATTTGCACTGGGCCCTCCGCAAACGACCTGCTCACGCTGAATGTTCATTGATACAACTTGCGCAACGCGAAACATATGCGGACGAAATTGCTGCTCTCCAGAAGACATCACAAGCTACCGAAATTTCTACAAGTATCGTCCTTAAAACTAGTTCGCTATACCAGTTAACGCCATGGTTAGACGAACGTGGAATCCTGCGCATGCGAACACGCATTGCTGCCTGTCATTACGCCTCTCATGACGCTAAGCAGCCAATCATTCTTCATCGAAACCACCACATAACCAACCTTATCGTAGCACATTACCACCACAAATACCACCACCAAAACCACGAAACCGTTATAAACGAAATAAGACAGAAGTTTCGTATTCCTTATTTGCGCGCTTGTTGCCAACGAGTGAGGAAAGTCTGCCAGACTTGCAAGGACCAGCAAGCTGCACCCAACCCACCATATATGGCCGGTCCTCAAGCCCGCCTTGTCGCTTTCTCGCGACCATTCACTCATGTAGGAGTGGATTATTTCGGGTCGATCGAAGTCGTCGTTGGAAGGAGAGTTGAGAAGCGTTGGGGTATGTTGGCCACGTGCCTGACCGTGCGGGCAATCCACATTGAGGTTGTCCATTCGCTTAGTACAAGTTCCTGCATCATGGCAATACGCAACTTCATCGCACGCCGCGGAACACCCGTGAAAATGTATAGTGATCGTGGCACAAACTTCGTTGGTGCAAATCGAGAGCTAAAGCAGACCAACGAAGCAATCAGTCATCACGAACTGATGAAGGAGTTTGCAAACAATGGAATTGAATGGGTGTTCAACCCACCACTGTCGCCGCACATGGGTGGCTGCTGGGAGCGGTTGATCCGCACCGTCAAAAACAACCTGATGGTAATCTGTTTGGTGAAAAGACCTATCGACGAAGTATTTCGTAATTTGCTAACTGAAGTTGAGAATACTGTTAACTCGCGTCCGTTAACCCATGTGCCGATAGACGATGATTCGGCCCCAGCACTGACCCCGAATCACTTCTTGCTTGGTTCGTCCAACGGGTCAAAACCACTCACCAACATCGATGCTACCGGCGCAACCCTTAAACAGAACTGGAGCACATCGCAGATTCTCGCAAACCAGTACTGGCAACGTTGGGTATCGGACTATCTGCCAGAGATCACCCGTCGTACTAAATGGTTCCGTCACACCAAGCCGATCACCGTTGGTGACATAGTCGTTATCGTCGATTCCAGCATGCCTCGTAATTGTTGGCCGAAGGGGAAGGTCGTCAGCGTCAAGGTAAGCAAAGATGGACAGGTTAGGTCCGCAACCGTAAGAACAGCCAGCGGTGTCTACGAACGTCCATCAACCAAGCTAGCGGTTTTAGACGTCCGGTGCGGCGCAGTGTAAGCCACTCATAGATTGGCGTACCCCGGGGGATTGTTGGGTCACAGTGGACTCAGCGCACCTTCCGTCATTCACCATGGTCGACACCTCAGCAAGCGGATTCTGCAACAGCACTGACAGGTACGAGTCTGTGACAATAGAGGGAGATAAACAAACAAGTAAAAGGAGAAAAAAAGGTGGTGTTTTGATTGCGTAAAATCAAAAGCTAAAGTATACAGCGAACTATTCATTTATGATATTTTCTAACTCTGTGAACTAAAACTAATTCTCAAACTTTAAAATTTCTTAAGGATTACTGCTGGTAAGCCGAAATAACTTAAAAAATTAATATGTAAATTAAATAAAAATTGTCTTTGAAATAGGATCACATATAGTGAAGCAACGTTAAGAAGCATTATTACATAATTATAATCGTACACCCAAGATAATCGAAAGGAACTAAACGTAAGTCAGAAAAATTGTGAACTATTTCAAATCTTCGAACAGCATGTAGAATATATTCTTTACTTAATTTATTGCATAGGAAAATTATATTCTCCAAAAACCGAACATTTGCGTTTCATTGCCGTCGGTCGGAGAATAATAATTAAAAAAAAAAAAATACCGACAACCACCACCTGCTTGCTTTTCCAACCCACACGCCAGCCAAAAAAAGAGCTCCAGGGTGGGCCCCCACAACCAACCCCCCCCACGTCCAAATTTTTTCTTTTTTATTGATTTCAATCAAAAACACCGCCCCTGGAAAAATTCCCAAACCAACCCCAATGGTAATAACAAATTAGATCATTGTTCTCCAGCCACCTACACCATTCAATACCCAAACAGCGCAACTTGCTTTTCTTCAGCCAGAAATCCCTCAACTATTGATTTGGTCCTAACTGATGTCAACTTTGTAGTCAATTGATTACCCATGCTGACTTTGGTTCTGATCACCTTCCAGTTACATTTGAAATATCTCAAGAAATCATTTCTAATTCCATCAGTTCTACTTTCAACTACCATAGAGCTAATTGGGATCAATATCGAACACTTATGGAATACAACTTTGATCCTAATGTCTCATTGCAAACAAGAAATTAAATTAATAATGCTTTTGAAACTCTGGCTTTCTCAATAAACAGAGCAAGAGCTGCTTCGGTGCCAAAATGCGAGGTTAAATTCGATTCAGTTTTAACTGATGACGATCTTTAGCTCTTGATTCGTCTGAAAAATATCAAAGAACACGTGATCCCGCTATGAAAGTCATATGGCGAGATTTACAAAAACAAATTAAAAAACGCTTCTCTTCCCTGAGGAACAAAAATTTTGAAAATAATGTGTCAAAATTAGATCCGAGTTCCAAACTTTCTGGGAATTCTCTAAAATATTGAAAAAACCTCAAAAGCCTATACCAGCGCTTAAGGATGGTGATAAAATTTTGCTCACAAATGCGGAAAAAGCTCAAAAACTTGTTAAGCAGTTTGAGAGCTCCCATAATTTCAGTTTGGGTCTTACAAGTCCTATTGAGGATCAGGTTTCCAGGGAGTATCTGAATATTTTCTCACAAGAAAATATTTTTGATGATTCTTGGGGAACTGATTTGGATGAAGTAAAAACTATAACTAAAAAATTTCAAAATATGAAAGCACCAGGTGATGATGGAATTTTCTATACCCTTATCAAAAAACTCTCTGAGAGTACTTTGTCTTTACTGTAAAACTATTTAACAGATGTTTTCATCTGGCATACTTTCCAGATAAATGGAAAAATGCAAAAGTCGTACCTATTTTGTAGCTAGCCAAAAATCCGGCTGAAGCTTCTAGCTACCGACCAATCAGTTTGCTTTTTTCAATAAGTAAGCTTTTTGAAAAAATAATTTTGAATAGAATGATGCTTCACATCAATACAAACTCAATTTTTGCTGATGAACAGTTTGGATTTCGCCATGGGCATTCAACTACGCATCAACTTTTGAGAGTTACAAATTTAATTCGTTCAAACAAAGCTGAAGGCTGCTCCACTGGAGTTGCTCTTCTAGACATAGAAAAAGCATTCGACAGTGTTTGGCATGAAGGTTTGATTGCGAAACTGAAAAAGTTCAATTTTCCGCTTTATATCATGAAATTAGTTCAAACCTACTTGACTGATAGAACTTTGCAAGTAAATTATCAGAATTCTAAATCTGATCAATTGCCCGTTAGAGCTGGTGTTCCTCAAGGTAGCATTCTTGGGCCAATACTATATAACATTTTCACCTTAGATCTCCCTGATTTACCTCTTACCTTACCTTACCAATCAGACTAAGGCCGGTGTGGCCTCTGCTGTACACAGAAGTTGTTTCCATTGTAATCGGTCCATGGCTGTACCTCGCCAGCCTCGCTGTCTGCGGAGGGTCCGCAGGTCGCCTTGTACTTGATCGATCCACCTTGCTCGTTGCGCGTCTCTTCTTCTTGTACCTGTCGGTTCGTTTTCGAGAATCATTTTCACAGGGCTGTCGTCCGACATTCTTACGACATGCCCAGCAAATCGTAGTCGACCGATTTTTGCGATGCGTACGATGTGAGGTTCTCCCAGCAATCCTCCGGTAAACATTCCTCCTCCCAAATCTTGGTAATTACCCAGTGCAGCGCTCTGGCCAGTGCTTCACCATCGTATTTTAATAGCTCGCTTGGGAGTTGGTCAACACCAGCGGCTTTGTTGTTTTTCAACAGACCAATTTCCTCCTCAACTTCCTGAATGGTTGGGGTCGGGGTCCTGTCATCTTCTGTGCGTGTTTCTAGATTTATTACCGTGCCACTTTCGTTCGCTGTAACATTACCGTTCAGGTGCTCGTCGAAGTACTGCTTCCACCTTTCAATCACCTCACACTCTCCTGTGAGAAGGTTGCCATCCAGGTCTCTGCAAATATCAGCTTGTGGTACGTAGCCTTTGCGCGAGCTGTTTAACTTCTCGTAGAATTTGCGTGTGTCGTTAGCACGGTACAGTGCTTCCATTTCTTCGCGGTCTCGATCTTCCCTCTGGCGCTTTTTCCTTCGAAGAATAGAATTTTGTCTGTTCCGTGCCTGTCTATACCGATCCACATTCGCTTTCGTACGGTGTTGCAGCATTCTCGTCCGTGCTGCATTCTTCTCCTCTACTAACTGCTTGCATTCGCCATCAAACCAGTCATTTTTTCGAATCGGTGCAGAAGTACCTAGTGGCACTAATGCAGTGCTACCAATGGCGGTTCGAATATTTCTCCAGCCATCCTCAAGAGTAGCTGCGCCAAGCTGCTCTTCCGTTGGTAGGGCTGCTTCTAGCTGTTGCGCGTATTCCTGGGCAACTTCGGTTTCCCGTAGTAGCTCAATGTTAGGTCGTGGCGTCCGAAATCGACGCGTGTTGTACACCGTCTAGAGTTTTGAGCGCACACATACTGCAACTAGGTAGTGGTCCGAGTCTATATTCGCGCTGTGGTAAGTGTGAACGTTGATGATATCGGAGAAGAATTTCCCGTCGATTAGAACATGGTCGATTTGATTCTCTGTTCGTTGGTCAGGTGATCTCCAAGTGGCTTTGTGGATGTCTTTACGGGGGAAGAAGGTACTTCGGACTACTAAACCACGGGAGGCCGCAAAGTTCACGCATCGTTGGCCATTATCGTTCGATACGGTATGCAGGCTGTTAGGCCCTATTACCGGTCTGTACATTGCCTCCCGTCCTACCTGAGCGTTCATGTCACCAATGACGACTTTTACGTCCCGCTGCGGGCAGCCATCATACACCTGCTCTAGCTGCGCGTAGAACGCTTCTTTTTCGTCATAGGGTCTCCCGTCGTGTGGACAGTGTACGTTGATGATGCTGTAGTTGAAGAATCGACCCTTGATCCTCAGCTTGCACATTCTAGCGTTGATCGGAAACCATCCAATCACGCGTTGACGCATTTTGCCCAGCACTACAAAGCCGGTGCCCAGCTCGTTTGTGGTACCACAGCTCTGGTAAAAAGTAGCCGCTCGATGCCCGCTTTTCCATACCTTCTGTCCTGTCCAGCAAACCTCCTGCAGTGCTACGACTTCGAAGTTACGTGGTTGAAGTTCGTCGTAGATTATCCTATCGCAGCCAGGGAAGCAGAGCGATTTGCAGTTCCATGTTCCGAGTTTCCAATCGTAGTCCTTAATTCGTCGCCTAGGTCTTTGCCGATTGTTCCGGTCCGTATTAACTTCTGTATTATTTGTAACATTGATTTTTTAAGGGCGGCTTGTTGGGCCTTCCCCAATCCCCTGTCTCGCCGGAGTACCATCGTGCACAGCACTGTTTAGAGTCCCACGCTGGCACGAGGACGATGATCAGCCGCTCCTAACATGGAGAACAGACGCTGTTTTGAGCCGCCCCTAACATGGAGAACATACGCTCAGATAGACTGCGCCCTTTGAAGAGGGCAGCCCCCCTTCCCTGTCAGCATATGACCAAGGGCCCACCGGGGTTGGCTACCCGATCTTTCCTATGGTTACTCATACCCCAGTCGGTACCACGGGGAGGTAGGGATAGGAGTTACTGGACAAGAGGCTAAGGATCTATTTTATACCTGCAGGTACGCGAAGTACCAATGGTACGCATTGTCCAGTCATTTACCAACCCCCTTTACCTCAGGGCTGTCAAAAATCTTGCTTTGCTGATGACACAGGCATTTCCGCTAAAGGGAAAAGTCTTCGTGTTATATCCAGGAGGCTACAAAAAAGCTTGGACATTTTTACAGATTAATTTCAAAAATGGAAGATTTCTCCTAATGCTTTCAAAACTCAACTTATAATATTCCCACACAAGCCTAGAGCTGCATTTTTGAAACCCAGTAATAGTCATATGGTCACTATGAACGGAGTTCCAATTTCTTGGTCAAATCAAGTAAAATATCTTGGACTGATACTTGATCAAAAATTAACTTTTAAAGATCACATTGAGGGCATTCAAGCCAAATGTAATAAATATATAAAATGTTTATATCCTCTTATAAACAGAAAATCCAAACTTTGTTTGAAGAACAAACTTCTAATATTCAAACAAATTTAAAAAAAAAAACCTTAAAGTTTAGACAATGTCTCATAGCCATGAGAATTTTTTTTTACAAAACATGGGATTTCCATGGATGATATACATACAGCAACCGTTCGCTAACTGGGCTAAGTGCACAGCCCAGTTAGCGGATGCTGCTCGGTAACTGGGCTGCTATTTTCAATGTAAATAAATTTCGGGGGGCTATCGATCAGATTTAGGTTGGGATATCTCATTGCACAAAACATATAGTCAATAATGTTTTTATGCTTTTTACGTTATTGCGATATAGCTTATTGTGCACCACATTGTGTAAAATATTTGACTCAGTTTGTATGGAATTACGACTCAATTTCGTGCAATTTAACAATTATTCACTCCTCCACGATTATGCCTTTTACATGCCCCTTGCTGATTCTGACAACAAAATGTCAAATGCTGATTTTTGAAGTTTATTTGCTTTTTAACTGGGCTATAGCCCAGTTAGCGAACGCCCAGTTAGAAAGCAGCCCCCAGTTAGCGAACAGTTGCTGTATCATATATGGAATAGTATATCTTAAATTCTCATATGTAATGTTATAAGGCCGAACAGTTTTTATACATGCATAAGTTCAGTCGATTTTCTTTAGAACATCGATATCTATGTTTTTCGGTCAACTTTAGCTTCAGTTTGTTTGTTAAAACAGTATCTGAGAAATGGAGCTTCGAATCAGCGAGAACTATATAACTCTTGATTATCTTGTATTGATAGACTTTCTTATAAATCTTGATTTCCTGAAGAAAAGATTACTGTGAAATATAATTGTTATGCATGAGACAGACATACAACGTACAGCGTTGTACTCCTTTAGCCTAGTATCTGTTTTTTTTAGTACTTGATTAATGTATTTGACAGTTCATACAACTACGTTGTATGTCTGTCCCAAGCATTACCAATCATACGAAAAAAAACCAAAGCAGCGGTAGAATCAAACTGATATTTTCTTTATAGAAAAAAATAACTAAAAATTTAGTATGAAACAAAAATTTTACTCTAAAAAAACCCTGAAAATTGTAGAAAGGCTCACATTAACAGTTGTAGATTTCTCTTAGACTAATAGAATTAAATTCTTCTCTTAGTCTAAGACAAATCTACAACTGTTAATGTGAATGTGCACTTTTCTAACGTTTGTTAGCATTTTATTCAAATGAATATTCTTGAATTTACAGAAGAAATTTAATCACCTACATAAACGGAAATGTTTGTTGTTTCTACCGCGTTCGTTTGTTTGTGTCAAACAGCACTTCAGTTTAAATCATACTTAAATTTATTTGAAACAAACCATTACCGGTGGTAGAATTAACTAACAAATCTGTTTGTTTTTGTAGCTGTCATAATGGTTAGTTCAAACGGATGTCAGTTGAACTTAACAATTACTCAATTACTCCCGAAACAATTACTCAAAATTTTAGTTGGTTTTAGCCACCGTAGGTAGTCAGATCAAACTAATGTGATGTTTGTGCCCAACTCAACGTAAAATTCCGGTTTTATAAAACTAGAATATGTTTGCGTCAATCTTTTTTCTCAATACAAGATTCAGATCAAACTAACTAATAGAACTAACAGGTCGTCAATATTGGTATCCATAAGCCACGGCCGCTGAAGCTGGCCTCAGGTCAATAGCAACAGTAAACTTCATACACTAAGTTTCGCTTCTATGGCCCTAACAGAAACAAATGAACGCGAAGCAGTGTGCGCTGTTTGGAGCGTAAAGAACTTCGCATATTTCCTACTGTAAAGACACTTAACACTATGAGTCGATTCGTAGGGTATATCATTCATTTTAAATCGACCACGTGAAGACTCTAAAAGGGAACCTACTAGGACCGATGTATGGGCATTACGACTTAGCCCTTGCATTTACGACGTTGAGTACATCAAGGGCACTGATAACCGTGTTTTTGTTATCGTTCGCATCGGTCGTGTATTTTTTTGCTCTTCTATTAGTCGAAGTTAACCCACTGCAAAGTGAAAATAATATAAGACATTCGTGCCTCCGAGTAGTACCTACTCTCGCTTCACATTGCCGTACATTTTTGTGCTATTCCGTTCGAGAATCGGTGTTTGTTTTCACCGCATTTATCTGTTGACTTTGTGTGCCACCGCCATCCGTGCATCGTCTCATCTAGCGCCACCGATTGTTTCGAATTCAGCATCTATTCTGCATCGAGAAGAACAATCAGCAAAGCTCTGCTTTTGCCTCTCATCCATCTACCGGCCAATAGTGAACATGGATTCAAATTGTTATCAATGCTCCAAGCCGATCAAAACCATTGAGGTAGTTCAGTGTAATGGTTTTTGCTGTCGATCTGCGCATCTAAAATGTGTCGGTCTAAAAAGACCAAATGTGGACTTTTTGACTGAGCATAACAACATACTATGGTTCTGCGACAATTGCATTGATCAGCTGGATTATATTAAGAAGAATCCAATGAAGTCAACGCAGGATGTAATAGCAGCTGTATCAGATGCTTTCCGCGAGTCATTTGATGAACTGAAGGTTGGGCTGCAGGAAACCAATCAGCTCACTAAATCATTGGTCGACAAGCGGCAGTTTAATGATTCTCTTAGTCTAGAGCGACCTCGTACTGCATGGCCAAGTATTAAAAGAACCCGAGAGACCATTACAAAAGACACACCGAAAACTCGTCCTGATCTTAAGCTCGTATGTGGTACCAAATCTGTTGAAAACGAGAGCTTGTCAGTAGCAACTGTTGCAAAACCGCCTGAGAAATTCTGGATGTATCTGTCCAGATTTCCTCGTCACGTCACAGACGAGGATATTTCCAATCTGATGAAAAACTGCCTACAAACACAACAGCCCATCGTTGTTCGAAAGCTCGTCCGTAAAGATGCCGATTTGAACCAGTTTGCTTTCATATCGTTTAAAATCGGAATGGACAAGGAGTTGAAAGATATAGCGCTGGATCCTTCAGTATGGCCGACAGGGATATTGTTCAGGGAATTTGAAAACCTACAAACAGAGCGGGATTTTTGGGGACCCGCGAAAATGCCAAGAATCGACACTGGGACACCGTCGGTGATTGTCTCATCTTTAGAAACGCAATAAATACTACTAGCCACCAATATTGTTTGCAACCAACGGAACGCACGTTAAACAGCATGATGGATGCCCCCGAGCCACCCGACGCAGTCGAGCATTGCAGTTCATCATCTTCAGCCGCTGGTTCCTGCCATCCAAGTCGTTCCGTTCCTGTGATCGGGAATGGTGAGGGGGCAATCCAACTTGCTAACTCAGGCAAGTACAATAACATTATAGCTTCTACCAACCCAGAATTCCATGGCATTTGCAGCGCTCCAACCCATGGTCGTCAAACTGATGGAAGTTGCCAGCATATTAGACATTATCATTTATCACCACGATGCATGGTTTCTACAAGTATCATTCACCTTCAAAGTTTGCTGACAACGGAACGCGCATCAAACAGCATTTTGGATACCCCTGAGCCACCCGTCACAGTCGAGCATTGTCGTTCATTACCTCTAGCCGCTGGTTCCTGCCTTCCAAGTCGTTCCGTTCCTGTGATCGGGAACGGTGAGGGGGTTATCCACCTTGCTCGCTCAGGCAAGTACAATACAATCAGAGCATTTGCGAACCCTGAAATCCATGCCATTTGCAGCGCTTCTACCTCATATGTTCGAGACACTGACGAAAGTTGCATCCAAACACCAAATGCGGAAGCATTTCGCTCTGATGTAATTGAGCCCATTGTCAACGCTAGCGATACTCGCGTGCCATCCATTCCATCTCGTCATCGTTCTAAAACTGCATCAGGATCACACCCCTTGGATAGCAATAAGATCGGCCCATACTCTTCAACAGAAGGTATGTTGAACATGTATTATCAGAATGTTGGAGGGTTGAATTCGTGTCTCGACGACTACTTGCTGGCTAGTTCAGACTGCAGTTATGATATTCTTGCGTTCTCTGAAAACTGGCTCACTCAGAATACTACCTCGACTCAAGTTTTAGACCGCCAATACGAAGTTTTCCGTTGTGATCGTGGTCCGCACAACAGCAGAAAAACTAGAAGAGGCGGTGTCCTCCTTGCTGTTCGGCGAGGTATTAGAACACACTTGATCGATGAAGACGCATGGGCTGGCGTGGAACAGTTATGGTTAGCGATTGAACTCGCTGACCGTAACCTTTACTTGTGTGTTATTTATATTCCTCCTGATAGAACACGCGACAGCTCACTGGTCGAAGCTCATACGCAGTCACTTTCATCAATTGTGGATAGAGCATCATCAAATGACGATATCGTGATCGTTGGCGATTTCAATTTGCCTGGAATTAGTTGGCGTTCTTCTAATAATGGATTCCTACATCCTGATGCTAATCATTCGACATTCAACCAGTTCACCGCTAGTATTCTCGATTGCTATAGCACTGCCACGCTTCGTCAGATCAATCATATCGTTAACGAGAACGGTAGACGCCTCGATTTATGTTTCGTCAGCTCCTGTGACACTGCTCCATCTATATTGTTAGCTCCGGTGCCGTTGGTGAAAGTTGTTCCTCACCAACCACCTTTACATCTCAGTATCGAGAAAGGGAATGTAGTAAGGGATAGTGACAACACCGTACGGGTACTTTACGACTTCATAAACGCTGACTATGATAGCATCATTCCCTTTTTTGAATCGTTGGATTGGGACAACATTTTTGATGGAATCGATGTAAACACTGCAGCGGAGACATTTTCGCATATTCTTTCGTATGTGATAGATCAACACGTTCCCAAGAAGACTATATTTGTAGGCCGTCTTCCTTGGCAGACTGCTGAGCTTCGTAAACTGAAAAGTCAAAAGAAAGCCGCTCTGAGAAGGTATTCGAAGAATAAAACTGTACTGCTGCGGAACCATTACATTAGATTGAACAAGATCTATAAAAGCGTGGGAACGAGATGCTTCAATAGTTATCGGGCTGGCATACAACGAAGACTCAAATCTCATCCTAAATCCTTTTGGAATTATGTCAAACAGCAGCGTAAAGAGGATGGTCTTCCTTCGTCAATGATGTGGAATGGCACGGTAACCTCCGAGCCACAAGTCATATGCGACCTGTTTGCCTCAAAATTTTCTCGCATGTTCTCTAATGAATGGCTTACTGACACACAGATAACATCAGCATCTAGTATCACTCAATCGTCAGGCTTAGTTATGCCCGATATCACCGTTGATGATGATTCCATTTTAGCAGCAGCACGTAAACTGAAACCGTCAACGTGCTTAGGACCCGATGGAATTCCGTCGCTCTTTGTAAAAAATTGCATTAACAGCTTGCTCATCCCTCTACAAAAGATTTTCAACCACTCGCTTTCGGATGGAGTGTTTCCTCTCTGCTGGAAAAATGCATTCATGCTTCCAGTACACAAAAAAGGTGATAAGAAAGATGTTGACAATTATCGTGGAATATCCTTATTATGCGCCGTTTCCATACTCTTCGAGCTAGTTGTGATAGACCGACTGTTCTTCCGTTGCAAGCAACACCTGAGGATCAGCATGGTGTTTTCCCCAGTCGTTCAACAACGTCAAACCTATTGTGTCTCACTTCTTATGTGACAGATAGTATGCTTGATCGAGCACAAACGGACGTACTTTATTTGGACCTATCTGCAGCATTCGACAAGGTTAACCACCAAATTGCTGTGGCGAAGCTTGAAAGGTTTGGAATGCACGGAAGACTTTTAAATTGGATCCATTATTATTTGATTGGTCGTCACTCGCAAGTAGTCATAAGTGAATCCACCTCGGCATCATTTCCTATCACGTCAGGAATTCCACAAGGCAGTCATCTTGGACCACTCGTCTTTCTTCTTTACTTCAACGACGTGAACGCAGTTCTGGCTGGACCGAGACTTTCTTTTGCGGACGACTTCAAGCTTTACTTCAACATTCGCTCAGAAGCTGACGCGCATTTTCTGCAAAAACAGTTGGACTCTTTCGTTGATTGGTGCCAAAGGAATCGTATGACCGTTAATCCTGAAAAATGCTCGATTATTACGTTTTCCCGATTGAAGAATCCAATAGTTCACAATTATTCCTTCGCTGGAATTCCTTTGGAAAGAGTGGATCAAATTAAAGACTTGGGAGTTATTCTTGACTCCCAATTGACGTACAAGCAACATGTGTCATTCATAGTGAACAAAGCCTCGAAAAACCTAGGGTTTATTTTTCGTCTAACTAAAGAGTTCACCGACATTTACTGCTTAAAAGCGCTCTACTGTGCGTTGGTTCGTTCGACATTGGAATACTGTTCAACTGTTTGGAGCCCTCACTACCAAAATGGAATCGAGAGAATTGAATCAGTTCAACGGCGATTTATTCGATTCGCACTACGGCGGTTGTCATGGAATGATCCAATTCGTCTGCCAAGCTACGAGAATCGGTGTCAACTAATTAGGCTGGATACCCTAAGTACACGAAGGAATGTTGCTAAGGCTCTTCTTATCTCCAACATTTTGCAGAATCAAGTGGATTGCCCCGAAATCCGAGGACAAATAAATTTCTTCGTGCGACCTAGAGCCTTGCGGAACAATCACCCGCTGCAACCGATACATCACCGCACTAATTACGGACAAAACAGCGCCATTACTGGCCTACAAAGGATTTTTAATCGGGTGGCAACGGAATTTGATTTCACTAGATTGGACTAGATTTTCTAATGTGTTTAGATAAGCTTTTAGTGTGTTATTTGTATGTTTATGTTTTTTATGAGATCAACAACACATCATTGGGGCATAGAAGCCTGTTGATGTATAATATTAAATAATTCAACGTGCACTTGTACCCTCGAATTGACAAAAACTCAAGTCCTTTAGAACTTCCAAGCTGTTCCAAGCGTCAATACTGTATTATCAATTCCTCTGTTCCCACAACATAATGGTTGTAAAATTTCCCCGAAATCTGTTAAATCGGATTACCGAACGTTCAGCTGTTGAGAATTCGGTAAAATTTTACAGATCTTTGTAAAAAAATCTAAGTGTGTACTCAATTAGGCGCTTCGCAGTATGATCAATTGAATCCTGAAACACAACACTTGCCTCAGACGGGTTTATGCGAATATTTGTTGTAATTATAGGATTTATTATGATGTCAAACATTGCCAAAGCTTTTTTGCTTGTACTATAGTGTTGTACGACGGG
Organism: Aedes koreicus; assembly: GCA_024533555.2. Taxonomy (NCBI): domain Eukaryota; kingdom Metazoa; phylum Arthropoda; class Insecta; order Diptera; family Culicidae; genus Aedes; species Aedes koreicus. The sequence goes on along the minus strand of JAHHFK020003095.1, from coordinate 489,208 downwards.
TATCGATTCACACACTCCATGGTAGTAATTCGTACGTCCATGTATTGTGCCTTGCTGAAATCATTTCGGCATATGAAGCCGATTGCTTTTTCGGGAGACATTGATACAGCGGTATCATGACTGGTTTTAGATGTAAATGAGTCAGTAGATTTTTCGTATTTTTTTTTTTTTCAAATACCTTTCCAGAATTACGACGACCTTCAGCCCTAGCAATCCCAATTCTTCGGTGTTAAATTTTGATTTTATTTCCCGCAGGCGGTTCTGCTGAGTTCTTCTGCAGCTTTTGGAGAATGGTTTTAGCTTCCTTTTCCGTGAAGTTTTGCTGCAGCTACCAATTAAATTCACCGTGTTATTTCATCAACAAGTTCTAACAAGAGTAACTGTGTTTCTTTCCAAAATCTAACTACGAAACAGCACTTCTAACTGAAAACCGTTAAGCTGCTATGACCAAACAGCAAAAAATCCAATAGTGAAATTACTCATAAATAATATTGGAAGTAGAGACCTTAATCAGGACAGTTTTCCTTAGATAACTTAGGGTGTCCCTACAAAAAAATAAGTTTTTTGCTCTAACTTTTTTATTTCAAATTTGCCAACAAAGTTGCTTTCAGATGGTTTTTAGAACTTAAAAAGATGTAACTTTGACCTATAAATCTTGCCGATATCTCTTACCGTTAGCGAGTTATTTACGATTTTCTCTTAAAATTACGCCCTTTTCAAATGTGCTTTACTCAATTTAAAAAAATAACCTAGCTCCAGTTTTCAAATATACAGTCATCCCTCGATATAACGCAACCTCGATATAACGTAACTCGATATAACGTAACTTTTTTTGCCCCTATTTTTGGCAGTTTAAATTATAAACTTGATTTATCTATCTATCTATATATAGGGTATTGGGATGTTATGTTAGCCTATCACCTTCATTCGGCCTAAATACCAAATATGACATTAATTTAGCGATAATCAACAAAATCATGTTGCTATTAGGCTGACCGATGTAATGCAAAGCAATTGAGACAATATTAATCAACTTATAGTTGTTCATTCCCGCGTAATTTTTAATTTCTTGAACTTTTGGGGCATCATGATTTCACTGGTTAAGCTGAACAGATGATCTACACGATCTTCAAGTGATCTAAATTTGGCTTAATTGAATCGGTAAAGCGAGTATACAGTCTGGATGTACAGAAAATAGATACACGTTACAAACTTACTGCTCACATAGCTAAAATAACAATGACTTTACAAGAAAATCGTAGGCCCAATGTTGGGGACATATTTTTTCTATGTTCCCAACTATGGCCTGTTTTATCAATAACGTAGTAAAAAGGTTGTTATTCGTAAAATTTGAAGTGGAAATGCATGAGTTTGCCGTTGTTTATATTCAAGTGGCTCATCTGAACACAAACCGAAGGAACAAAATCATTGTATAGTGAATTATAATGTTTTCACTATTGAATAGCTGATAAATCATATATGAACATCACTTAAGTGTTTCAAAGCAGTTTTATATTAGTTTGTTTTGTGAAATTTTGTGTTAAGTAAAGCGAATACAGCTAGCAATGCCTGAATTCATAAAATTAGAAGAAAAAAACCGTACAAAGACTGCCTTTAGTAATAAATCCATCGAACGGGACGAAGTTGCATCCATGAATAGACCCAATTTGGTGCTTATAGACCGATATTAAATCCATATCCCTCGAAAGTTTCTGACTTCATAAAAATAGTTATGTATTTTCGTGATACATTCTACCAAATGTCTTATCAAACTTATCAAGTGTATAATTAGTTGAATCTCGCTTACAATTTCAAAACTTTATTAGTTATAATAAAAAATGTAAACGATCGTTGCATAATAGGCTGAGTCAAGGGATACATACCCTATCAAAAAAAAATCTGTCTGTCTGTCTGTCTGTCTGAACCTTATAGACTCGGAAACTACTGAACCGATCGGCGTTATAATTTGTATGCAGGAGTTTTTGGGACCGGGAAACGTTCTAATGATGGTTCAAACACCTCCCTCCTCTGGAGGGGAAGGGCTCTTATACAAATGAAAATTTCGCACAAATCAGCTCACACGATTGCACTAATACCATCATACTGACTCGACTCTGGATCCGTTTTCGTTCGGTAATTGCGAGTCAGAGTCAGACCTGACCCAGGTTTAAAACCGAAAACGACATAAAAGATTGCTGCAACCCAGATAGGCTTCATTCTCCTTCACGACTTGAAAATCGATCAACTGTCATACGCTCAGATTGTCAGATTTTGTCTCCTTTTTTTTAAATTTAATGTATTGTTTTTCTTTTCAACTGGTTCAGCGTCTAGTATTTCTTATGTATGTATTTGTTTGTTTTTGTGTACGTAGTAGGAAACTAGCTGTTAAAACCTCTTTATTATTGCACAACTCATAATTTAAGAAGGTCGACTAAGTCGGAGGTTTTTTGAAAAATGGATTGTGTATCAAGACCAAAATTATAACCGTGTTGGTTTACTGCTAGCGGATAAAATGAAAATTATTCATGGTTCTTGAAAATGGTGTTTCGATGAGTGAAATAATGAAGAAGTACAGAGTTTGCTCTGCATCTACCATCAATCCAGGAAATATACAAAGGACAACATTCTCAAAAAAAATTGGCCAACAAGGAGTCATGTGTAAGAAACTAAAATGATATTCCATGAAAACAATTTAATACCTTTTGTTTTTAATTTATAGCAACACCAACCCCCCACCCCCCCCACCCCCCCACAGTCCCCAACCCCCCTCCCCCCCACAACAGCCCCCCCCCCCCCCACACGCCCCCAAAAACCACAAACACAAACAAAAAAAAAAAAAAAATAATTGTTAGAGAAAAAAAAAAAAGCAACAATAAAAAGAAAAAAAAAAAAAAACCCAACGCCCCCCCCCACCCAAAAAAAAAAGCCAAAAAAAAAAAACACAAAAATATTTTCCCCCAACAAACAAAAAAACACTTGCCGCACCGAATAGGGAGGAAAAATTATCCCCCTCGCAAAACCTCAATTCCGACCAGAAGGGGGTCTTTTTCAAGAGATCCGCAACATGAAATATGTTGAAAGAGGCGCCAAATCAACAAAGATCGGGTCACGTTCATGCCTTGCAGCAACATGGAAGGGTTTCTCAAATTATCGTTAATGTTAATTGAAAAGTCTCACAGACCTCGAACCAGGGCTGGCAAATGTCATTTTCAATGAAAAATGACCTACGATTTTTACCGAAATACTTCTGAAAATCTCATCGGACGAGAAAACGATGATGGAGATTTTCTTCTAAATCTCATCGATTTTTTCGTCATGACAGCACGTGACAGTGTTTTGGTCATCGCTACTACAAGCACATTTATTGATATAATTGTGAGTTGCATCACAAAACTTCAAAAACAATTTCCACTCTGCCGATAACATATTATTGCTTGGCTTATTTGAAGTAAACTATTAAGAAATTTCTGAAACAAAATCGAATGAGAAAAAATCTCATGACTGCATGATAGTGTGAGAGTGACCAGAAAACTCATGACAGTTCGTTTTTTCTCGTGACAGTGAGATGGCCCGGTTTTTCTTCGTCACATGATGGCCGTGAGATTTGCCAGCTCTGCCCCCCACAAAAAAAAAAAAAAAGTTGTTTGTTTTTTACAGCGCGCCCCACAGCACCGGGTGGAAAAAGAAGGTCTTTTAAAAATGTTTTTTTTTATAAAATCCGTCCTGAAAGTGACCGCCCTCCTCAAGTCAAAAAGACTTCCCTAGGAGCCGCCCTTGTGTTGGACAATAGCACAGCTCATTACAATGCAGATGAGCTAAAAACTGCCGATGGATCAATTTTTACCATCTTTCTCCCTGCAAATATCACCGCCGTTCTTCTACTGATGGATCAGAATATCATTCAGATGATTAAGACGCGCAACAGGAAGCTGACGATGCAGGAAATTCAAATTCGTGGAGGCGAGTTTGACGAGTGCGTCAAGAAGATCAACATAAAGGAAGTCATCTTTTGGGTTGCTTAAGCGTGGGAGGTAGTTCCAGCTGACCCGATTCAGAAGCATTTGTGAAAAGATAGCACAGCCCGAAGAAATCGACGAGGCGGATGCCGAATTCGAAAAAAGAATTGAAGAACACCCGAAAAAGTCTTCACAAAAATGCTGACGAAGACATTCCTATGCCAGTGATGAAAGAATGCAGTCATCGTCAACGCAGGAATGACGAATATGCAAACGTGTCGGATGAAGCAGCGTTAAATGGGTTCGATCTGGTAATCAGATACGCTCCAACAGATGGAGCCAGATACGTACTAATGTCATGGACATCGTAATTCACAAACAGCAGTAAGAAGGCTTCAATGCAGGAATATTGTTTTGCTATTTCGTACTGGTTTGTGAATTGTTGTGAATTTGAGCTCTACTTTTATGTATAAAAAATGGTGATATTAGGGGATAAGTCACTCTGCCACGTTGTGTTTGTATTTCAAGGTGTCGGAAGGTGTTCATGTTTTTTAACACATCTGACATAACTACAATTGAAAATGTATCCTTACTGGCAACCATGGACCATTTTGGCTTTTAATCCACGCACATTCATACATTCATCTGAATCACATCCGTGTAAGCGAGAGGAAAAGAAAACAGTGCGAAATCAAACAACCGATTCGTGTAAGTGGGGCCAGAAATAAATTTATCTTTCATGTGGTGAGGAGTGTGTTTAAAGATTGTAAAAAATAGAAAAAAATGAAAAAAAAATGGAAAAATCAATAAACAGATAAAAAAATTAAAATAAATTGGAAAAACATAGGTAAGAATAGCTGGAACACCCTGCTGAGTGAATAACATTGATTTTACGTTGATTCTTTTATAGAAAAAAAGATAAAAAGAAAAATTCTGGAAGAAAATTGGCTTCGTAATAGCGTAACTTCGATGTAGCGTAACGAAAATAAAAATTGAGTTACGTTATATCGAGGTATGACTGTAATATGCAATAATATAAAATCCTCCAAATGCAGTTGAGAAATATTTTTTTTTGTTAGCCCCATCCAAAGAGATGAACATTTGAAAAAGTTTTTTTTTACAAAAACCATAGTTACTTTTGTTTGACATACGATAGCGACGTACATCAAAGTTGTATCTTTTATTGTTCTAGAATCAATGGGACCACAGCTTTGCTGAAAAATTTGAAATAAAAAAGTTAGAGCAAAATAACTGGTTTCTATAGGGACACCCTAAGCTACGAAGGAAATAAAGGCTCTAATTCTGTCATTTCAAAGGCTACAGAAAAATTTGTTCAACCAAAGTTGCTTAAAATTTTTGTCCAACCAAAGTTGCTTAAAATTTGATTTATACTAACTTTTTTTCAAAAATATTTTGTTAGATTCAGTTTTTTTTCAAACGAACTACTCTTTTAGTATCCAAATAGTCGAGAAAAGTGGGAACGATTTGTAACTCAGATAAAGGACTTATTTTCTGTTACTCACTTAGTAATTCTGAATCTAACTTTGATTGTTCGTATCCTGACAGTCAAGCGAACTCAATTCGATCATAGGTGAAATCGGGATACAGTGCAATTCGGCCAGTTTATAAAAGCGTTCTGATTAAAACTCGTACATTGAAATTTTATATTTTTTCTAGGAAATTTCTGAGACAAATATTCTTAGTTTCTGATATAGTAAATTAAAAAAAAAATCATAGTTCATCATTTTTTTAAGTTTATTCTGACTTTGCTTGACTGCTGTTAAACCGAATATTTTTTGACAAAGTTGTTAAACTTATTAAGTAGTATTTGATCTAAAAAAAGTTAATAAAGTTCATGAGCTATTGATAAGCATACTGATCTATTTCAATGCTATTTTCTAAGGTTTCTTCTAGAGGGAAGAACCACTCATACATCAAACGTACGCTGATCTGGAAAGGTTGGTGCGAACCATCGTCGTTCGAGTTTGTAAGCCCAATGTGCGACCCGCGAATACTTAACTTCCAGAGGACATTTTGGACAATATTGAGAACTTGCTACCTGCGGAAAAGTCTATGTTGGGGATAAAGCAATGGCAGAGCTGGTCAAATTAAAGGAGATCGACCAACTCCACTTTTTCAACAATGCAAATAAGCATTACGTTGCTGCTGGTAAGCATCAAAAACTAAAAAGTTCCGGTTCAAAATGATGTCGTAGGACTACGATACTAAATGTAAGCCATTTAGATGGTACAATGCAATGTTCTTTGAATTAACCCTTTCAGGCCTAATTTATACAGGCAATTTGGTGAATTCTGATTGATTTGGTGCTCAATAAAATAGAAATGATTGAAAAAAATAGGAAATATTTTTTTGAGATGTGCTGGGTCGTTCAAACTGCCCAGGAGTTCAGAACTTAAGGTCTACAGTTGTAACAGTAGCTTTATCCGCTATACAATGTTATGATATGTGTTCAAACATATTCAATGAATGTCAAACTTAACTGACATTATGAGATAATCTGGGGATATTCTATGCCAAACAAACGAACTTAACTTTGTATAGCTCATAAAGCTATTGTTATAATTGTAGACCTTAAGTTTTGAAGGACAGTTTGAATAACCTGAAACTAACAAGGTTATCCTTGATGTTTGTGGACGTTTCAGAATATTCATTAAATATGTTTGAATATTTATAGTATCTGACAATGACTGGTGATCTTACAGAAGCTTCACTGAATGTGTTTGAATACATTTCGTCACCTTTCATAGATTATAAAGCTAACTTTACGACTATAGATCCTAAATTCTGAACTCAAGGGCAGTTTTGATGGCCTAAAAAATCCCAAGATATCTCATAATACCGGTTGACCTTCCACTTTGTTCCTCTTTGTTTAGTCTAAAAAGCTGTACATTTTAAGCTACAATTCCAAACTTAAAATCTACAGCTGAAAATTTTAAGTTTTGAATTCCAGGAAAGTTTGGATCACCTAGAACATCCGAAGATTATTTCAGAATGTCTGTTGTTTTTTCAAAATATTAAATGAATATTTTTCAATACACATCGTAGCTTTGAATAGCCCAGAAAGCTTTTGTTACAACTGTAGGACCGATGTTCTGATCTCAAGGATAGTTTGGATGACCTAAAACATTTAATACTGCTTTATAATTTTTTTTTTTTACTTTTAGAATGTCAATTGAATATGTTTGAATATTTATTGTAACTTTGTATTGCCTAAAATTTGCTGTTACAACTGTTCATCTTAAGTTTTAAACACCAAGACAGTTTGGATGCCCTAGACCGTGATTATCTTCTTGTGTATTTTTACCAGGCTTGGCTTGCTCCTCCGTTTGAGCGAAGAGTGCAGTGTGTCTGGTACGCGCACGGCATAAGTTGCATGGTGCGCCGTGCGTGTTTGGCATCTGCTCTACACCGACAAATCACGCTCCTCCCGTTTGGTAGATCGAGCGTGCGAAACGGCAACAGAGAAATCCCGAAGAGCGCGCTCGCCGAGCAAACGAGTGTGTTGCTCGGCGTGCCATGCTCCTTTCTATTGGCGTCGTGCAGTAAAATCTCCGCTCTTATGTTACCTCTGCATAAGGATGGTTGTGTTGACAAATTGTATGGAAGAAAAATGGGAATGAGCACAAAAACATTACACTCCGCAAATCTGCAAAACATTCATCAAAAACATCTTTCGCCTTGGATTGGAAAATGTTTTTTCCGTTTAGAATCATGCGGATCATAAGGTTTACTAGTTGATTTTTAATAAGAAACCATCAATTGATTGCATGACATCGCCCATGCTGCATCACATACAAGATGTAAACATAAATTAATTTACGAATTAATTTGCATCGAGATAAGTCACTAGCAATGCGTCATAGTGAAAATCGTCTAAAACACTTCTCTATCGAATTCCTGTTAGTTGAATGAAGTTCGGATGTATTTTCTTTAGGTATTGGTAAGTATCCAAATGTTTGCTTGAGAATGTTATTTTGAATTAAAATTGAAAAACATTATCATAGAAAGCCTTTTCTCCACTGTCTCTGGCTTCTCTAAGAAAATTCAATCAATTATCGCAGTTATCAATTCATTTACAAAGTGTCAAATTTAAGTGAGAATTCACCAAATAGAATATCCCTCTGTTATTGATCCCTATTTTTGATAAGATATAAGTGAACATTTATTTCTCATCTGTTAGAAATAAGTCTTCCAGAATATATTATGTGAAAACTTTACATCTGTCACTTTATTACTTGGATACTGTTCGGTCAGCGAAAGCGAATTCGGTGGGTACGAGGTGGACTGTATAAATTCGGGACTCCCAAGCACGGTTCTTACGGGCGGACAATTTCGGGTCACTTGGTCGGAAATAATAGTATCGGTCGGAATCGGTTCAAACAAAATTACTTTATTTTCCCTAAACCTAACTAGCGCGTCGCGGCGTTCCTCTTCGGTGGTTGAGTCACTGATGGCGGCTTTTTCCCCTCCTTGTTGTGCTTTGCGTTCGCGCCGTGTTTGCTGCAGGTAGCATTTTTCCTTGGAACGCATACTCTTTGCGTTCTGGAATAGGGTTACACCCCGTTCGCACTACAACCTATATTACGTGATATGGAGTATCTTGATATCAAATGCTATGTACATTATTTCCGGTGAAAACTAGATGTATAGATGCTGATATCAAGATACTCCATATCACGTAATATAGTCTGTAGTGCGAACGGGGTGTTAGTTAAAAAAAAATATTTTCCGTACGGAACAGATACATTTTCGAAAAATTCAAAAGCAGGTTGTTCCGTCGCATCAATTTGGATTACAAAAAGCTCGCGAATTTTTTTCTGTAAAACAACAAAATATAAAGAATAACGATAGTTTTTTGCAATCCGAGTTATTGTGGCGGAACAAATTTTTATGAATTTTTCTTAAATGTATCACAGTGAATTGAACCTAAAATGGAAATTGTTTTCAATTCGTTGAATGAAGAGTCTGAGCATCTTTCATTACATCGGTTCATTTAATAAAATTGGTACCAATATCAGTAGCGATAGAGTAAACATGACCCAGATCAATGTTAAAGTTTTTCATAACTTTGTAAAGAATAACTTCCGCTGTATTGCGGCCAAATATTACCACCATAAGGTGAATCGCTGCTACATGTATTTTTTCCTATCTTTATCTCATTCTCGCAAACTTACCTCGCTATTTCAAATTGATAAATCTCGATTGTTAATGAATGAACATCGAATCGAACTCCGTCAGATTGTTCACAGCAAGTAAGCTTACAAACTGATGTGATTAAATATTCAATATCTAGTGCAGCTTCTTAGTTATATTAATTCTAAATTATGAGTCGAGAATTCTAAATTATGAGTTAGTTATATCAATTCTAAATAAAGCTACCGTCGAGAATGCTTTAGCATAAGCCCATAAGTTCGTATCGAGTTCGAAAAAAAATTTCTTTTGCTATATCAATCCCATGTTAAATTCCATTTACTGAAACGGAAAAGTAAAGAATCGAAAAGGAATTTCTGCAGCAGTATCCACTTGAAAAGAACGAAAAATAAAATTGAAATTTGTAAGGTTTCCACGCAAACTAATGGGAGCTGTCACTGTTACTTTCGGAAAAATATTCCGCTCGATTATTCCGTAAGTGAAGGTGACATTGCGTTCCATGCAAATCAATTGGCAAAATTCCACTTGGTAATATTGAACAAAATTCCGTAACCTCTCTACTTTTTAAGTCGATACTGGCCTATAGCAAGGGTACGATTTGAAATTTGGGCTACAATCTCAAGCACAGATCTTCCCCTACGCGATGCTAAGTTTATACAAACAATGCGTCCCGCGAACTTAGTCTAAATGAATTCACTAATCTTAGAATGCACGACATCCAAATGTTGCACTATGTTTCTGCTACCGAAATGTTGTAATTTCAGTGCATTTTCAATAGGTTGCAAAATGTTGGACTGAGCTTGGGAAAAAAAATGAGCGGAAGTCCACACTCTGTTATCCACTGCACAATACTGGTGATATACACATTACGGTCTATCGAAACAACACATCCATCGAAATAACACTTCTAAAAGTTTTGTTTTTAACATCCGTGGCGGAACGGAAGTAATCTGCCGCGTCAAATTCAATTTTGAGCCACTCTGCAGCGACCTCTCTTTACACAATGGGTATGTAAAGACAGTTTTTACGGAATCATTATCACCCGAAAAAATTCCACACATCCCCACTTTACTTCCTTTTCTCAGCCATCATTCAAAAACAATAGAGGACTCAACAACAAAAACGTCTACAGCCCATGAAATACAACCGCGTACTAACACTGACAAAAGATTTCCGAAATCCAAGAGCACGGAGCATCTTTGATTTCCTCCGTGTTTCTCTTTCTGCATGTTACACGCTCCCGATAGGCAATGCTCTTGCTCCGTTTTCAAGTTCTCGTGCACGGCGTACAGCCGATGTTCTCACCGCGTGCATCGAGTTTTTTGCTCCGCGTGTGGTTCAAATCGTACACTTGCTAGCTACACGTGCGAAGAGAAGCCAAGCCTGATTTTTACGTTCGAAAATATTCACTGAATATACTTGAATACGGGACTTAACTATGTATAGCCAAAAAAAACTACTGCTACTACCGTAGATTTCAAGTTCTGAACTCCAGAACGGTTTGGATTACCTAGAAGATCTCAAAGTTATAAAATAATGACTTTCCAAAAGATTCATTGAATATGTTTGAATACATATGGTCACCATATATAGCTAAAAAAAACTACTGTTACAACTGTAGATCTTGTTTTTAGAACTTAAGGCCAGTTTGGAGTACCTAGAATATCTCAAGATTGTCGCATTATGTATGTTGGCCTTCCACACTATTCAATCAATATTGTTAAATACATATTGTCCCTTAGCACACTCCAAACACCTACTGTTACAACTGTAGATCTTATGCTTTGAACTCAAGGACAGTTTGGATGACCTAGATCATCCCCGTTTATCTCATGATGTTTATCTTACGTTCGAAAATATGCACTGAATATGGTAGAATGCGTAGCGTAACTTTGTATAGCCCAAAAAGCTACTATTACAACTGTAGATCTGAAGTTTTGAACTCAAGTACATTTTGGATGACCTAGAACCTCCCAGAAAGATACACAAATATTTAACGTTTATCATCAAGCATTACGTATGCATATGTACAATATTCTAAAACAACGCTTTACACTATTAATAAGACATTTATTTTTTCTTCCTGGACTTCTTCATATTCACGATGTTCTAGGTCGTCAATTAGGCCTTAAACTCATATGGTTTTTATGTTTTTCAGATAGAAAAAATGATGGAAAACAAATTTTCCAAAGACAGTATACATTTTTATTCAGCCTGTGAAATTGTATATAGCCATTATCCTTTTGGGGTCACGTATGACCCCAATGCTTAATGTTTATGATTTTTTTAATAGTATGTGGCCCGAAATCAACAATGTTCTCTATTGAAATTGATGCGTAAAAATATTTCCGATCGATTGATGTAAAAATTTCTGTAAAAAAAAATGTTTTGAGAAATGACTGAGATATTAATGCTTAAAACCTGACCACTTTTCGTGACGGTCGCAATGCGATTTTTTTTTTAAATTGTACCTCAGTATAGAAAACAAAGACTTAGTCCTACGTCAAAAGTCTGATTTGCAGAACTCATTTATAAAATATTGCCAATGCCTCAAACCACCAGCCGTTGCATCCAGTGAATGCTCCAAGTATGTTGTGAAAATCGCCAAGTTACTTCCGATTCAGGTCAACTATGATCTTCTTATTGACGAATGGAACTTTGGGTGCTGACCTTGAGTACAGAGTACAGAATTGAGGAGTATTGGAGCTTATTGTTTAGTAAGAAAACGGCTGTAGGTGAGCCTAAATACCCTCAGGTGATTAAGGTAGTTGTTCAGTTCAATAAAAATCGAACTGAAGTTGCAGCGTCTAGCAGCTGGCAAAGTGAAAACAAGTGAAACTGCGCCGCAGTATTATTCATTTTTTCAAATGGGGGTGATCACTTAGCTCTTTTTTACTGTAATTATACAACCAATGTATAAAAGATAAAAAAAAACTAAAATTTGGAAATCACTTTTTAGTTACTATTTCGTCACTATTTGGTCACTATTTTTATTATTTTAGTCACTGAAGTCACTATTATTTATCCATAAATCCCCTACCAGCCCTGCATTTGGGAATATCAGGGCAATGATCCCCCATCGCATCTTCAAGTGATCATTACAAGCTGTTCATTTTGTTCAAGCACTTTTGAACGTGGCAGCCTATTCACACATGAAATCTACCGCGACCAAGCCAGCAGAACGCGCCCATACCCTTGTCTGAACCGAAGGGCAGGGACTGACTCAAATCACAGCAGTGGTGCCAAAAAAAAAGAAAAAAAAAACATGGGTTCGATATGTAGGGTCGAAGCTGAGAGTCGCATAAAAAAAATCAACAATAACAGTTCCTTAGATTGGCGGTATCGAATAGTACTGGGCCTTACCAACAATCAATAGGAAACTAGCGTTTAAAAATTGGCTCACTACATTAGAACTCCATTGTTCCCAAGTACACCACACAGTTATTTTGACAAAATGAATTTATTTATTTATTTCGTCAAACTAACGTAGACTTTTACATTTACATATTTTTCTTTCTTCTTTTTTAATTTCCGTAGACTATTGCTGACGTGGCTGGGTAGCTCAGTGGTTACCCGTTCTGCTTACTGAACAGATGGTTGGGAGTTCAATCCCAGGCCCGTCCCCTTCCTTGCCATTTGTCATTTGCCTCTTTCTATCACCACTAGATTTAAAATAAAAAGCAGTCTACTGCGCTTTCATTGATCGCATCACTTACCACAGTGAATCCATGATCTAAAAATAACCTGCCTCACTAACACGATATTATCCTTCCCTTGCCAATTGTGGAGACGCAGAGGTAAAGGCGGTCTCTAACCAACGATTGTCAAACTAATCCTTCCCCCCTCCCCGAAAACCGTGAGGACGTGGCCGGCGCCGGTACTGATCTATAAATAGAATGAACTAGTAAACATGTACATTGAAGATGGAAGGCTACTCCCAAGTTCCATCTTATGTGGTTCTCTGTGCAATTACACTAGTTCTGATCAGTAACGGAGTAGCAACTAGGAAACGCACGGTCTTTTTTTTATACTAACGTAGACTATTACATTTACATATAATTTTTCATCTTCTTCTTTTTTAATTTCCCAATGCTATAGTACATTTAGATTAGAAAAAAAAAAAATTTATGTATATAAAAAACTTAGGTTAAGTAGAGAGTGCTTTCATAAAATTTTATTAGCTTGTGTTGTTTCGTATGGTGTTGAAATATTTCTTCAAGTTATGCCTCGACATAGTTAAGTCAACAGCTTCGCAGTGTTGATTTTATGTGGTCATAATTTGATTTAAAAGCCTATATTTGGCATATTTCGTCCGATAATGATTCGTTATGAATAAGTTCCTACTTCTAAGTTGCCGCGAAGGTATGTAGAAGTTAAGTTTTTATAAAATTTTAGTTAAATCAATTCGCTGTGAAACGATATCGTTAACAAATGAAACCATTGCAAATTCACGACGCTGCGTCAGTGTTTGTATATTGATACGCATACAGCGCGCTCCATAAGATGGAAGAAAAAATGTTGTCCTCCCTAATTTCCTAAGAGCATATAACAGAAACTGTTGTTAGGCTGCACATGCATGTATGACTTTGAAACAATTAAATGACTTAGAGATTAGGATTAGACAAATAAAAAGGAGACAATGAACGGACAAGTAAACGTAAACTTTTCTTAAATAGAACTATAGAATTTAACTGAATAACGCAGAAGACAAGAACTGACTAAGGCGGACAAAGTGATCGGTGAATTAAACGTGGTAAGACGACTTTCAGAGCACATAAGAACTAGACATCAATTAACTAAATTATAAACGACTGAAGAAGTAACGAAGTTATAAACGTAACACTGACTGACTAATAGAATAACATAAAGAGACTCCAAAACTCGTTTAAAGGAAACTTCTCTCTCATGAGTCCCATCAGTAAACCATAAAAATTATACTGTTGTAACTGCTGAAACTTGTAACATCAGACATTACTAAAACTGGTAGAATTCAAATATCTCGACGACATAATGACAACTTATTATAGATTCGAGAAAACACATGGACAAACTAAATAACAGAAAGACAAAACGACACCGTACATAACAGTGAACTTGAACTGAGAGAAAGGGATTTCAAACATGAAAATGTAACACCTTTTAAGGCAGTGTCAACAGCGTCTCTATGGACGACATGGTCCTTGCACGGCTGGTGAAATGTTTCAAAAAGGAGTTAAGTTATATCATTCTAACGCACAAGTAACAATACAATAACTTCTTAATTTTTGTTCGAGAAAACTGCTTTGGAAGACTCTCATAGCACAACTTAAACTTGCAAACGTAACACTGACTAACAAAATAATGAAAAGACAATTCAAAAACCAGACGAAAGGACTCAAAATGTTCAAACGTGGCTCCTTCCGAGTCATTTGCAACAGCGTCTTCTTGGACGACATGTTCCGCGTACGGCTGGTAAAATGATTCGAAAGAATCTACGCAACGATATCATCAAAAGCCTGGCGTAGAGGTTTCTACTCTATTCAGAGTCCCGCCAGTAAAGCTTCATAAAAAAAAAGATCACAAATTTTGTCTGAGCTATCCCCCCATTTTTTCCAGGGGTTGTTTTTGGGGGAAAAAGTTTGTTTTTTTTTTTTTTTTTTTACTTAATTAAAGAAGTTCTTTGGGCAAGACATAATTTCAGATTCAGTTTTTGCATTATATTCTGCAAATGCATTACTCCTTTGCGCTGAACTGGCTGGCTTGACAAGGGCTCTGTAGGGATTCTTGGTCAAGACTTGGTTAAGAGTCAGTTCCATTGTGGAAATATCACATCAAGTAGTTTTTCCACCTGCTACAGAGGATCGTGTGCCTGGAGGTCACACTGAGAATTTTACTATTCACATTAGCTTCGTAGTTGCACCGCGCTTTGGGATCATCCTTGCCTTAGATCCACCCTAATAACATGGAAGGACATTACGGGAAATAGAGGCAAAATACATTTTTTATCTTTTTTTGTTATGATATGAGAGTATATTATTGCATATAAATTTGTTTCAGATTATCGAGATTTGGGATGGACTGTCTTTTGCATGATGAATTTCAGGTCAGTCTTCCAGGTCATCAGGTATTGTAAAATAGTTTAAAATTTAAAATTCATTTGTTTTCCTCATGGCTGTTAACATTGTCTAAATTTTCTAGATGTGCAAGTTTGTCTACAATTGCAACAAAACAGCAGTCGGCACACATGTCATTTTCTGTTCATATTATAATTCCCTTTACTGTATATATTATCTTATATGACATTGTTTAATCATTATCATTACCATTCATCTTTATCGTCATCATTACCATCTTTATCATTACTTGTGTTTTATATTTATATATTAACATAAAAATAATTTTATAATTTTTACCTTATAGGTTATATATACATTTCAATAATTATTATTACTTAAATGTCCAATTATCATTTTGATAATGTCTTCTCCCCTTATGATTTAGAAGTATATAGTGCCTAGAATACAAGAAGCTGCAACAGAATCTGTGGTAGGCTTTTGCACTTATTACTGAATGTATGTTTCATTTCCGGTTTGCAAATGGACATTTGACCAAATCTGAGCTGATCTGATTCATGCAGCGCTGTGTGCCATTTGGCTAGTGTTTGATTTTACATTTCAATCTTTGTCATTAGTTTATCATAACTATATCATTATATTTGATAATATTGTTTTATTGATTTTACTTCATAGATGATTTAAACATTACTTATTGTTTTTTTTTATGTCCATTTGTCTTTAACTCCCTTTCAATTAAATCTTTCCTGTTTTCCTAACTCAGGAGCTATAACAGCAAAAATAAAAGCGGATTGCTGTTACAAAATCAGCATCAAGCAGCAAATAGTGACCATGACAACAATAAGTTAAAATGTATAAATGTTAGTTTTTGTAAAATTTCAATAGATTTAACAAACTTTTTCAGGATACCTCAAATCACGATTTTGGTGAATTGCTGCTATCGCTGAAAACAAACGAAAACGTGCTTAAGCGCGGAACCAAAGAACTCTACACTTTAACACTTTACAACATTTCTTGCATTTCAGGATCAACCAAATGAAGATCATGTACACTAGATACGAACGCTTGTAGTATTTTTCATTTACATAAATATATACACTATTATATAAATATTTCATGGGAATGGGAGGCACCCGATTGAAGCACTCTGGACGGAGAGAGTGGGAATGCCAACTCCCCATTGCTAACAGTTTGTGAATAGAGGGCGGGCTCTTCTCCCCGCCCATTAGGGCATCCTCATGTTAGATAGCTCCCTCTTTTGACCAATTCATCAATCTTGTTGTTGGAAGGAGATTCTTTTTATCCCTGTGGAAACGTATAAGTGATGTTGCGATCCACCCAACCCGTGTTTGGCCCTTCATACAATGGCATGATTAGGAAAATCAGTGGTTATTAAAGCGTGATCAAGTCTAACAGAGAGGAGAGCCCATTGCTGTCGGACGTAGTTTCCCTGCTACAGTGGGTGGTAGTACATATCATACATCATACATCATATATTCTGCAAATGCATTACTGATAACTAAATTAAGTTGATTGCATATCTCCAATACTCCAAATAGTTTGCTAAATCTTCCCTGCTGTTATATTTTGTGTATGTTTTATGAGCTTATTGTTTTTGGTTATATTTTTATATGTCTGTTGTACCAGACTGGATTTTTTGTGTTTCTGAGACGTCGTTTTTTCTTTACAGGTATTTCTTGGGAAATGATTTCCAATAAATACGACTTAATGACTAATGACCTACTGTGCGATTTTCTTTTACGCACCATTTATGGGAGCAAAAAATGCAACGAACAACTGCATGGTTTTTCTTTTGCCATCAGAAACAATATTTCACCTCAAAACTGTTCGAACATTAAGTAAATTGGCTCTTTAAAGGACCTATTCTCCAAAATTAGCCATCTTGTCCCATTAAAGGTAATCCAACAAAATGGTTTATATATAGTGAAATGTATATGAAGTATGTCTAAAGATGTGTGTGGTCCGACGGATATGCGATACAAGATTACAAGAATAGTGATTATGATTTAGTTATCATGCCAGTTTAATTTTATATACAAGTAAAACCGTACCTGACCTATTATGCCGCGTGACCCATCTTACCCGAAGTAGTGAAGTTATTGTTCATAATAATCCACTTTTATTTACTATTCGTCAGAATTAACTTTTTGTTACTTTCTCACAGGATCAAAACCGACGTTATCCTACTATCATGCGATATCATCATAGATTTCAGTTTATACCCTGCCTTAAAAAAGTTTCGTGAGCAAAATGCATCTTTGGTCAGTTTGTTGGTTCAGAGTGAAATGAACAGCGTAACAGTACCGGGCACCAAAATCAAATACAAAACCGAGCAAGACTTATTTGGAATAAGTCCCGAATCGAACCGATTAGTTTTCATGGGTTCAGTGAGTGATTTTGAAAACGATTTTCAAATACCTGGTCATCTGCTGCGACAAAATGGAAAAATTGATATACGCAGCGGTTTGTTGGATGCGCATGTGTATATTATTAAAAAATGGATTGTAGAGTATCTTGAATCAGTATGTATTCCTATAGCGTAGTTGCTTTTTAGATGTTAATAATAATATGCACTTTTATTTTAGGACACAGGTTTTTCTTCAGTAAAAGGGGAGCTATTACCATTAATAGTTAAAAAACAAATGAGCTCTTTGCCAGATTTGCAAACACATACAGAAAAAGCCATTTCTGAGGTTAATGTAGACGTGAAAGCAAAGCATATCTTACAGGTGAGTATTTATATTGTACAGAAAATAAACCTATATTAAACTAGTCTGCGCTTCTTTTTTTTTAAAAAAAAAAAGCTTTGGCTCACGCTGCAAATAGGGGTTTGAACACAATTATCACTATCATCAAATGTTTTTTCGTTCAAAACCGAAGCAATGGTCATGAAATTGCATCATTATGTTCTACTCGCCAATCGGAATACATTACTAAATTTTCAGATGCTCACTATTGAACGAAAAAACTGGTTTCGAATTTTTAGAAAAAGGAAGTGATGGATAAATGGGATTTATAATTTACAACATATTTTCCAGTATTGGAAAAATATCACCCATAGTGATGATGATGATTATGATGTAATACTACCATCTATTGAGGAATACAAGTAAATTTTCATTAATGTAAAAGCTACAAAAACGTGTCGGAGTGTTAAATTTCGTAAAAATAATGAGCAGTTAGATTTTCTGGAAGAAAATGTCTTACCTTTGCACTACAAATTCGTCGAATTGATCTAACCGTACTAGGGTAGTTACCCGAGCCAGACTCCAAGTTTTCTGGTTAATTGCACTTTAATACATTTTCCGTTATGCCACCCTAGAATCACTTTTCACTTACAACACTAGCCACACGAGAAACTACGAATACGTGATAAAATACGAGAAAACTATGGGATTAATGTGCACAATACATTTAAGTACGCTTGCATCAATTCTGAACCGTGTTTACAGATCGACGTATTCGCTTGATCGTTGCCAAACTAGTTTATTATGACTCTTATTCGAATGAAATGGGTTTGGCAGTACATCATATCACCTGTTTTGTGGGAGTGCTACAATCGCCAAAGTTAAACTATTATTTTTCCATAGATAAATAAATAAAAAATGCTTCTAATTGTAGATTTTTTCAATATTTACCGAGAAATAAAATCCCACATGTAATGATGTGTTTCCATCTCTGTTGAATTTGGCGGCACTGCTCCATACTGTAAAGGATGCATTTAGTGTTTACACGCACAGTAGTCACTTCGTAGATGATGATGATGATGTTATACTACCATCTATTGTAGCAAGGTTTGATCAGGATTCTATTATTGTTTGTGATCATCAAGCTCCTGTATGAAGGGCCAAAAACGTTTGGGCGGGCCCGCAAGCAGAGACACTTACGCGAAACCCGCGAATATAGGGAAGAGAATCTCCTTCCAAAAGCAAGTTCACACAGACAGCACTAGAATCGAGCCCTCGAATGACAGAATAAACCCAATAAATGGGGTCGAAGAGCCCGCCCTCGTTCCGCGAAACGTTAACAATAGGGAGGAGGCAGTCCCAAGCTCCCTATCCAAATCGTTTTACTTGGGTGCCCTGATGGTCCCTCCCTTTCCCCGTTATATGTTATTTAATATTTAGTATATTTTGTACACAAAATATTAGGATATCATTATAGACAAACATGCCAATTTATTCAAATTTCAAACTTGAATGATACTACCAATGGATTGTTACTGAACAATAAATAAAAATTAGATATGTATTAATATCCTTCTTGTCCTGGAAAAGCTGAAAACAGAATAGATCATTCAAAATATCAAAGATAAAATTGCAATAAAAGATATTGATTTATAAGACATGTTGTAATATTTTTTCTTTATACTGTTCTAGTAACATTTCAAATATAGCAATTGGAGTGAACGAAGAGTCCGGTTTGATGATTCCTGAAATAAATGGCTTATCTTACCATAATGCCACTAAACACAATATTAAAATATAATCTTACATTGCTTATAAGCACATGCCAGCCTTTTATGAATATAGAAGTTGAAATTCAGAAGTGCAATTTCAAATTAAATGTAATGCTGAAGTGCTGAAAAACAAATTGAGCTTTGATGCCCGTCGTGTTGCTCCCGGCTCTTACATGGTTTTGGAATGCAAAAATGATTCCAAAGCGTGCTGATATTATTGGTAAAATGAGAATGGGAAATATAGGGAAACTGCCCCAATATTAATCTCATTGTTCCTATATTCATCCTACGATGAATCAAACAATTGGGCAGTTGAAGGATCGGTTTCGTTTTCTAATAATGTTTGCTTACGTTAAATAACTACAACAAACATTACTAACTAATCCTGTCACGTGTATTTATTTCAAGTAGGATGAATTGCAAAGTGATGAGATTAATATAGGTACATCTTCCCTACAATATGATTTAAAGGTACACGATCTTCAGTCGCATCCCCTCACTTCGCTATTGTCAGATTGACAACATTGCCCAGGCTACGCCAACCAGCGTCTCTGTGTTTCAGCTGGCAGTCTTTTGTGATCATATGACTCGTGGAGGCATGAGGTAGGAACTTGTGAGGACGAGAGGTCGGCCACACCCTCCTTCGAAGTTGTCAACTCACCATTTGAAGCCCCAGAAGTAGCACTCCGCTACTCGGCAAATATTTTCACATCATCCTTTTCGAATAGAACAGCCCGAATACAATTAGTACTTCGCGCACAAAGGCAATACAATGAAAATCACAGGTAAAAAAAAGCACGAGAAGAAATTTAACTTGAAAATCACAATCATTGGCAACGGAAAAAAAAAACTTCACAGCTCTCCATCTATACACCACGTGGTGAGTGCATCTGAAATTATTTCCACCCCACCCCCGCCCACACCCGCCGTTTTTTTTTTTTTTTTCTCCCCACCACAAAAGGCCTTTTTTTTCTTTTTTTTTTTTTTTCCCCACACTGTGTCAATAATCAAAATTTCCCGCTATGAGGCGACTCTATATCGACTTCTAAACTGCTTATAATCATGGATTCACTCGCGACAAAGCGTAAAAATACTCTTATTTAATCATTTTTGTCCGCGTGGCACAATACTAACAGCACTAACAAACACAACTAAGCTGATATTAACTCTTCCTCCGGGTGCGGGGGCGAAGCACAAAAAACAAAAACAAAACGGGGAAAAACTACCGACCATCACAAATTTCGGGAGGGAATCGATTATATTCACTACATCTTACACAAAACACGTATAGGTTTTATGATTTCACTGTTCGTTTAGGTTGAATTACGAATATATTTTTGATTTTATTTTTCGCGAAAAGGACGCAGCAAAAACAAAACACGCCAGTTTCCAAGCACGGCTTGCTTCGGAATCCAAGTAAAGCTAAAAAGAGGTTAAAAATCGTAGTATCTAAAACTGAAATTGATTATAACTTTCCAGCAATTTTTCAAGCTGTATGGAATTGGTCAGTATCGTCATTATCGACGATTTTCTGCTCTTTTTATCACCAATTACTTTGCGTAGACAGCTCGAAAAATCATTTTTTACGAGCGTTATCTACAACGTTTAACCTCATTTTTGCGGTACCTGGATTTCTCTAGTGTATGTTAGCCAGGTTATTCTCCATAGCAGTGGAATAATCTGAAAAACGATTTGATCAGGATTCTATTGTTGTTTGTGATCATCAAGCTCCAGTATGAAGGGTCAAAAACGTTTGGGCGGGCCCCTAAGCACAGGCATTTACGCGAAACCCGCGATTATAGGGAAGGCAATCTCCTTCCAAAAGCAAGTTCACACTCACAGCATTAGAATCGAGCCCTAGATTGACAGAATAAACCCAATAGAACCCCCTTTCGCGAAATGTTACAATAGGGAGGAGGCAGTCTCATGCTCCCTATCCAAATCATTTCACTTGGGTGCTCTTATGGTCCCTTCCTTTCCCCGTTATATGTTATGTAATGGATATTTAGTACATTTTGTCGTGGTCAATTGATTGCTAACCTTACGTTAGAAAGTTTTGCTGAAAGGAACATTGAACCGTTGTTCATTTATTGATTAGATCTTACTTTGATGTAGGGTCAAAACAGATAACAATTATCTGTTTTTCTCCGCGTTTTTTAGAGCACTTACCACCTCTCAAGTGTCTGTAAACCTTTTGCGGGTTCCACCCGGTCCTCATCCAGGCTCCTTCACGATCGCTAGGTGGTTATCCTGGTGTTTCTGCTTTTGAAGAGCTTAAATCAGTGATACAGATTTAGTCCCCGACGTACTTGACACGTGGTATTGCTCGCGGTTATGGGATAGGGAAGAGAACAGGAGAAAGGAGAGAAGGCATTAGTAATTGGTAACATGCAATGCGCATGTGAGATATTCATGGTGATATTCTCACAACGGCCGTTCAGAATGGTTCTACGGATGCATTTGAGAGATCACGTTTATTTATAGAAGACAAGAGGCATTTTAATATGTACAACTTTTGGGAATATCATGTCATTTTGACTTGCCATTTTGAAATCCAAGATGGTGGCCATCAGTTCAGAAAAATAATCTGTCAAAAGAATAAAACATGAACGTGTTTGAAACAAGAACTAAATCAATATTTGAAACCATTCATAAAATTAAATTTGTTTAAAAAGGGTATTCAGTGCTTTCCCGTCTTGGTAACACATGATTTTTGTACATTTGCCTTTTTCTGTGCTTCTTTTTTTTCTTTTTTACCACTAACTTACCACACTGGAAAGCAAACTGGAACTCAGATAGTGGATACTTGTTCATGTAATTTGAATTGATATAACCATTCAATACTTTTTCCATAGTCTTTCATAGGACTGATTAAATACAAATGGGTCTGTAAGATTTAGGAAGCGCCTTATCTCGCTTTCCTAGTTTAGGTATAAAGATAACTTTTACTCCCGTCCATAAAGATAAAATATGGTTGAGTCTCAAACTTGCCTTAAATATCTCAATTGATGTCGAAATAAACACTGTCTCGCCGTTTTGAAGCAATGCTGGAAATATTCCGTCCATTCCTGCAGATTTGTAAGGCTGAAAAGATCTCAATGCATTCTATACCCTGGCTTTCTTAAAGATTAAATCAGCCAAGTATTTGACTGCGATTTTTGTTTTAACAGACATTTGAGGTGTCCTTGTAGAACTTCTTTCACCTTCAAGTGATCTATCCCTGCTTGGATTTACATACACAACCGATCCTGGAAAATGGGTTTCCTTAATCAATTGCAATGTCTTACTAGGAGTTTTTGTAAAAACTCCATCCTCATTTTTGAGATTTCTTTAATATGTTATTAATTGCATAAAACTTTCAGGTTTGTAAATCACTCCTAAACACGTCTTATTAAATACATTTAAACTAATCATGTTGTTTGTTGTTGCACGAAGCACGTAATTAATTATAATGTTTGAAAATTGGAAATATCATTCTTATCAATATGCAACTTTAGGAGTGGACAACAATTTTCTGCTAGAATCAAAGATTTGAAGAGAAAGTATTGATAGGTCCGTAAGGGCATGGCAGGTTGTGAAATTGAATAGAAGTAGTTGAAATTGAGCGTAGGGCATGTTTGGAAGGCGGTATCTGATCGAGTAGATACACTCTTACCTAGCTACCACATTGTGGTATAACTTTCAGAGCTTTGGACGATACAATATTGTCCAAATATTATTTTACTTACTAACTACACCTGAATTCTTAATTTCTCCATAAATTCAAATTTATTAGTTTTTTGTTTCTTTTTTTGTTTTCGTTTTCCAGAACTCCAGTAAAAATATTAAACGTATATTACCGCTGCTGGTATGTCTGATGATTTGATGCTGTCGGGTCATGATTTCTTTTTGTTCTCGTCGAGCTACGCGTTTTTATTGGGCTGTGTCGAATTTGCTTGAAACGCCTACTAACGCCTTCTGAATCTGTAGGTACGGCCGGAACGTCTGGGAAACCGTAAAATTCCTCATCGGAATCATTCACACTTCTTGGCCGTTTCGTCCTCTGTAATGGAATATGTATCGTGGTACAGGTTGGTTGAGCAGGAATAATTCTCAGCTGATTCCGGTGAGCTTTGAGTGCATGCTTGCCAAAAGAAATTTCAAAAACATTTAGTGAAACTCTTTTGACATACTGTGCCTTGATCCACTTTTCAATCGCATGTTTATCGTGATTTTATATAGAATTTTATCTCCTAACACCTATTTGGAAAATGGATCTTTATAAAGCACACTATTGTTATCTACATGTGAATCATCACTTTTCATATTGGGAATACTTGTTGTTGTTGTTGTTGTTGTTTAATGTTTGCTAATTCAAGTTTTTCCAGTACTAAAAACAGATTTTTTCCACATTCTTTCCTTGTTTCTCCGGCTATCAGCACATCATCTAGATAACATCTCACATGCTTTAAACCAAGTAAAATTTGATCTATGATTTTCTGGAATATAGATGCGCTGGATGTCGCACCCTGAGGCAATCGGTTATATGTGTAAAGGCCTTTCTCAGCATTAATCATCAAGGCTTGTCTGCGACAAAATCTGAACAGATTTAATTTGGATTACAAGAAGTTTGCTGTTAGTTCAATCCAAGATGCATTTTTTATTCATTTAATTGTGCATAAAGTAGTCATCTTAAAACTAATAGCAGATAGGCTGCATGAAGAAAGTACGAACCTGCTTTTGTCCAAGATTTTCGAATTTTTTCTATAGTTGTAGCTGGTGGTTTATATTGAGAGAGTTCTCTCGTCACGAGAGGCCAATACCGCTCGATAGGTCGCAACTCCGGGCACTTAGGTGGATTCGCCTTTTTCGGTACATGAAGTCCATTCGCTTTATAAAATTTCAAAACATCTTTGACGTAGTGACAAGATGCCAAATCAGGCCAGAATAGCGAGGGAGTGTCATGGCTGCGTATCAATGGTAACAATCGCTTCTTTAGGCATTCTTCACGGTATATTTCCTTGTTTACCGTTCCGGTAGTGATGAAGCTTTGGCTTTCTCGACCACAGCTGCATATTGCCTGCCAAACCAAATATTTTTTGGGAAACTTGGCCTTTTACTTCGTCCTGAAATACTCCTCTACGCCGTTCCGTTGCATGGCTGTATAATAAGACATTCCGGGAAGCTGCTTAAAGTCTTCCGGCACATAAGTTTCATCGTCCATTATCACGCAGGAAAACTTTGTCAAATATTCGCGATACAACTTGCGAGCCCGGGTTTTAGCCATCACATTCTGTTTATCATTACGGTTCGGTACAGTTTTCACCTTGAACGACTTCATACCTTGCCGGTGCTTAGAAGTATGCACGAAATTTGGGGGCATTTTTATTTTTCTGGTCACAGTACGTACCGAAAGATCTGGTCTCTTCTGCAATATTTGCTTCACCTTCGCGTCCTTCTGGTGATTCCTGATATCCGTTTTAGTTTCGTTCTCAGCCTTCGTGGCTGTTGTCAAACGTGTATTGAAAGATTTAAGAACGTTATGGACAGCGCTTGCAGGAAAACCAAGCTTTTTTGCATGTTTGCTTACTGACAGATCCGGATTTTCATTGCGACCGCACACAATTGCTTTTCGCACTTGCTCTTCTTTCGACGCCATCTTCGATCTAAAAGCTTGTAGTATCAACAAAAATTGATTTTACACAATGAACAGACATAGGTTCATCAGTCTGCGAAATATTTCACGCGTTGATGAAGTATTTCCAGTGATAAACGTATTTAGGGGTGTCCACATTTTGTCGCGAACAAGCCTTACGAACTTCTTTGATCTTTTCGATAGTTGTAATTGAGTGTACGCCCCTGCTAAATCCAAACAACAAAACCACTTACAACCAGATAAAGAATCAAAAATGTCTTGAGCAATCGGTGGGGAGATGTATCAGGAATGATAGATTTATTTATAGAAGCCCGGCAGTCAATTACCATTCTTATGTCTTTATCTTTTTTGAAAACTATTATTACCAGAGATGCCCATTCACTAACCTTTATGGGAGTTATAACGTTTTGTTTCTCCAAGGAGTCCAAATGCTCCAGAACCTTGTCCTTCAGTTTGAACGGCACTTCGTATGCCCTCAGAAACACAACAACAACAAACGGGTCTGTCCTCTTTCAGCACCAGATCAGCTTCAAATCCTAATATTGGATGGGAAAAATCGCTGTCAATTTTTTTTTGGAAACCGTTTCACAATAGATTCAATATTACCCGATTCCATTAGCTGATTGGTATGCAATTTGTTTACATGTAAGTTGGGTGCAAAACTATTCCTATAATTTGGATAAAAAGTATCCAACCAGTTTCTACCGAGCAAAGGTACAAAAACGACATCACTGTCTAGGATAACTAGGGAAACCTGATGTTTATTGTTGTTTATAGTCACGTCGACCTCTATCTTCCCATTTATATTTAACTGCTCTCCATTCACTACTACTAGACGACTGTTACAAATGTGTACCTGAATGTGTTTAAAATACTTCTTGTATGTTCTCAAACTAATGACCAATCCTGTCGCACCGCCATCAATCTCCATACGCAAACCTACTTTTCCGATAGAAGCTTGCACTAGACATAGTTCGCTAATCCTAGCATTGGTTGAAATAAACATACATGGGTACTCAATATTATCATCTTCAGAATCTCTTATGCTCAACCTTTTAAAGTCATAACTATTGGCCTGTTGTTCTTCCATGAAATTTACAGCTTTCCGGTTCTTCAGCTTGAAACAATTTTGTTTCACATGACCCCGTTTCTTACAATAATTGCATATCACGTTAGCATGTGGATTATCATTACCGTATCTACGACGCTCTTGAAAACCCCGGGGCTCTTTGTCATGATAGACACTGCGATCATTGTGATTGTTCACTCTGCCTCTTTCCCTCTACTCTTTCCATACTTCTACTGCTGCTGCGGTATCGGTTTCCATACGCGCGCAAGGCCCTACCACCATATCTATATATATCTCCATGATCGTCTCTACTTCCCAATCTGTATTTTACTGAGTTCACACTCCTTATTTTGTCATCTCTCTCTTTGCAAAATATCGAGTCAAAGTCTTGTGGCGTGAGGTGAACGCCGACAAGATGTTTTGACATGCTAGCAAATGCCGCACCTCCGCCACATCAGTGGGCGCCTGGCCTTACGTATAAAACCGCAGCAGACACACTGGTCGTAGCTTTGATACACTTTTCTGTTTTCCGACTGCTCCACGCACACTAACTCGCTCAACTATTTAATTTCTTCAGCGTTCCTCACCTTCCGTTTTTTGACGTAGGACTCACGTCTCTCTTTTCTATTCCTGTATAGGGGCGCCGTTCTAAAATTTCTGAAATCGCAAGCATTACGCGGGTTTGGAGACTTTGAACGATAATATCTCCTCTCTGGCCTACAGACATTTTACGATAAGTATTTCATTCGAAAGGTAGAACATCAAAGCTGAATCCCGGTTGATAACTAAATTCATTACATTTGTTTAAACTAATTAAAAAGTACTTTAGAGAAAAATGTTTAAATGCACAACGCTATTGGTCGAAAATGACATCATATATGCGCCACGCTCTGATTGGTTCATACTGCCACAGTTACCGTGCCAACGAATATCAAACATGAGGGGACGACCGAACAATCATCAGTTCTCGCTGTGCATCCGCATGCGACAGACGTGTTTGTGGAGCACGTTGGTAGAAAACGCCCCGTGAACAGAAGAACACCACACCAAGAAGAACGATCCACGTCACCTGCAGCTTGCCATCCGCAACGACGAGGAGGTGAAAAAAAAATTTCACCGGTGTGACCATTTCATTTCATGTGGTGTCCTGCAGCCCAAGAACAATGAAGAAAATTTCAATCGCGAACAATGTTATCAACTAAAATCCTTCCTTTTCAGGACGATCAAATCAAGTTGCCAACTAAAGAGTATGTTTGATAGAAATTTCTCTTGAGCTCATCGAAATTTTCATTACCACGCACCGGCTCAATATGGCGTTGAAAAAGCCGCGTCCCGGAGAAAATGGCCAAATCAATCGCCCACATCATCTTCGTGGTCAAGTGGTTAGCGGCGTCGCCCGTCGTTCATGGCCATGAAGTGAGGGTTCGATTCCCGCTCCAGCCTGTGGAACTTTTTGCAAAACGAAAATGTCCAGTCTAATCCACTGGGTGTTAGGTTAAGTTGTTCGTTGTAATTCGCTCTATGGTCAATGTTCAGTCTGTACAATCTCGAGTGGAAGACGTTGCAAATGTCAATTTTTATCGTAGTATTACGTGCTGCCAAACACTCAGGCCATCCTGCTACCCAAGAAGACCGAGAAGAAAATTTCAATCGCGAACCATGTTGCCTCCGTTAACAACTAAAACCCGGTCTTTTAAGGACACAAATAAATTTGCCAACTAAATATTGAATCCACACAATATAAAATAGATATCAGTCGTTTCGGTACTTGCTAATAAGATAGTATACAACACGTCCTTCTTGGTTTACAGTCAAAGGTCAAAAGCCCTGAACCATCGTATTTATTCTTCTTCCACTTACCGATACAGTTTATATATCGTTTTGTCTTTTATCGTTTATCATGTATTGATGATCGAAAGGGTTTGGACTATTCGACCGAACATTACAGTTCTCCCTCCTAAAGAGAGAAACTCTGAATGCATCAAAATAACATTATTTTAAACTAAAAAAAAATAAAAAAATATATCCAAATTAAATTTATCGAGTTCATGGATTATTCATGAATAGATCTACATCCAAATATCTGATTATTTTTTTTTATATTCATTCACTTTTCATTATTCTCTGAATATGATTTCAATAACTTCAAATATTCATCTTCATAGTAATGCAATACTTTTTCTTTCTTTTTTTTTTTTTTTTTTTTTTTTCGATGAATGGTTTCCTTTCCCAGGTCTCAACGATACTGCATAATTGCCTTC
Source organism: Aedes koreicus (assembly GCA_024533555.2). Taxonomy (NCBI): domain Eukaryota; kingdom Metazoa; phylum Arthropoda; class Insecta; order Diptera; family Culicidae; genus Aedes; species Aedes koreicus. Next base: position 460,582 of record JAHHFK020003095.1, on the reverse strand, counting down.
ATTGCTTCTGGTGTGTAACTCCAGTCGATTCGTCTTCATTGTGATTTTGCTTCGATCGCGAACAGCTTCGCGTAATGATTGGACTACGTTTCACTTGTTTGAAACGCCTGCTCTCATATCCTCCTGGCACTATTGGTACATCAGGAAATCCGAGAAATTCTTCCTCGTCCGAACTATTTTCCTCCCGCGGTCGCTTTTCCCGCCGAATTGGAATCCGTATCTTCGTGTCTGTCGGTCTTGGGGCAACTATGCGCAGCTGATTTCGATGCGCGTTGAACGTGTGACTGCCAATAGAAATTGTAAAAACGTTTAGTGAGAACCTTTTAACATATTGCGCATAAATCCATTTATCAAAAGCATGCTTGTCATTATTTTTATACAATATCTTATCCCCTAAAGCCAGTTTGGTAAAAGGATCCTGGGAGGGCGTACTCGTATCTATGCGAGGATCTTCCTTCCTTGAGGGAGTTTCAAGAAAATTTTTATAACTACGATTAGGGTGTAAGAGATCAATTAAAATTTTTGGTTTGAAGGCAAACATTTTTTTCAGAAGGGAATCTATTGTCCGAAGAACATGTATTTCTATAATTGAATAACAATAAAGTAATGCGATCCTCAATGTCTATAGATCTTGTCTGAGGATCTAAAATAAACTTTTTTAAAACATCTTTCACTACCCGCACCATCCTCTCCGCCTGTCCGTTACTGCTGGGATTATAGGGGGGACTTTTCATCACCCGTATTCCCTGTCGCTCCATGAATGAACAAAATTGAACTGAGTTGAATGGTGGGCCACCATCTGTTACTAAGACATCTGGTAGTCCAAATCGTGCAAACATAGCTGTAAATTTTTTTATAACTTTGCTGGCATCTGTCCCATACTTCATTAATTCTATTTCTAACCATTTTGTAAAGCTATCTACTACCAACAAATAAGTTTTTGTTTCGAAATAGAAAAAATCAGCATGAATACGGCTGAATGGGCGAGTAGTTGGAGTCCATGAAGTGTTGCATCTAGTTTTAGGAAATGTTGCGGTTTTTAAGCATGACTGGCATTGTTTTACGTAATTTTCTATGTCTTCATTCAAACCAAGCCAAAATAGGCATCGTCGAGCTGTTTGCTTCATTTTTACCACACCATTATGATTGGAATGAAGTAATTTTAATATTGGAATGCGAAGTGACTTTGGTATAAATACTCTGTCTAGATAAAGAATGCAACCTTGCGTCACCTCCAAAATCGTATCTTAAGGAAAATATAGGTTGCCAAATCTTATCCATCTTATTTGGCCATCCTTTCTCAACATACTTGGAAACCTTGGAAAGAAAAAAATCGTTATTTGGCTCATTAGCAATCATTACCAAAAAATGCATAGTCAAGCGGAAACTCGTCGAAGAAATTAATGCTATTTATACTGCCACTGTCTATTTGTTTGGGAACAGTATGTTTCAAAGGAAATATGGAACAAAAATCAGCGTTTCCCATCTGAGATGAAGGTCTATAATAAATATCAAATTCATAGATGGACATCTCCATCACATCTAATATGCCTTGCGTTTATGAAACAATGTTTTTTTTTTCTGATCAATATGATGACATAGAATATCGTTTGAAACAACAAGATGCACATGATTTTTTTTTAAGTCAAGGTTATTCACTCGTAACGCGTTCTTAATTTCTGTAGCGATGATGTCTGGACTATCGGAAAACAAAATTGGGGACACATCTGGTTTTTCCCATCTTTCCCAAAAATGCCTAGTAAGTGTTTGTGGTCCGTATAAATAGTAATTTTTTGTCCGAATAAGTATTTATGAAACTTTTTTACAGTGCATACAATAGCCAAAGCCTCCAAGTGTAGGATTGGATACGTTTTTAGTGCTGCATTCCGTGTGAAAGACACAAAACTTATAGACTTTTCTTGTTCTTAGCTTGTATGTGCTATTACACCCCCAAGTCTACAGCTACAAGCGTCAGATACTACAATAATCGGTATTCTTGGATTATAAAATTCAAAATATTGGCATTGATCAAATCAAACTTGCTCGCTTCAAATGTTTTCTGACACAAATCATCCGATATGAACTTGGTATCTTTACGCAGTAACGCATATAGGCAACGTAATTTTACAGAAAGATGAGGAACAAATTTCCCATACAAATTTATCAAACCTAAAAATCTTTTTAAACTAGAGACATCTGTTGGAACCTTAGCTTCCCTAATTGTTGACAATTTCTCCGGTGATGGAAGGAGTCAATTTTTCGTAATCAAATGCCCCAAATAATTGAGAGATTGGACACAAATTTGTCACTTTTTGATATTGACCTTTATGTTAGCCTTTTCCAATCTAACAAGCACTAAATATAAATTTCTTCGGCATTCTTCTTTAGTTTCTCCAGCATTGAGACATCAGCCAGGTAACAATTCACATGCTTCAAACCAATCAAAATTTGATCCATAATCTTCTGGAAAATTGAAGCACTTGATGTTGCTCCCTGTGGCAAACGATTGTATGTATACAACCCCTCGATAGTGTTTATGACAACAAATTTCCTGGATCTTTCAGAAAGCTGAAGTTGTGTGTACGCCCCCACCAAGTCAAGACAACACAACCATTTACACCCGGATAATGATGCAAATATGTCCTGGGCTACTGGAAGAAGGTACGTGTCCGGAATTATTAGTTTGTTAATGGAAACTTGACAATCAATAACCATTCTAATATCGTTATTTTTCTTTAGGACAATCACAACAGGAGACGCCCATTCACTAACCTGAATAGGTTTGATTACCCCCCCCCCCTACCCTCTTCCCCAACCTACGCTTTTTTGCATGCTCCCATGCAGGCGTGGAAACCCTCTTTTTGGTTCGCCCTGCCCGGGGTTCGGCCGGGCTTTCCTTCTCCAAAATAGTTTATTTTAGTTGAATATTAGAGTCGTCACAACAAAAATAATACTCTTAAAAAAAAAATTAATACTCGTCAAAAAAAAATATATACCCCCCAAAACTACCACCCAGAGGGCGGAGCGAGGCTCCGCTACACAATCTTGAAGAAACTTAAGACCCGCCAAAACAACCCGCGCGCGCTCACCAGAAGGTAAATACCTCCGATTGCATTATACCGGGCAAACGCATCCAAGGAGCATTTTTCCAAAGTTTAAGGAGCATTTCCCCAAAAAGAAGGGTGCATTTACCCTACTGCCGTTTGATTACTTTCTGCTTTTCTAGGGAATCCAAATGTTCAATGACCTTGTCCTTGATTCTATATGGAACCTCATATGCTTTGCGAAATACAGGCCTGTCTGCCTTGAGAACTAGATCTTCCTCGAACCATGCTATTGGATTGGAAAAATCTCCGTCAAAAATCTTAGGAAATTGTAAACGCATATTACCCACAAAATCTGCCTGATGACCTTCATTCTTGATAACATTAACATTCACTGGATTTCCAAAATTATTTCTCCAGCACGGATAGAATATATCCACCCAGTTTCTTCCAAACAGTGGAACGAAACTTCTTGTCCCGTCAAGTATACCTGATGCTGCATATTGTTAAAAGAAACTTTCACCAAAATCTGTCCAAAAATGTTAAGATGCTGCCCATTTACTACAACCAAACGGCTATGACAATGTGTACCCTGTATATGCTCAAAATATTTCCGATAAGTTCTCCGGCCCATAACCGAGGCAATCGATTTCCATATTTAATTTAGTCGTTTCAACTAAAAGATGTACGACGCAAGGTTCACTAATTTTTTTTGCTGATATCATCGTACACGGATAATCAGTGCTCTCATCATCTGAATCCTTCGCTCATAAAATTCACCGATTTACGATTTTGTAACTGAAAACAATTGCGTTTCACATAACCTCTCTTTTTGCAATAGTTGCAAATGACACTTGTATGTGAATTTCTCGATCCGTATCCGCGTTTTTCGTGGTAACTAGTTCCCGGTCTATCATGATAATAATTTCTACGATCATAACTATTGTTATCACCGTACCTCGTATTGAACTGCCCATTTCCGCGCTCCCTACTCGCCCTCCTGCTACGACTGCGATAACGCCTCGTAAAACCACTTGAACTTGGCCTACAATCTTCTCGAAAATCTTCTCTGTGTCCCAAACGGTATTTAACTGAGTTAACGCTATTATATCCTTCATTTAATTCGCTCATTTCTTTAACTCTAAGCTTAGCCAATTCCCTTCTCTTTACAATTTCTTCTACCTGTTCCAGTGTCATATTGTCCTTCATTAGGAGCTTGTGTTTCAAATCATCATCATCATTAATCCTATCTTTAATCACTTCATTCTTGTGTGCCCCAAAGCAACATTGACTAGCTAACAATTTCAATGCTAGAACATAATTTTCGGCTGGTTTATCAACACCCTGCACTCGTGCACTAAATTTGTGTCTGTACATCATATTGGGTTGTGTTTTCTAAATGCTCTCTTAGTTAAGCTATCATTTGAGTATAGTCCAATGTCAGTTTTAGGATAAATAATTTTTATTTCGTCGAAAATGACAGTGGTCAACACTACCAATTAACGCAGACATTTTACCACTCACTCTTGCTGAACCTAAAAACAGGAAAATTAGGTAAATACGTGGAATGACTTACGTGAACTCTTTGCGATCTTACTGTATGGTGATACCGCTAGAGCTCGGCCACTTGCTACCGATGTTATGCTGTCAGTCAAACCTCACAAAGCTCGTTGGCTCGTTATTCGTAACCACCCAGCTTTCGCCGTCGGTCTATCTCTTTCTGATCTCAACACTCACCAGTCGTATCTCATCGCTGAAAAGTTCGTCTGCAACTCGCTCACCAAATCAGAGCCTGTTGGTGGTGCTCATCAAATTTCTAAACTCCTTCTGTATCTCACAAATGCCCATAGACTACAATGGCTGCCACAGGATAGGCCTTTTCTAAAGCACACAAGATACACTTGCTGCTCTTAATGATCTTCTTACTAATCTTTTTTTTTTGCAAAATGGCGAATTCACTGGAGACAGATGTATCACAATGGTTGTAATAACCACTCGTCGATTTAAACCAATTAATTTATAAATTACCTTGTCACACAGCTCCTACCGCCCCTGTTTAAAGTACGTTTTTCTTGTTTTAATTTCCAGTTATCAAATATGCGGTGTAGTTGTTCTGTTAAATTCACTCGCGGCCCGGTATAACTAAGACTCTATCCTTCTGCCGTTGTGATTTACCGTCACTATTTAACGTTCTTTTTTCGTTTCAATTTCCAACCAGCAAATTTACGGTTTGCAGATTTTCTGCTCTTGCGATGTACTTGTTTTTTTTTTAAATCCACTCACGACTCGGTATGACTAAGACTCTATCCTTCTGCCGCTGTGATTTCGTATATGCACTATTCTTTACTAAAGAGTATGTTTGATTGAAATTTCTCTTGAGCTAATCGAATTTTCATTACCACGCACCGGCTCAACATGGCGTTGCTTGAAAAGCCGCGTTCTGGAGAAAATGAGCAAAATTTTTTATTAGTATCCATTTATAAATCTCTATTTGCCAGGTTAAAACTAGCAAGCACGTTGGATATTCAACAAACGAAATATTAACAGTTAATTTGAGCCGAACTGTAACATGGCAGACCAATTATGTGTTTCACATATTCACTGTTGGGGGTAGGTTAGCTTCATTGTAGTTCTTATTGTACATAGGTTCACAGTGGATTAGTTGCAGATAATAGACTAGATTAGTTGCAGGTAGTTTTCAAGTGTGAGTTATAATTTTTCTGGCCAATATTTAAAAACTCTATTGTTTTGCAGTTTCAGAAGCAAGTGTGTCTATATCTCAACTCCCTTTGGATGGGGTTCTGAGGCCCTGACAAGGGTCGTTTTTCTGTTGCCTGAGTAGAAAAGATGCGAATTTAACCTCCGAAACGCCTGTCGCTCTAATGGAAACTAATGATTTCATTTCCACGCTGCTGTCTGGCGTAACAACTGAGGCCCGTCCCCTTTTGTAAAATTTGATTCGCATTACCTTCGTTGAGAACCCCCTTCCTGTTATGTAATGGTATATGCCATTATATAAAACAGGCCTGGCATGGCGAACAGTTATCATTCGGTCTTGGATCATCGACACGTTCAGACGTGTGTGTATCCCGCTCTCGTGATAAAAAAACGCTTTTCCAAGTTTTTCGCCCGGCTGCTGGAGATCGAGTGGACGCCCCTGATGTGGCTGGCACGTCCGCTATACGAGGCAAGCGGAAGAAGCCCGACGTCGACGCTGACGTAAATCATCCTTCCGTAAACAACTAAAATCTGTCCTTTTCAGGACGACCAAATCAATTTGCCAACAAAAGAGTATGTTTGATTGAAATTTCTCTTGAGCTCATCGAAATGTTCATTACCACGCACCGGGTCAACATGGCGTTGCTTAAACTGCCGCGTCCCAGAGAAAATGGCCAAATCAATCGCCCACATCATCTTCGTGGTCAAGTGGTTAGCGACGTCGCCCGTCGTTCAAGCGGTTGTTGTCATGAAGTTGAGGGTTCGATTCCCGCTCCAGCCTGTGGAACTTTTTGCAAAACGAAAATGTCCAAACTGGTCTACTTGGTGTTAGGTTAAGTTGTTTGTAATTCGCTCTACCCCCAAACTAAGAAAGTAAGATTGAAAGACAATTTCGCTTGATTTTGTTCCATTCTTGCTATTGATCGTAACTTGGATGAAAAATCTAACATTAGTTGTGGGCAAAATAGCAACAGCAATTCGAAATGAAAAATTGAACGTGTGCGTGAGGTTGTGCGCAGTGATATTTAGTTGATGAGTAAGAGATGTGTGTCCCGAAAGTCAGATCCACCACAGATCACCAAAATATAATATACCAATTACGAGATCAGGATACGAACCGTGAACGTCAGCGCGGCGGCACTTAATGGCAACCATTCAGCCACTTTGACAAACTAAGAGATGGGGAATAGAAACCCTACAGCTAGTTCACTTGGCGAGGAATTCAGGGTACAGAAATGAAGCAAATGGACATATTTTCTACCAAGGTATGTGCAACCTGTCGCTTACAAACTTGCATGGCATTGTTTATTTCATAAAACGCTTTGTCGATGATCAGTGAGAACAAACATAGAACACTTGACGGTGACAATACAATAGTGGCCAATAGCGAAGCGGCATTTTGTGATATCAACTCATCCATATTGTATATTGATATGTTGGTGATGATTGAATAAGGATCCTACAGCGATAAATTTGTATCGAGCTATTTTTGCTTACCAGTCGCTTGCACACACTTGCATGGCTTCATTTGTACCATAAAACGCTTTGTGGATCAAAATGGGCAAAATTTCCTTTCCTGAATCATGCGGATTTCTCAAGATATGATTGCAAAAACTGCAATTGCATTTTTTTGCCACCTTCTCAACTTTTGGGTGTATGTTCAATCTTAAGTCCGTACAATCTCGAGTTGAAGACGGTGCCTATTTTTATCGTAGTATCAAGTGCCGCCAAACACTCAGGCTGTCCTGCACCCCAAGAAAACTTATGAGAACATTTCAATCGCGAACCATGTTCCCTCCGTAAACACAGGATCCATTTCACACTTACAAGCACGTTGGACATTTTAGCGCCAACATTTGATTAGGGCGAATCTGCTTTTGTAAACAAACACTTTGTCTGCTGATTTATCGGAAGTTGAATACAATTCCTTCAAATTGAATATATCAGCGGATAGAGATAAAGCTCCTCTTCCTTAAAGAGCCCTTAATTTGTATTTGTGACCTTTTGTTCAAGAGCAAATGACTACGAAAGCCATTGTTTACAAAAACAAATTCGCCTTAATCTAATGTTGGCGCTGATTTAACAAACAAAATATCATTAACAGTAAATTCGAGCCGAACTGCAGTTTCTATAAATTTTCGTGGAGAACCAATAGCGAAAGAAGAACCGGAGCCTCACACACCAATAGCATAGGGTTTCATGGTTCTATATACTGAATAGAATATAGTAGAAATTTATTAATTCGATGACATCAATTTCTTCACATCAACAAGCAGTCCTACGTCAACTTTGCAGTTATGTCACTGACATAACTCACCCTTTCGTTTTTTCTCACTTTCAATGCTCACCGTAACACGGCTGCAGACAAAAGAGAGCTATTATTCAGCAAATGAAATCCGTCGTCATAGTTTCCTAAAGAACCGGTTTTCACAAAATATTCGATTCCGGCTTACAAAATGGCGTACTGAAAATCACAAAATAAGATAAAACAATCAAAATGGATATCGCAGAACGCAAATTTTCTCCAATTTTTATTATTCTCATCAATGTTTCCCACTGCTTTATACATTGTTCACAATCCACGCTACAGATGCTGCTCAAAAGGTGTATCTTAGCTCACTGTGCGCTGCTCAAAACGGAAACTTTAAAATGGCTTATCCCACACAGCGGCGATCCAATAAGCACGCTTCCAATCGCCACTGCTAAGAACGCTTAGTTTTACTGCAATGATTCACCGCTTTTCCTGAAAATCAAACCGTGTTGAAATGAACTTTTCTACTCGTCGCCACTTTAATATGTTATTAATTGCATAAAACTTTTGGGTTTGTAAATCTCTCACATTCTATGATCAAAGAGACCGAGTTATCTTTTTATTCACATTTCTAGTATTTTTCAGACATCGAGTTTTGCTCTTCGAGCCGAAGCGGTACGAGCTTGTGTTACAACAAGAAGGAGGTCTGACCTTTATGTCAAATACTTCAATTTCCATGTTCAATCGTATGATCCTTTGCAAGAGCCCTCTGAAGTCGTGCGAATTCCGGAGTGTTGCTTATGTTTTCACACGTTAGAACCCAGGATCTTCGGTTGGATTTTCTTATTTCTTTGTTGTACTCAGTAAGTGCATTCATATAGGGGACCCAATCTGAGGTTCTTTTCGCATTGATAAACAATCTACGGGATGTTTTACGCAGACGTTCCAATTTAGAGTTCCACCACGGAACATCCCTGTTGGAGGACGATTCTTCGATAGGACAGCTAATATTGAAACAATTTAAAATCTTATCGTTTACTTTTCGGGAGAATGATTCCAATTTCTGAACTGAATCAATCTTTCCTCCTTCTGTAAACAACTCAGAATTCAAATATTGTGCATATTGATCCCAGTTTGTTTACCTAGGATTTCGAAATGTAGCAGTTGACCGATTTCCCCCTTTCCATTCAACCACGATGCGTCTATGGTCTGATACTGACGTTTAATCAGAGACTTCTCAATTTACATTTTTTTCATAAATTGCACAATCTGCACTTCTTGTCTGATATCATTTGAAAAGGTAGGTTCGTTTCCCTTATTGCATATATCCATATTATTAGATGAGAGACATTCCAACAAGCACTCACCTCTATTGTTGATATCCGTACTACCCCACATGGTATGATGCGCGTTGGCATCACAGCCAATGATGGACGACTTGTTTGCTCTGGAGGAGACACTTCAGGAGCATCACCTGGAAAATAGGTTGAAGCTACTATGACCTCAGTTTTTTTCTGGTTGTAGGCACCTCAACCATGACCGCAACAATGTCCCGTTTGATGAATTCTGTAATGGGGTAGCAATTCATTGTTTTATCAACCAAAACAGCAGTTCTAGGCGAACTCTGCTTTTCATCAGAGAACAACTTACAGTCCTGTGTTTGAATACCTAGTATTTTTCCCTTATTGGACCATGGCTCTTGAATTAGTGCCACGCCTAGTCCCTCCTTTCTGAACCTCGTATTCATAACAGCAGATGCACCTTTTGCATGATGGAGGTTCACCTGCAGGAACTTAGTTGGTTTCATTGCAGAGTGTTTAACTTTCCGCAGTTCTGTTTCACCAAACCGGAAGTTCAGGACGTAGTTTCTTTCCGAAATTATTTTCAAAGATTCTTCGTTGACATTGAGAAACCATTTGTTTATTGAAAATGATTGGTTCAATATTTTCCAGCCATTTGTTCTCAGTCCGTCATTCTGACTTATGCCGCTCATCGCTAAAGTCAGCCCTTAGTTGGAAGAATGCATGGAACGTATCTGGACGAGGGATGTCTTTAACGTCCAGAGCAACAAGTTCAGCGTTCTCCCAAGGAGTTAGAGACCCAGTTACACCTTTTAGCCATTTCGCTGTAGTTTGATCCTTGCAATCAAGAATCAAATAACCCTGCTTGTAGCTACATTTTGTAAACTTCGGTTTTACTGCCTCGTACCTTCGCGCCTCTATGTTTTGTAGAAGAGCCTCTTGCAGAGTGTCGAGCTGCTCTGTCGTCATTTGGACTTTAGGATAATTCTTTAATATTATTCCAATCTTAACCATTTTTTTAAATCATTTATTTATACAGGCTCAATCGAATCAAATTTACAGAGGCAAATTTTTATACATCAGTTATCTTAAAACTAAAGTTAGAAGGACAGAACCGATTACTCGCGGCCGTCTCGAGGTTAATAGGAATAACAATTTAAAGGAAAAACTAACTACAACCTAAAAACATATAAATGAGCTTCATAAACTCCTGATCACGTACCGCCAAAATATCTCGAACCGGTACATTGGGTTGTCTACGTCAAGCCCAAGGGAATCATAAAGCTCAGATCTGACTCCACGATGCTCAGCACATGACCAAATAATGTGATCTGCGTCCTGGTAACCTTGTCCACATTCACAGAGATTGCTGTCGCTCAGCCCAACACGGTATTAATTGAGCGTTCAAAGAATAATGATTGGGCATAAGGTGAGACATTACACGAATGAAGTCTCGACCCATATCCATACCCCCAAACCAGGCTTTTTCGACACCGTTGGGATGATACAATGTTGCCATCGCCTCAACCCTCTCCATGGCTGGATTTTGTACCTGGACGCTGGTGGGAGGGCCCAATCTCATGTTAATGATGCATCTGAGATAGCTGATTTATGATTGATGTCGCTAGGTCATGTCATTGTATGACCTTCTTCTCTAATGAACCATTCATGGGAGAGCCAAAGGTCCAGCCACACAAAGTAGTGATAATATCACACTCGCTCCACTTTCTATTTAATAGCCGCGTCGTAGCACGCATGTATACAGGCACTAAAGTTGAGTGTGATATTGGCGGGTTGGGCCGCAAATCACTAAAAATTTAATCATAGATAGATTTATTCAATTTTGAAAACGTTTAATATTCAATTTGGGGTGGAAGTTTGAACTGTGTCCTAGAATTTCCTATGCAGTGGACTTCTAGACCGTGGCCATAAGTGTTGTGGTTTTGTGGGATGCGGAGGGCCCGTTTAGGAACTCAGAGTATCGTATCACTGGGGTTTGTCATAGGAGGGTTTGTTCAGAATGAAAGAGGTGTGCTACCGGCGGGCTTTGCCGCAATTTACGCTTAGACGAGGCTAGAAACAGTTTGTAGACGCCTGACATCAAGTAGTTAAGGGACACGACAGGAGGTGCAGTTTTCATTGGCGTGGCAATTCTTTCATTGTTGTTTATTCATTGATTGTCATTAACTAAACACCAAGTATACCTAAATTGCAATTCTAATTCTTATTCTTATATTGATTATAATTTAAAAATGTGCGGTATACGACAGCCGACTTTCAAATTATTGCAAATCATAGAGAGATGTTACTTTGATATAGCAACTTGCAGCGTAAAAACAACATTAAATTTACAGTGGCATCTCAAATAGCCTGGTCACATTGATACGAACTACAGGGAATGACTCGCTCTATCTTTTCGGGATGTGCCGTATACCATTGTAATGTGGAATTGTAAATTAACGATTTTATGATTTTCTTATTGCAGAATTTTTAACCGGTCCAAAACGCCCTACCTTAACCACCTACCCTAACCTATCCTTGTTCCTTCCCATGGAGTTCATGTGGTCTGAATAGACTAGTTCGCCATTACCCCTCCTCCATCATCGGCTTTGGACTGACTTGCGCTCTTATTGCCCCACCAAATGCTGCAAAATGAAAATGAAAATGAAAATGTGATGATGATATAAATGTATTTCAGAATGAAATCCAGGTCTTTTACGTATGGTGTTGGAAAAGCTTGTTGGAACTAAATGTAAAAAAAATGTAATCTTATAACTTATTGTCGAAAATGAAGCACACCAAGTACTGCAGTATCTTTGGAAATCGAAATATTAAAAAATGTGATAAAATAAGAGATTTAGGAATAATTTTAGAAACCAAATTGACATTTGTGGATCATTATAACACATTAATTCATAGAGCAAGCAACAAGCTTAATTTCATAAAACGTTTTGGCCACAACTTCCAAGACCCTTATACAATCAAATCATTATATATTTCCTCAGTTTTTTCTGGTTGTAGGCACCTCAACCATGACCGCAACAATGTCCCGTTTGATGAATTCTGTAATGGGGTAGCAATTCATTGTTTTATCAACCAAAACAGCAGTTCTAGGCGAACTCTGCTTTTCATCAGAGAACAACTTACAGTCCTGTGTTTGAATACCTAGTATTTTTCCCTTATTGGACCATGGCTCTTGAATTAGTGCCACGCCTAGTCCCTCCTTTCTGAACCTCGTATTCATAACAGCAGATGCACCTTTTGCATGATGGAGGTTCACCTGCAGGAACTTAGTTGGTTTCATTGCAGAGTGTTTAACTTTCCGCAGTTCTGTTTCACCAAACCGGAAGTTCAGGACGTAGTTTCTTTCCGAAATTATTTTCAAAGATTCTTCGTTGACATTGAGAAACCATTTGTTTATTGAAAATGATTGGTTCAATATTTTCCAGCCATTTGTTCTCAGTCCGTCATTCTGACTTATGCCGCTCATCGCTAAAGTCAGCCCTTAGTTGGAAGAATGCATGGAACGTATCTGGATGAGGGATGTCTTTAACGTCCAGAGCAACAAGTTCAGCGTTCTCCCAAGGAGTTAGAGACCCAGTTACACCTTTTAGCCATTTCGCTGTAGTTTGATCCTTGCAATCAAGAATCAAATAACCCTGCTTGTAGCAAAAACACATAAATGAGTTTCATAGCCTCTAGATCACGTAGAGCCAAAATATCTCGAATTGGAACATTGGGTTGTCTACCTCGTGCCCGAAGGGAATCGTAGAGCTCAGATCTGACTCCACGATGCTCAGCACAAGACCAAACAATGTGATCTGCGACCCGGTAACCTTTTCCACATTCACAGACATTGCTGTTGCTCAGGTATAAATGAGCGTTCAATGTATAATGATTGGACATGAGAGGAGACATCACACGAATGAAGTCTCGACTCAAATCCATCCCCTCAAACCAATAATTCTTCGACACCTTTGGGATGATAGAATATTGCCATCGCACCAAATCTCCTTAACTCTATTTACATTGCCAGCTGAAGAGAGACCGTTGACGAAAAATAGGCAAAATTAATTGAAGGCGATTTGTCGATTGTAAATATCGCCGTCCAAAGCGCCCACTTTTGCAAGCTTGTCCGCTCTCTCATTGCCCAGAATTTAACAATGAGATGGGACCCATTCCAAGGTGATGAAACCAAAATAATGCGAAGATAAAGCACTTAGAAGCTCCTGTATTTTCATGAGAAAATACGACGAGTGCTTTACAAACGGCCTAAAGGAGCAGAATAGCAGTCTCATAGAACTGAGAGCTATCCGTGAAAATGTAATACTGATCCGGTGTTAGTGAGGCAATTTTCCTCTCCATGGCTGGATTTTGTACCTGGACGCTGGTGGGAGGGCCCAATCTCATGTTAATGATGCATCTGAGATAGCTGATTTATGATTGATGTCGCTAGGTCATGTCATTGTATGACCTTCTTCTCTAATGAACCATTCATGGGAGAGCCAAAGGTCCAGCCACACAAAGTAGTGATAATATCACACTCGCTCCACTTTCTATTTAATAGCCGCGTCGTAGCACGCATGTATACAGGCACTAAAGTTGAGTGTGATATTGGCGGGTTGGGCCGCAAATCACTAAAAATTTAATCATAGATAGATTTATTCAATTTTGAAAACGTTTAATATTCAATTTGGGGTGGAAGTTTGAACTGTGTCCTAGAATTTCCTATGCAGTGGACTTCTAGACCGTGGCCATAAGTGTTGTGGTTTTGTGGGATGCGGAGGGCCCGTTTAGGAACTCAGAGTATCGTATCACTGGGGTTTGTCATAGGAGGGTTTGTTCAGAATGAAAGAGGTGTGCTACCGGCGGGCTTTGCCGCAATTTACGCTTAGACGAGGCTAGAAACAGTTTGTAGACGCCTGACATCAAGTAGTTAAGGGACACGACAGGAGGTGCAGTTTTCATTGGCGTGGCAATTCTTTCATTGTTGTTTATTCATTGATTGTCATTAACTAAACACCAAGTATACCTAAATTGCAATTCTAATTCTTATTCTTATATTGATTATAATTTAAAAATGTGCGGTATACGACAGCCGACTTTCAAATTATTGCAAATCATAGAGAGATGTTACTTTGATATAGCAACTTGCAGCGTAAAAACAACATTAAATTTACAGTGGCATCTCAAATAGCCTGGTCACATTGATACAAATTTCAGGGAATGACTCGCTCTATCTTTTCGGGATGTGCCGTATACCATTGTAATGTGGAATTGTAAATTAACGATTTTATGATTTTGTTATTGCAGAATTTTTAACCGGTCCAAAACGCCCTACCTTAACCACCTACCCTAACCTATCCTTGTTCCTTCCCATGGAGTTCATGTGGTCTGAATAGACTAGTTCGCCATTACCCCTCCTCCATCATCGGCTTTGGACTGACTTGCGCTCTTATTGCCCCACCAAATGCTGCAAAATGAAAATGAAAATGAAAATAACGAATGCACAGCACGGCTTTTTCAAGGGACGTTCCACCAATACAAACCTTATCGAATTTGTTGATTACTCATTGAAAGCAATGGATAAAGGTTATTACATAGAAGCTCTTTATACAGACTTCAGCAAAGCGTTTGATAAACTTGACATCTCTATGTTGATATTCAAGCTTGAAAAAATAGGAATTGAGTTAAGACTCCTCAATTGGATTAAGTCGTATTTAACTGATCGCCAGCAAATAGTTAGATTCAATGATAAAAAATCAAATCCTATTAAAGTCACGTCTGGTGTTCCTCAAGGTTCACATTTAGGTCCACTTCTTTTTATCTTATATGTTAACGATATATCTTTTATTTTAAAAAATCTAAGAGTTCTCATATATGCTGACGATATGAAACTGTTTTATGAAATAAGAAATGATGATGATATAAATGTATTTCAGAATGAAATCCAGGTCTTTTATGTATGGTGTTGTAAAAGCTTGTTGGAACTAAATGTAAAAAAATGTAATCTTATAACTTATAGTCGAAAACGAAGCACACCAAGTATTGCAGTATCTTTAGGAAATCAAAATATTAAAAAATGTGATAAAATAAGAGATTTAGGAATAATTTTAGATACCAAATTGACATTTGTGGATCATTATAACACATTAATTCATAGAGCAAGCAACATGCTTAATTTCATAAAACGTTTTGGCCACAACTTCCAAGACCCTTACACAATCAAATCATTATATATTTCCTTTGTGAGGTCAATATTAGAATACTGCAGTGTTGTTTGGTCACCTCATATAAAAAAGCACGATGAGCGTATAGAGTCAATTCAAAAGTAGTTTTTATTATACGCACTACGTAGGTTAGGATGGACACAATTTCCCCTCCCTTCATATGAAGCACGTTGCTTGTTGATCAACATTCAATCATTGAAAGAGCGTCGAGATTATGCTATGGTCTCATTTGTTAACGACCTCGTTTCGCAACGAATAGAATCAACTGAATTATTGTCAAAATTAAACTTTTATGTACCTACCCGACAACTACGTAATCGAAATTTGTTTGCTTTAGATCACCATCGTACAAATTATACTAAATTCGGACAATTAAATCAGATGATGAATGCTTATAATCAACATAGTGAAATGATTGACCTTAGTATGCCTCGTACAAAATTGAAAAAAATATTTCAATACATTAAGTAATTATAGGATATAAGAACATAAATGTAGTCTACGATTGATTGTTTGACGAAATAAAATAAATAAATAAATAAAAATAAATTACCGACTGATCTAAGGGAGAACACTAAAGGGAGGAGTGTTCATTAGCATTCTTTAATCAGACATCGTCATCCGTTAGGATACCAATTTCAGAAGCAACTGAAATTTGTACTGCTTGATTGAGCTGATTGCTAGCCTAAGCAGACATTAGAGCAAACTGTCTATAACCTGCTAAGAAACAAAGAGAGACCTTCCTTAAAAAAAAGACATCGCGACCTCCGAATTTTATTCAAAATCATTTATTTTATGTAGTATTAATGATTATCCAATCTTCGGGCTCAAAGGAAATGCTGGAAGAAGCAATAAAATATGATAACACATGAATTTACATTAATGAAAAACTGGCGCTGTCTATCGTTATTGCTCTAATAAATGGTAGTAGACTGTCGGAGATGCTCAGAACAGTTCCCGCATCGCATCGTTGTAGTGTGAACCTTTCCCGAGTTCTTCATCGTGCGTTGACTAGGGTCATGCAAAATTGAATGCCTAGCTTTTCCAAAAGCTAGGATTCTGCTGCAATCGACGCTGGAAGTTAGTGAACCAAGTCTGAACTGTTGATAGCGGCACAAATGTCTCATTCGGGTTTGGAACCATTTGCGACTGAGTGACGGAAAAGCTACTAACAAAGTTAAAGAAATTTTCAACCATTTTTTGTCCAAACTGGTAGTAAGTGTCGGTCGTGGTCTAAAAGAGAAACGAAATAAAGAACAGTCGTTTGCGTTTTATTATTGTAATACAAACCGTTGCAGGTGTTTGTTGCATAAGGTTCCCTTCCGGTTCTATGGAAAGACCAATTTGTGCGATGTGCGATATAGGCAAATTTGTCCCGAAGACGTTTACCGCCGAACTATTGGGTATTTCATCTAATTTCTTCAACTGTGATATCTTGAATATCGCAGACGGTTTTGAATTGGAAATATATCCCAGAAACTGCCAAGCAGGAGGTGCATTAGGATCCGGCCAGCTAAAATAAACTAAGAAGTACCAAAATAAGACGGGAAGCTCCACCTTAAGAAATAATGCATAAACAAACAACTTACCAGCACCTGCCATCCCTTCAGGGAATGGCGTAGTTCCCGTCAGAAATACAACAACATGATTAACATTGTCAGCCTCCGCAATATTTATCAAGAATTGTGCCTCAGATATTTGCTGGAAGTCGGTTTGCACCTAAAAGTAACGGAGACAAATGATTCTACAGGTAGCGGCATTAAGCAGCTGCAAAATTTTACCAGCCTTCCAGAAACAATGACTCCTAATGCGTTTAACATTTCGGCGGATAACCGTTAACAATCTGTCGACAACTGAAGAAAATTAAGTTAAACTAAATGAACGATTTTCATTAGAGAAAACTACAGTTTATAGAGGAAAGACAATTTCACTGAACAGCACGCAGCTCCGGAGATAAATATTTTCCCATTCGACTTATAGTGACTGCACTCATAGTCTGGCGGATAAAAACATATATTATTTTGACATCCCGTGAAAAAGCAAAGTATTACATTGAAGGTTAAAGGTTCTTATATGTTATTTTTAAAACACGCGCAATGGAAGAACAAACAAACACATTTTTTGTTGGAGGACAAAATAGCTCGCTATATCCGTAATGACCATTTTTCGAGATAACATGAGAAAGGCGCCATATATTGTTTTGACGATATTGATGTTGTTTCTTGAAGCAGTTGGTCCGCTACTTCCTGTCAAATTTCATTAATGAATGTAAAAATCAGCTGATTTATGCACCTCTCGTAAACTGCTCTAATTAGATCACGGTGTCGAAACTGCCAAACTACTAATATAGTGTCCACAATCCAAAAATGTATACAAAACAACGAGAACCGAGCTCCGCGGCTTGGCTTGAAGTTTGTGCTCGTGAGGTTAGCCCGTACACGCACACTAAAAATTACTCTTTTGTAGCTCTTTAAACATTAATGGCTGGCAGTTTACACACTCAAATAAACTAACACACTTAATGTTAAGTCGCATTCAAAAGAGCAAATTTGCATTGTATTTGCATACTCTATCCGAATAAAAAAATTCAATCCATAGTGATTAGGGAAGGTCCATTTATTATGTCACGCAGTAGGGGGGGGGGGGGGGGGTTCGAGAAAACGTGACGATCCATACAAAAAAATTTGAAGGTCCATACAAAAAACGTGACATGGGGGGGGGGGGGGGGTAACAAAAAGTCAATTTTTGCGTGACGTAATTAATGGACGTTCCCTTATCATAAAAAAAGAACAAAATCGAACTTCGATGGTATACTTAATTGAATTGTCGTACACTCAGCGAAACTTTTGATATTCATAATATTGCATTATGATTATTTGCTATAATAAAGCAGTACACGGGTAAAAATCCACACATATTTATTGGCAAAAAACCATATAAAATTCCACATAATATTCATTTCTTTACACATAAATAGAACGCTCTGAGATACACATATCAAGTTTATGTGGCAAATGAAAAGTATGTGTGGCCAAACATAGTGATTATTTATACACATAAAAAGTATGTGTGGTTACGCATAGATTGCATTTGTTTATCTTATTGCAAAAAAGCATGTGTGGGACTGAAGTTTATGTGGCAAATGAAAAGTATGTGAGGCCAAACATAGTGATGATTTTTACACATAAGAAGTATGTGTGGTTACAAATATATATCATTTGTTTATCAAATTGCAAAAACTCATGTGTGGGACACATAGATATTATCATTGCTTTTTTATCAGTGTATGAATTTCATAAATTAGCCATTTGAAATATACTGCCGTGAAACGCATATCAGTCCCATATGACTTTTCGACGGTTTTGAGTTAAGATTATTAATAATTCTAATTATCGTTGTTCTTTACGTTGTTATGAAAAACTTGGGTAGTTTGTTCTGATGAAACATGAAAACAACATTGGGCCAGTTAGTCCCACCTTAAAAATAAACGCATATCAGTCCCACCATACAGCACAAGCCCTAATAACGCTTTTTTCTTAACGATCTACTCGAGGTATCCTCCAAACCAGACATGGTATAGTTTAAGCATTTGGGTTATCAAACGGCAATCAACTGTCCGGAAATAGATGATGTATGAATGAAGCTTTCGAAAATGCTCTTAGAAGAGAACTGGTAAACGATACTGACTTCGTATGAAGCATTTCTGGATTTTATTCATGTCGATTCTGTCATCTTTGGAATCCAGTTTTTCTTGTGGTACCTTCTGAATTTCTTTTTTGTCCTCTTCCTCGACGTTTTCCGTGTATCCTCATCATTTCCGCCAGCATAAAAAAGCTGCCATTCGAATCAGGATCTATCATTCGCCACCGGAGGTTCGGTGATATTTTCCGTCGATTTGCTTTCCTTTTCCATTACTGGTCAAAACTGACGAGGTGTTGTAAAAACACCGGAAGTTTTTCAATGTTTCCACTGCACGACATGAAAATCATTCAATGTTTTTCGATGCCAGATCGATTCCGGGAAGATTTTCAGCGGAACTAACATCGGAGGCGAAAAAACCTTGATCATGTGTAACGAGGACACATTGAAGACAATTCGGAACAACTTTTATGCGAACTAAAAATAACATACTTCGAGCAAAACAAGCAACTTTGACAGCTAAGCAAAAGGAAAAAAAAACATAAGTTGGAATTACATGTAAAGCTCTGCACACGATAGCACAAGCGGAACGGTAGAGACACATCCCTAGTGGGACTTTTCGCCAGCCCGGTGTTCTAGATGTACTTCCCAGTTGTTAATTGAGAGCATATGAAACATATGTCAGCGGCAATTATAGGTAACAATACCAAATTGCGCGTGTTTAAAGAATCACTGAGCAACAGCAAACGATAACTCTTATGCTACCATTTAAAATGCTAGAATTGCCATAAAGTTGTATCAATCTAATTCTACCTAATAAAAGACTGGAAGTAATATGCGATTATCTTACAATCGGACATGCAAAATAATCGCATATCAGCCCCACTGCTATTTTTTCGCAGGAAATTTAAAAAATGTGTAGTTTCTTGAGACAAAAGAATTGAACACACCATAATTCATATTACAGGGTGGAAAAAAAATACATACATGTGAAGCATAGTGTATTACAAAAAAACATAATCACAACATTCATTGCTTTTTTCTCCATTCGATAATTTTTCATATGGGACTGATCCCAACAAACATTGCATGTTCTATAACAGCTTATTCAATCAAAAGTAAGCTTCTTAAGCTAAAATATAGCTTATTCAGCTTTTTATCAACTCAAATTGTTTGTTGGGATATGCGTTTCACGGCAGTATAATGATGTTGAAAAAATAAAAATATGGAGCAACCTGGATTCGAACCTTGAACGTTGAGGTAATGGGTCCAGTGACTTGCCCACTAGTATATATCAACACTTGTATTTAGGAAAGCTTAAAGGCATACAAGAGCAACGTCGTGTGAAACAAAATCCATTCATAAGTCAGCCTTATGAAATTCCAAAGCATCGTTCATAAGTTGAACCTTATGAAATTTTTAAGTTTATTTGCCTGAGTGTAGTCGAGAATCCAACTATGCCTCGAATGTCCACACTGAGCCAAGAAATATTGCAAATACCATAACACTACCTTATGATTATTTGCTAATAGAACTCTATTATTATTATTATTATTATTATTATTTTATTTTCGCCAACAGATAAAAATGTTCATCCCAATGACCCTTTAAAAAATTAAATTACATACGAAGATTAACAAAACTCAACAAAGACATATACGGAAACAACGCTTATTAACCTCACGGGATACATTAAATCAAACACATTATAGCAGCTGTTGAAAACGCGGCACATGTTTTGCACAGGTTCGTGTTTGCCGTAGTTGGTCCTTGAGTGCCGGAACACGAAGAACTGTTGTAAACGAAGATTTCGTCGTCAAGTGTTGATGGTCAAGAGATCCAGTAGAACGGAACAATCAACATTTCCTTGAAGCAGATCACCAATGAAACACGCTTTGGCTACCATACGCCTACCTTCCAACAGTTCCAGGTTGATGAGCTTGCACCGACTTTCATAACTAGGCAACCTGCGAGGGTCTTGCCAGGGAAGATGTCGCAAAGCAAAGCGTATAAACCTTCGCTGAACAGCTTCGATCCTCTGGACTGCGTTTTGATAGAAAGGGGGCCAAACGATGGCACAGTATTCCAAGAAAGGGCGAACCAAAAAGCAGTATAATGCCTTCAGACAGTAAACGTCCTTGAAGTTTTTTGCGAAGCGGAACATAAATCCTAGCTGCGAAGAGGCCTTGGAAACAATATACGAAAAGTGAACCTTGAACGACAGTTTGGAGTCGAGCATTACTCCCAGATCCTTGACCGTTGTTTTTCGTTTCAAGCGCGTACCTCGAAGGATGTAGTCGTGGAGATACATCGCACGTTTTCGGCCGAAGGAGATAGTTGAGCATTTGGATACATTTAAGGACATTCTGTTGATTCGGCACCAGTTATCGAACACTTGCAGTTCCTGCTGAAGAAAGTGGCAGTCTTCCGGACATTTTATAACGTAGTACAGCTTCAGGTCATCCGCGTAGGATAATTTCAGGCATTTGAGGACCAAGTTCACGTCGTTCATATATAGCAGGAAAAGGAATGGGCCGAGGTGGCTACCTTGAAGAACGCCGGATGTTACCGGAAAGCTAGATGAGGCGTAAATACGGTAAGATTGGTCGCCGTCGAGCGCTTGGGCACAAAACCATGTTGGTTTGGAGAAATAGTCTGTGAATAGTCATTGACCAGCCTTTGGAGAACAATTAGTTCAAATAACTTGGATACAGAGCTTAGTGCAGCAATCCCACGATAGTTGGCGATGGACCGTTTGCATCCCTTCTTGTGTATTGGGAATACAAATGACTCTTTCCAGCATTCAGGAAACTCGCCGGAAGTTACAGACAAATTGAACACCGTAGCCAGGGGCACAGCAAGCGTGTTTAGGCATCGCTTCAGGGCAATTGAAGGAATACCGTCAGGACCGCATCCAGTTGAAGTTTTCATCTGCTTCCCGGCTGAAATCACCATATCACTATGAATAGTGAAAGCAGAGCAAAATACAGACATGCGGGGAACATTGCTAGTAGCCGCTTCGAGGCTCTCGGCCTTGGCCTATCTTTCCTCGATTATCTTATGATTAATCCGCTGTGTGAACCAGATGGAACTTTGAACAACCTTTGTGTAACAACTATGCGTGGCCACACATACTTTCATATGTGTTTCTCGGAGGGTTCTGTTTAGGGAAGCTCCATTTATTATGTCACGCAGTAAGGGTGGAGGGGAGGTTTGGGAAAACGTGACAATCCATACAAATAGTTGAAAGGTCTATAACGTTTAACGTATAACGTTTGTTTTCGCCAATAAATATGTGTGGATTTTTACCCGTGAAGGTTTTTTGCTAGTAGAATGAGTTGTGTCTTCGTCTATTTGCACTTTAATAAAGTTCTGCAAAAACGTCATCATCAAGCACAAACCAGAAAGTATCGAACTTCTGAAAGCTCATAGTCAGTTAAATTAAAAATGGCTAAAATATTTACCACATGAAAAGAAAAAATAAACTTAAACTTCTGAACCTCTATCTTATAATTAACTCAGTCAAAAATTCATGAGGAAACAGCGGTAGTCATCATTCGATCTCCTCTCAGTTGAAAGCACTGCAATACGCAGTAGTCATCATTCGATCTCCTCTCAGTTGGAAGTCCTGCAATACCGCAGTTTGCAAATTCACTCGTTGAAGTACAGGGTGCGGCAGAAAATAATGCGAAAATGTTCAAACTTGAGTATTGGGTTAATTCGTGTAGCTAGTGACTAATTTCTGTCGAAAATGTATTTGTTTATGTTTATTTTCAAGTGCTGCATCCAAACATTCTATTTGTTTTATTGCAAATTCGTCAAAATGATCGCGAAAGAAGTGATCACCAGTTTGTTGCTCGCCCAGAAGAAGCCGAAAGAGATTTCCAAGGTGGTAGGATGCCATTTGGCAACAGTTTACCGCATAAAAAAGTCCCTGCAGGATGGTCCTAAGCAGCGGAAGCCGGGAAGCGGACGTCCGCGCTTTGCACGCACGCCGAACGTGATCAAATCGGTCCGTGCAAAAATTGCTCGCAACCTGGTTCCATAAGCAAACTTGCAAAGGAAGCCAATATTTCGGAGAAATCCATGCGGAGAATCATCAAAGAAGACCTGCATGCATCTTCCAGAGCCAGAGTGAAACGCCACTTGATTACGGACCGGGTCAAGGAACTACGAGTGACTCGTTCCAAGAGATTGTTTTCCTTGTTGAAGAAGGAAAAAATGATAATCCTGTTCTCCGACGAAAAGCTTTTCAGCATCGATGCTGTGGCCAACAGCCGCACGGACCGGTTCATTTCATCGCAGAAAATGGAGAACGTTCCGAAAAAAGTGAAATTCAAATTTCAAACCAAACATTCGGCTGGTGTCATGATGTTTGGCTTGGTGGCGTCCAACGGTTTGAAAATGCCGCCTGTTTTCATTGATGCTGGAGTTAAAATCCCAACCCAAAAATGGTTGAACGATAACATGAAGTTTTGACCGAAGGATGTGTGGCCCCCTAGCAGTCCAGATCTTAATCCGTTGGATTATTAGATTTGGGCATATGTTGAAGCACGAGCCTATAAAACATCACACTCTAGTGTGAAAACCCTGAAGTCAACCATAACACGCACATGGCAGTCAATGTCGGAGGACTACGTCCGAAAGGCATGCTCTGGCTTCCGGCGTCGGCTCGAGGATGTTATCAATTAAAATGTAGGACACATTGAATAAATTTGTTTAAAAGGACTTTATAAAGATAACTGCACTCGAAAATGTTGATATTATTGCTTGAATTAGTTGAAAATGGGATTTGAAAGAAATAGAACAAATATTCGCATTATTTTCAGCCGCACCCTGTAATTACTCACTTTCTTCTTATGTATTGGATAGTGAATCTGCCATGAGAGCCAGCTCTTTAAGATTTCAATCCACCATATTCATAACTGAATTCATGACGTTTTCCTCGTGAATTTTTCACATCAAAACTAGTGATGAAAAACATAAGGAAACGAAAAACATTATGAAAGTTTCTCGCTCGTAGCTTCTATGAAGTTTCATAAAATTTCATGGAATGAATTTCAAACTAGTTCATCCATATTTCATAAGATACTTAATGAAAATGAAAATTGGTCTTTCTAAAGTCTAATACACGTAGCAAAACCGTCCTCCTTGAGCAAGTAAGTTCATTGCTTCCAGTGATTGATCCGCTTTGTAAAAGTATTCGATGGATCGCTTGGGAACTTATTCATGAAGATCCAAATTAGCATTCTCGTCATTAAATTTTTCATTAATACCCGAGCAGGAGACAACAACACATGAATACCTAATTTTGATCTTGATAACTGGCCTTGGTATTAAAGAGCTCAGATTAAGAGGTAAAATACCTAAGCAAAATACCTAAGAATTGCAAGCAAAATATCTCTCGAATAACAAAACTTGTTATTTCGGATACCTGGGAATACCTGAGAGGTACTATTTAGGTATTGTCTTACCTCAATTTGGTATTCGCATAACATTGTGGGAACAATTTTATGGTATTATCCTCAGGTATTTTACCTTTTAATCTGAGCTCTTAAATACCAAGGCCAGTTATCAAGCTATTCGGTCCTGCTCGGGTAATCATTAATTGTACTGCAGGTGTACCATACCATTAGATGATTGGCATTGCTTTTTTTCATATAACCTTCAAGTTGATATAGATACAATGAAAATTTCAGTAGAATTCAATAAAAAATATATGAAATACACACATTTAAGCAAACATTTGTATAATCAATGCATATGAGGTGCATAGCTCTAACAAAATAGTTTCATAAGGTTGTACAATGAAACTTATATGGTTGCCATAAACAAACTATTTAAAGTGGTTGTGACAACAGTCATAGCATTTCATAAGGTTATGTTATGGAATTCAAACCTTTTCCTTGTGGCTAATTTTCATAAGGTTATTTAATGAACTTTAAAGGATGTTTTGCACTAGTGTAAGAGAGTTAGGTTCAGTGCCAGTGAAGTAACGATATAATGGACAACACATCAATGGAAACATTTAATTTGATGGTAATATTACCGATCTTAATTGTAAAATCAGTGTCGTGATTAAATTAAATTAAATTTATAGTAGAAAATATCATTAATATGATTGTCTATACTCTCAAGGTAGGTACAATAAAAATACAATGTTCAGGATAATTATTGGATAAGTATTTTTCATGATATTTTATTCAATTGTGACGTAAAATATCGGAATACACCGAAGCTTAGAATAAATGCATTAATTTAACCTGATTAATTGACATATCAGGTTATCAACTTATTCACCTTTTAATTTTGGTCATACATTCAACAACACAAATTCTTCTTCAAATTGTGTAGTGTAGCTAAATGAGCTTTGCGCATTTTTGCGGCGCTTCATCCATTGTAGACGGCATTCCCAGCCTGTTTGCGACATCTCAGACTGAGAAGTTGAGCTTCCGCTTGAAATCATTGGCCACCCTTTTCGTCATTGCTGTGGCTTCCGGCTTTTGATTTCCCCCGATTCAATTCTCATGCGATGCTCCTCTTGCTTGGTGCAATATTGATCCATAGACTAACTCTAAGACCAGTAGGTCCCGAACAAATACGATTTTTTTTCTTGGCTCAGTCAGTAATGGCACGTCGGTCCCAAGCTTAATAATACGCCCCTAATAATGAACTCACACGAACACACTCTCAAATATTCTTTCAAAATAACACAGCAAATCAAAACAAAGGCGCAAATATGTATAGTTAGGTGCTGGCCTCAAGGTGTACTTCGGACCAAGGGGTTCTACAACAGTGAACCAATTTCAAATCGCTATTTGCATATTGATTGTTGATTGATCTACGAAGACGTAAAGCTAAAATATAAATGAAGTTACTGGAGCACGCACATACGGGCAAAATGACAGCTGTTCAGGTTTATTAAATGAACGATTAGAAGAAATGTCTCAAGTTTAAGTCCATCAAATTGCAATCGTAACACCTTTCAACATCAAAACATCATTCCTGTGAATTTAAAGATATTGGTGTTAAACTTGGTTTCACTAACTTATTCTATTATTTCCATCTCATGCCATAATAAAGGGTGTACGGAATCAAATTGCGACACACACAAATATTCGGCAAAATTCGCCCGTTCAACCAATCATCTTCAAACTTTCAGGGAGTAAAATAAGACATGTTATGAATATTTTCCCATTTTTGTTTTATTCAATTTCAATTCTATATCCAAATGCACGAACCTTCTTCTTTACACTACTCATAAGGTCCTGTACAACATTTGGACCAATTTTTTTTTTGCGTGGCAATTCATTTTTTTGTCATATCTTCCTCCGATTTCACTTCCTTAGGATGTTTCCGAAGTGCCTGCTTCATGATGACCCAGTACTTTTCAATTGGCCGCAGTTCCGGTGCGTTCGGGGGGTTGAGATGCTTTGGCACGAAATTGACCTCCTTAGCCATGTACCGCTCCAAAACCTCTTTCGAGTAATGGCACGAGGCTAAATCCAACCAGAAAATCGTAGGACCATTGTGTGACCTCAGAAGAGGAAGTAGATGCTTTTGGAGACATTTTTTTAGGCACACCTTCCCATTGACCGTTCCAGTTGTCACGAATGGGGTGCTCCGCTTTCCACACGAGCAAATTGCTTGCCAAATCATATATTTTTTGGCAAACTTTGACATCTTCTGCTTTCTAAAGTCCTGAGGGACATCGAATTTATTATGAGCAGTGAAAAACTGGAGCCCCGGAAGCTGCCGGAAGTCTGCTTTTACATACGTCTCATCATCCATAACGAGGCAATGTGGTTTCGTCGTTTAACCTACCGTATTCTGCCGTTCATCGCGATTAAGCGCCTTTTGGACTTTGTACGTGTGTAGTCCTTCACGTTTTTTCGTATCTTGCACGAAAGTTTTGGTTAGATTCAGTTTCTTCGCCACATCTCGAACTGAACTGTTGGGATTCCTCTTGAAAGCCTGAACTACCCACTTGTGATCCTTAACACTATACGGAGATCCATTTTTGCCACTTTTTTCTTTCCGATCGATGGTCAAACGTTCGTGGTACCGATTTGAAACACGAGACATCGTAGAATGTACCATTCCCAGCTTCCTGCTGAAGGCACGATGAGAAAAATCCGGATTTTCAAGGTACGTGCGCAAAATTTCTTTGCGCCGCTGCTGTTCTTCCGACTCCATCTTCGCAACGATTGCACATCTGCTAGTGAAACTTACACTTACACAAATACGCATTGAACTAATTCCACCCAAAATTTCAATAGAAAATACCCAACGGGTAAAAAGTTACAGCCATTTAGAAGTGCTGCAATTTGATTTCGTACAACCTTTATGATCGATTCCATTCGTTCTACGCACAACTATCCATTTTCTATGCAATCCTGGCAGTGGGACGGTTATGCGTAGAATGGCAGTACACTCTGAAATGGGCTTTCGGAATCGCACGGAACATTAATAAAATACACGAGCAGTTACGAGAGAAAAACTGAACAAGACTGTATGGAGTTCATGGATCGATCTAATAATAAAAAAAACGAAGGAATTATGAGACAGCTACCACAGTAACGCCTGTCTACTGGGGCCACAGCACAGTACAGTATGTCCCATAAAAAAAATGCGAAAATCCATACCTCAGTTTCAAATAAGTTTTTTTCATTGAAAATGATAAAAAAAAATCATAATTTTATTTAGGGAATCGTTTATTAAGCCTTTCATGATTACATTACTCAATATTTCCACCATTTTTCTCAATCACCTTCCCCGAACGGTGACGGAATCGAGAGCATACCTTCTCAATGTATGAGTCAGTCATCGAGTTCCATGCCTTGGTAATGGAAGCTTTTAGGGCGCCAACACTGGGGTGAGAACTTTCACAGGCCTTAGCCTGAACATATGCCCATATTGAGTAATCCAAAGGATTCAAGTCCGGGCTGCTAGAAGGCCAAAATTCTATGTTTTCCTTCTGCCACGCTTGAGTCCTTTTTGAGGTATGACATGGTGCTCCGTCCTGTTGGAAAATGACGTGTTGGTGTACTTCAAAGTTGGCTTTCATCCATGGCAGAACGTGGTCCTTCAAAATGTTCATGTAAACCTCGGTATTAACTTTTAATCCAGCTTTGATAAATACTGGAGGCATTTTCAAGCCATTGGACGCAACTGCCCCGAAAACCATGGCTCCGGCCGGATGTTTGGTTGTAAACTTAAATTTCACGTTCTCTGGAATATCCTCAATATTCTTCGGCGTCTGTACGTGTGTTAGATACGGGATCGATCGTGAACATTTTCTCATCGGAGAATACGACGATGGTATGCTTCTTTTTTAATGCTGACACCAAACGTTTCGAGCGCTGTAGCCGTAGTTGTTTGATTCGGTCCGTTACAAGGTGGCGCTTTACGCTTGCCCTGGACAAACATTTCAAGTCATCTTTGACCAACCGTTGCATGGTAGTTTTTGAAATATCGGCTTCCTTAGCCAATTTCCGGATCGATCCGATAGGATTTCGCCTCACTTTGTCTCTCACTGATCTGATGACCTTCGATTTGCGAGCGGACCGTGGACGGCCACTTCCCGGCCTTCGTGGACGTGGTCCATCAAGGAGTTAACGTTGGATACGGTAAACGGTAGCCAGGTGGCATCCCACAATCGTTGCAATTTGTTTTACGGGCTTTTGGGCGAGCAGCAAACTAGTCACAACCTCCTTTGCGTACATTTTTCTCAACTTTGTTCAACTTCAACTTCAACGGCTAGTATCCATTGCTATAACGGGAGCGATGCGCAGCACTCCATCAAATGCGTTGAATGCAATTCTAAATTTGCTGCCTTTGCACGAATACGTGCAACTAGAAGCGGAAAAGAGTATGCTTAGACTTTAACGGTTGAAAACACTTTCATGTCTGGTGACATAGTCGGTCACCTGAGCATTTCACAAAGCTTTCAAAATGGGCCAGTGATGTATATGAATGGAGACTGGATGAAACCTGTGGAAAACCATGACATCCCTTACAACATATGTGAAACGCCACGTATAGATTGGGAAGTCGGAGGTCCCACTGTTCGTCATGGCTCCATAAAATTCTTCACAGATGGCTCAAAAATTGGAACAAAAACGGGAGCAGGAATCTTCGGCCCTGGGATAGAAATCTCAGTGGCGATGGGAAACTATCCAACGGTTTTCCAAGCGGAGATCTTTGCTATAATAAAATGTGTTTACGTTTGTCTGACGAGGAAATATAGATATGCAAATATTTGTATTTTTACAGACAGCCAAGTGGCACTCAAAGCGATAAGTAATTATAAATGTACATCCAAGCTTGTCTGGGAATGCATTCTTTCATTGCGAAAGGTGCGCCAAGAGAACTCGGTAAATTTATTCTGGGTTCCGGGACAAGGCAATGAAAGGGCAGACGAGGTTGATAAACAAGGTTCAAATGCACAGTTTATTGGCCCAGAACCATTCTGCGGTATATCATACTGTGCCATAAAAATGGAATTAAAATCTTGGGAAGAGCAAAGGGTGATGACCGATTGGTTGGTCACCACAAAGTGTGTTCAAGCGAAAAGGTTTATAATTCTAAATGTTACAATTAGTAAAAAGTTCTGGAGCTCAATAAGAGAGTTCTTTGTACCTCTACTGGCCTAGTAACCGGACATTGCCCGAGTAGATATCATTTGAAAAACATTGGCCAGGTTCAGAATGATATCTGTCGTTTCTGTAACATGGAACGTGAAACCTCGGAACATCTGCTTTGCAGTTGTGATGCTTTGCACAAGAGCAGACTTAAATTTCTGTACAGTGGCTATATGCAACCTAAAGAAATTTCGACGGCAAATCCTGGAAAGGTGGTGGGTTTTATAAACTCAATTTTGTCTGACTGTGAGACGCGTCTTAGGCTGGTCACTTGACAAATGGTGATCTAGCTTTAAGATGCGAATTAGAATAGTAAACAGGGGTATACCACAAAAGTTCAACTCAGTGGACGCAGTGGTTTTACACCCCAAAAAAAAAAATACAGTCACACGCATTAAAACAGTAAAAATAATGTTTAAAGCTACCCAAAAATAAGTATTGAAAACTTTCGCATTTTTTTATGGGACATACTGTAGCAGTGGTTGCATAGGAACACAACAGTGCTTCCAGCGTTTGTTCTTAAACACCCCTGCTCAACTGCTGCAACTGGTCATATTGGTATGGCACTAAAATGCTTTTGAAAAACTACAAGGTACAGCCCAATGGGGTTGTGCGCAAAGGTGACGTAGGACTACGCAGCAATCTAATTCCCATACACGTCAGGGCCATCCGCTAATTGATTTAAGTCAGTCCTGAAAAGGGCCAAGAAAATTCTATTGTACACTCTTTAGAAAGCATTTGGTGGTGGTTATATTTTCTACGATGGTTGAGAGGGACACTATCTTTAACTCGTAGAAGATAGTTATGGATCTGTTGGTTCATTGGTTGTTCAACGCGCTTTGCTATTTATTCCGGGACGCGGCGTTTAAAGCAATGCCATGTTCAGCCGGGGCGCGTTAATGGAAATTTCAAACAGCACAAGAGAAAAATTCATCAAACGAACTCTTCAGTTGACAAACTAATTTGGTCGTCCTGAAAAGGATGGATTTAGTTGACGGGGGAGAAACAGTTCGCGATTGAACTTGGACTTTCTTTCTTGGTTCATCTCGTGGGATGATTGATTCTTGTCTCGTTGTCACGGGCGGCTTTTTCCCGCCAACTTGTAGGCTTCAGCAGCCATGTTTCTCGCAGCGAGGTTGACGGGAGCATCAGCAACAACAGCCAACTGCACCAACGTCTCTCTGGGCAACGACTGCTCGCCGCCGCAAACTGTGATCCTACAGCCACTGCACAGCTTAACGACTGTCGTAAGACTGAATCAAAATGTTCAGCTAAAAGCTATTAGGTATAGGCATCGGATGCTAGTGGCGGTACCAACGAAGGTAATGCGTTACAAATTGCATCAAAGGGGACGAACTTCAATTATTGCGCCACAATAATTAGTTTTAATTATTACACGCAAGACGGATGATTTTCTTAACCGAAACTTTTCTAATTTGTTGCCACCGTCAGCAACTAATCCGCTATGCATAGCTAGGAACTACAATGAACTCAACCACATGGTCGGTCTGAAGTGTCGCTGTTCGGCTCGAGTTCCGTTCGTTGGTTGTTCAACGTTCTTTATCATTTACTACGGGACGGGGCGATTAATGAATGCCATGTTCAGCCGGGGCGCGGTAATTGAAATTAATTTCAAACAGCACAAGAGAAAATTTCAACCAAATAAACTGTTTAGTTGGCAAACTAATTTGGTCGTCCTGAAAAGGACGGGTTTAGTTGACGGGGGTGAAACAGTTCGCGATTGAACTTGGGCTTTCTCTCTTGGTTCATCTCCTCTTCATTGCGGGTGGTCATCTGCAGGTGACGTGGGATGATTGATTTTTGTCTCGTTGTTACGGGCGACTTTTTCCCGCCAAATCGTAGGCTTCAGCAGCCATGTTTCTCGCAGCAAGATTGACGGGAGCATCGGCAACAACAGCCAACTGCACCAACGCCTCTCTGGGCAGCGACTGCTCGTCCAACTGCAGATCCTACTCTACACAGCTCTACGACCGCCGAAAAACTAAATCAAAATGCGAAGGTGTACCCCTTATATAACATTGATGGCTGCCTAGGAGACGTTCCTTACTTAAATATGAAGTCTGTGCGCGGAAAGTACTGTGCATTTGGTAAATTTACTATGAAAAATCGATATTATAAGACATTACTTCATATTTGCGTTAATTTTATTAGTTGCATGTTAAAAATCAATAGTTTGAAATATTTAAACCGAAGCATAGAAAATGTTCCGATCGATTGGTGCAAACATTTTGGAAATCAATTGTGGAATGACTTAGTTATTAACGTTCAAAACCTATATATTTTTCGTGACGCTCCAAATTTTCGCAATTCGAACGTGTACCCCAGTATTGAAAACACAGACGTAGTCCTACGTCAAAATTTTGTCATCATATCGGCTTGCCGTGCTTCACCAGCTGCTGCAAGAAGTAGAACTTCACATCCACGTGCTTAAGCCATTCGCAATCTTTTGAATTGTCGGTAATCCGCATCTTTGACTGATTATCCTCGTAAATTGTTACTGCCCCCTTCGGTCCACGCCACAGATTCTGTAGCAGACGTAACAACATTTCGTGAAATGCTGCTGTACATAATGTGGTAAGTTCTGCTTCCGTAGATGATAAGAAAAATGTCTGCTGCTTCCGGTTTATCCAACCAACCGTTGCTTCAAATATGTTTAATAGCCACTGACGGAACGCTGATATTCCACTTTCCATATTGTAGTCGATCATCATTCCCAAAATGCTTCTGACTTCCTCGATGTCGGTTATTTCGAATTCTTAGGATAAGAGATTCCTCACCATTTCAATTGCCTTGAGCGCTCCCGCTATGAAAACGTCATCAACATACAAAACGATGACCAACTTCTCCAATCCAACCCTCCGAGTTTACAGGCATTGATCATTATCGCTTCTCTGAAACTTCAGTCGCTCTTTGACGAAGGTGTGGAACCGGTTATTCCACGCACGTGAAGCCTTCAACCAATCGATGGACTTCTATTGACGACGCACTAAACATTTTCCTAGCTCGAAGCCCATCGGCTGCACCGTGTAGATCTCGTTCGGGAACGTTTTATTCAAGAAAGCGGTCTTCACATTCAATTGGCGAACGACCAACTTCTCTTGGTTCGGCAAAGTCAACACAGTGCGAAGAGTACCCAGTGGCGCAACTACACAGAAAAAAATCTTGTAGTAAAAACTACCATTTTACCCGACTATGCCTATCTTTAAAACTACCATGAAATTTCAATCAAATTTACTATGTTTCTGGTAAAACCTTCAGCATTTGTGGTATATTTGACAGACCTCATATTGATATCAACCGCACCATGGTAAAATCAAACGCATTTATAGTCAACTGAAAATTGTTGGTGTTTGCGCTTAATTTAACCCTCGAAATGGTAGTTTCTACTGCGGCTTTTTTTTTGCGTGTAGAGTGTATGTTTCGATTTAGTCTATCCCATGCCTTTGACTGAATCCTTGAGCTACCAACCGTGCTTTGTATTGGTACAGTGCTTGGTCTACTCCGCGTTTCACCTAAAAAAAAAAACCCCCACTTGTTAGTATTCAAGGAACGGTTATTCTGGAGCTTCGTCAATACAAATGTATTGCTTTTAAACACACTGTCCGCTTTTTTTAGCTATTACAGTCTTATCGCGTATAAACTTTTCAAGGGTTTTCGTATTCAAATGCTCGAACCGACGATGCCACAATTCCAAATTTTCCGGAATTCATTCCTACTCGCTTTGCCGATGAAGAAGTTCACACCGTACAGTCGTCTGACGCACGAGCCAGTGGTGAATACAGTGACTATTCGCTCATTGCAATTTCGTTAATTGCAACGTCTTTTAATTGCAAGTTCACTAATTGTAACGTGTTGCATTTAAAAAGCAACTAACTGTAATATGCAAATGTCAAGCAGTAATCTGTCATTTAACTCAAGGGGTTCACGAGTTTTTGACAGTCGATTTGACGCTGTCATCTGTTGCAATGAGCGAATGCCATTTTTTTGCATAGTTGCATAATTTCCGAGGTAGGTAACGAACTAGCCCAGGAAGCTAAAAGTCACCATAACAGACAAAAACCAAAAAAAATTCGAGGCGCATTAATTTTCGGCTGTTATTGTGCCAATATTCATCATGAAATTAAATGCGCATATGATTAGGTGCATGATACGCTGTAAAAAAAAAACTCAATTTGTTTTGGATATTTTGCTGTCAAACAAATGTCCTGCAACACTAGATCTTTATTCTTAGATTTTATTTACTGCTGAATGAATCAGAAGAGCAGAGAATCGAACAAAGCAGAAAAACAAAAACCAACCACAATATCACAGTGAAGTTTGACAGCTGTAGCCGTTTGGCCGTATGCTGGTTTTTATGGCAGCCAATAGCTTTTATGAAGGTTCTCAAGTGGTCATAACATCTTTCACTAGAACATTTTCAAAATCTTTATGGTCTTATAAAGGTTTTATTAACTTGTTTTCACAATCGTCTATAGACTGGGCCACTTTGTATTGGTAGACAAAACAGTTTTGTATGTAGTTTTATCAACAAAGCCGGGAGGAGTGCTATACGGCTGGAACAAAACTAAAATTGTTACTTGGGAGTGGTGAATTTGTAGCCAGATGGTAGGCGCAACCACGAGGTGCTTGTGTTTGATCTAGTTGGTAGACATCATTCGGTAAGGCGCTACATTGGGTGGTGTGCAGAAAATGCATTAACTAGCAACATTAGCATGACCAGTTACCAGTGATTAGTAGATCATTGAAAATCCGTCCTATTTAGGACAACCAATATGATTTTCCCAGCTGAAGAGTTTGATTGGAATTTATCTAACGGTATCGACATTCTTGTCAATTGGCAGCCAGCGGTGACCGAAATAGTTTCAGCTTTCCCTTCGTCGCATACTTAAAATCTTGTGTACAATTTTAAACACAACTCGGAAATTAAAACGGTCTCAATATTATTCCGAAGCGCAAGCTTATGGCAAGAACAGCATACTAAATAGAAATTTTACAAATTGCGACCGTCACGAAATATTGGAAAAAATGATTTTAACATTCATTAGACATTGCTACGTAGTCCTACGCCACCTTTGAGTACAACCCCAGTGGGCTTTCCCTAGTACCCAGGTAACAGTAAATCCGACCTAAATGTGCATTTCAGATGCTACAAGCATTATATTAGCATTATATCAGCATCTTGAATGCTATCTGTTGTAAAGTTGGATTTCAAATGCTATTTAAACGCATGTAGCCTGTAATAAGCATTTAGAATGCAAAATAGCATTGATGAAGCATTATCATAGCATTGCAGTAAAGCAGCCGTATGTTGGGCCAAAAGCGGCAGTGATGTTGCATTTAAAGCGACTTAATTGCTTGATAGGCGACCGTAAAGACGCTTTGGAACTGCTTATTGATTACCTGGGTAGATCCCCATGTGGGTTATCTTAATTCGGGAATATAATTTGGCTTGAATGATAACAGGTTCCAAATCAAAGGGTTTGCTCATAGTTTCACTATTGGGATCGACCTTTAATTTGATTCATTTCTTTTTACTTTCGTTCGAAACACGCTTTCTGTTTACTTTAAATTATTCTTAAGTTTCAAGTTGAACATCGATATTTTTTATTTAAATGGACACAATTTGTATCCGTGTATGAGAGAAAAACTGTATTTCATGGAATTATCTAATATAAAAAAAAAAACGCTTAAAAAAACACACTAGCGGCGGTTGCATATAGGATTACCAAAATGCTGCCAGAGTTTGCTCCTTAGTACATTCGTGTGTATTTTTAAGTGTCCCATGATGACTCTCAAATCATTCAAGCCGATTGTAGAGTCAACATTTTTTGGAATCACCGTAATATGTTCCGTACAGAAACTAAGAACCAGATGACTGATTACAAGAGAATCACCTTCAGCCAATAGGACCTCCTTCAGTTCTCGAACAGAAACGAATATATCGATAGCTAAAGTTGGTATTGACGAGCGTTGCATAAGAGGTAAAATACTTATGCATAATACCATAAATATGTTCCCACCCTGAGCAGGAACGGAAAACTTGAAATCTGAAGTTGGTTATGGTGAGCATGACATAAGAGGGAAAATATCCCACAATGTTATGCGAATACCGAATTGAGGTAAGACAATACCAAAATAGGTATCCCAAATAACAAGTTTTATTATTCGGGAGACAGTTTACTTGCAATTATTAGGTATTTTGCTTAGGAATTTTAACTCTTCTGCAGCGCTCATCAATACCAACTTCAGTTATCAAAATCAAAATTAAGTATTCATATGTTAATTTCTCATGCTCGGGTTGTTGCTGAAGAAAACCACAAAATTTATTTCATCACAGAACACAGCTTCGAAGCCGGTTGGTGCTTGCGGTAGTTGTACCTGATTCCTGATCTGGTCGAGATTTCATGTTCCATTTTTTCGAATTGGAGAATTTAGCGATATCCCAAATGCGCATAGACTCTGATTTTAATTGCTTTTTCTTCTTCTTCTTCTTCTTCTTCTTTATTTAGGTGTTTCCGCCGGCTCTCAATATGCACTCCTACAGTTATTAGTTGAATGCTATCGATGCCACCTAAGTGTATTTTTTTAAATTAAAATAGTAAACTTATTCTGTTCTACCATGAGGGCTTGTCTGTTATCAGAGGTAATAATTTTAGATTACAGTATATCAAATTGATTTGAATATGTATTGTAATCAGAAGATACATTTGATGGTCCTTTTGAACTGCGAGATAATGATATAAACTACAATAAATGCTGTGTCATGGCAGCGTGTTTCTCTCTTTTTCATATTCCTGGTTCTCCGACAATCTAACACAATGAACGGGCGATCAGCTGATTTAGCAAATGTTCCCACTCTCTTGCTGCTGAACAGGTCGTTTTCCTGTTTCTTCGTTCATTCATAAATCGCCCGCTCTGGCCGATTCCATTGCTCAGTCTGCAATTCGATACAATCGAAAACGGTTGGCTGTCGGAGCTGCCTATTTTTAGACTATCATCCCGTCTGCTCATTGTGAGGTGGTAGTGCAAATATTGCACTTTCTCGACACGGCTGGTAAACTTGAAAAATTATTAATCAAGTGAACGGTGACATTACGGGAGTGTGATTTGGAAAAGTGTGTTGAACAGAAATGAATACTGAATGGAATATATTATCCAGGGTTCCGGAAATTCTGGTCGAGCAACATTACATTGGCCCACCGGACAAGGAACCAGTTGTTCGATTCGAGCACCCCGAAGATTTGAAGGTATGTTTAAAACCGGCCGAAAAACTCCAGAATTCTTCAAGTGAAAATAAAGAGGCATCGAAAGTGTTAATTAGTTTTGTTTCGTCACTTTCGCTGCTTGGCTACCACTATTCGGGAGCAGATGCTTTAAACAAGTTTGAAGAATAAGTGGTTTCTATTAGCTTATGGCGAGCGTATGTTCGAAGCCGACGTGTTTAAATTCTAGTCACGTTTTGGGCTGCGTACTGATTATAAACATTACGTTCGCGGATCTATCATAAAAGAAATGTTATTAATATCGCAAGCAATTGTCGAGCATGGGACCTCATTTTGCAAGACTTCTTCTAATATAGGCATTGTTGCAGTTCCGAATGATTTTGCTTGCTCTCGTCGTGAACTGTTTCCGACAGGTTTTAAACCTACTATCTTTCGAAGAGAACAGTGAACCTAGGTATTTTTATCTGGCTCAATATTTCTCATTCTCATACGATGGTACAATACAGGTGTCCACTTCTAATCGGTGGTATTTTCTTTTAGAATTTGTTTGCTTTGATTCAATGTAAGCTTAGTTTAGGCTAACCGCACGAATCAAATGGCTGCTGCTTCGTGATTGATCAGAATTAGTGAAATAGTATAATTAATCAATTGAATTGAGCTGAGATTGACCGTCCATTCGCATTGTACAAGTTTTTATGATTTCATATTTTTATGATCAATAACGATGCCGGCCATATCCTTGCAATGCACAGTGGTCAAAATGTCGATTTTAACGCTCTAAACTGATAGCTCCCTAAATAGTGGAGCTAGAGCAATGGCGTCTTTGGCAAAGCTGATGTATATGACAAGCGTCGTATTTTGACAGAATGACTTTTGTGATCAATTCCCCTAAAAGTGAGATAAAAATTCAACTTTTTTAGAATTTTGAGATAGAGAGTTGATGCCTTGAGCAAAGTTGTAGAAAAAGTCCATACAAAAAACTTTGCTGAAGCCATATAAACCGTATGTTTCACCCTATTCGAGATAGAGAGCGTTTTCTAAGAACTAAACTCCAAAAACACATTTTTCACTGAAACAGTTTTTCTTAATTTAAGGACAATATAATGTTCTACAAAGTTATTTGCAATATCATTATACAAAACATTTTTGAAAATACCTGCATTATTTCAGCGGAATGAGTTATTGAACTTTTTCCCGTTTTTTTCTTCGTATTTTCGGCGGCTGTACCACACTTAGGAGTAGGTAGGAGCAGATAGAGTTGGTTATATCTAATAGTACATTAATAGAGCTTTCAATTGGTGATTAGTTTATCCGTCCACGACCGTCTACTGGGGAGTTATGCTCAAAACAAATATCGATGGTATTACTATATTTCATGATTCAAACAGTTTAAAAAAAATGCGTTGTCATATTAACCAAACCTCCAACCTCATTATTTTCTGCTTAATTTTGCATTTTGTTTTTGTCATTATTTTTATTTATGTTATGTTACTATAATTAAACCGATTATGATTTCAATTATTAATAAACATTTATATTTTCAATACCGTTTTTAATTCCAACCGCTTCTTTTGCTAGCAGCTGCTTATCATCTCTAGACAATGATTTCTCATGTTTTTTGGGCCAACCAAGAATGCTTGTAATCAATGGATCTGATGATACTATAAACCAGTTCAGAAGATCGCAATTCGTAGCCTTTCTTGATAGTTTTGAATCAGGTGTTACGACGCTTGTAATATCCATCAACTTTGCCAAAGACGCCATCGCTCTAGCTCCACTATTTAGGGAGCTATCAGTTTAGAGCTTTAAAATCGACTTTTTGACCACTGTGCCCAATGGGTGGGAATGAGAAGAAAATTTTAGTGCAACCGTTGTTGTATTGTTTTGGGACGGTGCTTAATTCTGCGTTCCCACAAAGGTCACAGGTTTTCTTAACAGCCCAGGGTAAGTATTCATCTTTATAAGTGATGCGATCATAGTTTTGATATAAACTTCTAGTCACATATTAAAAAAAAATAAAAAGTTTGTTTTCTTACTAAAGCATGGCGCAATCACACTTTGTGAGTGGCCCCAAAAGCATCCAAAAGCTTTTAAGATATATCAAAGTTGAGCGACTATTAAGCGCTAAAAAAGTAAAAAAAGGTTTCCCCATAAATTAAACCACTATAGACTGTCCCAGAAAATAAGGGCACGTTTTTCGAACGCTGCCATTTCAACAGACATTTTTATTCGGGTAGGGTGTACTCCATCTCATTGTTAACATCGTGTGGGGGAGGGGGCGACCCTGGTGTGAAAACGGTGCGTATTGCGATCCGGAACTTCGGAGAGGAGTAACCCCTCACGGACATGCCACGAAAAGGACGGAAAAGGGAGCGTCGAACCCCAAATTGTACAACAAAATCGGACCAGCTTTTTCTAAGGCAAAGGGGGCCTCAGTTCGCAATTTGGTCAAAAAGCTGAATACCTTGAAGTCCAACTTCAAACGAGCCAAAGAGAGATTGCTGAAGACTTACAAGAAGTAGAAGCAGCCAAAAAGAAGTCGTATACATGCAGCAAGCGTGGAAACACGAGCGCGGAAATTGTATGACACAGTTTATGCCAAGAATAAATACTGCATCATGATGGACGACGAAACGTATTCGAAGTTGGACTATAGAACATTCCCGGGATCGTAATATTACACGATTCGTGAAGATGATGACGTTGACAAGGCGGACACCTCTGTTTTCCCTGAAAAGTTTGGCAAAAAGGCGATGGTCTGGCAAGAAATTTGCTCTTACGTTAAATTTACTAAGCTGTACGTAAATGGAGCAATGATTGCAAATATTTACGTCAATCAATGCTTGAAAAAAAAAACCTGTTGCCACTGGTTTGTCAACATGATAATCCTGTAATATTCTGGCCCGAACTTGCTTCGTGTCATTACGCTAAGCATTGACTGGTACAAATCGGAAAACTTGATAATTGTACCTAAGCACATGAATCGCCCAAATTACCTTGAAATTCGTCCCTTCGAACAATTTTGGGCTCTGGTCAAGAGCTATCTTTGTAATCATGTTCAGTCAGCTGATACAGTGGAAAAGTTCAAAAGAGATTGGACAAGAGCTTCTAAAATCGTTGCCAATCAATCTGTGCTGAACTTTATGAAGTACGTTAAATGAAAAGTTCAAGAACTTGCTTATGCATTAAAAAGTCATCAAAAATCTTTCATGAACTGTTGATAAACAATGTTGAGAAACCATATGTAAGCATGAAAGTTGACATAAACAAAAATACATATGTTTTTTAACGAGCTGAAGGTTTGCCCTCTCTTTCTGGTACGGTCTTTATTACACTATGAGTGTGACCCCAACAGCATCCTTGGTGTTGGTACAAATTGCTCTCAAATGTTATTAAACATTACCTAGTTTTTTTTTTATGAAAAACCACCATCATACAGTGTGGGAGGCTCTAACAGCATCCTTACTGAGGGTTTGTTTTTTTTGCACGGGAACGAAAATCTGCTACTAGAGATTTGAAGAACTTAGTGTTTGAGATTGAGGGTACCAACCCCTCGAACCACTAAAAACCGTCCCGTGCCTTTAGCCTTGGTACCCCACGGAACCACCTTTCGGTATTGTGCACTTATTATGCTTTGAACACCCGCTGTATCTAACTATTTAGGACTTTGGTAGTTAGCTAGTCCCTTTTGACCGGCCGCTGGTCGTTGTGCCATCTTCGTTGGAGCTCTAGGACGATCTGAGAGGCGGCTGAACTAACAGCGTCCTAGATGCCTCGATCTTGGCACATCCTCTGAACAAGATTATCCGGAGTTTTGTCCTAACCAATCACAGCCATCATGTTTCTCGCGCCGTCGTAGCGAGGACATGCGAAGAACACATGTTCTATGGAAGAATCGGCGTGCCCATACTTCTGCATGTACTGTCTACAGCAGCCATGGCCTGACAGGATCTGCGTCAAATGGAATCTTATTTCACCGTATCGCCGATCGACCCCTCCCGGATAGCTTCGGAATTAGTCGATAGGTCCAATGATGCGTGGTAGAAATATTCCATTCACGTTGACATACGACCATAAATGCGGTGGTCTAATGGTTCTCCAAATACCTCTTGTGCCACGTTTTTCGAAGCACGTCCACATCGCTACTATGAAGCAGACCGCGTCTTGTGACACTGTATGCGCTCTCAGGACAGCTTGTCGTCGATCATGACCACCAAGTACGGTGATAGTGTAGTAACCTCGCCCGTTGCTCCGATGTTCTGTAATTGACCACGATAATCTCTGTTTTATGATGGGCTAGCTCCAGTTTCCACGCTGCCGAATATTGTGGACGATACTATAATGAACCACCAAGTTATCGCTATGAATGTAGCCATTCATTGCCCGCTATAATCAACGGTTTTCCGCCAGTCGAATCCGCTGTCATGCGGTTGACCATTTGTGAAAACTGGTCAATCGTACATCTTGGCGACGCGTAACAGATTTGGTTTAGCTACCGCGAAACCCTCGTTTTAGGTGGACGCAACCTCATGAACAGGGTAAATTCGCGTCTTCCATAATACCGCCATACTGGACCTACGCGCAACCCAGTTGCCCAGGTGGGTCGGATATTATGGCGATATCCGTTGCCGACTTGCAAACTGCCTGACACAGCAGTTGCTGAGCTGCCTCACAGTGTTTCAGGTTTAGTTGGGTTACCTACCAGTCAACCCAGAATCGCATATGATAGCGCATATGAGTACAACGTGGAGTCGATATAGGTTCATTCGTTCATTTAACTCCATGTTAAATGTACGCATATTGCCTCCACGTTATACACTGAGAAAAAAGATTGGTAAACGCAAACAAATTCTAGTTTCATTCAATCGGAATTTCACGTTGAATTGGGCACAAACATATTAGTTTGATTTGACTACCTACAGTGGTTAAAACAAACTAAAATATTGAGTAATTGTTTCGGGAACTAAGCAGTTAACTTCAACTGAAATCCGTTTGAATTTACCTTCATGTTGGTTGTTCCATAATGACAGCTACGAAAACAAACATATTTGTTGGTTGATTCTACCAACGCTTATGGCTTGTTTCAAACAAATTGTGGTAAGATTTAAACTGAATTGTTGTTTGAAACAAACAAACGAAAACGGTTGAAACAACAAACATTTCCGTTTACATTCACCTACATTTCTTCTGGAATTTCAAGAATATTTGTTTGAATAAAATGCTAACAAAAATCAGAAAAGTGCACATTTACATTTATAAACTTCTCTCAATCTAAGAGAAATCTACAAATGTTAATGCGAGCCTTTCTACTATTTTCGGGTTTTTTTAAAGTAAAATTTTAAATTTTCACCTGCAATGAAAAGTTCCGCGAAAATATTCAATTGAGTTTTTTTGAGTTTCAGCGTCAAAGCATGTGGCGGGACCAGATGACGGAAAATGAAACAAACCAAAAAATAGTTTGTTACAAACTAAATTTTTAGGTATTTTTTCTCCAAACAAATTATCTGTTTAATTCAACCACCGCTTTGAGTGAATCAATCTAAAATGTTAATTTGTTTCCCCAAATCAATACAACCTGTATTTTCGTACAAATAGCCTCCTTTCAAGGTGGAAACAACAAAAATATTAGTTTAGAACAATCATAATTTGTGATGTATTGTGAAAATATCTTTTGGTAGAAACAACAAAACGGGTTTTTAAAACAACTTGTTTCTTAGTTTGGGCGTCAACAAACGAGTTAGTTGTTTCAAACGAGACTGTTTTTCTCTGTGTACTCATATCCGTTATTATATGCGATTTTGTGTTTACTGGGCTGCCATGTGGTTAGCTTCTTGATGTACCCTTGTAAGTTGGGCACTTAGGGTCCTCATGACGTGTTTGTCATCTGGTTTCCCATCATACGTCAGGCATTTGGGGGGCTCTTTGCAATCCCGAGCCTTGTGGCCTACGTCTCCCACCTTCTGCACAATTTGCTGCTGTCTGGACCTTTGTACTCCCAGGACATGTGTCTGCTTTCTAGGGATTTAAAGCATGCCTTCGGCCGGTGATGCACGCTCAGTGAGTAAACAGACCATCCCACCTTGAGCTTAAACACATATAGAGCCGAGTCAGCTTCGGCCATTGACAGCCGTATTGTGGCCACCTGGGTCCCAAGTGGTCCCTTTTGCAGCCGTATGGTTGTTGTGACTACCTTGACCTCGCATTGCTCCTTGAAGGTCGTGGAGATCTAGCTTCCATGTTCTCGTCCAGGTTTATACACTGTGTGTGGCTAAGGCACGCACATTCACATCTTCTCCCAAAGTTTACCGTGCCTTTTTAGCTTGAAAATCATTTTGCCGGTGGGATATCGGCATATACTTCGCACGTCGGCTCCTAGGCCCCCGACCTTTGCATCTCCAAGCATCGCCTTTAAGTTCTACGAGAACTTGAACTCTTTGGCCTTCACGATGAGGGCTCCTCCGAGGCTCCACTTCCGAGCCT
Organism: Aedes koreicus; assembly: GCA_024533555.2. NCBI lineage: Eukaryota > Metazoa > Arthropoda > Insecta > Diptera > Culicidae > Aedes > Aedes koreicus. The sequence continues at coordinate 417,032 of JAHHFK020003095.1, read as the reverse complement.
CTTTACGCCTCTCTGTTCCTTTTTTGGGTCCATCTCCCAATTCTTTGGAATTCGTTCCCTACCTCTCTGTGGGTCGTTGTTGGTACCTCGTTTTGTACTTGAACTTGGGCCAGCCCTGGTGCTTGTAATTGTGTTTGCGCTTGAGTTAGGCTAAGCGCCGGGGCCAGCGTCTCTACCCGCCGGCCACGACGCCACATTCACATATGTGTTTGGGCCGATGGTATCCTTGGCCACCATCCACTTCTTGGAAGCGCCTGGTGCCACTTTTCCGGGTGACTGTCTCGCCCGCTTGGACGCCCCTGCCCTCGTGTTAGATGGGGTGGGACCTAATTACGGAGACGGAAGCGTCTGTCAGCGTATACTTCGAGGTCATCTTTCTGGCCCTCTTCGCAGCAGCTGGCCATATCTTTGACACTTTGAACAGCTAGTTGCTTGGCTTTCAAATCGTCACGCTCTCTACATGCAGCCTGCACGGGCCTACGAACCTTCAACAGGCTTTGTATCAGGTTCTTGCAAGTCCGGTATGGGCATCTGAGCCTACTCCCACCCGGTTGTAACAGTCGGTCGGTGAAGATTGGAACGTACTGGAGGCCTGCCAAGGCATTCATGGGACGAAGACAGCCTGTGCCTTTGGGCCCTCACCATTTCCTGCCGGTATTAGCCGACAGTACTCAGGAAGACGAAACAGGTGTCAGCCTGAAAAACATGGCTCTAAATAGAATTCCTCAGACGCAAGTTGCCATAATTGGTATCTTATTTACTGGCTTCACCCCAATGCGCACTACGGCACTCCCTCCATGATTCATTTAACCGTTAAGGGGAGTTTATCGTTTCGAAGGTGCACCGCGGGGAGGCGAACTACATCACACCTCCAACAACCGATCATGGCGGCTTAACAATCAATTGAGATTCTGTAGATAAAATACGAAGATTCATTTGCCAAGACTCAGTTAATAAAAAATAGCAATAATAGGGATATCAGCAAGAGTAGCTGCTAATTTAATTAGATGTTGGACATATTGGCGTGGTAGATTATTGTGTGTACAAACATATCTTATGCCTATTCTTTTACGGAACATTTCTAGACCAGTCCGGGAAGCAAACCCAGCCACCTCCAGCATGCTGCTTTGAAACTGGGCCTTTATCGGCTGAACTAATAGACGACCTATACACCGTGTCCAATATATTCTCATACAAAATAAAACTCTATTTATTTCAAATCGATAGTCCAGATTTTATTGATAACTTTACCCATTATAATGCAATATAATACTGATCAACTACAGCATATGTTTTCGAATAACACCGCCTTTAACCTTCTTGACCAGCACCAGACGTTTTTCGAAAGCGTCACAGGCGGCACGCACGACTTCCATCGGCATTTCGTCCCAAATTCGTTTGATTACGCTTTTGAATTGGTTCATATTAGACGCACTGTGGTCATTTTCCTTCGCCAGCATGTATGACCATACGAAATAATCCAAGGGATTCAGATCTGGTGAACTGGGAGGCCATTCATTCTTGTCCAAAAAGTCGGTCAAATTTTCTCGGCACCAGCCCTGAACGAGATTTGCAGTATGCGATGGCGCTCCGTCCTGCTGAAACACATAGTGATCATCTCCAAATACCTCTTGTACATATGGCTTGACAATTTTCTCCAAAACTTCCGTTTTATAATATACGGCATTCACTTTAACGCCTTTTTCGCTTGCTCTTTCGAGTCGTTTCTGCTTGGAAGGTTCCGAAACTCCGTGAATCTTACGTTTCTCGAAAGCTTGGAATCTGAGGTCATTTTGCAGTATATTGTGCATTGACGATCTCGAAACATTCAGATCTGCGGCCATTCGTGCAGTCCGCACCGTACGAGTACGACTGGATCTCTTCCAGTCATCCGACGAGCAGGTGTCACGGTACCTTCGGATGGTTCGGTACACAAAATCCCGCTTTACTCCGACGTTTTTCAAATTTCTGAAAATAGCGCCCGGGCGCTTATCTTTCAAAAACTTTTTTATCACCACAGCACGAAATTCCTTCATCGCTGGTAAAAGATAAACACCGAATGAAAACAATCGGACATAACCTAAAAGCGTTTGTATAAACATAGTGCAAAACTACACCAACACATACGTGAAGCATGTTGAGTAGTTGCACGACACCAATGCAAGGAAAAAGTGTATGAGAATATATTGGACACGGTGTATATAATAAGTTATCTTCGATTCGACAAAGTTCATTGCGGCAATCGAAACCGGTGCATGAAAGCTATAGACACTCAAGTAATAGACCGGCCAACGTGAATCTGGCACAGTTGATACATCCAAAACAACTGTCAAATCGTATGGAAAATGTTCGTTTTGCCGCCATGTTGTGCACATTGGCAGGTCTATTACTTGAGTGTCTATAATGAAAGCACGTCATATCTGAGGTGCCCTGGGTGGCATTATGTAGCTCGAAACGAACGACTTTTTGTACGAACGCTTGTCAGAAAAAGTTCTTCGTCTCGAGATCCGCAATACGGCCCCTGTTTTCAGATTTTTTAGATAATAATATCGTCTTCATTGTTTATCTTTTTTTTTACAGAGACTCATCGACTTCACACTTGACAGTGCTGAGCCACGAGAACAGTCAGATGTCGAGCGGATAATCAAAGATGTCCTGCACTATTCGGTAAAAACCGGGCATAGCAATTTTCACAATCAGCTTTTTGCAGGCGTGGATCCGTACGGTTTGGCCGGTAGCTGGATCACGGAGGCATTGAATACGAGTCAGTAAGTTTCGTGTCTTGTGTATATGTCAAATGTTGTCCAATGCTCAATGGTCCCGAAGACGTATTTAGAAATTTGTTTGCTCGCAAATCTTTGGTGAATTGTTAGTTTAACTATTCTTTAGCAATAAGTTTACATTAAGCATTCAATTCCCCTGTTAGCTGTCAACATTTGAATATATCAAATATTCAAATCAAATAATCTGTCTCTCGTTACTTGAATATGAACATATATCATCAAAAGTTCTATAAGTTCAATTAATTAAACTCTGTCGTATTCTGTTTTCTAGTTTTTTTTTTGAATTATTATTGCCTAACATTTTACAATATCAGTTCATTCATTTAAGAATCTCTAAAATGTTTTTTTATTCTTCATTAAATTTTTTTACAGTTCTCATCATCTCTTCTGCTTTTTTAAATTTTAACTTGGTTGAAAGGCGTTGTTTGGCCAATTCCTATTCTGAATCATTGCGTATTTTAAAATAAAACTTTTTTTTACAGGTACACCTTCGAGGTTGGTCCTACGTTTACGCTCATCGAAGATGCTCTTATAAAGAAATGTTTGCAACTGTTTGGATTCAATGACGGCGATGGAATTCTTTCACCCGGTGGTTCCATATCGAACATGTATGCAATGGTCGCAGCGAGGTTCCAAGCAATACCGGATGTTAAACGTACTGGCTTAGCAGGTCATGTTCCACTGGTAGCTTTCACTTCTGAGGATGTAAGTTTCGATATCTAATAGTATTCTTGGCTGTATCACTGAATTGTTTCTTTCCTTATCAGGCTCATTACAGTATAAAGAAAGCCGTGCACTGGTTGGGCATAGGCATTGATAATCTTGTGCTTGTGAAGACCGATATTCGGGGCCGAATGATCCCGGAAGAGTTGGAGAAAGCCATCGAGTCAGTGGCTGAATCTGGACGAATACCATTCTTTCTGAATGCCACTGCTGGTACCACAGTAATGGGAGCGTTTGATCCATTTCATAGAATTGCTGACATCTGCCAAAAGCATAACATCTGGATGCATGTTGATGGCTGCCTGGGAGGAACGGCAATACTATCGAAGAAGTATGCTCATCTTCTAGCAGGTGTTGAACGCTCAAATTCGCTAGCATGGAACCCGCACAAAACGTTAGGAGCTCCATTGCAGTGTTCAATTGTTGTCTTCAAGCAAAAAGGTTTACTCCACGAGTGTAATTCTGCTAATGCGGATTATCTGTTTCAACAAGATAAATTCTACGATATATCGTACGACACGGGCGATAAGAGCGTTCAGTGCGGGAGGAAGGTTGATGCATTTAAGATATGGCTGATGTTCAAAGCACGAGGAACTAATGGCTTGTGCGAATTAGTTGATAATGCTTTCGATCGCGCGCAATATTTTACAGAAGAGATTAAGAACCGCCCTGGATTCCGATTGGTTATTGACGAGTATCAGTACACCAATATCAGCTTCTGGTATATCCCCAAAAAGTTGCGCGTCGCCGTCGAACTGCAAAGTGAATCATGGTGGGCTCGCATATATGAGGTACGATTTATTGCAAGTCCAGTAATGTTTCGTCTAACTACAAATGTTTGTTTTGTTTTTAGGTAACAGCTCAAATAAAGGAAAAGCTGGTAAAGCAAGGAACAGTGTTGATTGGTTACGTGCCCTTGCCACATAAAAAGTTGGGTAACTTTTTTCGAATGGTTGTGACCTGTCATCCAAAACCAACGAACGAATCCATGAAATTTGTGATTGACGAGATTGAACGAGTCGGCGAAATGCTCTAAAGTTGATAATCTGTATTTAAAATATGTCTATGTTGAGTGATATTCGCGCAACAAATCAATAAGTATTTTTCTATCAAAACAGTACAAACCTAGTTTTTGTTTAAGGTTGAAGGTGTAGTTTCTAATAATGTTGAATATGTTTACCTGTGCTTTTTTATCTTTTTATTGTTAAAAATGAAATTCAGGATTTTTTATGAATTATATTATAACTTGCCCCCATCGGCGTACGTTCACTGTTTTACAGATTTTTTTTCATCTATGGGAACATTATTTTCTTCGATAAATTGTCTGAATCACTTTAAACTAGTAATTTTCAAATACCCAGTTTGCGTAAAAATTAAATCATTACCAATAGAGGCATCCAAGTAAAGCTAAAGTGAGGTTAAACATCGTAGTATCCATAACTGAAATTGAAAATAACTTTCTGGCTATTTTTTAAACTGTATGGAATTAGTCAGTATCGCCAATGTCGACGATTTTCTTCTCTTTTTATCACCAATTACTTTGCCTAGACTGCTCAAAAAAGCATTTTTCACAAGCGCCATCTACGACGTTTAACCTCACTTTTGCGTTACCTGGATCCCTCCATACGTCAATAGCTTTTACTTATACTTTACTTGATACTTTTAGAATGATTTCCAAAACATTTTATGTATTTCATAGCCTCAATATTGATTAGAAGCTTTACTCTTCACTACAATACTCATTTGTTTACTTCCATAGCACCTTGAAACAAGAAATTTGCTTCAGAAATCTTGCATTGTCAAGGAAATCAGGCCAACTGTATTGCAAATGGGAAATAAAATACTCAAAAAATAAAACTTCACGATTCTTCTGGTCACATGAGCCTATGCACGTTGCTATAATTGTTTTGTCTTTTTGACTTTTACTGTGAGCCGTGTTTTGGTGTTGTCTCACTCACTCTCACAGGACGCTTGAAAACATGGCTCACAGTAAAAGTCACATTTTATATAGCGTAAACAGGCTAATTTCTTCTTCGAGATTCAGAACAATAGAAATCATACTCCAAACACCAAACACTCACTATGCTAGAAGTGAGTCATAGCCCAAGTAACCATAAGCATTATATCATAACACTAATTCGACCGACTACCAGCAACAGTAATGCCATATTACATTTTTTCAACAACTCCCATGCTATGTAACATAACGTTTACTCTAAAAAATGTGATGATGCATTACCATATATCTAAAACAACTCAACATTAAATACGCATTCAATGATGCATTATTGCATTATCTCAATAAATGCTTCATTGGATGGATGCCATCTTCGAACTTGACTTTGGAAATGAAAAACAAATGAGCTGGCTTCCTCTCCGATCCAGAATTGTCATCTTCATTCTTCTAAACTTTGAAATTTCCAGTAGCAGGTTTGATTCTTAAAATTTCGGGAAAAAATATGGCTGCATTATGGAGAGCCACGGGTTTATTTTTTATTTTTGTTGATTTTCAGAAGGCTGTGCTTTTTTTCCAACGATGAATCTCCATTCTCATATCTTTTTCTTTTTTTATACAGTTTAAATCTGGTCCGGGAATCAAAATTGTGAATTGTGTCGGCTTGTTGTGTAATGAACGTCGGTGTGTATGCTTCCATTTGTAGCTCGTATCGGGTTGAGGTTTTCACTGTTAAAAAGTTCGGGTATCGCTGTATCGATAGCAGCTGTCGTGTTTAGCAAGAAAAATCTAAAAATAGCTGCATGATTATTTTTTTATTTGTCGTCAATCAATAGTAGACCGTTTTGTTACAATAGTACTTACATTTTTTGTTTCACTTATATATACAGTACGCCTTAGGAAACTAACAGAGCAGATATGCATTTTTAATGTTTTGTATCGTTCGTCTTATCTAATTGAATTGAGTATTGTTTTAGTTTTGTTTTGGTCATAGTAAAGTTTACATTTTCTCCATGCTTATTGTAAGTAGCCATCATCTGATTCAGAGGTACAAATTTGGCGTAATTCGTACGATGATGGTTGTAATAAATATATTTCCCTATTTCGTAGTTACGCGACGGTATGTAAAAATTAAGTTTTACAAAAGTTCTGCTGAATCAACGCGTTGCGAAACAAGTCATTTACGAATGATACTAATGCAAATATCACGGCGCTCTTTTAATGATTGATGCTGATGAGCATGCGCGGGCTTCAAAGATGGAAGCGGAAACCTTTGTCCAACCTAATTTACGAAGTGCATACAGTAAAAATTACTTCTGCCGGATTCTCAGTCGTTCTTCATGGGTGACTGGAAAATGGTAGGCCAAACCACGCTACAATATTCAAGTATTGACCTCACATATGCAATGTACAATTTTTTATATGTGTACGGATCATGAAAATTGTAACAAAAACGTTTTATAAATCCAAACATATTATTGCTCTGTTGATGAAGTATTGTAATGCTCAATGAAAGTTAGTTTCGATCCAAGATAACTCCCTAAATCCCTTGTTCTTTTACTTTCTCAACTGGCTATTCCCTAGATTATAGTTATGTCTGGGGTGTTTTCGTTTCTTACTAAAAGCTATCGAATTACATTTCTTTACGTTCAGCTGTAAAAGACTTTTGTTGCACCAAATATAAAAATCATTTATTTCTTTCTGGAATGTCATGATATCTTCGCTGTTTCTTATTTCTAAAAATAGTTTCATGTCATCAGCGTATATAAGAAATTTAATGTTTTCGAGAATAAAGGAAATGTCATTTCCACATACAAAATGAATAAAAGAGGACCTAAGTGAGAGCCTTGGGACTCCAGAAGTGACCTTAATAGGATTTGATTTCTTCCCTTTGAATACTAACTATTTGCTGACGGTTAGTAAGATAGGATTCGAGCCATCGGAGGATTCTTGCCTCAATTCCCATTTTTCGAATTTGAACAGAAGCGTAGGTATGTCATACGATCAAAAGCCTTCTGAAGTTTGTATAAAGAGCTTCTATATGGTTACCATTGTCCAATGCTATCAGTGATAGTTGACTAATTCCAATACATTTGTGCTAGTTGATCATCCATTGAAGAATCCATGTTGCTTATTAGTCAGTCTGTTTTTGATTTGAGAAAACAGATGTTTTATTGATAATCGCTTAAAAAAGAATTAGAAATGCAGGAAATAATGCCAATCCACGATAGTTGCAAATGTCTGGTTTTTTTTCCACTTTTAAAAATAGGTATAGATAGGATTTTTTCAAAGTTTGGGGAAGATCCAGATTCCAGTGACATATTAAAAAGCCAAAATAAAGGTGTGTAAGTTCTAATGCTAGAGTTCTTCATAAATACCAGGTGGAATTCCATCAAGGGCTGAGAACCTTTGGAAACGTCTAATTTCATTCAAACAATAAAAATGTCTTGAAATTTGACTAGACTTAATCCAATGTCCCTTAAAATTATGGTGAAGAAATTGAAATATTCATAATCCTTGTGATCTTCTTCATCAAAGTGGTAAAATTACTTGGTGAAAGAATGTTGCAAATAGATTGCAAATTTCTTCCGCGTTATCTCCAACATTTGAGTTAAGATGCATTTCTAGATGGGGAAATTATCAGATTTCAGCTATAGTTTTTGACATAAGTGAAGAATTTTTTTGGATAAGACTTATTATTCAATTTCGATTATAGAATTATGCTCATCATAGCATTACTAATAGCAAGATTCAGTTCATCGCAAACCTTCAAAATATGTCAGATTATTACTGTTACCATCCACTTTTATACATTTTATGCTTTGCTTCCGATTTTTTAAAATTTTTATTTCTTTATTATACCAAAATGGGTGGCTCGCATTACCTTGTCGTCTAAATTTTTTTGAGTGGTACTTGTTCATTCTATTTCAAACAGTAATTTATAGAAAACCTCAACAGAAGTTTCCAACATTTGCTTCATTCTTAATGAATCGTTTGCCAATCAATTCCGTTAAGTTTGTGTCTTATGATATCATAATTTGCTAAATGATATTGAAAGACCTCTTCATATCATAGTCGTTGGGTTTTTCGTATTCATGAACAAATAAGGAAAACTCAATTGCTGTGTGAAAAGCTTCATTTTTCCAGTAATGGAAAAATAGGATTTACTTAAACTGAAGTTTTCCTGAATAATTGTCAGTAACAAAAACTAAATAGCAATTTTGTTGGTTCTTTACATGGTTAATTTGATTGAGCCCCAAGCCTGCAGTTTTGTCGAAAATAAGCTGCAATGTTTCACATTCTCCCCAAGACTAGAGTAGTAAGATGCACTCGTTTTCATTGTCTAGAATGAAGTCAGCACTACGTTGATTAAAATCACCGTATATGTAGAAGCTTTCACTTCTGGGGAAAGTTCAGACACATAAACTCATCAGCAGTTTAGAAAAATATGGTATATGCAACTGTGCACGAAAGGCGTTATTTGGGGGAAAATACACTGTGGCAAATACATGTATTTCAACTTGCCATGTGTACTTTCACCCATACATGTTCGAATTCCTTAACTGTAGATGTATCAATGATTTCTGAATTAAATTTGGTAGAAATAGCTATTAAAACACCCCCACCTGACTTCTTTTCAGAAATTTCCGAATTGCGGTTGTTTCTAAAAACATTATAAGAATTTCGAAGACTTCTCACTCCTAACGCTTTGATCCCAACTGGTTTCAAGTTCCCATTCTTCAATGTGAATGAGTAACCCAAAATTTTATTATGAATTTCTTTTGAATTTTTACCGCACTTTTCATACGGTTAAAATTTTGGCAACAAACTATTATTTCGGTACTTACTGTGTTTCTGTGGAGCGTTTGCAGACTCGAGTTAGTCGATAAATTAAAATTATTAACTTACCCCTCTCTGATCTAGAGATGTCGTCAAGGTTCTCGTTATCGTCGTGCGCTTCAAAATCATTATCACCTCCCCCCCCCCCCCCCCCCCTCGAGCCCCCCCCCCCCCCCCCCCCCCCCCCCCCCTCATGTGGTAGTGGATTGTGTGGATAGCCGATGGTGTTGAGATTATTGTTGTTGTTGCATTTATTGTAGAAAACAGTTGAGTGTGTACGGTTGCTATTGTTGATGTTGTTGCTGTTGTTGTTGTTGTTGTTGTTGCTGTTGGTCTGTTGTTGTTGTTGTTGTTGTTGTTGTTGTTGTTGTTGTTGTTGTTGTTGTTGTTGTTGTTGTTGTTGTTGTTGTTGTTGTTGTTGTTGTTGTTGTTGTTACTGCTATTTTTTGCTACGTTTGCTAGATACTGTTTCTGCTTCTTTTTAGCCTTTTCAGCCAATTTCTGCTGATTCAAACGACGCAATTTTCGAGCATCATATTCACTCCAATCCGCTTTCCAAACCTTCCTCATTCCCAAAAGTCGTAACCTGAGTCGTCGGTGTCATGTTTGTTGTTATGATTCCATTCTTTTGCCAGGCTGGGATTTGAATTGAGTGACGGAGTTAAATGTGCATTGGTGTGTGCTTCCCCATGTCTTGGTGGGCTTTTGTTTCCGTGGGCTCTGCTCGTCCAAGAATCCGCTCTCGCCAGAGTTGCTTGCATATTAAAACTGGCTGCCGGTTCTATGCTCAGCTGATTGAGCTGACTTATCTCATTGTTGATATTTAGCAGCTCCTTTTTTTAGATCACCTGCTAGAGTGTGCATTGTTGAAGTCATTGCTGTGTCAACTAGAGAAGTTAAATGATTTTTCAGCATCGTAGTACTTCCGGTCAAACTACTGTTTCTGTGAATGGAAGACAGCTCATTCTTTATGCTAGTGAGAATGACTTCCATACTCTCAATAGCTTCCGAAACTAAATTTGGCTTTTCCTGGTGGAGAGCAAGTCGATGCATAACCTCCGTGTTTTCACTAATTTGCTTAGCCAGGACCTTTTGTTGTTGTGTGAGAACGTTGAATTCAAATGTTGCGGTTACCAGAGTTTGGCATGAGCCACAACATGGTAGCACAAATGACGACGGATCAACAACTTTTCTGTCTTTTTTTAGGTTCCGAAGTGAGCCTCGGGGAACCGTAACACCTACACAGGCGGCGTGAAACTTGCGAGTGCATCCAATACACGTCCACATAACGGAATCGACAGACGAGTCCAATAAGCACACTTCACAATTAATTTGACTCATGTTTGAATACGGCACCGGCAAAAAGCACTCAAGAATAAAACGAAATGTAAGCAAAAATTAATAAAACAAAACGCGCGTGGTCGCGAGCGATTTAAAAGTGCGTCCAAACTGATTGACGATCAATAATACGATTGACGAATTTGTTTTACTGTAACTATACATGAACAGTATGCTTTATTGTTCAACAACAAAACTTATTATAATTTTATGGTTTTGTATTGTAATCCTATTGTAAATTTTTATTTTGGTGCCGTGAGCATGTCTGCTCATTTGCTATGTTCCCAAACCTTTCATGATGAACAAATAATAGAAATAATCTTCTTCCCTGAACTGAAAACATTGTTCGTCAGCTGATATCTTCATTCCACCTAGTGTTTTCCCAGCTAAAGATTGTACTCGAAAAAAATGCAATGCTTTTTTTTGTGTTTAACTTTTTATTGCATGTGTAAACATTTATTTCGAGTAAAACAAGTTTAGAGTGTAATGTTTACATGTGCAAAATTTCGTCACAATCTATCAAGTGGTTATCGAGATGGCTTCTAAGCAAGAAATGCTTCGACAAAAAAATATGGGTCGAGGAAAATCCAGGCCAGTCCCACAGGTGGATCGCGAAACAGTTGGGAATCGACCGTGTCCCGTGTGGTAAAATCGTTCAAGGAAAGCCAGATGATCGAGCGGCGAGCTGGCAGTGGAACGCAAGGAAGGTGAGGGGCAATCCGAACCATTCGATTCGGGACGTGGCCAAGAAGGCCAATTCTTCCGTCTGGTTCATATAGCAGACAATGAAGCAGGCCGGACTACATGTCTTCAAGGTAAGGAAGGCGCCAAACCAAATCCATAAACAGAATATAGTTGCCAAATTCCGCGCCAGGAAGCTGTACGAGTGGTTGGTGCAGCCGAAATGCATCGTTATGGACGACGAAACGTACATTAAAGCAAACGTCAAGCAGATCCCCGGCCTGGAGTCGGAAAGTCCTGCCTGAATTCTCTGGAGAAGTTCCGGAATAAAAAGGTCGACAAATTTGCCAAGTAGTACTTAGTGTGGTAGACGATCTGTGGGTGCGGCAAATTCAGCAAGCCGTATATAACGATCAGCACCATCAAAGGCCAAATATATGTATAAAGAAGAATGCCCACAAAGGTGACACTCTGTTTCGTGCCATTACGCACAACCGGTGATGGAGTGGTACGAAGCCAACGATGTTGTTCTTGTGCATATCCTCAGTGTGGTAAAGAGAGATTTAATTTTTTCCACACACTCTTCCTACCTCAACGAGAGCTCTTCTGTCTTGTGTATATTCACCCCCGTGTTTGCTTGCGAGTAGCGCATGTGAGTGTAAAAAAATGGTTTTTATTCACACAACACTCGATCGCTCTAGAGTGAGAAGAAGAGCTCTCAAATTCACAGAAGTGAATGCAGATAAATTCCCTGACGCGTGCGCCCCTGTGAGCTCACTGCCGTGGGCTCTTCTGCTAATATACAGCAGTGATTGCAAATTCGCTTTGGATGTAGCGCCAAACAAAGGAAGAAAAAAGAATGTTTATTCGTTCAAACAAAGCTGAAGGCTGCTCCACTGGAGTTGCTCTTCTAGACATAGAAAAAGCATTCGACAGTGTTTGGCATGAAGGTTTGATTGCGAAATTGAAAAAGTTCAATTTTCCGCTTTATATCATGAAATTAGTTCAAAACTACTTAACTGATAGAGCTTTGCAAGTAAATTATCAGAATTCTAAATCTGACCAATTGCCTGTTAGAGCTGGTGTTCCTCAAGGTAGCATTGGCCGATCCACCTCCACTTTCGTTCTCGAATTTTCACTGATAGCGGTTTCTGTTGGCATCGACGATGGAGCTCAGCATTTAAGATCCAATTGTGAGGCCACCAGACATGAATTACATATCGCAGGCATCGGTTGATGAAGACCTGCAGTTTTTTAGTATTCTCCGCTAATATGCACCACGTCTCGCTGGCACAGCACAGATTTCACGTTTGAGTTGAAAATTCGGATTTTGGTGCGACCTCTATATATTTCTCAAACTCGCAAAAGCAGCCCTAGCCTTCTTGATTCGTGCACCTATGTCGCTAAAACCGTGAAATTGGAAGGATTGTCCGTGTTTACATCCAACGATTTAGTCTGGTTGACGTTGATGGTGAGACCCGCCGCAGAGGAGCTTTCGACGAGGTCGTTGAGCTTGCTCTGCATATCAGAGCGCCGTTGCGCTAACAAAGTAACGTCATCAGCCAAATCGATGTCGTTGAGGTGCTCCATAGTGATAGGCTGCCAAAGCAGCTCACGGTTCGGTACACGGTCAATAGCATTTCCCATGATCTCGTCGATTACGGAGAGGAACAGTAGCGGTGATAATATGCATCCTTGCCTCACACCGACGACTACCCGTATGGGGTCGGACAAGGCTCCGTTATCCAGGACTCTGCATGTGAAAGCCTCGTACTGCGCTTCGATGAGGTTGACGATTTTATCCGGGACTTCACAGGAATCTTCACAGGATTCATCCTTGCTCCACTCAGGCGTCGTGAGATATCGTAGAGCATTCGGATATCGCCAGTGTTTGCGGCTTTCTCCCCTTCGTCGGCCAGGGAGTTCACCCACGCTCGCTTGTCCTGCCAGCAGCAGCGTTTTACTTCCTTCTCTAAAGCCGAGTACCGTTGACGGGACTCGTACTTGGCTCCTCTGGTTTTTGCCCGCTCTATCGCAGCTTTAGCTTCTCTACGCTCCTCAATCTTCCTCCATGTTTTATCGGTGGTCCACTCTTTTCGCTGTGTGCGCAGCTCACCCAGCTTACTTACACTTGTCTCGATAAAGGCATTCTTGATGGCCGTCCATTGTTCTTTCACGTTGCCACCTTTCGGAACATCTGCTGCTCGAGTCTGAAGTTCTTCAACGAACGAACAATTCACAGCTGAATCCTCTAGTCGGCGTGTGTTGAATCGCCGTCCGAGCCTCTCCTCCCGTCGCTGGATCCGTGCAATGCGCAGGCGGATCTCAACGGTTAGAAGTTGGTGGTCAGATGCGATATCGGCACTGCGTTTATTTCGGACATCAAGAAGGCTCCGTCTCCATTTTCGGCTGACGCAGATGTGGTCGATTTGATTTTCTGTACGTCCATCACGGGAAACCTACGTGATCTTGATATCACCCTTCGGGACTTTATCCACGACGGCATTAAGTGGACTGTAAAAGTTCTCCTTGTCCTGAAGCTCGACAGAATCGGTTGGCGCATAACATTGCGTTATCGTAAGCTTCCAAACCCGTGACCTTAATCTGGCCATGATTATTCTCACCACTTGATGGGCGCAGCCTGGGCCTGTGCGCTCAGTAGGAAACCAACTCCACGGTGTCGGGGAGCGTTGTAACCTCGAATACCGGAATATAATAATACCTGTCCCGATGGTAGTTTGTGTTCTCCAAAGTTTGGCCAACGGACTTCACTAAGCCCTAGGATTTTAAGCTGCATGCGTCGTGCTTCGCTGGCAAGTTGTGCCAGCTTTCCTTGCTTAAAACATTCCATTTTCCAATTCGTGTCCTTTGTTTCATGCTAAAAGTCGATGCCGTAAAATCAGTCCGTAGTCTTTCATTATTGGTTTCTATAACAATTTAACTTCGGAGACAGTAGGTGATTCATATCCCCGTGATCGGGCTGCCCTCTTAGGTGTAGCTTGCGGGGAACAGCATTTCTTATTCAGCCGCTGGATGCCAGACAGGTTAACTGCGACCTATTTTAATTCCCCATATTGTTATTAAAAAGTACCAACATCTCAATTGCAATAGAAAAATTTCCACGGATGGGCCACGCATTGATGAATCCACTGGTTTCGGTGGCTACGATGGAAACTCATCTGCCTTCCGGAAACTGGCAGCAATCTATTTCGCATTGGGGATGATTTCCGACCTGCCCATGGAACATTAGTTCATCTTCTCGGTCTCATAGTCTCAGTTATATTGAGGCCCTCCGGTCGATGAACATTGCGGCACTCATCTTACTTTCTTTCATTGGTCCCCTTACATTGCTCAATTCCAGGCAATGAGAAAGCAGACTCTCTAGCAAATGTGGGCGCACGATAAGGCGAAATTTTCGATAGAAGAATTTCATATGATGAATTGTTTGCCACTCTCTAGCAAAGGTGGGCGCACGATAAGGCGAGATTTTCGATGGAAGAATTTAACATGATGAATTGTTTGCCATTAGTACGTCATAGTTCTCTTCAAAGTTGGAAAAACGATTGAACAAGTAATTCTCTTGAGCGGTGGTTACATTCTATTATTTCAAATGATTTTTCGAGATCGTGGTTAGAAGGATTGGATGTAAGTTGGCGTTTCATTCGTGTGATGTCAAGACTTATGTCAAACCACTACTCGCTAGACGCTCATCTCAAAAGAGTTAACCTCGTCGATAGCAATATATGTAGGTGCGGAACCGGTTAAGATGACATCAATCACGCAGTTTGGTATTGCTCGGATAATGATGCCTCCAGAGCACGGCTATTGGATACCCTAGTGGTCAGAGGTAGACAACCCTCTGGGAGGTAAGAGATATTTTTGGAATCCATGAGCTTCTTTAAATGTAAGCGATCTACGAATCCACATTAATCTAGAGTCATCCACGAGTAATTGGCACCCTCTTTACAAACATAAAAAAGCAAAGCATTGTAAATAATAATATTGAATACCGGCTCCGCAAAGTGTTAAACACGCCTGAGCCTCCCAAATGAACGAACTTATTTGAAACTATATCAATAACAACAAATTAAGCAAGTGATTCTTTGTTGAACTTAAAAAAATAGTTTTAATTTGAAAATGAGAAGAATGATTAGTAATTTCCATTTAATTCCAACTATAGGGTACGGGACGGGTTTTAAGCAGTCTAGTCAGCCCCTGAGACATTTGATGAAGCTGTATGTAATCTATAATTAGAACTGCCAATATTTAGACATTAATCCCTCTGCTTACGTCTGGTCTATCGGAACATACCTTCAGCAACGAGCATTAGGCTCAGAAAATTTCATAGCCATGGCATAAAGTTCCCAATTGCAGGGACTTCTTAAACACATGCGGATTGCTTTCCGATTAAAAAAATGTTTTCTTCAGCTCCTCAATCTGTACATAAACTAACAATATTGTATGAGTGCGATTCTGTGCATGTGTGCGAAGGCGAAATGAAATAGGCCAGTTGACGATTTGCTGCAAACGTCAATTTCCTCAACCCGCTCCTTCGTTTTACCCATCCGCTCTCGAAAACAATCAACCAAAACATGTCGATTGCTACGACCACAAACTTGTCTCCTAGCAGGTTTGAGACAGACGTACCCGAGCAAACTTTTAGTTTGTCATTGATTTTTAGATTGGCAATGTGTATTTCTTATTTCATTTACTCTCACGCAAATGTTAGCCAAAGCGACTGTGACGACAAACGGGATGCTTCGTTTAAAAATAAACAAATGCAAGAGACAGCAGGCTTCACGTTACATTACCGGTGCGCTATATCCATGGTTAACAAAGAAGGGAGGAAACATGGGCTCTCTCAAAAGCAACAGTGATGCCATAGCTGCAGCTCAAAAGCGAAGCATTATTTATCGTTGAGTACTATTGGACAGCTCCAAAACATATTTTTTATTGCAAATGATAGTGCCAGATGATGGACAATATAATCATAAGCATAGATCAACCTCCAACGACTGGAAGAAACATGAAATAAATAGCAATTTCAGATCATCTAAATATGTAATAAATTTAACTCAATGTTCAACACCACATTCTGGCAACAAGCCTAGTTGTGGGAGAGAGCTGATGAAGACATGCTCTCCAGTACACGCGATGCAAATGCAAAATACACAAAGGCAAAATTTGAGCGAACTTCTTCAGCAGGTCAGAAACTGATGGTTTCTAGATGATGTATTTTAAATCTTCAAAATAACAGTAATAAATTGGTAATCAATCATGATTCATAATTCGAATCATTGGCCCAATAGATAAAGCTTATGATCGTATCATTAAAAAGGAAATAATTTGGAAAATGTAGGAGTTATAGACCTATTTCCTAACAACTGATTAAAATAGTGACCCCTGATTAAGCCGTTCCCTACCCTACTTTTAAGAAAAAATACGGATAAAATTATTCGTCACGGTTTCGAAGGAATTCTCGAATTTTTCCGGTAACACGGCTCATTAGGCGGCGCACACCTTCTTCGTCCATCGTTTTAGCTATCTTATTCCACCAGGTCTTCATCTGATTGATGTCTTTGACAACCTTTCCCTTTGCCTTGAGTCTCCTCTTCATGATTGCCCAGTATTTCTCAATAGGGCGGAACTGGGGGCAGTTGGGTGGGTTAAGGTTTTTCGGAACAACTTGGACCCCTTTCTCTGCATACCATTCTTGAACGACTTTGCTGTAATGACAGCTTGCCAAATCTGGCCAAAACATTACGAGATGGTCGTGGGATCGAATGAACGGCAAAATTCGTTTTTGGAGACACTCTTTTTGGTATAGTTCCGACGTCATTGTCTTATTTGTAACGAAAACTTTCGTTTTTTTGCCACAGCTGCAAATGCCCTGCCAAATCATGAATTTTCGTGCAAATTTGTCGGCAAAAACAAATTTAAATTTGGCTGGAACATCCCCCCGAGCCGTTGCCAAGTAAAATTTTTGACCTGGGATTTGCCCGAAGTCAGCCTTGACATAGGTTTCATCGTCCATCAGAAGACACCCGTCGAACTTGGTCAGCACCTGGTCGTATAGCTTCCGAGCATGGATTTTGGCCACACTATTCTGTTTTATGGTCCGATTTGGCTGTTTGCTAGCTCGATACGACTTGATTCCTTCCCGGAGTCGAGTTCTCCTCACGGTACTATGGGCAGCACCGAATTTTCTGGCCAAATCACGGGATTCCTCTTAATCGTCTTCAAAATCTTACCACGCAGTTTCCGGTCGACAGTTCCACTCCGACGATTGGTTTGAGGCTTCCAAATCGTCGTCAATGTTTCCTTATACCGTTTGATAACGCGCCATACGGTATTTCTGGGCAATTTCAGCTGTTTAGCTAGCCTAGATGCAGACCACAATGGATTTTCCAAATAACTGTGCACAATTTTTTCCCTTCTTTCGGCTTCCATGATTGTTTACAAAGTACAGTCGATTTGTGGAATATCAAAAATACATACGTGAAGCTGACAAAATTCCCGACACGTGGGCGCCAAGAACTTCCAAATTCGTCCACCAGGAGTGCCACAATATGAGCAAAAGTTTGTTCCAATTCTAAATGAAGCAAGCCTTAGCATCCAAAGTTGAATTAAAGCTTAATCGAATGTTGAATGAATCAGCTCAAATCTTTTGTTAGGATCACACGGCTCTCTCTAATACCCTTGGAGAAGATTTATCTAAAGTAAATGTTTCTTCAGCAAAGCAACTCACGCTTCGATTTTAGTAAGGTTACTTATCTGCACAGAAAAAAAATCTGAATTTTCATTGCGATGTAAATATTAGAGCATGTGAAATTGTATTTCATTCGACACGAAGCAGCAACTTGCATAAAATAGTTCTAACAAAGATGAGCTTTTGCATACAACATTTTTGATAATGTATGGAATGTACCAGAACATTACACGACTTATAATTTAAATTTGTAAGGTTTGTGACGCTCCATTTATGTGCATGATATTGAACAGAAATTCACTCTAATTTTTCGAGCTGTGTGAAGATTCGTTTCTATGACATGATTCCTTTCGTTTCTATAAACGTTTAAATGTTAACTGAATTTTGGGTATCTCATGTTCAAACTATTAAAAATGACCTTTAAAATTTAAACTCAATATATTTCAATTTGAATCTGCAATCCAAGAATTTTCAATACCTTGTTTTACAGAGAAAAGTATTATACGCTTATCATCTCCTTAGCACTCATTGTACAGATTCATCTGAGCGTAAATCAAATTACTGTTAAATCGAACTGAAAAAAAAAAATGGAAATTGAAAACCCAGTCATGCGAAATCCCAGGACGCATGTGTCATTTCCCAACCTCTATGTACGGCCAGTTCGCTTCAGAATGCCTTCGCCTACAGACACGCTTTCGGCGGAAGCTCTGGATCAACAGTTTGAATCCATTATAAGCTCCATTGACAAACTGGAACTATCGGATTTGGAGATCTACAATGCCTTCGGTCCTCTCAGGTGGCACTTGTTCCGCTGCAAGTGGATCATAAGGGCAAAAGTAGCTGCAGTGATTGCAATTATTGCATTAGCTGTGTACTACATTCCTGTGCTGAATTGGAATGCTACTGCCGTTGGTAGACTTGCTATGATCCAATTATTACCATATTGGAATTGGATTCCTCTTTACAAAGAACGTTGTTTGATAAAAGATTTTCCTGCATTAATGGGGGATAAAGGTTATTCTCGTTCAAGACTTCTGCTCTCATTAGACGACTGTGCGGTGTGCGAAAGTGTCGGTGAGTTTAAAAAAAGTGATGTGATATCCTGATATTGAAACAATTAATCTCATTCATTTCCTCCTTTATTACAGAATCTGTGACAAAACTTGAGGCAATTTCTTTCGACTATTTGAACGAACATACTTTAATCAGATGCTTACCAGTTGTTGTTGTCGACTCTCATATTCAGTGGGAGAACAGATCCTGGAAAAACGTGACAAGTTTCGTTGAAGCAATAGAACCATTAGTGCTAGCCCAACCATGCAACGTGCAAACAAATTTAATATTCGGACCCCTTTATTCTGGGAAATCAAAAAACACTTTGGCGGATCTTTATGAAATGCTCATCAATGTGCAACGTAACGATTCATGGTTTCTACATTTTCGGAATTGTGAGCTAACAACGGTTAAGCAAACCCGTCTGCTGATTGAAAAACCATACTTTTACCCACCGCATCTGGAGATGCCGTATACTACCTGGATACTGATGTCAAACAATTATCGAACGAAATCACTGAAAAAATTGAAAATGCAAGGTCTGATTGTCATCATGCAGTTGAAGGAAGGGCTACGAGTTGTTTTGAGAGCCAAAGAAGAATGCGATCGAGTTTGCAAAGAGCTAGTGGTGGATTTAAATGAAGGAGAATCTCTGTTATATTCAACAAAGCTCTGGGAGATGGAATATTTACCATCTGCTAGAAATGGAACTACGATTACTTTTGTGACAGAAACGTTTCAGAAGTAAATAGTTCAATTCATATTTAATATTAAATATTTCGTCTTGTGCATCATGTTTTGGGAACAGTTTAAGGTGATCCCAATGACGTTGAGTTCGAGGAATAAATAAAATTCATATTCAAAATTGCATTCACCATAGTATTATTTTGTTGATGTGTCAACATAATCTGGTTGAAAGACTTTCTAGTTCACTTTTGTTTTTTTTTAATCTTTGTTCTTCATAATGAACAACTGATAAGAACTGTATTTCTGAATCAAAACAATATACTAATTTCATTGAAGAAGTTTTTAACACAAATCTCTACTCGCAAATTACCAAAAACTTTAGAGTTTTCCTACGAATAAACTTGTCGCCTACAAGAAACTTCTCGAAACTATTCCGTTAAAGTTAAAGTTCCTGTCCACGTTAAATATTGGACAATAAAATAATGTCAGCAAAAAAAAAAAAAAAAAAAATCGAGACATTATTCAACAAAACCGTTTTATTTCAGTATATACTTACCTTACCAATCAGACCTAGGCCGGGGTGGCCTCTGCTGTATACAGAAGTTGCTTTCATTCTATTCGGTCCATGCCCAAAAAAACATCAGTGTCGAAGAACCACTTGTTCAAACAAATTTGGAGAAGTTATTCGGCTTTCTGGAAAAAAAGATGCACAACTTCTTCAAATTTGTTTGAACAAACAGTTATTCAGCATTGATGTTTGTTGGGTGGCTGCATTTCGCCAGCCTCGTAGTCTACGAAGGATTCGGAGGTCGCCTTCTACCTGATCGATCCACCTTGATCGTTATGTGCCTTTTCTTCTTGTGCCTGTTCGTTCGTTTTCGAGAATAATTTTAACTGGGCTGTTGTCCGACATTATTAAAACATGCTCAGCTCACCATAGTCCGATGAAACCGATCTTAGCGGTGTGTACGATGGGAGGTTCATCCAGCAACTGATGGAATTCGTGGTTCGTGGGTTATTCATTTATATCAGTTATATACAGCTTATATATGCAGTAAAAACAGTTGATTGAGATGTTAATCCTTCTTTCTGTAAAATACTCGTATTTTCTGTGGTACACGCGCCATCAGAATCCGTCCAGTATCTTCAGATACGATAGCGATGGTGGTTCTTCATCTTCTCTTGAAATAGTCGATCCCATTTGCCATCTCAGATTTTTCGGTTAATCAGAGCCCAGTATTTTTCTATAGGGTGAAGTTCTGGACAGTTAGGTGTATTGGTTATTTTTGGATCTTATTTGACCTCTTGTGCCTTATACCATTCCAGGATAGATTTTGCATAGTGACAAGAGTCCAAACTAAGCCAAAACAGAGCTCGAGAGTCGTGACTTCTTGTAAAGGGTAGCAACCACTTTTGCAGACATTTTTTCTCGTACCCATTCTTTTTATAGTGGCAATAGAGACGATACTTTTAGATTTTCGACCACAGCTACATATGGCATACCAAAACAAATACTTCTTGGGAATTTAGGACATTTTCTTTGTCCGGAAATGCTTGGCAACGGCGTTTCTTTTCATTGCGATATAAAAAGCCAGACTCGGAAGATGTTGAAAGTCTTCGAGCATATAGGTTTCATCGTCCATTATGGTACAACATTTTTTTTGCAAAAATTTAGGCTAAAGCTTTGCAGCATGACTTTTTGCAGTGAAATTTTGCCTGCCATCACGGTTGGGCACTTTTTTTACTTTATACTATACGCCTTCATTCATGCCTTTGCTTTAAGTTTTGCACACATGATTTTGATTTTCCAACTTGCGAGCCACATTCCGCACAGAAAGGTTGAGATTTTTCTCAATAATGGCACCACCTTCTTGTTCATTTGGTGGAAACATAATTTTCAGTTGGTTTCCTTCCCTTCCAGTACACAATCAAGCGCTGATCAATCATTTTGCAATCACTAAACATGGTTCTTTTTGGCAGTTCTAATTTGTTGACCATTTTACCAAATGGAATAAGAATCCAAACATGTTGTGCCACGAAATAAAGTTTCAGCTGTCAGTAAGCTGTCAGCTTGAAACGTTTCAGCGACCCGTGAAATAATTCGAAAAACTACACTGAAAGAAAAGTATCCGAAATTTAACGTGGACAGGCTTTATTGATGTCACCAGAAGGTTGCAGTAATTTGTATAAAAATGGCTTTTTTCTACTCAGAGCAGCTCTGAAATGTTGAAATATGTTTTGCAAACTTTGGAGAAACACGGGGAGTCACACCAAATGATGTTTACAGTTCATAAAGTAAGAAATTCAGAAAACTTCGTTGAATTAGTTCAAAGATCGTCGGAGGAGAGATTCAGAGAACTTCCAAATAGAACCCGAGTAACAACATTCAGTCAGTAAAATAAGTTTCACTGAAATAAGACTGAAGTAAGCCATACAGAAGTTTTCACAACATATTTCTTACAACATACTAGGGATACGTAAAGAGGCTTTGATGAGAAGTTTTGTAGTTCTAAGAAAGGTTGACAGACATTGTGAAAGTTCAGATATCTTCATACAGGATAACTTCATTCCATAAAACTCCGAAAGTAGTTCATAAAACTCCGAAAGTGAGCTTTCACCTTGGACATCAACTGATGAGACGCATAAAGGAGTCCAGAGTACTTCCCATAGGAGCCTCAGCATCACTTTAAACTGAAATATCGGATAACTTCATTATCAAACCGATTCTCGGCAACACTAGGTGCACAAACGTTAACCAAACTTCAACCGACCTCAGCTGCCTATCATGCCGAAATATCATGTTAGCAGTGCTGTAAGCCGAGGCTCAGCTTTTTATCTGTCAACCGCCATGCGCCATATTGTTTTCATTTGCAAGTAGAGTAGTCGTATGTTGTTTGTATAACGGTGAATAAACGGTGAAAATGGAGCAATTTTTCGATAAAATGCAGCAGGAGGATGTAAGACTGCACGATATTTTTAGTAAGTACAAATTAATTTACTTATCTGTTCCAATTAGCTTGAAAAGTCGAGCATAGTATGTCGAGAAGTAGTTGGAGGCTATGTGGAAGAGCTGCAGTGGCATTTTAATAACCACATCCCGAATCAACATTTTGATCCGGATAGAGTTCCAAAATGCCGATCAAGGTACAGCCATTTCAAATCACTGAAAAGGCACATTGTTCAGCGACACCCTCATCCACTTCCACCGGTATTGGACAGTTTAGAAAAAGTTAAAATTCAATGTATATAAAAATAAACCGTGTATTTTAGTCAAAGCATCAACTAAAGACGAAAAAATCTACTCTTAACTAATTTTTCCGTGATCCGTTTGCCGTGGGTGTTATCAAAATACAATTCGGTCAAAAAACGTCATAAAGTACGTTGAATAATAATAAAATAATGTAGCCTATGTCAAAATTGTCAGTTATTATAGTACACTAAGGTCTTTTTACACGGAGGATACGTTCCAATTTTAATATGAAACCACGTAAAAAAAGACTAAATAAAGTCGAATCAATTTACATGCATAAACATTTTAAATTGCTTCGATTTTGTATGCATGTATTGCCTTTTCATGCAATGGACAAGATGCAGTTTTTAATATTTTGAGCATTTACACAGACATTTGTGATTTTTTTTAAAACTGCCGTATGATTACTTTTTACCCAAAACGATAAATGTGATTCGAATTGGGTCGATAATTTGTTCCATTCTAGAGTTATCGCTGAAAACAAACCGCGTAAAAAGAACCGTGTAAAAAAGACCTTAGTGTATTTCACTAAAGAATTTCAACTTCGGCAGACAGAGCCATCTATATAAACGTCGAGGAGTCAGGCTCGCACCACCTTCCCTCGACAAACCCCTCCCTTGTCCCTGTCACCGTGTAATGCATTTGGTATTGCCTAAAGGGTGATAAGGTCAAAATTTGGACAAGGGAAAACGCGTGTAAATCGGTGAAATCATTTATTTAAAAAATCAAATTAAATTTCTGTTTTCAAGTTCAATTAGTATAAAATTCAGGAAAAATATTCAGTTAGGCTTCCGCTTTTCCAAATCCGAATTGCCGGGCCTTACGCTTGACCCCTGCCATCAGATTTTGTACAGCCACCTTGTCCACCTTCTTCGCCGCAGAAAGCCAGTTTGCCTTGAACTGCTGCTCGTCCTTAGCAGTTTTTTTGGTCTTCTTTAGGTTCCGCTTGACAATAGCCCAGTATTTCGCAATTGGGCGGAGCTCTGGCGTGTTGGGAGGGTTCTTGTCCTTGGGAACCACCTGCACGTTGTGGGCGGCGTACCACTCCATGGCCTTTTTACCGTAATGGCAAGATGCCAAATCCGGCCAAAACAGTACGGAACAACCGTGTTTCTTCAGGAAAGGCAGCAGACGTTTATTCAAACACTCTTTCACGTAAATTTCTTGGTTGACAGTCCCGGAAGCTATGAAAATGCTGCTTTTCAAGCCACAGGTACAGATGGCTTGCCAAACCAGATAATTCTTTGCGAACTTTGACAGTTTCGTGTGCTTGAAAATATCTGCTACCTTTCCCCTTCCTTTTGCAGTATAAAACTCCTGTCCCGGAAGCTGCTTGTAGTCGGCTTTGACGTAGGTTTCGTCGTCCATTACCACGCAGTCAAACTTCGTCAGCATCGTCGTGTACAGCCTCCGGGATCGCGCTTTGGCCGTCGTATTTTGTTTATCATCGCGATTTGGAGTCACTACCTTCTTGTAAGTCAATAGTCCGGCTCGTTTTTTGGCTCGATGCACGGTTGTAGACGATACACCCAGCTTATTTGCGGCATCTCGGAGAGATAGGTTAGGGTTTCGCTTGAAACTACCGGCAACTCTCTTTGTCGTCTCAGCGGCTTCCGGTTTTCGATTTCCCCCCGATCCAGACTTCCTGGCTGTTGACAAACGTTCCCCAAACACTTTAATTACATTTGTAACGGTTGATTTGGCAACTTTTAGCGATTTTGCCAACTTTGCGTGCGAGTAGCTCGGATTTTCGGATTTGCGCGAGCAAAATTTTGATACGCTGCTCTTCTTGCTTGGACGGCATTTTGACAACTGAAGAGTGAATTCCAAAATCAAAATAGGAGCAACATTCTACACACACACACCTTCAAAATGAGCGGTGTTCAGGTTTTTTAAATGCAAAATTGAAAGAAATACGTCAAGTTGATATTGACCAAATTTTGACCGTATCGCCCTTTACATACATTACATACATTTATTGGCACTACATTAATTACATTGATATAACCTCGTCAACAATTCTACGCCAATTCACCCGGTTCATGGCTGCTTTTCTCCATCCTCGGTTGCGCCCCACGCTCTCCAAGTCTTGGTTTACCTGATCCGTCCATCTAGCTCGCTCTACTCCACGCCTTCTTGTACCAGACGGATTCGACGCAAACACCATATTTGCAGGGTATTGCCTATCGGCACAGAGAACAGACGTTCATCTTCGGTCTGCTACTTGTGTAAAACTTTAAACTGACATTTCAAATGTATGTCGTTATACTTCTGGTAGGCGGCGCTGCAGTTGTGCGATAACTGTCATGTAAATGTTTATCAATAAAAAGCCTAGCACATAACCTGAAATAATTGTTTATTTTTCTCTGAACTTGCTTCTTATACCGGCTGTCCGTATTAACTTTTACACACATTTTTGAAGAAAAGGTATATGGACATCAATGTCTGTTCTTTGTGCTATAGGCATGAAATATTCAATATTTCGATGAACTAGATGTTCACAATCTGAAATATTTACACACAATATACTGAAATCTCGGTTAACCTCATTTCTGTTTGTTTCGAATTTTAATCGATTTATCAGTTTGCTCATGCCGAGATTCTGAGTTAACTATAATTCTAAGTGTGTATGTCAGTGCAATTTTTGCACGAGTATGATCAGTAAAGACTGTACTCGTAAAATGAGACACAGAAAAGTGGTCGCCAAAAAATCATTTTTGGTTGAATATTTGTCAAACATTCAGGGAATCAAATTAAACATTATGATTAGGTTTTTATTTCATTGGTTTACTAGATCTCTTCTTCATAACCGAAAGCCCGCACTTTGCCCTTGGCACCACTCATAAGGTTTTGGACAATAGTTAGGCCGTCTTCTTGTGATACTTTTACCCACTGTGTCATCAAAACCAGCTCGTTCTCGAATAATTTAGGTGTTTTACGAAGTTTGAAGGCTTGGAGATACCTTTACGGGTGAACGTGAGGTGATCGAAAGGTGGAAGCAGGCTTACAAAGAACACCTGAGGCGGAACATCAAGACAGCACGAGAAATGACTTCATCGGAGCAACGGAAGAGGGATGTGCCATCTCTCACGATAAGCGAAGTTATGGATGCCATCAAACATCTTAAGAACAACAAGGCAGCTGTGAAAACAGTATCGGCCCGGATAAGGTGGCAAATTGTCGACATCAACTGATAGTCATGATCTGATATACAGATCAGCTACCGGAGGAGAGAAAAGAGTGAGTTATTTGCCCAATATACAAAAAGGGGGACAAGTTGGAATGTGAGAAGCGACCGAGCGATCACTATTCTAAACGCGGCCTACAATGTGATTTCGCAGATCATCTTCCGCAGTCTGTCGTCCTATGCAAGCAAATTTGTTGGAAGTTATCATGCCGGTTCTGTTGATGGGCGATCGACAACAGACCAAATCTTTAGCAAAAATCTAGTTCCTTTGCACACCCTATTCATCTATTTCAAGGCCACATACAATACTTTTGGTCATGAAGAGCTATGGAAGATTATGGAAGAGAGCGGTTTTCCCGGGAAACTGACAGTGCTGTGTGAAGATATCGGCTGCGTTATCGGACTCGCTTGAAACACGCAAAGGACATTGGCAAGGCAAAGGTCTTTCCTGCCTCCTGTTCAACATTGTGGTGGAAGGAGTTATGAAGCGGGCGGGCTTTAACAAGCGGGGCACGATGTTCATTAAATCCAGTCAAATCATTTGCTTCGCTGACGACGTGGACATTATCAGAAGAACGTGCCAGGTGGTTACTGAGCAGTTCACCAGGCTGCAGCATGAAAATCCAACCATTTCGATTAGGGTTTGTATACCGAGAGTTCCGAATCCGGAAATACTGGTTTTAACGACCGAATTTTCAGTATTGAAATACCGGTACTGGCTTTAGACAATATTGAATATCTAATATTTTTTTAGATCTCTCCCCCTTGACGCAGTGCTTGCTCGTCCAGCCGCGAGGGATAATATTTTATTTTACACAATAAGGTGTGGCCCATTTAGTATTGGAAGAAACATGTTTGATTCTTACAGCGACCCTAGTTGTAGGATTTGTAAACTATGACATTTTATGTGTTCCATATAACAATAACAACATCAGAAGTTTTTTTTCGCGGTGCAGTTCGAACGTGTTTCATAGAAATACAAAATGGAAAAAGAAAGAAGAAAAATAATTGTGCGCAATCATTTGAAAAACCTTCACGGTCTGGGCCAAAACATGCTAAAGTGTTGGGTTTTCCCCGAAATACCGTGTTTTGAAAAAATACAGAAAAACTTTGTCGACGGATCGCAAGTCTCAAAGTAAGCGTCGGGAGGGTACTGTCAACCGTCAACTGCGGAACTAAGTCATCAAGAACATTAAGGCAAACCCCAACATCTCAGACCGCGATTTGGCCAAAAAGTTTCGCGACGCACGCAGTGCCGTGCAACGGATTCGTCTCCGGGAAGGCTTCAAGTCATACTGTGCCTGTAGACAACCAATGTAAAGGCCGATTTCAAACAGCTACCGGGACAAAAATGTTACTTGGCTACGGCTCGGGGAGATGTTCCTGCCAAATTCAAGTATGTGTTTGCAGATAAATTTGCACGTAAAAACATGATTTGACAAGGCATCTGTAGCTGCGGTAGAAAGATCAAGGTTTTCCTCACTGATAATACATTGACTTCAGAGCTTTACAGAACGGAATGTCTCCAAAAGCGAATATTGCCATTCATCAGATCTCATGATGAACCTGTCATGTTTTGGCCAGATCTTGCAAGCTGTCATTACAGTAGAACAGTGCTACAGTGATATGAAACCAACGGGATTCAGTTTATACCGAAAGAACTCAACCCACCAAACTGTCTCCAGCTCAGACCGATAGAGAGATTTTGGGCTATTATGAAGGGGAAGCTGAATTTGAATTACAGTGTCGTCAAAAGCATCAATGAATTGTGAACCAAGTGGAATAAGATTGCCAAAACGATGGATGAGAATAATGTGCGCCGTTCAATGAAACGTGTTCCGGGAAAATTCCACAAATTTCTTCGAAATCGAGATGATTTTTTTTTTTGTATTTTTTCTCTAAAGTTCACATAAAGTCGAACATTTTAGTTAAAACAGAATACTATTTTGTTAGTGTTTATCCGAAATATGCACCAGCTGGGCCACACCTTATGCAAGTCCGAGGACATCCGGCAAGGATTACCGGCTCGATGATGCAACGTTATTCCAAAGACGCCCAGAGGAGAAAAGCAAATGTTGAAATCACGCTGCAATTTTGTGATCGAGGAACATCGGAAGCAATACCATGAGCCAAGCCCAAAACCGAAAGCAAAGTCTCACATTTGACGAGTGGACTTCGGTAAGGAACCGTCGTTATATGAGCTTAAACGTGTATGATTCAAATCTCATGTGGAATTTGAGGCTCGTGTGAATGTGAGGATCGATTAATGCTGAACAGTGCATAAAATTATTGGAGCAGAAGTTATCAGAATTCGGTTTGGTGCTTTCCAAAGACATCATGGGCCAAACGACCCGATGGAGCACTTGTCATGAAAAAAGTGGGAAGATTGACATCAGTAGACCATCAAGTGTGCCTGGCTCATGGCATTCACCTTGCAGTAACAAGTGTTACCAGAAACCGTCTTCATATACAGACGATTATTATTAAGCTATATTTATGCTACTTTTCAATGTTCTAGAAAACATTACTTACGCATTTTTATTTGCAGATGCAGGTTCCAATGCATCCTCTGACGACAAAAATAGAGATCCTCGTTGAAGCCTCGTTGTGTAGGTGCATACCATGTGCATTCTGTGTTTTGGTATTGGTGTCAGCTTTAGCCTCATATATAGGCTAACCGACGCGTGCGGTGGCGACTTACTGTCATTTGTTGTTTGTTTACCGCGCACAATGAAGAAGTACCGTGACGGCGAAGTAAATTTGTTTGCGAGAGGTGAGCGACTCGGTGATATTCATCTATACCACCATCCGTAGGTACCGGGAAACGGGCTCGGCCAAGGACCGTGTGAGATCCAGACGGCCGCGTTCGGCGAGGACGCCAGTAGCCATCAAGGTGGTGAGGGAGCGGGTTCGTCGAAAAAAAAAACCGCTTGATCCGGAATACCGCCGCTGACCTGGATGTGTCGATCGGGACTTTCACGGCACGCAGGTCAGGAGTTCGTGTTTTCTGATGAGAAACTCTTTGTCTTGCAATAGCCGCACATGTCCAAAATGATCGGCTGTGGGCGCCGACATTGGCACGCACAACCCTCCCCCCCCCTCCCATACAAGCATCTAGAGCGCCGCGTCGGTGATGGTTTGGGCCCGTATACAGGCGTGAGAAGCTTCCACTGATGTTTATAGAGAAAAACGTGAAAATCAACGCCGCGTACAATAAGACCGAGGTTCTGGAGAAGGTTTTGGCCCCGACACTTCGGGACCTTAACGGGAAGGATCATTTCGTCTTTCAAGTGGACACGGCGCATCGGTTCACACGGCGAATATCGTCCAAGCGTGGTGTCGGGAGAATTTGACAGATTTCCTCGATAAGACTTTGTGGCCGCCCAGCTCCCTGGACCTTAATCCCTTGAACTTTAATGTATGATCGTACATGCTGGCCAAGCATAGCGAACATCAAGTGAGCACTATGGATATGGACCAATTTAAGAACGCACATTTGCAAGATCTGGGACAATAGGCCGAGGGACCAGGTGCGTAACGCGTGTGATTTTTTTGAGAAATGTCTCAAACTACTCGTCATACAGCACCGGGGGCGGTGTTGGCAAAAAACCAAGTCTGATCTCTGACTGCAACACTAGATGAAATAGTTTGCATGCCATGCTTAAGAGGTTTTATGAGATCACGAATGCGGTGCAAAAGCGATGATCGACCTTAAAGAATAAGTGAAGCTGAGCTTATTGACAGACGATGACATGGCATAAGTTAGAGAAATGATTGAAGCGTTAGACCCTGTAAAGGCAGCTGTAGAGCAGTTGTGCAGACAACACTGCACATTATATGAAGCAGATATTGCTCTTCATTTCATGCTCAACAAGCTTTCTTCCCAAAACACCGACATTGCCAACGAACTTTTCGAAGCTTTGAAAGAGCGGATTAAAGAAAGACGGTTTGAATTCGCTGATCTTTTCGCCTTTTTGTCTGCAAGAATGACGATGAGTAACAATTTTGGAATATTTTTCAGAAAAGCGTGGAGTGTTTTGATAAAGCAGGTGGATGACTTGTTCAAACGACTGAACGCTTGTAACGAGATTGATGAAACTGTTGATGATCGCCAAACGATGATAATAAACTAGAAGATAACGACGATAATCTGACCATGAAGGAGAAATTCGAAAAAATACTTCAGCAGCTTAAGGCAGCTCCTGCTTCAACGAGCGCGATTACACTTGGATTCCTAAAAACTCTGAAAATGAATTTGCCTATTTCGAAACTGAACCGCAAGTATTTGATTATGCCTTTCGAAGCACTGAGTACTGTTCGACCTACATCAGTTGATTCCCAGAGAGCATTTTCAGTGTCTGGAAAATTTGCTACTCAAATTCGGTCGCGCCAATTGACAGACTTTCAAATCTCAAGGCGGACAAGTAGCACCTTCAACATACGATTCACCAAAACTAACGAAAACGAGCTGTAATTTTAAAATGGCAGTTACAGAAATTTACACACGGAGGGCTTGGATGTCTGTTCTCTGCGATAATACTTTGAACGTACTGTGCATTCTGAAGGCCTTCTTCTTTCACCAATGACTGTGTCAAGAATAAGGATAAAGGCGTTACTAAATACATAAAGGATGGAACAGTCAAAACCTGGTCGACTCAAATATGAACTAGATTTTTTAATCGTGCATTTGTGAAACTTGAACACCCCTCGTTTTGTAGGTGTATGCGCACGGAATGTTGACTCTATTTTTTGTTTGCCGCTTTCTATTCAGTTGTCAAAATTGCGTCGAAGCGAGAAAATCCAAATTATTCCCATGCCGACTTGGCAAAATCACTAAATATTGCCAAATCAACCGTTACGAATGTTATAAAAGTATGCGAAGAATGTCTGACGACTGCCAGGAAGTCGTGATCAGGAAGAAACTGAAACCAGGAAGCCACAGCGACCGGGAGAATAGTGGTCATCATTTTTAAACGCAATCCCAATCTTTCCATCAGAGATATCGGAAACAAATTGGGAAAGCTCCACACAACAGTGCAAAGAGCAAAGAAACGAGCCGGACTATCAACATATAAGGCTACAGTGACACCAAATCGAGATGATAAGCAAAACACCACGGCCAAAGGAAGAGCGCGTAAGTTGGACACGAGTTTGTTGACCATGTTTAATAGCGTCGTAATGGACGATGACATACGTCAAGGCTGATTTCAAGCAGCTTCCAGGTCAAGAGTTTTATACGGCTACCGGATAAGGAAAGGTTCAAGAAAAGTTTAAGTAGTAAAAAAAGGTCAAAGTTCCCGAACAAATACTTGGTTTGGCAGGCCATAAGCACCTGTGGGCTAAAAAGCGAAAGTTGCGTGACAGCTGGCACTGTCAACCAAGATATTTATGTAAAGGAATGCTTGCAAAAATGCTTCAAGAAACAAAGT
The DNA here is from genome assembly GCA_024533555.2 of Aedes koreicus. Classification (NCBI taxonomy): domain Eukaryota; kingdom Metazoa; phylum Arthropoda; class Insecta; order Diptera; family Culicidae; genus Aedes; species Aedes koreicus. Next base: position 385,398 of record JAHHFK020003095.1, on the reverse strand, counting down.
TGTTTTGTGCTGTTTTGGCCAGACCTCACTTCCTGCACAACGGAAAAATGGCATAGGAATGGTATAGCGCCAATAGTGGGCAAATCGTATCAAGGAGAAAAACCCTCCAAACTCACCGGAACTGCGCCCAATCGAAAAATATTGGGCAATCGGAAAGAGAAACCTTAAGAGAACTCAAAAAACAGTTCATGGTAAATTGGCGTTCAGCATCCAATAAGGTGGATATAACAGCGGTACAAACCTTGATTGAAGGTGTGAAACGTAATACCCGACAGGGCGCATTTGGAAAATCGAAAGCCTTGTCAAATAATTTTCTTGTGTTTTGTTGACGATGAACTTCAAAAAGAAATAAAGATTGATCTTTTATATGAGATGAATTCGAGGTGGTAGATGAGTCTGTGTACCTCGGATCATTGATGACGTAGAATAACAACGACAGCAGACAAATTAGGAGACGTAGAATAGTCGGGCGTCATGGTTACTATGGACTCCACAAGACCCTAAGGTCTGGTAAATTTCACCCCCATACAAAGTGTACCATGTACAAGACGCTGATAAGACCGGTAGTTCTCTACGGGCACGGAACGTGTGCAATGTTCGAGGAGCACCTGCAAGCATAGGAGTTTTCGAACGACGTGTGCTTAGATCTTTGGTGGTGTATGTGAATACAGCGGAGGAGAAGAATGAACCTCCAGCTGGCGCAACTCTATGGCGAGCCCCGAATCCAGAGTCACTAAAGCTGGAAGAGTACAATGAGCGGGACACGTTATCAGGATGTCAGACAACTATCTCAAATGGTATGGAATCCAGCCAGTACAAGACGCATGGGAGTGTAGAGGGCTAGGTGGTTAGACCAAGTGGTGCAGGACCTAGGAAGTGTGGGTCGCTCGAGAAACTGGTGAAAAGTAAACCTAAACCGAGTTCTTTGCGGAACATTGTGGCGCAGTCCTGAAGGGGCATTTGACTAGCAAAAGTTAAGTTAGTATGATAATCATCCAATAAACGCACCAGAGGAACTAATAAACATTTTTCATTAGTAGAAACACAGAAGTGAAAACAGTCCACAAATGTCACTCCCACTAGAGTGTCAAGACGCGATCAACGTTGGTAGTGCACTTTGAAACAAGGATTCGCTGGAAACTTGTACAAACTTGTAAAATCGACTCTATTTTCTGTTCCACCATGCGATTGGTTTAATCGCGAAGTGGTTTAGAGTCAAGGTATCGTGAGTTGTCGAAAGTGAGTCTAACTGCCGTGAGAGTGTGCTGTTGGCTGTTTTGAGGTGATATGTTCTTTGTAACGAAATGGAAACGAAAGGATCCAACGCTGCCATGGGTATTTTGGTTTCATTTACATTCACGATTTTATTGTATTTCTCTGTTTGTAATGTTTTTTTTTCTCCTTAATTATTATCGTTACAAAGATGTATTTCTTCTGTCAGTTTCCGTCTGTTTTATTGTTTGTTCTTGTATTTTTGCTCTCTGTTTGATGTTGTAGCATTTTGTGTTTTTTCTGTGTGTTTGTTGGTTTTTTTTTTGCTATTGCATGTTTCTGTTTTTGGTTTTTGGTTTTCATTGTATGACCTCGAATTCTCGCATCACATTTGTGTAGCCTTACCGAAATGAAGGGTACTGATTTGAACCAAGTGATTTTTTGCCACTCGATGTCGGTTTCGCTTTTCTTCTTTCGCTGTTCACCCGGTAGTGTGATGTTAGTTTATTTTCTGGTGTTTACGAGGCCCGAATGGCTGCCAGCTTCTCGAAACGAGTTGGAAAGTGGGGGAAAAGATCAAGCGTTGGTGGATTTCATTAACGGGAGTTAGTGGAATTTGGTTGGGGGATACTGGAGGCAGGATAAGGGCAATACCAATGACAGTGCACGATGAAACTGGATCTTTGTGTATTTGAATGTGTTTTTTTTTTGGCCTGATTCTGACGTATCGAATGAACATGTTTATGATATGTGTTTACCACGTGAATGGCGAAGCTGCTGGAAACAAGAAAACGATAGACTCGGTTTAATTTTTTCGATACTTAGTTCATTTTCGCTTTATTTTTTTTCTCATCGTCATCTGCATTAGACACTTTGCATTCGTCGTGACATTTTATTTCAGTTTTTCTTCTTCTTCTCATAATTAAAGTATGTAGTATTCAACAATCATGTCACCGCTGCTAATGTTGTTTCGTGACAGCTTCTGCTACACTAGAATTTTCGTCTCAGTTGCGTTCCATTACTAAACTAATTATTGAGAGATGAAGGGTTTGAATTTGGCTGCCGTTATGTTTTGGTTTGATCATTATAATTAATTATTGTATTTGTTCTCTTTGTCTTAGACTTGTCGTTTTATACAGATGATTACGGAATAGTTTTGTTTAGTTTGATTTTGGACAGAGTTCATACCATTCGATACAAGTTAAGACATAATGACACGTGAAGAGAAGAGATCTGCCAAATTTAAAGTGATTGAGGAAATTGCTCATCTTTGATGTGTTTTTCCTGCCATCCTTTACTGAGGGCTAAGAGAGGAATGCGTTTCGAGGCGTTATTGCGTGAATTCAAATTTGAAATGGTTGTATAGCTTCGGGCTCTTTTCCTTGGTTCTGTGTATAAAGATAGTCTAAGCTTTAAGCTTCGGATTTGCTCGATTCCTTTCTTTTTTTTCTTCGATAATAGCTATCTCATTCATTTTGATAACAGAAACGAAGAACCATTCGTCGTAATGTATGTACAAAAAAGCATGAAAAGCGCGTTTGTTGGAATAGTATCGTATTTTTGTTTCTTTTATTTTATTCATATTTTCTTATTTTTATAACTACTTTTTATCTCATTGAATGTACAAAGAACTACGCATCTCCAATTTCAGCTCGCTAATTGTCTTTTTATACACTGTTCTGCGTCGTTTGAATTTAGCTTATTGTAAGATTTACACCCATCTTTCGTTTTCGCGTCACGTCTGCTGTTTTGAGTTGTAATCGGATTTTTATTTTACACTTTGAAACAGTAGATTAAGATTCAATTTCCAACAAGATGAAGCTAATAGATCTAGCACGAATGAAAACAAAACTAAAATCAATTATACTAGGATACGCAAAGCCGGTGGATTCCGATCGCATTCAGATTGCAAATCGCGGATATCAGAATTTCTGTGGAAATAAGATCGCACGCAAAGATAACGAAAGGGTTTCCACATATTGTTAAGCGTTTTGATAATTAACACGATTTACAATACATAGATAAAGGCTTAGCTATTCGAAATGTGGACTAATCACCGGAAACACTGTTCAGCATAAGGACGTTAGCAACATGTAGATGAGAAGGTCAGATTCAATTTGTAACTATATAGATCTTGTTTTTGTTTTTGTTTGGAAAATATATAACAGTGTGTGTACAAAAGCGAAGGACAAAGAGAAAAGTACCAGAAAGTAAATTCCACGCGTCAAACATTCAGAAGGCACCGAACTGAATTTGTTTTATTTCAATTGTATTTTCTCATTATTTATTCTTCAATATAACAATAAATATTTACTTTAATATTGATTTACTGTACTGCTCTTACCGTTCATTAACTTGCTTGCCCGCTTGTTTACATTTCCTAGAATTTTCGCTATCAATGCATCTCTTTTTAATAAGTAGTTTTCTTTTTGTTTACTTTGTTAACAGACATTGCGTGTTCGATAGAAATGTTAGTAGTTTTACGAGTGTTTTTTTGTGTGTGTAGAGTTAGAAGTAAGTTATTTGAAAAGTCAGTAGAAAGTTGAGGTGAAGTAAATATATTGTTTCTTTCATTCGATTTCCATCTAGAGTGAAAAAGTAACGACCAATTCGAGAGGTCAAACTTAGGGTGAAATCGTTAAATTCTTGTTCTCGTACTAATCTTGGTTTTGCGTTCTAGATAATTTGCAAACATTAACAGGATGTACAATTATGCTAGCACGCTACGGTGTTTGATTCAGTTGCTGTTTGACTCGTTCCTTTTTCATTGTTGGTTTTTAATTCAATAACTGCCGTCGCTCAACAACTATATTTTGCTTGTTTTTTTTTTTTAAGGTTAGTTGATTTGGTTTAGAAAGCTGATGGCTATGGATAAAAATAATACCGTTTCGTTCCATTAAATTTGGTTCCCAAATATCAGTTCTACTTCGTATATTGTTCGGAGAGGAAAAAGATTGTTCCTGTGAATAGATTAGTGTATGTTCATTTTTTTATGTGATGTTTCATATCAATCAAGGATGATTTTTATGCCTGGCACGATTGTAAATAAAGCTTACTCTGAACCGATATTAAGTGATTATTTAATGTGCTGGATGAATGGTTCTGAACTATAAAACATCATAAATACAGCGAATTGATCAAATATTCAAATGTTAACAAGTGTCCTGATGCCTGAGCAAGACTAAACATAATTGGTTGCAGCATGAGTCACACTTAAGTTACTTTGCCTGATTTGCAACAAGTTTGCTTATTCCATCTTACTTTAATTCATCGGATATTTGCCGGTTATTATGAAAAAATGCGACAAAGCCATGCTGTAGGTGGTTGAGTTCTATACCTTGTCCGGTTTCTGAATTTCTGTTTTGACTACAGGGTAATGAACGTGCCACTTAGTTGAACTTATGCAAAACTGACGGAGACTTCAATTGCTTCCAATTTTCAATTGCAATTTTTTAATTCAAATCTGGACGCACTGTTCACTTTACAGCACCGCTCATATTAGTCAGTTGTGGAATGTTTCGTCCCCTATTTCGTTTGGAACTTCTTCAAAAAAGAGTTGCTTGATGGAAGCGGAAAGAAGAAAATTAATTTTGGACTCTCACGTAGAGGGCTGCAAATAGTGAGTCGCCAACCTGGAAGAAGCGACCAACATTCTATTGACAATTCTACTAAGCATTAATCATGTTTACAAAAGCCCGTTTGCACATTATTTAACAAAGCTGTTTAACATTTTGTTTATTTGTGTAGCATTTTTTTCAAGATAATCGTTTGCATTATTTCTTGTGGTCCAAAGTAGCTTAGTAGTAACATGATACCTTATGAGTTGAGTCATTGCAAATCGAAAGAACGACGAATCATGTGGATTTTAATCAATAAATTTGATAAAATTTCTTCTAAATATATGAATATATGAAAAAAGAGCAGAGTTCAGTGGCAGATGAACTGCATCATATGAGTTTTCAGTTCAGATTTGAACTATTTTCTTAAAAATGTTATTAAAATAATCAAAAGGAATTTAATTGTTTCGTTTTTTCAGTAGAATGTAGCAAATAGATGAATATGGGATCTGATTCCAATCACATTAGAAAACATTTTACGGTTTGACATGCAATTTAGACACATATTTTATGTTGTGTTACTTTTTTGTTGTTGAGAAATGAACTTCTGCAGTCTCAAGTGGTATTGTATGACATTTAGTTTGAACATTTTTATCTTAGAGATTTAGTTTAATCAAGTGAATACTTTGAAACATGTTCTCGTATAATTCATCCAAAATCATAATGGAAATGGTCATGCAAAAAATAAATACTACTTCGTTCGTGTCTTTTTATTATCTCTACATATCTGTCTCTCAAGATTGTATGATACATCCACTAAACTAAAAATAGACCTGTAAAGTTTTTAAACATATTATTTAGAAAGTTACAGCGTATTTCTTTAAATAATAACCTTAAATCCACTGACAACCCCACGTCAACCAAGAGTGAAATTATGATCCAATTTAATTAGTTTGTTGCTTTAATATCCATGATAGATTCCGTCGTTCTTTCAATTACGCTCACCTTCATAAAACTGAATGCTTGTTGAAGATTAATGCAAAAAAAAAAATAACCATAGAAAATCGATTTGACTTAAGTTCTATTTTGGACGGAGCGCCCAGATGCGAGTACTGCAGTTACTAGTTCAAAAACAAGCAAAAATACACCATGTACTGTATCATGTAATCGACAAGCAGTTCACGTTGGTTGGTTGAAAATCCTGACAATGACAATCAGTTCACGGACCACTGTTAATTTTGAGAAAGGGTTTTTTTCTTCTGTATATTCAAAAAGAGGAAAGCAGGTGAATTTCATCAGTGAGCCTATATAAAGAAATTCAATTTGAAAAAAGAAGAAGACACCGAGTGGTGATAAACCTGACAGCTCCCATGTTAAAGTATAGGACGAAAATTTTAAAATGCTTCTAGAATATTCAAATTAAATTTTAATTAAAAGCGGTTTGTTGTATGATGTAAGAAAAATCCAAAATTGCACAATAGGGGCATTATTTAAATTTTGTTTTTATTTTTCTGAAAATGTCTTTATTGAGTAGTTTTGGATTTTTCTTACATCATACAACAAACCGCTTTTAATTAGAATTTCATTTGAATTTTCTAGAAGCATTTTATAAGTTTCGTCCTATACTTTAACATGGGAGCTGTCAGATTTATCACCACGTGGTGTCTTCTTCTTTTTTCAACCTGGATTCGTCCATAGAAAGATCGAATAAGCGTGTATACAATAGTTCAAAGATCCACACACGCTCAAAACACCCTCTCTTTCATTTGTATTACTGTCCCTTTTTTCTCACGGAAAAGCTACTAAATTTTCTAATTATCTATTTAGTTACTCAATTAATTGAGTAATATTTCCGTGTGAGAAAAAGAGAAAGGAATACGGGAGTGTAGGAAACGAGCCGAACTGTCAACATACAGTGTTACATTGCCTCCCAAGCGAGACGATAAGCACAATAGCACGACCAAAGCAAACATTTCAAATAAATTGTACATGCCTCTGTGGATCAAATTTGTTTGCGTCATTATGGACGATGAAACGATCGTCAAGGCGGATTTAAAACAGTAAATATGTACTTGGTTTGGCAGGCGATTTGCCCTGAGGCTAAAGAATGACTTTTTGTAGTTCAATGACATGTAGTCATTGAATTTCAAAATAAAACAAAGTTTCTAGAGCAAATTTTCAACAGGTCGTAAGTAACAATATAAACAAAAATGATGTTTTTTCACGGAATGACAGCTTGGGTCAATATGAATTATACATAAGATAATATGAATTGCAGCGAATTGCTGCTATATATTATTTAACAAAATTGGCTTAAGTCACAAACTACTCCATAACGAACTTTTGTCACATTCGTCGCTCTGTCAATATGACTTAAGTGTTTTTCTATGTTCCGCACCGACCTATTCAGCCGATTCATTTTGGCGTAAGCAACATGACAGGCGATTGCATGTCGAAACAGACTTGGCGAATACGACATATTATTTTGCGACGCGACGTAACGCACCCGGCGGATGTTATGTGATAACTTTCCGAACGACTTATAATAAGGTCATATTTTCCCTAGCTGCGAAGTTAAAAGATTTTAAACTGAATTTATCGAATAAATCGATATGGAATTCAATTAAATGGAAATCTTTATTTATATAAAGCTAAACCTTGCTTAACTTTATTGGTTCCACATATCTGCTTCAAATATTACAGCTTGGTTCAAAAATAGGAATTGAAACTGATTTCCAAAACTTCGACATTGATTTTCTTGATGATAGCAATATGTTACTTACGACCTATTGAAAATTTGCTCTAGGTTTGATCATTAGAGAAATCGTCGGCTCCTGCAATGTTTACTTTTCTCGGCAATCAAAACTCGAATTCAGTATATCCATACTTTAAAACACTCCACGTATTATATTCACATGATAACTTAGTCTTTTAGCTTTAATTTGATTACCTTTCAAATATTGAGCCCTTCCGTTTTGAAATATTTTTCTTCAAATAAACCATCAGCACTCAAGATTGCTGCTGATTACGTATTGCCTATAATAAGGGACCTGGCAACCCTATCCTATTTACTAGCGTTTGACAGTATGCAACATATCGCGGGCCTCATTTGAATAAGGCCTATCTGAGGTTTGTAACTACGGGTACGAACGCCTATGTTTTTTTACAAACAATGAATCTTTTGGCGTTTGGTTGAAAGAGATGTTGGCTACAGGAATAGATATCCCGCTAGATCCCTGCCTACAATCGAAGACAACTAACACCAAGACACACTAGTGTCAAATTTCCCCATATACATCGTTTACTTCATATATGTGACATATGAGCCCCCATGTGACTCCCAGAAACATTACAGTGAGTGTGAAAGCATGTAAACTGGCAAAAGCTACCTGTATGCCATGGCAACTAATACCAAGAGAATCAATTTCAAGACACACAACTTGTGTAACACAAGTGTCAAACACAAGCCCAACATAAAAAAAAACAAGCCTAGGCGCTCATCTGCGATTGTTTTGAGGTTATCGTTTTTCAGATCATGACATAAACAGTACCCAATGTCCTGCTCAAACCCCGTTTTCAAGCATTTGATAATATAATCCAAACCCAAACTGGACCAAAAAAGTATCTTAACAAAATGAGATACTCGTTCAGAGTTTCGTCAAAAAATATTAAAACTACTATATTTTTTCATCTCATGGGAGCGATTTTGCTTTGATTCTCAAAATACCCAAGATAATCGTCGAAAAACCTTCATGAACATCTACTCTGGCCAGCCAGTTTCGTTGTGTACTAATGGATGGTAATGTAAAGATCTGTCGCATTTGTTTGTTTTAACGCACAGATAAAAAGAAACATTGAATGTTTTGCGTTATCTTATGCATATAAATTTAAGCCAGATAACGCCTGAAGCTAGCCTGTTGTATAAAAGATTGCAAACATTGTTGCATGGCGCATGGGAGATTGCAAACAATCACGATGTTTACGCCTCCTTTGGCTTGGAATTGAACAAGGGGAAATTTTACGCGTTTGCTAAAATTGATTATTTTTTTCTGTGCACCATTGCAAAATAAGAGCCAACTTTTTCAAATTGTTCCATTACCGAGCTCCACCCCGTTTTCTTAGCTTATTGGATTATCTTGTAGAGCTGAATCCACCAAAATTTGAACATATTATTTTAGATCGGTATGAAGATTTCGGATCGTGGATTTTTGTTTAATTTTGCTTCCGCAATTTCTTAATTTCTTCCTCTTGCTCAATCATTTTTTCCGCTACCATAATACAACAAACCGGATCATGTAAGTGATCGTGACCGGCAAAAGTTGCAGGCATCTGATGACTTTTGACATTGAAGTCAGAAACTGGCAAACTCTCTGATAAATGACTCGAAGTAATTTGACCTCCTCTTGCTATCTGCAGGGAATCACTGCACCTTGAATTGCATGATAATCATTATCTAGTTCAGTGCTTCCGAAGTTCATTTGATTATCATCTTCAAATATTGTGGAACAGACTTCCCGGCGACTTGGAATGGCATATATACGCAATCCGTACAAAAAAGTATTATAGATTTGCTCAAATTATTACATGGTGGAATATTTTGGTTTTCATTATTACCATTGGGTCTTGTTAAATGGTTTGATAAATTTGATGATAGAAGTGGTCTTTGCAGATTACGCTACTATCCGGGAGATCATCGTTTTGGCAAAATAGATTGCAGTTGAGTGCCTCTGTTCAAAATACTTTTAAGTTTTGGAGGTGATGCACACAAATATATTGCAATAAGGTTTGAGGACCCATTTAACGGTTTGGTTCGTAGATAGCGAAGACAAACAGTTATAGAATTTTAAACACCTGATGCTGAGCATCAACTCTGTAACCGCCCAAACACAATGATAACGGAAACGAAACGACAAACGGCAAGTTTGACAGTTGTCGTAAATGATTTCGATTTATTCAATTAGAATCGGCTTGGATCTAGCCTGTTTTCTTTCCGACTAGCACTTAGATCGGGCTTTTCCGTTGCCAAAACAAATTGATAACACACATATCCATACTCACATTTAATTTTCCTGGAATGCGTTGAGGGCGCTTTAAACATGTGGATTGAAACAAAGAGGGAGCTGTGTGTCTTGGTCAGTGTTTGTTTTTATCAATTACTTTCATAGGCGAAGAAACGCATTTCCAGTCAGTGTAGATGAATTTTAATTGTTTTGAAAATCTCAGATATCAAAATCAAGAATGATGAACAAATCAACTCATTATGCTTCTATGACTACTCGTTACTTGATACACATTAGAGTTTGAGCTTCCAGGGCAGCTTTGTTAAAATCGCAAATGATCATCAAACATGAAAAATTCATTTTCAATTCAACAAAAATGATCATTTTGAATAGTGTCAATCATGGAGTATTACTACCCTTTATTCTCATAACTATCATAATAACAACTTGTAGTAATTGTAACCTATCTATCTGCTCCTAAAAATGATACATCTTGATCTACATTAAAAGAAACTAATATTGTTTCTTCATTTCATACTTAAAATCATCCCCACCTGGATGAAAATGAATATTGATAATCACTACAGCACAGGCAATAATGAACATCTATCGACGAATGAACAAAACCAAATAACGACTTCGAAACTTAGCGGTTACTCTGGTCAAGAGAATACTGTCATTTCGAAATTCAAATTCATGAAGACAGTTGGTCCGTCCGTTAAGGTTTATGTTGATTTTCAGCTCATTTGAGTGCAGATAAATTGATTTATCACTGGTCTTGGTATTAGTTGTCTTCGCTACAATGGAACAGCAGTTTTCGTGCGCAGTTTATATGTAATGGAATCCAAATAAAACCAGGGCTGCTGGTTTACGCGCTTTATAAAACAAGCGAAAACAAAGACAAAAACGTCAGTATGCACGATGCTGAGAAAAAACTCATGGAAGAGTAAACTCTGCTCAGATTGTCGAGAATAGGAAAATTTCCCTAATAACATAATCAGTGTGCATTGCTCTTATGCTTAACAACTTTTGGACTTTTCCGAGCCTCCGACCAAACATAAAGTCACCAATTGTTGTGGTTTTGTTGAAAGTCTAACAACTCTCGGTGATTTTTTCAAACTTAGCCAACCGAGTTTAATCCGTTAAATTATTGTTTTTCAGTTCGAATGTTATAAACATTCGCACTGGCTTCAATGGTTTCAATGATTTCTAAGCAAACGCGGAGGATAGAAGCAGAAAGAGAAATATGTTGCTCTATTTTTGCCCAAAGGTTCAAACAGTTTAGAAATTGCGTGTGACTGTATTTGATAGCTTCACACTTAGAAATTATGAATTTTACACGAGACGTAATTCATGTTTGTAATAAGTCGGGGAACGTAAACAAAGATTTCGTTTAAAATTATGTCTCTTGAAACTGACACATACGCAATTCAACAAAAGATGTGTTTGATTGAAATTATTTTCTCATCTCTTTCAACTTATTCTTGTGTGCTAAAAAACGCTTGCATGTGTCGGTCTCAGGGGACAGAAATTTACATGACATTTTTGTAGTGTGTTGTTTAAAAAAGCACTTATTTAGCAATCATTGCTTATGAGTTAGTTGTTAGTAGCCATTCTTATAATTTGATTCCATATAATGAACATCATATGCATACAGTAATAAGCCAGCAATCAACGAAATCCCGATCGACATAAATTTATGTCGCAACTGTTTTTGAACCATCGGCTGGTGGCAGCAAAAATATTTCGTCGCCTGTAGAATTGTGTTCAATTTGGCCGTTATGAAAAATGTAAAATGTAATAGACATAATAGCAGTGGTCCTGACTTACGATAGTACGAAAAAAGGTTGTTTAGAACTTGAGATAAATCGATTTTCAAATGTTTCAAATGAAATGACGAGTGGCATCAGTATGAATGTGGCCACTCGCCAACTAGGCGATGCAATATTTTGAGTGAAAAGGATGAATGAAAAATGCGCTTACATGTTAATCTATTGCTTATGTTTGACTTTGTTCTCAACGAATTTGGTTTGTGCAGGCAGTACTGGACTTTCTTCTTTTCAATGTGTAAACTAATGTATGAGCGCTAAGCGACGCCTATTACGCCAGTGTACAGTCGTTGGGGCCTAAAAGAAACGAGTGGGAAAATTGTCCAATTTGTGAGTAGGATTTTTGATTGGGGATTTTTTCTTCTTGCAAAATTTGGTTGGTAATAAGCTGTTATTGAGGTTAAATTTTCTTATGTTTTGATAGCATCATCACGCGATTTCGAAACACAAAGAGGAACAAAGCAGCGTTGCTAAATTTGGTCTCATTTGACTGTGCAGTTAACGCGAAGCGCAGGTGAATGTCACGAAGCCTCATTTAGGAGGGAGCGCAGTCTTTTTGTGATATTTTGTTTTATATGATGAAAATTGAGTTATTGAACATTCGGAAGAAAGAATGATGCACTCGAACAGTAAAAAAAAATTTAAAGAGAATACTTACGATTGCCAGTCACCGCGCCATCTATGTGTGTTCCTTTGTGTCTGATAATGTTTGATTTGATATTTCCTCACCTCATCTTAGCAGTCGGTGCACGTGTTTTGGAATGTGATAAGTAGTTGTGTAAGTGTTGTTTTGTTGTGTGATGTGTGGTGAGTAAAAAAGATTCTGAAAGCCTTTTATTCATCGATTGGCAATACATCTAGGCATTTTTTTTAAGGATCTAAGGCGAACGTAACAATGAGAGATTCTCTTCTCTCTCGTCCTTTTCCACTGATTGTATACGGCCTCAAATTAAACTTAATGCGATAGTCCACTTTACTCAATCGCAATGGAACTACGACTCAGTTTCGTTAAAAGTGGAGTTACTCAGTTTATGAGTGAGTCTACATTATACGAAGCTGAGCCATAGTTCCAACGCGACTAAACCAAGTGGACTCGAACTTTGAGTTCAATTTGCGGCCATATAGAGCCATTTTAAAACATATGAGAAGTTTTATAGTGCAGATCGAAAGACAACAGTGCTGACTAGCATATTATGCTAAAAGAATAACGAAAAACTTAAAGTGGTTTTGGTAATGGATGAAATAGAAAATAAACAGAGAAAGCTTCTCAATGTTAGATTCACCCTAAAAGAAAAAAAAGTCTCTAGAAATGGTATAGTCTGTTTTTGAGCTAATCATTTAGTCGTTTGAAAAATTACATGATTTGATGATTTCAGAGCAATAATAATGTTGCGAATTGTGAATGGAAAGGCTTTCAGCTTCCTCTGGTGATTTTTTTTTATGTGTATGTATCATTCGTGTTCCTATGTCATTTGTTTGATTTTCGACTGTGTAAGTGTCTGAACTCTAGTATTTTATTTCCTTATTTAGGAAACTAATCTCCAGTACTGAACTCTAGAAGATTTTGTAATCGCTAAGCGTTCAAGATTGTTTGCGAGTTCTCTTTTGTTTTTCAATTGTTGTATTATTAATTTAACTCCTTCACTTTCTTCATACTAACTCTCAACTTTTTACACGTCGTGAAATTGGTTGTCATCTTCTTTTGGTATTTTTTTTTGTCTTTTTTCTTTTTTTTTGTAGTTTAATTTAAAGATTGATTAATAACTATAAATATTCTCATTTTAATAATGGTGGGTAAACATTTGTGGTCGTCTTTTTCTTTAACATTTCACCTGGAAATTTTTTGTGTTCTTTTTCTGTCACTGCTTCCGGCCTTGTATTCCAGCTAACAATGGCCTGTACGCACACTTCAACAAGATTTTCGCTATGTTATCAGGGAGCTTCGAGCCAGTTCTGTAATCTATTTACATTCCAATGTAACTTTGTTCGCATAGTCGTTCCGCTAACTTTTATATAACCCGATGCTTAAATGTCGCTTCAAGTCAATAGCTAGAGCATTGAAGTGAGTTCATTTATTATGACTGCATATATTACACTAAATTTTCTTTTAGCTACATATTTTACTTTAGTTTTTGTTAAGTTTCTTCTTAATACAACACTTAAGCGACGTTTGTATATACGAACAAAAATAGTAACAAATGATAACACTGTGTCAAGTTGATATTCTTTTACTCTTTGATTCAAAATTCAAGTTGGATGACAATAATAAGATAACGATAAAGATTACTGTAAGTTTTGTTTGTCTTTTTTTTCTGTTACTAGTCGAAGATATTTGTAGTTTATTGTTAATGTTGTGCTAAAGACGCGCCGATTCAATTCAATATTGTTTGTTGTTGTTTCACTTTTTGTTTTTTTTTTATTCGCTAGCATGAAGTGATGAGTGATGAATGTTGAACAGTTGATTAGGATTGATTGCGGTGAAATGTTACTCTAAATGTCGAACAGCACTTTGAAGCATGAAGTTTTTGTTCTTCTTTTAAATATATATATATATATTATATTTATAATAATATTTATATGGAATGATATGGGTAATGATTTGCTTTAAATGTAAATATCACCTTTTCATTCACTTTGTTTTTTGATCACTCATCTTAATGTTAGAACTTGTCTTTTATGTCTGGTAATAGCTACAACATTGTATAATTTTAACCTTTACTCTTTGCATTAATTTTTCAAACCAGACCGAAGTAAAATAAAAATAAAAACAACAATATTCAAACAGTTTTGTATAGAAACGACTACGGTTACTCTTTGGAGGGGACAATATATTGCCGAACCTTCCCAAAATGAAGAACAAATAAATGCTAATTTTAGGAAACTAAACTTGACCTAAATCAATCCTAACTCTCATCGAAATGCCGCGAAAAATACGTGTGCGTGATCATGTTTCTGGTTCACTAAATTCTAGAACTTTAACTTTCTCTTTCAACCAAAATCATTCTTAGGATCGTAGTATTTACAGTTGAATCTCCATCGGGATGAACAAAAAGCTATCGACAACGATTTTTTTAATTTTGTTTTATTCTGCATATAACTTACTAGCCTATTATTTGTTCCTTTCATTTGCGGATACGATTTATTTGTTACTATAAGTTCGTCCCGTATTGTGTTCTCGTTTTTAGGATTCATAATGTTCAGAGTAATTCATAGCAATAATAATTTACAGTATAGTCTAGGTTCATTACAGCTCCAATAATAATAAATATAATTATAATGTTGTGAACTAAATGCCTGGGGTTATTTCCCGCCGAGACCAAATTTCATAAAAAGTAGCTCTTTGCCTTTCGATAGCATATCTCCGCCTGGAGCTGCCATCTCTTGAATTTTACCCATTATATTGGGTCCACCTTGCTGTTGTCCAGGCTGACCTTGTTGGCCGGGTTGACCAGGTTGGCCAGGCTGCTGTTGCTGTTGTTGTTGTTGTTGTTGTTGTTGCTGGCCGCCACCCATGCCCATGTTCATGCCTAAACTACTAAATGGACCGGATGACTGTTGCTGGGGTTGTTGGTTCATTGGACCGCCGCCAGGTTGCTGCTGTTGTTGGGTCTGTGCAGCTGGTTTCTTGCCGAACAGGCCACCGGTAGCAGCACCGGCGGCTCCGGACAGAAGGTTGGTTGCTGTAGAAAAGACACCACCGGATGAGGCTGTGGTTGTTGGTTGTTGCTGTTGCTGGGGTTGTTGCATTTGCTGCTGCTGTTGCATCATCGGTTGCTGTTGTTGGCGCATCTGTTGTTGCTGCTGCTGTAGTGGCGTTTGCTGCTGCATGCTATTCATCCCGCCAACATTACCACCGATCCCTATCCCTTGACCGATCATCCCTCCTATCCCCTGCATCCCCTAGAAATCGCAGCAGCTGCGTTAGTCTATTCTGATATGCCCACCAAGCCCACTTGTACTAAAGGATAATGAATTACGTATATAAAGGAAGGGTTCTAGATTTTTGTTTAAGGAAAGTAAATCGCATCAGAAAACTAAATGCTAACGAAACTCAATACAAATGAAGCTACTACTAAGGACTGCTTGGTGCAAGTGAGTTTGGAAACGTGCGTCAGGATGGACTCAAGTTTACTCCGATGGTGCTGTTATAAGAGTTTTACCGCGTGGCATTCTTTCAAAGTTAAAGGAACAGTGTTGTAAAGAATCTTGAATGGCGAGACAGTTTCATAAAGCAGGACCTGTTATATTCCAAAGTGACTAGCTTCTGAATCAGTTCAATATTTGTACATTAAAAGTAGCATTGAAAAGAAAGTTGAAGTTCTGTAATACCGAGTATTTAGGTGCATATGGTTTAGTATTACGTATGTGAAGGCGCTAGTTTCTAGTTGCTGACATGTGTTAACAGTGTTTAACATGTATGCTGGTAGTATTATTATTGAAAACATCATCAGTATCATTACTGACGAAAACCGGTTCCATATAAGTATATTAGCTCTATCACACATCTAGCTCACATACATTTTATATATATTTGAATAGGGAAGATGTTCCTATAATAATCAAATCACAACCAATCTCAGTCAAAATCAAAGGATTAACACGGATGTTGGTGGTGTTGTAATGTTTGTATTTGTTTTTAAAAGATAGCAAACATTATTATGAAATAATTCAGTCTGTTTAATCTTCTATTCCTTGATTCAGCGTAGAATTCAAATTTTTGAAGGATCAAACTTAAGAAATTACAAAGCTGAATCCGAAACAACCAAGTCAAAGCTGGTCGAAAATTAAGGTGATGCTGATCGTTTTCTTCGACTGCCGTGGTGTAGTTCACCATGAATTTGTTTCAGAGGGTCTAACGGCCAATAAAGTGCACTATATGGCCGTTTTGAAGCGTCTACGTGAAGCAATCCGTCGTAAACGGCCGGACTTGTGGGCAGAAAATTCATTCATGAAATTTTCGTCACGATAATGTGCCATCATATTCCAGCTTGATTGGGACGGAGTTTTTCATTTTCGGAGACAATTTTGATCAGATGGTATATCACGATATATTGAGTTTCATTTTTGATCACAGCATGCTTGTTCAACTAGTTTGAAACATGGCTTATGACATTTCACGTTGGTCCGAAAGGGCGATTATCAGAAATAAAATAAAAAGTGCACTTAGATGACGTGTATTCATGTTGGTGACTTCAAAAAAGTTTTTGGTAAGATTGAGGCACATCTGAAAAAGGGGTCGTACCTAGATTACGTTCATCAGGGCACGATTTAATTTTTTTTTTTATCTTTTTTGTGTGACGTTCTACGATTTTGAAATATACAACAAAATTGTACAACTCACAATTTCCAGAATGTTTGTGAAATCACCAATTCGCAATCTTGTATTTTTTATTGAGATATGAAGCCTTTTTTTAAGGAAACCGCCTCAAATTGACTTTTTAGCTCTATATTTTAACTCTTATTCTAACCGTTTACGGATTGGAAAATATTTTGGTTTCCATTGTGCCACAACTGCATTTTGGTATGGTTGATACCAAAGTCGTATAATTAGTACCAACAGCCAAACCTGTTAAATCTGCAGTTTTTCAGGTAAACATCTCAACGCTGCCAGAAGAGAAGACAACCTTAAAGATCCAGAAAAGTTCAAATTCGGAATGTCACCTCTGCACGCGTACATACGTAGTATGGAAACTTGATATAACATAAATAGTTTCAAGATTTTAATATAGTATTTATAAGTAGACTAGTTTTGGATAAACCGACATGGCGCGTGCATGAGGCAAATGTTGCCGTTAAGCAGTGAGAATCAGAAGTCCACAATATGCTCAATCAACAACTTGGCTTGTGGATAGAAAAACCAAGACCAACTGGAGGAAATTCCAATGACGGGAATACGGCCCAAAGAATGTTTAAGAATACGTAGATTATTGCGCAGATTACTAGCATCCATAAGCATCTACTGGAACGGTTTCACACGATATTGTGTAGAATTAACAGTAGAGCATGTACTGATATCGATGAATTCGAAAGATATGACCCCGTCACAAACAGACTGTATGTAGAACTCTAAGGACTGTTCATTTTATAAAGAGGACACTTTTGTAACACGAGCAAAGCAGATGCTTCACTCAATTTTGATGGAATTCGCTTCATCGCGTAATTTAATACTCTGACAGACGACTGACATTTTTTATCTGAGTCAAAAAGGTTTGAGTTTAGCAAAATGGAGCGAATTGATAAGAACACCAGAGTTTTAGTTGTTCAAAAGTATTACGAGGGACTGTCTTGTAGACATACTGCTCAAATTGTGAAAAAATCATCAAAAAGTTTTGAGAGGAGCATATTGTGCACGATCTGCCAAGATCCAGAACCAGAAGCGGCCCTGTCACCACGCAAAAGCAGAAGGACAGTGTTGAGTTTCTGTTATCCGAAAAATCGAACTCAGTCCGACAGGTTGCCAAGAAATTTGGGCGTTTCCGTTGGATTTGTCCAGAGCGTCAAAAAGAGTAATAGCATCAGGACAAACAAAAAGCAAAATCGCCAAAATCGAGTGCGGAACAGCTGGATCGGGCCAAAGAGCGATGCCGGGATCTTAATAATATGTTAAGAAAGCATCCCAATCGTTGCATGTTGATGGATGACGAAATATATTGTAAACTGGACATAACTACGCTAGCGGGGCCGCAGTTTTATAATGCGATTGTTGGGAAAAATGTACCTGATGACAGAAGAACGATCGGAATGGAGAAGATCGACAAAAATGTTGCTGCATGGAACAGCTATTATGCAGCGTGCAATTGGCATGTGCAGTGAAGAAGTACAGGAAACCCGAAATAAATGCATCAGAAGATTCGGCGAGGATCATGCCCGGATATTTTGCAGAGTTGCTGTTTTGGAAGGTGTCTTTAAACGGGTTCTGCAAAATTCGGACCTTGTAATTTTACTTAAAAGTGGATCACTACAGCAAATTTAACGAAAACTGTTACAATCCTAAATGGTATCATTTTGTCCATCAATTGTCAGTCCATATCGTTCAATGAATGATGAAGATCTTCATCTGGAAGTACCTTGCGGAAGCGCATGTAATATTTTGGATGGACCTAGCATCGATCAACTACGGCAAAAGGTCGTTGGAAGAGATGGATCGCCTGAACATCACTGTGGTACCGAAGAACACGAACCTTCCGAACGTTTCCCAGCTGCAGCCAATCAAGAATTTCTGTGCCAAAAATCTGAGCAGCAGCTTATTGAAACAGCAAACGAGGAGCTGACGGCTTGGCGATGTCCCCGGCTTACTGCCGTAAGGCCGCTCGTCAGGGTGTGGAAGGATTTTCGTATAATCATAATTAATGTAAGATTTGAGGGGAATTTGTTTCATGGTTTTTTTTCGTAGTTTTTTTTTCTAGCTCCTTTAAAAAACTGTCTTTTTGTGATTTGCGACTTGTGATTTCAGCGTGAGCATATCAAATTAATGGATATATATTCATATAAATTAATATTGAATTGCTTTCTGATATTTTTGGATAGTTTCTGATGGCGAATTATTATTAGAGCGTTAGAATGTCTGCGTAATCATCTTGGACTATGGAAAAAGACCATAGTTTTTGTTCACTAGGCCATACCACAAATATCCATATGAGAAGGGTTCAGCTTCCTAAACATGTCACTATTTTTATGACCAGTTTGGCATCCTGATTTTCAAATGTACTGTTGGTATAAATCGGTTCAAAACAGAAATTGGTACTAATATTTAAATATTTTACTAGACGTTTCATGAATTCAGCTTATCGTTTACCAAAACGAACCATGCTGCTACACCAACCCTTTTATCCAACATCCCAGTGATTTCTCGTGGAAGTGCAGAGGTCTTTACGGCTTCCAAAAACGAAAGTATCACGTCAACACACTCCTATCTTTACCATATTTGATCTGTATCAATTTGAGATCACCAGTTTTTACGTATTGAGGATATATGTTAATCTCAAGCACCATCTGTTGATTCTCTGCGTAATAAAAGCTGATCTGACAATAACGGAGTAGTCAATCAAGCTCAATGCCGGTTATGATGTGTACCATTCGTCTACAGGTGTTGTGATTTGGGAAACCGTTCATGCACATGTTCATGTTCAGTTCATGAACATTCTCCACAGTAGGATGGTTCAAAACATCAAATCATCTGCACCTCACTCAACCAATTTCAAATCAGGTTTTTCTCGCAAAGTTTGAGCTCATTTGGTTACGAACTTAAACTTCACTGACTCCATTGAGTTTATATTAGAATTATGGGTAAACCATAACATCAGTTTTCATCCTCCTAGCTCTTCGGCATAATGGCATATGAAAATGTTTGCCATTTGCGCTAACGAGAAATTTTGCTGAAGTCTGCTTTAGGATTTTGCGATCTTTTTTATGTGCAATCGATTTAGTTTAATAGTTTGTGTTTGCTTTGTTCCGACAAACTTGAGGAGTCTCGTCGTCGCCCAATGGTCACCATAACCAGCCGAACACAAAAAGAAAGCGCTGACCATATCACACAAAGTTGTAGTACTGGCGATAACTACTTGATGAGACTACAGAATTCCATTTCCACGTTCCTTTGTCCAATCCATCCACAAGAAATGCTACCTATTTTAACCTTGGTAAACCGCGAGTAAACGGTCAATGTCTTCCTTAACGCAGTATTAAGTAGTTATATTATCAAAAAAATATGACAATAAAATATCGGCTCCGTAAAGCTAACGCGATTGAGTCTACCTAATAAATGAACTAGTCAAAAAAATGGTTTGAAAGAATGCCATCACACTTTGGTACCACGGAAAAAAAATGCCATCCTGAACGAATCCATTGCCTAAGACGCGAATCGCACATTTTCAAACTCGAACTCTCATACAGTGACTTTTGTCGTACTTTGTCAACTAGATCAACGAAAAACATTAAAAATCCTATTTGCCTGAAGGATAGTGAAATAAGAAAAGATATCCTTCTGAGGACAATGATTGTAATGGAAGATTCTAGTGAACATAAATGAACCAACAATCGAAAAACTAAATGAAGAAATTTTGGGTGTGAACCAAGGTGGCTAATATATATCTATGTATAGAAAGATTGAGGGAGATACAGAGAAAGATGTAGGTTTTTAACAAGTAAGATAAAAAATCGAAATAAATAACGGTAAAGAAGCAGATTGTATAGGAGAACAAGTAATAAACCAGAACGTAACGAACGAACAAATGCAAAAATTAAGCACTGAAATGTTGACACTTTGGAAATGTGTTAACTTGTCAGTGTACCTCATCTGTGGAGTACGGCGCTGAAGTTCTGCGTAACAGTTTTGCTCTAAAATGTGACTTAAATGGCCGAGAAATTGTGTTAAAGAAACTTGATTCCTTCACAAACGAAAAGGGATGGAGTTTTCCAATTTCCTCAATTGTTCTATCGACACCGTATTGATGATTTGGAGGAGGAAAGTGGAAAAACCGCTTTGAAGCGAATATGTGTGTGCATTTTGTACGGTTTGATTGGGTGTTTATCGTAGCGGAATTTTCGGGAAACATCATTGGACTAGGAAAAAAACGTTGGAGTTTTGAACGAGAATAACAAATTATCTGATTCACCAGCGAGCCCGCTAGTAGTAATTTATGCTAATATAAAGATGATGATCGACCATAATAGGTTGTTTCGAGTCATTATTATTTAGTTAGCGAGCTTGCTGGTTTATCAAATAGACGGTTTGTCAATTAGAAAGTATACTTTTAAAGTAGATACGTTTTTGAGTACGCAGACTTTTTTTTCCAGTGTACGGAATAAAATGACATGATAATTATTTAGTTAAATATCGAATGAGTATAATGAACATCACTTGAAGAATTCAGTTTATGAATGATTTGTTGTTTTTAGTACCAACATTCGTTGAATCTCACATATTACATATTTTAATATTTTTTTACAATTTTTGGTCGGTCATCTCACATTTTGTTGAGGAAAATAACTTTGACTATAATCTGCACTATTCCAAAGCTTACAATTAAAAATCTTAATGAATTTTTTTTATGATCACGAAAAACTTTCTCTTCACTTTGATAGAGTGAGTCAATTTTTAATTTTTAAATCATACATTTGCACTACCAACATTCAGTTGTATGCTTGAGAAAAATAAATCGACTAAATTGTTGATCAATTCAATTCAGTGAGAATTTCTGTCAGATGTGGCTTAAGCTTCATATAAAATTTTCTGCCATTTTTGAATAGTTTCACAATAATCCAGTTAATCTTTAATGAATTGAATGAATTTACTATAAACATAATAAAATTGTGACCAGAGTTTTATGTATAAAAAAAGGAGATACGAATTGGAGAAGTTTTGCTTTTGAATGTGATGGCAAAACAAGTAAAAAAAGTCAGCGACTGAAATTTGAACCACGAACCTTGTGATTGCTCAAACTCAACTGCTTCCTCTGGGCTATCACTGGAGATATAGTTGAAAGGACTAAAGGCATATAAGAACCACTCATTGTCTGATAATCCCATTTTGGTTCGACCATCTCAAATCGAATCTCAAGCTTATTGCCTGCTTTTAAATGAGTTTTCTTTGTAGATGCACTTCCATAGTTATGACTTCAGGGCATTCGATGAATGTTCCATTTTTGTATTAGTAGGATTGTGTGGCAAGAACAATCATGCTGTATGCCCATAGAATCGAGAAATTTCATTTGCTAGCAGTGTGGTGATGCTTATGACGAGAATTCACAAACAGCTCGCTGGTGAGATTGATTTATAATGAGTTTAATAATTAATTAACTGAATTATTAATAAAAAATAAATGTTTTATGTTGTGCTCTACAACTATTAGAATCTTACAGTCGTCAAACGTAAATTGGTTACAATTGAAATATTTGATGAGTATCTTTCATGATTTCTATATATCTTTATTCTCCTTTATCTATATGGAAGCTGTTCGCGCCACTTTTAAAGTTGATCAAAGAACCATAACTTAATAAAAAAAACCCAAAACCGTGCGCAGAACCGTGTGCATAGAATAGCCGGTCATCGTAATCAATGAATGTAGTAAAATCTACGACGATAGCTTATCTATGCAACTCCATCTTTGATTTGTGCCTGTGTTTATGCTATGTTATGTTCCACTACTGATCATTTCCAGGAAAGATCTGACAAAAACAAGCAAACATAGGTACAACTATCTTTGATTTTGGATCAATTTTTTGCACAATTCGTTGGCAAGAGAAAAAAAAAGATGTATTTTTTATAGGTCTAGAGATCCTTGAAAATGGGTGTAAGGGGTTTTGTATTGTAAAATCTTGTCCACAATAGATACGTTTGCGTTCCGTTGAGATAAATTTGACAGAAAACCAATGGGAAAACTGTCAAATTCGAGCAAACGCATCCACAACGTATCAATTGTGGACCAGCCATAATTGTGTCTAAAATAAGTTACATATTAAAAAAAAATCTTAGCCTTATTCGACGCCAGTTCCCACAAAGTTCAATTTTTTGTATTTCTAAAATTTTTGGAATTCATAAGAAAACAATCAGCAGTATTTGTAAAATATTCAAAAAAATTTTTAGAGGAGAACTTTGTATAGGTTTTTAATACTCTTGGTTTTTGCAGCAATAGGCGCATTTTGTTAGTATAATATGATTTATGTTTTGTTTTGATTATTCATAAAAATATTTTGAGTTTGACCAAAAACTTTCTGAGTTCAACCGTTTTCGAGATATCTTGAAAACAAATTCGGCTGGTTACATTGCATATATGTAATTTTCATCAATTAGCTGTAGTTCTACATCTGCAACGATACATTTTCCAAAATAATTATAAAATTTCAATAATCTTTTACTGAAACATTTTAACGATTCCGAACCACAATAGGCTGAAATTTACATTGAAAAAAATCTTTTTAAGTTTTAATAAATATCGAATAATAAACTAATTTGATGGATTGTTCATCATTACGATTTGTTTAAAAAAAATCTTTTTAATTTTTAGGACAAATTCGGCTACGTTAAGTTATGCAAATTTCGTAAAAGGAAAATTTCTCGACTCCCTGGGCATAGCGTATGATTGTACTTGCCACACAATCATACTAATGCAAAAATGGTACCTGACATCTAAAGCTCTCAATTAATAGCTGTGGAAGTGCTTTTTGAACACTAAGTTGAGAGCAAGCAATAAGCTTATTGTGAAAGCAATAAGCTTGAAATGCTAAAAGAAGAAGAAGAAGTTATGCAAATACGCGATTATATAAATTAAATGTCAAACAACTATAACTTTGATGAAACTCAAACGATTGGGTTAACCACTTTAACAGCAATAAGCTATAGTACAAAAGAGGAGCATATCATCAAATGCATTTGTATTAGTAAATCGAAAATAATGAAAACATAAATAGTGGCGTCACAATTTGCACTGGCGTTATCTGAACCACTGCGTTTGTATTTGTGATATCGATTTTATTTATTGTATTACCTCAATCATTGCCCACAGCTCATTGTAATAACAGTAGGCTGAAATATATACTGAAAATAATATCACGTGAATTTTTCATAAAATAAAAAAAAAGCTTATTTTCTGAACTGAATCAGAACAGCATGGCCGTTCATGTGGAGTTTAGGAAATGTCTTGAAAATGTCTATGCTTAGTAAGGAAAAATGTTCCTTGTAGATGGAAAATCAAGACAAACTTATGAAAAAAAAAACGAATTAGTTTTCAAAATTATCGAGAACGATTGTATGTGAGAAGTTCCGTACTGTTAAGAGTTGGATTAAAAACAATTTGAAAAATCATTTTCTATTCTAAAATGCGCCTTTACATACAAAACCTTTATGTTATAGTTCTCCTTTAGCTCACTCAGTAGCGATGCAGCTACAAAGCAACGTCATGCTGGAGGTAGCTTGGTACGATTCCCGGTCTGGTCATGAAAAAAATGATTGTACTTGCCACATAATCGTACCAATGCAAAAATTGTACCTGGCATAAAAAACTCTCAATTAATAATTGTTAAAGTGCATTTAGCATTTAATCGTAAGTGTAGCAAAAAAGCTAAGAAATAAGAAAAAAAGAGATGTTATGCAAAATCATCAAAAGTTATATTTCCACATACTTTTATATTGGAAACTCTTCATCTTTGAAAAAACTTATGTTTGTTTTCTTATTAACTGCAAAAAAACTCATTTCATATCTGATTTTATGAAAAATGTTCCTGATTTTTTACTCAGCCCACCGTTAATGTGATTCATAGTAACGTTAAACCAAAGCCACCAGTCACGAGCTGTATTGGTCTCTAGCAGTGCTGGTTAGTGAAAAGTTCTTTGGACTCATTTGGATAAATGGACTGATAACTTGTTTTAGAAGCTAAATTTACAAATTTGGTGTGCGATAAAATTATAGCTTCTACTGTCTAACAGTGCATTGCCCTAACTGATACCTAACCCCTAACGTGATATTTTGATAATCAACTTCTGGAACGAGTAATCTTCAAATGAATCGCAGTAGGTCGAAACGACTATTTACTGCACTGATCTCTAGATTAGTGAAAACACATCTTTTTCCATGCCGAAGAAATGTGCAAAGGGTCTAAGACTAGGCCCTATCACCAAACTGGGACCATGTTGTTTTCTTTTTAATTGACGATGAAATTCTTGCGTAACATATGAAATTGGCCTATCATTGTTCTATTTTTTTTCTATACATGTTGATCTATCCTCTTCATCAACTTTCTCTTCTGTGAATAACGGGACTGCATTTTTCATACGCGTTTCTGGCAATGAATAAACTAGCTATGTCTGCTTCGACCTAAGTTGGCAGCAGAGTCACAAATTCAATTATTAAGCCGTGTCAAACCAAAGAGAAAGGTGATGAAGAGATTTGATCATCTGGCCCTTAACAAATGTTACCATAGAATTCAACTCATGCAAAAGGCCTGGCAAGCATGATGCCTTGCCAGAAGGCTTATAAAAAAGGCCTACCCAAGTAACAATTTAAGTTTTATTCCAGCCGTATAGCATTCCTCCCGACTTTGTTGATAAAACTACATTCAAAACTGTTTTGTCAACCAACACCTCCTCTATGCTTCTTTAAAGCCAAAATTTGTACAAAGTGGCCCACTCTATAGACGGTTGTGAAAACAAGTTAATAAAACCTTTATAAGACCATAAAAATTTTGAATATATTCTAGTGATAGATGCTATGAGCACTTGAGAACCTTTTGGCTGCCATGAAAACCAGCATCCGGCCAAATGGCCACAGCTGTCAAACTTCACTGTGATATCGTGGTTGGTTTTTGTTGTTCTGCTTTGTTCGATTCTCTGCTCTTCTGATTCATTTAGCAGTAAATAATATCGAAGAAAAAAGGTCAAGTGTTGCGAGAAATTTTGTTTTAATGTTCAAATTAAGTTTTTTACAGCGCACCATGCTCCAAATCATATACGCATTTAATTTTGTGGTGAATATTGGCACGATAAGAGCCGAAAATCAATGCGCCTCGGAGATTATGCGAGTTCACAACAACAAACACAAAATTAAAACAAATATATTCGATAAATTAATCATGAATTTCTTGAAAATTGAAGGAATTCAATAAGGTTATCTAAAATAATGCAGAAATTGGTCTTCGATCTACAGTTCATTTGCTTTACATTTTGAATTTGGTGCATTTATTTTGAATTATAGAGAGTGTGAGCTGTTTAGTGGAATACCTGTAACTAGAAAATAAGAAGAATGATTAGTAATTTCCATTTAATTCCAACTACCTTTATTGCTTATCTTGACAGATACACGTATTTCATCTACAATGTGCAGACTTCTTCAGTCTCGTGTCCAGTCGAGTATTATTACACGACACTGAAGTAGTCAGCACCTTGTAGACGAAATACGCGTATCTGTCAAGATAAGCAATAAAGGTAGTTGGAATTAAATGGAAATTACTAATCATTCTTCTTATTTTCTAGTTGCATTTATTTTTCCACAGTTCAATTATTTCGTATATTTCAATATGGCGATTGGAAAAAAATCACAATCCTGCCATAAAGCCAAGTTATCTTCGCAATGACTACTTTAAAACTATTTGGCTATTTGGTGGCTTCCCTCAATGCCAATTTGCCGTTTAATGCATTTACTGGAGGCAAAATTGTTGTAAAATGCTTTTTCAACTGACCATAATAATAAAATATGAATGAGTCCTTAAACGGCATTTCAAAACAGCATTTTATGAGTTAATAAAGTCGAAAAAAAACTGTTGACATTAGTAAAAGGAATTTGAGAAAACGAGGTTTTAAGATCATTCCAAACAAACTGTGTAGGTTCTCATAAACCTGACTAAAATATGAAACCTATTGGCAGCTCTTGGTGTCATAATAAAACCAAATTGATTTCTTGTGGCTTTGATAAAACCTTAATAAAACCTAATAAAGCAGGATGGTTTTGGTAATATTACTTGGGTAGTCATAAAACGTTTTACAAAAGTACTTATTAGTTAGTAAAATATTGTTTTATGAATACTCTTAATTTTTCATACACTATTCGTATGTTCTGAATTTTGGTAGTAAGGTTACCTAACCATATTTTTTTTTAAATTTTACACAACATATAGTCTTGCAGAATAAACAATCAAAACTACGCTAAAAATACACTGAATTTTAGAATAACCCAAGCTTTGGTTATGGTTAATCCTCTATAGCACTTTTTTAGCTTGTCTTTTTGATGAATACGCCATGTGAACAAATTATTTAGTTGAAGAAGCAAGTTTTTGTCTGAATATACTGTAAAGGTCTGTTTGCGCAATAATCTGGACACTCACAAACTGTACTAAAACACGCATGAAATATTTGATTTCTAATGTAACTAATTTTGCCGTTATTTTGCCTTGATATACAAATCTCAACCATGACTACAGCCATAAGGGTTCGTACAGACTTTTTCGAGACCTTGCTATTAGCTTTGGTCCAGATTTATAAGAAAAGTTTGTTATCTTTAAATATCTGCTGCTTTCCGGAAAGGCACCGCTTCATCAAAGCCCAATAACTTCCGAATTGGCGTAACTCAGGACTTTTGGAAGGATTGGCAGGTTTTGGAACGATACTGGCTCTGTCACGGTTTTAATGACATGATGAAAAACCGAGCCAAAACAAAGAGCTATCTTCGTGGAAGTTGTTTAAAATATTCCAAGACGTAAGTTTCATCGTTCATAATGACTCATGAATATTTCGTCAAACAATCGCAATTCAGTTTTTGATCATTTGATTTTGCCGTTAAATTCTGTTAAGCATTGCGATAGGGGATTTTTTTTTGACTTTGTAAGATTTTAATTTGAAACGTAGTTTTGATTTTTGGCTGAATCTTGGCGAAATTTTTATTTTTCGAGTCACATTTCTAGTGGAGAGGCATGGGTTCCTCTCTAGCACCGTTTGTCTTTAGGACGATCCGCACGTCCATTATTTTTGGGATATCTTGGTTTCCTTTCCATAGCCAAATGTTCAAAACATGTTTGCAATATATAGTGGACAGTGGAATTTAGTAAATCGCGAGTTGACGCATCGAAAGGTCTGGATTTTCTGTTGTGAAAGCTGTACAAGCTGTACAAGAGCAGGATTTTTTTTTTCATTCGTCACCATTTTGAACTCTATGAACTTATGAAATCAAAATACCGAATGAAGTCTTTTTAAGAACATACACCCAGCTGTATGTTAATGAAATATTTCAATCATGGCTGTAATATTTCAAGAGTTACAGTGTTTTGAGTGTGTCCAGACTGTCGCGAATACAAACATTACTCTACAATGATTTTTTGTTGGGTTTTATCTATACATTTCCGAAAAGTTCGTCTACAAATACTGATAACACTTTAACGGACAATCTGCTTTTTTTGACTGTACACAATCCAACAGTGCAATATTTTCTGACTTCTTGCTGAAAACTGTCATCTGATGATATTAGAACTGGCAATCTTAACAGGTTTGTGCAGAAAACTAGTTAATTACAGCCTAAGGCACAATTTACTTCAGTTGTGTTGCCAAAAACTGGTTTAAGATCCTTCGAAAATGGACCTAAGTTAATGGAACCTTAGGGGAAGTTCAGCAAGAGAAATCGAATTATGATAAACTTAGTATAAAGCGAATAACATTGCATTTGAAAGTTACAATTTCAACATTTCATCTAAGTTATCCGATAAAAACAACAATCAGTGTATGTTTTTGTTTTCTGATAGAGTAAATTCAGTATCATATATCTTCATGATCGACGCTAGTGCTTTGGTGATTTATTCATAAACTGAGTTATTCAATGATAGTATCTTTTGATGAGTTATTTTCAGGACTCACGGTGCTGGTTTATTGTAATCAAAAATAACGTTACCGTAACTTACATGAAAAAGTTTTAAAGGGTAGATAATCTTGTGATTATTGCACTTAAGAATATTGAAGGTATAAAAAAATTGGAAATTAAATGACAAAACAACCCTAACGGGTACATTTGTTGATTTTGTCTTATTTATTACCATAAACATCTTATTCTTATGCACTGAACAGAAAATCTTCTATAATTGACGAACTGTCATTCAGTGGGTTATCAATGTTGTTCACTACAAATAACTTATAATGTATTTTTTTTCCGTACACTGCCTAGACAAAAACCAAAAATATGTAACGAATTGATCCGAAAACAAATCATTTTCAAGCCAAGGAAATGCGACACAGGAGAACAGGACAAAACTCCATCACATCTTCAGTTCATTCCTTCTCTATACTAGTAGACGCTAGAAAAGCATATCGTGTTTGTTCGACTATAATGAGCATAATAATAAGTAAAATTAATCCACTATCACTATTTCACTCAGAAAGCAGCTTAACTCTACATGTCATTATGTATATACAAATGAAATTGGAAACAATAATATAAACTGCCTCAAGAGAATCAAACAATCTAAACTACTTACGAGAAACCAAAAACGTACCAAACGGAAAATTAAAAACTGTCGCTGTTCGCATGCCGAGGCGAGATTGGTGGAAGATCTTCTAGTAAATCACTTAAAAAAAGAGTCAGTTACACGCACATTCCCATACATGTTCTTTCCATTGGCACCGACAAGAAAAGAAGCTTTCGTGTCTGTCGTCTAGGTTTGGTCGAAAATGCTGAGCCAAGCATTAGCAAGAAAATCTGTTAGGCTACTGTTTTGATATGTATAAATTTATGCAAAACTGTGATGTAGTGAATCGCCGTCCTGTTGGAACTGTGGTGTAAGTGTTTTTTTTTATCACAGAAAGTATTGTTTTGTGAAGCATGGATTTTCTATGTGTTTTTCCGAAAAAAAAGTTTGCATGATGATCCTTGCGAAGTTTTCATTCAAAGTGTTCATAATTGATTTTAATGATTTCGGCTTGCATTGAATTTTGAAAAATAGATAAACGTATTAAAGACGGTTTGTGGTTTATCAAAAAGGGGCCAGTTTGTCGATTGTGAATTTGATTCTTTTCAGGGTCTGATACTGCCATTGGAAGGTATGGTACTACAGCTACTACAGTTACACAAAGGATTCGACTTTTACGGAGTCACATCAACACACAGTTCACGCTGATACATGGTTAACATCGACATAGGAAGAGACAGAGATATACAGAGGTGGTACAGGAAAGTACACGATTTTTCACTAGAGACAGCCCAGCATAAGTACACACACAATACACATTGATTACGGGGAGAAAAGTAAGAAAGTTGTCATTACGCTTTTCTATTTCCAGAAAAGCTTATGGTCAGTAGGTTTTTCGTATAGTTTGGAGTTCAATCTACGGGTAGGATAAGCTTTGCATACATCAATTTACGGAAAAGAGAAAACAGTTTCATTACTGACTAAGCACAGTTGAAACGCAAAGTGTAAGGTCGAGTGTTAAGGTTTTACAAGCATATTGCTACCGATCGGATCCTGATACTGGTACGTAAAGGGATTATAGGTTCGAAAGAGAAAATTGTTCTACGAAAGAATTTTGTGTACAGACAAGACATCCCTGCCCATTGTACCAATGCGTTTTTGAAAATGATCAATTTTTTTTTGACTTTTGCCAATCCATCAAGATGATATGCTGATTTTCTAGCTAGCATAATTGAAGGCAGTTTAACAAATTATTCAAACAGAAAATACGCAACTTAGAGAAATCAAATCAAACATAATTTCACTGGTAAAAATTTACATCGTCTGGACTTAATTGTTTTGGAAACACGGTTCAAATTGTATGAAACTTATAAGTTTTGCGTTTAAAAATCATTGTATTTTGGGGTTTTGATTTCCATCGATTTGAGTTTCACGGATAAAAAACAAAAATAAAAAATCAACAGAACTGTATTGAAAAGTAGCAATTAACTGCTTTGATACTTCACGAAACTTAGCAACTTTTAGTTTTGTGAATTAAGATTTTAGGAGTTTGACTTTGGCAACTTCAAGTGCACTTATATATCAGTATTCTGTTATTAAAAGAGAACAGTTTTATTAACTTGACTGATTTCGTTTTTTTCCACCTTGAGGATATTGCTACCAGGTGTAATATTGAATTATTAGAACTAAGAAACACTAAGGTAACGAAAATCTTGAATTAATATGCAAAAAGTAAAATAGATACTTCTTCCTATGATCCCAACAGTTTAAGAAACAGGCATTAAGGTGACAGGCACGTAACTCACAAAATTTCATCTCCCAGTTTTCCGATGAAATTTCCTTCCAATGCTACATGTTAAAATAATCATTTATTATTTCAATCTTAAAAGAAGTTCTTCGATTACACTAGTTGACAGCATTTTTTAGCTCGATAAAGTGATAATCATTACCAATGCAAAATCATGCGCAGAATTCAATGCCGTAGTCAGAAAAAAATAAAGTAGAGCCATTTTTGAGATATATAATAATTTTGTTTTCCTGGATTTTGGACAAAAGTACATTTACTAAAATGTCAATTTCTTTGGATCAAAATGAAGCTTTACAAATTTGCTATCGTTAGTAAAAAAAATTTTTTGGAGTTATTGAATAGTTTATCGCATTTTTTTTCATGTCTGCCAATTTTCCTTAAAAATCTCGTTTTAATTAACATTTTCAATGAGATAACACGATTCAAAATTTCATACCTCATTCATTTAATTGACCTTGCACCTAGCATGCACCTAGCCGTGCATGTGCACGTTTTGCACGAACTACATAACACTCTTGGTATCCACAGTTTGTCAAAGTTTCCAGGATCAATTTTAAAATAATGCGTTTATGCAGTTTGCAACGAAGCAGTTAAATTGACCGTTTTTGTAAAAATATAGTTGCCACAGGCATAACAAAACTTTTGTGGATCATGATTAAGCAATGTTGAAGAAAGAAGCTGTCAAATTGAGTTGATAGCGTTAGGTTCTCGCCGAGCGGTCTCACAAATACTAGCGCAAAGTACATTGTTGAAAATATGCCATTTTATTTTGCGTAACAGCTGGCAGAGGTTGAAAACAGACTAAAGGTAATGTTAGTAGTGTTAGTATATTCATGTATGTTAGAATGTATGTGTATGCGTACTTATATACGAGTGTTAAATATCTAATCTTTTCCATGTTTCTACTAAAATACTCATAACTTCGACAATTTTCGACCGATTTCATCAATTAAAAACTCATTTTCTTTGATTTTTTATGGGATTTAGGATTTCATTATAATATGAATTTTTAAATCGTGTTATTTCATAAAAAATGTTGATTAAAACGAGATTTTTATGAGAAATACGCAGAAAAAAAAATGTATTCAACATTTTAATAACTCCAAAACCAATTTTCAAATTAAGACAAAGTGTTCAAGTGAACGATAAAAGTTTTTTTTAACTTTATTTTAATAAAAAATGATTTAAAATAAGTGCACTGGATCTAAAGATATGGACATTTTAGTAAACGTGCTTTTGTCCAATGTTCAAAAAATTATTTTTTTTGTATATCTCAAAAGCGGCTCTACTTTAATTATTTCTGACTACGACATTGAATTTAGCGTAGGAGATTGTATTAGAAACGTTGGTCAACCTTTAAAGTTCACACTTTATATTTCATTTTGTAAACTAGTGTTATCTTGAAAGTTTTTGATGCCAGCTCCCATACCGTCTGAGATAAAGGGAAGCTCGGTAATCGTCAATTAAGGGTGGCATATATTTCATACCGGTGATAAAAACCTATTGAAGTTTATTAAATAACCTTGTGTTAACCATAAAGAAAAGTTTTGATTTTCATAATATTACCAAGTGAAATGCTATGAGTGTTGTTACTATCACTACTTATGATCTGCTCACGACAACCGTATGCATATCAATGAACAACTTTAAAAAACAAAATTGGTCTACGGGACTCATATGCTTTGGTAATGCATATTATTAATGTACTTTGTATGTTTCGTAATATTTTTCATTGAATTTAATTAAATTAACTGAAAAAAGTCCAATAAAAGTCAGTCTAATAGTACGCCCTCAATTAATGTTTATCTGTATAGAGCTTTAAAGACTGTACTCGAAAGAAAATGAACACAATGATACATGTTTGCCTTTCAGCGTGCTAGTAAAAATTGACGAAAATTTGGCTAAAAATAGCTAAGAATGTTCATCATAATCTATCTAGTGGCTATCAAGATGGCATCGGAACAAGAGCAGATCCGCCATAAAATTCATCCGCGTCCGACAGATGAATCGGAAAGCACCTGCACACTCATAAATAATAAATTTTATACGAGACGTAATTCATCTTTGAAACTAGTAGTTACGGAAAACGACCAAAGGTGTGTTTGATTGAATTTATTTTCTCATCTCTTTCAGCTCATTCTTTTGTGCTAAAGGTCGCTTGCATGTGTGGGTCTAAGGGCACCAAAATTTACATACAATTTTAGTAGTGTATGGGATTCCATCATTTGCGTCCCAGGTGGTGGTCATTCAAGTAGATCAAGACGACCCAGTGGCGGTCAGGCAGTGGCAGAAAACCGAATACAGCTGATCCTGTGAAAGCAAGTAAGGTGTTTAATCTGTTCAAACATCGATCCGCGATAAGACGAAGAAGGAGGAAGTTTCCATCTGGTTTTTCGATAAGGTCTCCACGTCTGCAAGGTAAGGAAGGCACTCAACCGAACCGGCAAATAAAACCCGCCCCAGGAAGCTGTACCAAGAGTAGCTGATAACACCGAGGTGTGTCGTGATGGACGACAAAACTTACATCAAGATGGACACAAAGCAATTGCTGGACCAGGAGTTGGCTGTTTCTGAGGAAGGAAGTGAGAATAAAGGTAGACAAATTCACCAAAAACCTCTTGGTTTGGAAGGTCATCTGTGGGTGTGGAAAATGATCAACCATAAAGAATGTACACAGCAACAATTAGTCGCCGAAAATGATACAATCTTCGCATTAGCTAATGCGAACATCACTACATGAGTAATAATGTATGTGTGCAATGATATAAAACTCGTTTTTCCACAGTCACTTTATTTCTGTAAAATGGCGTCGAATCAAGAACGCGTGCGTGAACAAATTTTGCACAAAAAGGTGGAAAATCCGTATACGTTGCACGGTCGTGTTGCAATGTCGTTGAATATCTCAAAATCGACGGTTACTTAAGTGTTAAAATCCTTTCTGCATCGCTTAAAGTTTAAGAGAAAGGTCTGTTCCGGAGGCAACCATGATTCATGAAAACCCCGAATGACTCAGTCCGAGATGTGGCCAAAAAAGTGAAAATGTCTCCATCGTTCGTCCAGAAAATGCAGGAAAGTGCAGGTCTGAAGTCCATCAAAGTATGTGTTGCTCAAAATCGTAACGATACGCAGAACAAGAGCGCAAAATCGCGAGCGCAGAAATTATCTGGCACTATGTTGAAGTAGTACGCTGCCGTTATAAGTATATAGGAAAACCCATAGAACATGGGAAAATTATGCGTAGAACTGCAGCACGACAGTTTGATGATGAACGACAAAACATATTTCAAAGCTAATTCAAATCAGATTCCGGGATTAGAATTTTATACATCGGTTCAAAGAGGAAATGTTGCTGAATATTTCAAGCAAACAAGCAACTGAAAAAGTTTGCCATACATACGGAAACATAATGGTTCGGTGCCACAATGGAAAGCTGGCTCAAAATAAGGTACATTGCTAATAATGTAAATATTGTCTCGAAGCAGTGCAATCCACAGTATTTGCCAGAAACCGGTCCGATCGAAAGGCATTTGGCTTTGGTCGAAAGGAATCGAGCGATTGATGAGAAAATATTTAGGCGCTGCAAAATTAGTGTCGGATGACACAATACAAAAACTCATGGAAGGTGTCAAACGAAAGGTATGAGCATTTGGATTCAACACATTCAATTTACTAAACAAAATATGTTAGCATAGCATTTTCCGACCATACACTCTCTAGGGTGGACTGTTGTACTCAAAA
The DNA here is from genome assembly GCA_024533555.2 of Aedes koreicus. Taxonomy (NCBI): domain Eukaryota; kingdom Metazoa; phylum Arthropoda; class Insecta; order Diptera; family Culicidae; genus Aedes; species Aedes koreicus. The sequence continues at coordinate 350,379 of JAHHFK020003095.1, read as the reverse complement.
ACATCGATTCAATTAGAATAAAAACCAAAGCTGAAGAATCAACATAAAGAACAGATTGGAAGAAAAACTTTTGAAAGATATTCATAACTTAGTTTTTTTTCGATCCGTAAGGCATATTTTACTCAGATAGCTAAATCGTTAAGAGCACGGTTTACCAAACCGGAGGCGACAAGTTCAAATCCAAGTCCGGTCGAGTGAATCTTTCGGGTTGAAATTTAGCTTGACTTCCCGGGGCATAGAGTATCATTGAGCCATACAATATACAAATTATTGCATTCGTGTTTGGCATGGAAAAACTCTCAGTTAATAACTGTCAGAGTGCTTCTAGAATACTAAGTTGAAAGCAGGTGAAAACTCGTCGGAAAGACTGTCACAGCCAACTAGAAAAAGGCGCATTTTACTAAAAGAATATGATTTTATGAATTACATCCAATACCATTTTTTAGAATCAGCAACTTCCTAACTGAAGCCATTTTCGAGATTGTTTGAAAACAAATTCGGTTAAGCTGGTTATATGTTACAAATACAAATGCATTTTTTAAACTTTGATCTCCTTTTATTTTGACATTTTTAAATTAGACTGGACCTTCTTTAAACTGAGAAAAAAAACATTTAAATTTATTTTTTTCAATTGAATTTAATCATCCGCCACATGAAAACAGTGCTCTTTGTGGGATGCAGTACCCTTTGTGTGTTCCCCAAGCAGCACAAAACGATCATGTTTAGTTGTAGCAACTTGATTTTGACTAAACAAGTCACATTTATGTTTTCTCAACTGAATGGCAACAAGTGTGCAACTAGGGTCAGAGCAAAGTTTGAAAAAAATATGTACAGTGTGTCTCACAATAGGTGTCACCTTTTTCCAGTTTTGGTTTATTTCAGCGGTTAATTTTTACAGCGGAATTGATTATACCCGTTTTGAATGTATTCTTTTGACAGCTTATTGCTGAAGATAGATAAGCGATTCCGTTTGTTTATATTATAGTTATCAGCTACCATGTAAGCCATACGGGAGCCAGTTTTAAAATTACATTTGCAAAAGCTAAGATCGTGTCAGATATTCAATAGCCTTAAGCAGTTCGGAGTGAGTAAGTGTTTAGTTTTTCGTACCTTGAAACGGTTAAAAAAACTGGAAATATCCATATTCAACACAAAGGAGGTGCCAGACGAACTGCCAGAACGAAGAAAAAGATGAAATGTGTGAGGGAGCGAATAAGACGTAATCCGGCCGTATATGGCCGTAAATTGAGCAAACAATTTCAAATGTCCTCTGTTTCAATGAACAGGCTCCTCAGACATGATCTGGAATGCAAGCCGTACAAGAAACAACGGGTTCACGGGTTGACGGAGCGTCAAAAGCAACCAGGGTCCAAAGAAGTAGAAATCTTTTGGTTCGGCACGGTGACTGCGAGATTTTATTTTCGGATGAAAAGGTCTTCCTCCTTCAGGACAGTCATAATCAACAAAATGATCGTGTGTAGGGCAAGGGTCTTGCCAATATTCCAAGAAATAAACTAGCTGTAGAACGCTATCAGAATGTATCGAAAATCATGGTATTGGGCGCCGTTAGACGAAAAGGAAAATTTTCTCTTCTTTTCATAGAACCTAACGTAAAAATCAACACTGAATATTACATCGAGCAGGTTTTAAAGAACCATCTGCTTCCTCATGCTTCAACGCTGTATGGGAATACACCATATTGTTTCCAACAGGACTCAGCTTCAGCTCACAAGGCAAACAAGACACAAGGGTGGTGCGCGGAAAATTTGCCAGATTTCATCACAAGAGAAAAATGGCCTGCATTTTCACCGGATCTCAACCCACTTGGCTACTTTGTTTGGGGTTATATGCTTCAACATATAGGCCCTACGAAAGGGCTTACTTTAGATCGATTCAAGGAACATTTGGTTGATATTTGGGACCAAATTCCTAAGGAAATCGTGCGTGCCAGCTGTGGAGGGCTTACAAAGTGTTTGCGCAAAGTTATCAAAGAAAAGGGCGAGAGATTCGAATTTAATTAATATGGTTTATTTCTATAACATGTATCTTTCAAATGAAAAATAAATTCTATGATTTGGTTGATTTATTTTGCTGTAATCCCATTTTGTTTTAGTGACACCTATTGTGAGATACCCGGTACATATATATTATGGAAAACCTTTAAATAGAGAATAAAGACTTCTTTAGAAAAAAAACCGTTATCTCGAAAAATAAACACTTCTACTGAAAATATATTCTACATAATCAATAAATAATCTACTCAACTGAAATTATATTCTTAAATTAAAACCGGCTGCATGCACGACCTTGATTCATATTTTCTATTTCATTGAACATTATATTCTGCTTCATATTGATGCAGAAAATTCAAGTTTTAAACTTTCAATGAAATCAAAAAAATTCATCGAAAAAGTTTTTAAGTTGAAGCTTCTTTTAAACTTGAAAATGCTTTTAAAGGGATTGACAATTAAAAAAAAAACTATTTTATTTTTAGAAAATTCAAATAATCTCGGTGTGTAATTCATTCTACCGTTGACGTGCTTATCGCAATTGTGGAAATGAATAGTAAATGTTTGAAATTTTGAGTTAAATTTGAAAAATTGTTGCATTGTTATTGTTATACGTGGAAAAACAAGACTAACTTACGCAAATAGCATGTTTGCATAATACAGGAACACCTCGATTAATGTACACAACCCTAAGCCCTTTCAATGCAAATATCTCAAAAACGGTTATTCAATCACGACAAACAACGACAGCATCCGCCAATAGAATCGCTGCCCTACATCATTATAACATTCAGGTTTAGGAGTTAATTTGATATTTTCAAGAAATCTGCAATGGAAGAGTTAAGTGTCATGTACATATAATTGAGCAAAACCTGTGTAACCAACGTTACCTGTCGAGCACTCAACACTGAAGAAGTATGTACGTCACAGATTAAGTACGTCTGTCTCTTAAATGATATAATTTTTCTAGTGGAATTTTAAGGAATTGGCTCACGTTTACTAATGATAGTTTGAAAAAGTGTTTAATTTTTTTATTTTCAAAGAGTGTTCAAGCGCAATATTATTTGAAATTTTTGAAGTTTTTCAATTCACTAAATAAGGTAAAGTTTAAGTATCTCGAAAACGGTTGAACTAAGTAAGCTGCCGTCTTTGAAATTCAGCCTTTTAGTAGCACTATTAAAATTGGGCCTTTTAAAAACACTACACACTAAAAAATTACCGGAACTTGTCAAATTTTACCGAAATCCGTTAAATCGGATTACCGAACGTTCAGCTGTTGAAAGTTCGGTAAAAAATTACCGAATACTGTAAAATTTTCTAAGTGTGTATGTTAACAAAATCTTCGTTAAATTACTCTTCCACAAACATTAGTTTTTGAAGGTTTTACATATTTGAAAAGATTTTGTTTGTTTCCGCATTACTTCTGGCATGATTTATCATAAAAAAATTCGTACGTTGCAGAGGTTATAAATTTCGGAAAATAAATTAAATATTTAATTTGATGAAGTGATGATTTCCCAACCATATCAACTTCAAAATTCGCACGCATTATAGTTGGGACTTTCTATTAGTATTGATTTCAGCTGATCAACTGCTGGTTCAATCGGGTTTTTGCTTATTTCACATGAAAGCTGATAAACATACCCTTTGAACGAATATAAAATCATAAGAATTGATCAATACCGTGCCGAGAACGAGTGAGGTCAATTTGATTCGGAACTAATGTTACTGGCTTCGGGTTATGACATGTTATGGATGATATTCGTTTTATTGAAAGTTGACTTCAAATGTTTTGTTTCGCAATTATTTTTGCATTATATCTTGCTGATTATTAACTGATTGTACACGGAAATGTAAATATTTTCATATTGAAGACATTCTGAAAAATCAGTTTACGGATAATAGCAAAGATTTTAGAGTTAAGCAAATTACGAAATAAATACCAACGCTCATTGAAGTATTCTGCCAAACGATAAATAAATATGAATGTCAATCCAAATACTAACAAGAAAACAGTGTTCATGCTTTAGTGAGAATAATATGAAATAATAAACGTCCAAAAGTAACCTGGCTGGCAAAAAAACTTGAAATCAAGATGCGCTTTGCTTATGTCCCAACAATATATAGTGTCAAAAAACGTGTATTGACGATTTGATTTTATATGTTACCTTCTAAAAAATGTTTTTTTTGAGGGGAACCTAATGAGAACTGAGGCCCTTTTATAAGAAAAAAAAAAATAAACCCTGGACAAATCGATAAAGATTTTTCATTAGGTCCTAGCTGACAAAAGTAAATAATGGCTCTTCCGCGAATTCCTTAACATTAAAAAAAAATACCAATTCCGATAGAATTGGTTGCTTGCACGGGTTGATTTGAGATCTTGAGAAAGTCACGGAAGAAACCATTGTTTACGTTTGCCAGATAGGTCCAAACGAAAAACTTTGTCTAAATGTCTGTCAGTCAGTCAACTAACCGCAGAATAATGAAATGTCACTTGACGTTTCATCAGGACCTATGTAACAATGCGAGCATCTGATTGTTGACTTTTTCTATTATTAATAACTGACTTATTTTATGGTTTTCCGTCATATTCTATTTAAACATAATACACTGACCAGTTGCTTTGTATGGAAGAAACCACCAGAAAGTGGAATAAGAGCGCCATATTTAATGATAGAGAACGAGAGAGGAGAACATCTCTCGTTGTTGCTTAGGTCTTTTAGGAAAGTTCAGCGAGAAATCATTATCAATTAACAATACACACTACAAAACAAGCATGTAAATCTGTGATCTCTGAGACTGACATATAAGAGCGTGAATGTTGGCATAAACTGTAGTCATAGTAGAGGTGAAATTGATTCCATTAAAATGCACTTTTCTGTGAGTCATGAACTTCACAGTCTGGGATCATTTCAGTTTTCCGAGGGGTGAGACGCTAGCATGAGAGTTTTACACATTCACAATTAACATTTAAGTGCGTCGCACGTACAGAATTTAACAACTTGTTTGTGTACGGCTTTTCCTTTATCAAATGTAGATTCGGCATGTGTAAAATCAGGGTCAAACTAACTTTAAGATGACTTAGCAATGTGTGTGGCTTAATACAGGCTCTGGACTCGAGACCATGGACCAGATAGCGTAGTTCATGGGATTCCAATCAGGATAGTTTGAAGGCCATCTTAAATATCTCAGGCAAAGTCTGCTACAGAGCTTCAAAGTCTATTTCGCCCCATGCGATGGGTCCTCCCTTAGCTCAGTCGGTAAAGACGCAGCTACACCATGCTGGAGGTGGCTGGGTTTGAATCCCGGTCTTGTCTAGGAATATTTCGTTAAGGAAAATTTCTCGACTCCCTGGGCATAGCGTATGATTGTACTTGCCACACAATCATACTAATGCAAAAATGGTACTTGGCATCGAAAGCTCTCAATTAATAACTGTGGAAGTGCATTTAGAACACTAAGTTGAGAGCAAGCAATAAGCTAATTGTGAAAGCATGAAGATGGTGCATAATCTTGTTGAAACGCCCATTACATTTCACTGAAATGGACATGCACCCAAGGTGCAACAGCGTCCGTCAGAAGCTTTTGATAGACATTGGTTGATTTTGACGCCACTTTCAATAAATATTAAAGCAGTTTTACTGGAAGCCGTAAATCCAGTCCAAGCCATCTCCGAAGCTGGATGATGTGATCTAGCTAAATTGATACGGTTAGAAGAAGCTTTTGGCATAAGCTGGTGATAATTTTGTTGGTTATGGAATTGCTCGACGGTGAAAATTTTCTCGTCTGTAAACAAAATCGTGCGATGGCGTTCATGGCCGAACTCCTTCAATAAAATCTTCGATTTTCTGTACCGCTTATAAAGCTCGACTACTGCACTTCGCAATGGATTTGATTTCATAGCAGCACGAAACGTGAACCGATTCCAATGAAACTTTCTGTATTTGTTTTTATAAGCTACCAAGGTAACAATTCCTATACATGTCCTCATTTCTGTGGTGTCAAATTCCAGAACTACACTGAAATAAATATCACGGATAGTTTTTCTTCACCCTGTAGATTTACTCAATTATATTTGAACCATTTTCCCACAAATTTATTTTTTATTTAAAATCTAAACGATTTATTCAGCAACAACAATACTTTGTTGATTTCGTATTTTTAAATAAAAATGTGTAAACTAACTTGGTTAATATCCCTAAAATATTAGCTGGTAAAATGCTTGATGAGGGTTTAATGATTACGAAAAACTTTTGTCATTTTTATGAGGATTTTGGTAAACATCTACGTAAAATTATTTATTTTACTTGTGCCACTCTAACTTTAGTAATTCAGATACTTGAAACGCTTGGAACCGTCTCTTAACTGTCTTTACCTATATCGTTTTTTAGCATGTTTTGCACAGACGTTTGTGTTAATCTACCAAATTAAGGGGAGCCTTATGAGAAATTAAGCACTCTCATAAAATAAAAGCTCAAAAGTAGGGTAGTTCATTATTAGGGTAGTTCATACATCAACGTTCAGAAGTTGGTGTTAACCAGCTTAGAAATGATTTTTGGATAACTTAAAATAGTGTGTTGAAGACAGATTAGTTAGGAAAATTGATGTTTTCAACCATAAAGGTGCACCACAAAAAATGCATAAAAAGTAAATATGACAGTGCACTTATTTCTAAAATATTTCACCATTATTTACGTTAATATGTGTGCGGAAGTATAACAATACGAGATAACATTTGATATAATGAAAACAGTACACTTTTTTCGCATACATGTAGGCAAAGGAAATTGTTTTCAGTATGCTTTAAATTTATCTATAATTCGACAGAAAAAATGTCCTTTACCACTGTTTATGGAAGTCAATCAAACATGACTTCCATAAACAGCTCATTACTTTTATTGAGTTTACTCGGCTTATACCTTAAGTCTTGGACAAAGTTATTGGGCATTTCCTATTTATTTCCTATGAGAATCTTAGACCTGATGGTACTTAAATACTAACAACACCATCTAGCGGCAAAAACTGAAACAATGGAATTTATGCATACATTTTGTTTCATGCTTTTGTGAAAATTTAGAATAGAGGCTCAGGGTGGTATAAGAAATAAGTGGCTCTGTGATGCACATAATAACAGAAATAATCCAGGGATCCTGGGCACCCTACTGCTCAAGCAGCATTTAATCATCAAACATTGTTACAGAAACTCGACTGAAACTTAGATAAAAAATTGTTTCAAGGATCGATGTGCAATGACTGTGTTACAACGTTTATATATAGGTGACCTTCCAATCGTGCTTTGTATGATGCTCTCGAGCCATATTTGATAATTCTACACATTGTAGTTACTGACATTTTTAAATGTTTTTATTGGCACACCCTGTATAAAAGGGGTTTGGATTGCTGTAACTTTAAAGGTGAAGCTGCTGAATGCCAGGTACAAGCCTCATCCCCTAAAGTTATAAATCGATCAATGCTGGCAAAGGAGTTCGAGTTCGAGAAAAGACTTCTTTGAAGTCTGCGCTAGTATTTATTAAATGGTCACGAATCAGTTAGCAAATAATACATAAAGCTGATTAGGTAGTTATTTTTAAACACTGATGCAATGATTCTTGCCGGTTTTCTTGTCGCTTATATCGTTTTTCTGAATTGTATAAAATACAAAATACAAAGAACAAAATTCGAGCAGTTTTAGTAAATCTCAGCCACCAATACTAATTTGGGTTAACAGCCATAGTAAAATATCTCTTTTAACTACTAACTTACTTCAATATACACCAACTCCTATTCAGACTTTCTTTTCATTAGATCGAGATGACATTCACCAATCATAAACATTTCATCATACTGCGGGTGTTTCGACCAAAATTTGGTCGACTTAAACTTGACCCTCATTTTGAAGATGTGTGCGTGTAGCATCATGCCTCTATTTTGATTTTGAGATTAGCGCTTCAGTTATCAAAATGTCGTCGAAGGAAGAGAAGCAACGCATCAAAATTTTGCACATGCATGGCGAAAATCCAAACTACTCTCACACCAAGTTGGCAAAATTGTTGAATGTAGCTGAATCAAGTGTTACCAACGTATTAAAAGTGTTTGGTGAACGTTTATCGACAGCCAGGAAACCTGGATTTGGGGAAGCCCGGGAGGCCGGAGGCCACAGCGACGACGAAAAGAGTTGCCCGCTGTTTCGAGCGGAATCCCAACCTCTCGATCCGAGATGTCACAAAAAAGCTGAGAGCTGTGGATAGAGCTAAACAACGAGCTGGACTGTCGACTTACAAGAAAGTGGTGACTCCAAATCGCGACGATAAATAAAACACGTCGGCCAAAGCACGATCGCGAAAGTTGTACACGACGATGCTGACGAAGTTTGATTGCGTGGTACAGGACGATGAAACTTACGTCAAGGCAGACTTTAAACAGTTTCCTGGATAGGAGTTTTATACGGCAACCGCACGGGAAAAGGTGGCAGATATTTTCAAGAACATTAAACTGTCAAAGTTCGCGAAAAAATGTCTGGTGTGGCAGGCCATCTGTACCTGTGGCTTAAAAAGCAACGTTTACATTGCGACCGGAACCGTCAACCAGGAAATTTATCTGAGCGAGTGCCTACAAAAACGTCTACTGCCTTTCCTGAAGCTACACTATTGTTTCGTTCTATTTTGGCCGGATTTGGCATCTTGCCATTACGGAAAAAAGGCCATGGAGTGGTATGCTGTCAACAACGTTCAAGTGGTGCCCAACGACAAGAACCCTCCCAACACGCCAGAGCTCCGCCCAACCGAACAATATTAGGCCATCGTCAAGCGGAACCTTAAGAAGACTCAAAAAGCTGTTGTGAGCGAGAAACATTTCAAGGCAAACTGGCGTTCTGCGGCGAATAAAGCGGACAAGGAGGCTGTACAAAATCTTATGGCAAGTGTTAAACGAAAGACCCGGCAATTCGCATTTGGTTAAAAGGAAGCTTGCTGAATATTTCTCCTGTATTATGTATTAACTGAACTTGAAATGGAAAAATAATTTGACTTATTGATAAAAACTTAGATCGACTCACACACATTACTGTTTGACCAAATTTTGATCGGAACACCCTTTATATCATAGTTTTTGAATATAAAAGCACAAATTTCTCTCAAATTTATTTGCCAGCTTTATTACTTTGTGATTTACGTTAAAATTGCAACACACGCAAATAGCTATAACTTTTTTATATTCAGGGTAAAATGTTTGAAACTTTGGGTAGTTATAGTTCTGTATGTATTTTTTACATCATATAAGTTTCATTGAAAAGTGCGAAAAAGTTTTTGAAATGAAATCGGAAATGCAAAGCATTCGTGACGAAGTTTTGCACGCGCATTGCGCAAATCCAAATTTTTCGCATCGTGCTTTTAGCAAAAAAGTTGGGAATCGTTAAGTCTACTGTTTACCTTGTCATCAAACATCATAGAGAACGTCTGACTACTGATTGGCAAAACGAAGTGGAAAAATATCCTCGCAGGATGGGTCAGGTGGCCAGTTGAAGCTTTAAGGCGAAAACTAAACGCTTCTGTCCGGGATATTGCAAAAAAGCCAACCTTGACCGAAGTTTTTGTGCAAAATGTTGAAAATCTATGTATTCTATCAAAGTTTAGGAAACACCGAAGCAAGCAATCAACCTTTATACACAAATGCAGACGAAATACTCTGTTGCGTAATGGATGACGATACCGACATAGAGGCGGACTTTCAGCACATTCCAGGTCATCAGTTCTACACTGCAAAGTAACCAGTTTGATGTCCCAGAGTATCAACGGAAGCAAGGAATCTTCAAATTTGCCAAGAAATTCATCATTTGGCAAGCGATTTGTACGTGTTGCATGCGAAGGGCTCCATTCGTGACGACTGCAATAATGAAAAATCAAGTTTACTTAATAGGATGTCTACAAAAACGTCTCCTTCCGTTGTTCAGGTTGCACAAGAGGTTATCAATTTTAGGCCTGACTTGGCGTCATGCCACATCTTAAAACAGGTGCTGGAATGGTATAATTAAAATAAGGTCAACTTTGTTCCCAAGGACCTTAATCCTTAAAACATCACAGAGTTATAAGGAGACCAAACGAAAAATATTGGGCTATTATAAAACAGGAATAACGCATCCAAAGATAGCCAAAACAGATAAAAAATTGAAGAAAACATGTGTCAATGTCAAAAACTTGTCGACTTGTACAAAATCTCATAGTGGGTCATAAGAGAAACTTGGAACAAATCATTCGGATTTGAAGCGCAAGTTGACTAAAGTGAACATGGCAAAACTTAGCAAAGATGTTATATTTGATACTCTGAAAATTTGTTTGGCGAATTGTGTGTTGCAATTTTAATGTGGACAACCTTTACACACCACTTGCAGCTCACTAAGGAAATTTTTAGTTGAGAATGATGCGAAGTGTACCTCACATACTATGCTAGAATTTTTTGATTGCGTGCTCTTAAATTTTGGATTTCGACGCCTCATAGGTCTGACACCCTGAGTAGGCGCCATAATCACCACCTCTTGCCACTACGTCTCAGGATTTTAGTTACAGTATCGTAAATTAACTTGAGCTACATTATGAGTCCACAAAATGATGCATACTAAATCATGAATTTTCCATTTTGCTGTTGATTGATTAAAAAACAAGTGTTGTGGGTTAAACATTCCTTATTGTTTATAGCCAAACATTGACAGCGATATCAGTTGTTTTGCAAAAACCATGGCGAAAGCAGTGAAAAGCCTTCGTTCGATGGTTTGTTTTTGTTACGCCTGCATCAAAGATGCTTCGTTTCGATGAGATACAGCAGACCCGGTATCTACAAGATCATTTCCTCGATAGAAGAATCGTTAGGCATCTAAGTTCCGACCATCCGACGGTTCTGCGTGACCAGAGAGTCTAGCACAAGCTGAAACGCAAAACCGAAGGGAAGGTGGAGAAATCTTTCCGTTCCTTGGTCGGTGCAACCGGAATAATGGTCAAAAAGTATAACTCCAAGCCGACCGTCTCAATGCAGCAGAGCATCCCACACCAAATTCCCAAATCCAGTTCTCGTGTGGCTGACCATCATTGTGAAAGAGATGTGGAAGCCACTGTTCTATTCCCCTGGACTTCGTATGCATGGAAAGATTAACAGTACAAAATGCCTGCCGGAAGTGGCACCACATGGGTGGAATCATAAGGATGTGGAGTTTTAGATGTAGCTTGCATCGACCCACAAAACGTTGTTGGAAAGGATGGACTGCCTGAACATCACTATGGTATCGAAAATCGAACGTTATTCAGCTGGGGCCAGTAGAGAATTTCTGGGCCAACTTAAATTTATCCCAACAATTTTGTGATCAAATGCATGAAATAGCTGACCAAAAGAAAGTCCCTACTAACTGTCATAAGGCCGCTCGTCTGGATATGGAAGCGTTTTTGAAAATGATCATTCAATGGATGATTCAGGGAAAATCAATTTCAGAAATTTTTCATCTCCTTCCGAAATCCGTTTTTTAATGCAGGCGATGAAGGGTAGACGGGAATTAAACGAGACGTCGCTTGGCTTACGTAGCTGGGTTTACGTTCAATGTCCAAAGAAACCTCCCGGTCAGTGCACGCAAAAATAAACCGCAGTAGACACTACCATTTCGAGGGTTAAATTAAGCGTAAACGCCAACAATTTTCATCTAACTTTATATGCGTGTGATTTTAACATGCCTGCGATTAGATCAACCATGATATCAATATGAGGTCTATCAAATATACCACAAATGTTGAAGGTTTTACCATAAACGTAGTAAATTCGACGGAAATTTCAAGGTAGTTTTGAAAATAGGTATAGTCGGGTAAAATTGTAGTTTTTACTACAAGACTTTTGTTTCAGTTTATATACCGTGTTGGACATAACACATGCAACTTTTAGCTTACATATCTTAAAAGCGTAACTTAACTTTTAAATTCAATTAATGAAATGAAGCAACATGCTACACTTGATGGCTCAGGAGTCTGTCATAATTCCACAAGATTGCTGGAGTAATCTAGTATTCACTGACAGCACGCCACTAGAGTTTTGTTGACAATTGCCATTTTGCATTGGCCAAAACATATGAAACTTTCTGATTTCGCTTCCTCTTCAGTGCCTTAGTGTTAATAACCTTACAGAAAGGTTACATTTTATAGTAAAACTCTTGTTTACTATATATTTCAGTGACAACAAGGTAAGAGTTGCGCCAAATATTTTTAAGAACTGAAAAAAATGATATGATCTAAATGGCTCAAGACAGTCTTAGAATGAAACTTGAAAAAAAAGAAGACTACGTGGGCGGAATTTCACAAAGAAAAAAATGTGTGACAAATATAACTTGAAAAAATCGACCATATCAAGACTGTGTTCCAAGTTTCGCTCAACCGGATTTTTTTCCCGGCGTGCTGCGAAGAAGCTCCTGATTTCTGTGAAAAATCAAAAGAAACAGGCTCCTGTTTGCTCGATCTCACATAATCTGGAGTGTGCAGAAATGGCGATCGATACTTTTCAGAGTATGTTGAAAATCAACATCATTGGAAGCTACGGAATGTTCCGTGTACGCCGACCGATCGGAAAAAGCTTGGATTCACGATACTGCCAGAAGATTGTGAAGCATGGCGGAGGAAATGTGATGGTCTGGGGAAGTTTTTCTACGAACGGTCTGGGTCCGATTCATCGAATTGATGGTATTATTGTTCGTTTAATGTACAATGGCAATCTCAAAGATGTAATTCTACCGTATGCAGAGTGGAATATGCCAATAAAATGGATATTTATACAAGATAACGACCTCAAACACACTGCCAAAGTCGTCAAAAAGTGGTTTAAGGATAACATTGTAATACTTATGGATTGGCCACAAATAGTTTGGGCAGAGATCCCATAGAGCATTATTGATAACCTGATTCGCTCCATGCCTCAAAGGTGCTAGGCTGTAATTGACAATAATGGATACGCATCGAAATACTGAAAGCCGAGGACAATCTGGTGGGCAATAAACGGAGCGGCTTTTATTTTGTCCAGAAAGATCTTGTTTTCTTCATAGTATTATCATTGGTTGTGAATAAATTCTGTTTTTTTTTTCAACACTATACATTGTAAGGATGTTTATTTCGATTAACTGCATGCTTTCCTCTTTTGTTAATTTACTATAAATTTTTACTGTGCAATTTTATGATTGTCTTTCGTTGGTTGCATATGTTTTGTCCAACACTGTATGATATTCAATAAAAACAAAAAGTGCCTGTTGGACCCGGAATTTTTGTCTAAATGGAAGCCATATCCATTAAATATGGATCTCTGCTGTTCTATGTTTAACTCAGCACATCTATATTCGGAAGAATAAAAGTGTTTTATAGAATATAAGCATTAAATATTCTTAGGTCGATGTGACTCGTTGGTTTGATCTCGTGATTTCTTCGAAACATTAAGTGGTTTGAACTTCTAAGTCGGAATCGCATCAATGTTTAAACTTTATATAAATATATGAACTATTGCAACAAAATAGAAATCAAAACCTTAATCTTTAGTATAAGAACATGAGTGAATCATCCATTCTACAAGTTCACTTCTTTTATGCTACTAGAGTAAAAAAAAAATTTCTTCGCAGAAGACATATTAAAACGCAAGGTTTCAATTTAATAAGAACATAAAAAAATCGCGTGAATTAATTCTAACAAACCGCCAAAATATTCAAATTACAACATCCGTAAGAGAAATAAATAATTCACAATAATTAAAACCAGATAGTCGTTGGAAACAATGCTACCACCAAAAATGAACAATAGAGTTTTACCAAAGAGTTGTTCATGAAAATGAAGAAAAAGTTCAGCGTCTTTTCAAAAGTCAAACCATCATTTATGAAAAAACCAACTAAACACAAATAAATCTTCCAGTCAATCCCACAACCAGTTTGATGGCGTTTACTGGCATTGCCAGGAACAATATTGCAGTCATAAAAAAACAAGGAACTTCCATCGAAGTATAACAGGGACACGTATTGAACAGAGGAGAAACAAGAGAAGAACTGGTATTTCCATCCGACATCAAGAAATGTTGTGAAAAAGTAACATTTACCTCAAAAGAACTTCAGTAAAATCTACTTTTGCAACATAAAATAAGAAAAGTAACTTTTTGAAGAAATGATGTTCTAGCATTAATAAGGGAAAGGTGAGAATGATGTTTTTTTTTTCGAACGTTCAAGAATCAAATAGTAAGAAAATTCTAGATTTGCAACTGAATCGAAACGCAAGTTTAAAAAGGAAAAAAACTATTCCAAGAATCAAAAAGAAATGTAGTCTAGTTAACCAGGTACGATTTTTCAACGTTGACCATTCGTAGGAAATATTTTTGCAGGATGTTGGAATCGATTGTTTGGCTCATTTATACTCAAGTCACCCTAACTATTCATAGCTAAATGTAATTGAAATTGGGAAGCAATCTTTATCTGGTAATTGATCAAACGAGGCTGGAGTACCAAAAAGGTTCTAAAAAATTCAAAATATCATATCAAACAACTAGAATAAAAAAGAACGAAAAACGTAACTAACTGACTGTTGAATCGGGGGAAAACGCATTAAAAATTATCTATTGATTGAAAGTAGCTCATAAAGATTGGAAAACAAACTTTTCTTACTTTTCAAAACAGTGGGCAGGTGGGTGTGTTAAATTAAATATTTTTCAACGAATCATCGTTCTAAATCGTGAATTTCAAACATATGACAATACTGGCACGCTTTTAAAATTTGCATTCAAGCGAATGATATTTTTTTTTTAATGTTTTGATTGAAATTCAGAATTTATGTATTTTTGCGATGTTTTTTTAAAGTAGTTACCTGCGTTTGGTGATCGGGGGCAGGGTGGCCCGTGTTGTCTAACAGTGTAGGGGAAGAAGGGCGAGCATCTAGCAACAAACAACATGAAGACTTGACATTTACCACAGCAGAGCAGAACTCGGACGTTTAGAACGGTGCTCGGCAAGTTTGCCCCGTATTAGAAACAAAAAAGCGCGATGCCAAAAATAAGATAACGTCCGTTTGTTAAAGAAATCAATACAGGCGAACGAAACGTTGATACGCACATAATCATCTGACAAACCGTACATACACACATAATTGGAGGGGACAATTTCACACAACAAAAAGGGAAGTGCACATGTTTTGACCGAGTTTGCTCGTTGTTGGATCTTGTGTGGATCTGTGATAATTTGGGAAGTGCCAATATAGCAAAAAAATGTATTTGGAATACCATGGACATCTATGGATTAGCTGGTGTCAGTATGTATCAACTTTTCGTCCCTGTTCCTGTTCGGTTAACTTGCCTTCGCACCATCTAAACGTTCTATTTTTTTATGTTTTGTTAAATATTCTCATAGAAAAATTATCTTAAAAATAAGAAATGTTAAATGTAACAGAAATAAAATGGAATTCTTTTAAACAGAAACTGATCAATAATCATATGAAGTACATGTAGGATAGAAGAATGGTGCGTACACTGAACATTTAAAGCTTTTCCTCGGCTTAATCATTATCATACTTTAATCATAAAAAAATATAATAAATCAAACAGATTTGGCATCAAATTATTTTATATTTCGAATCGAGCAGTTATTCAAATCCCGCAAATCTAAACTGACAAATCGAAATGCGTACTAGAAATTATAACGAATGGTGAGTATCGAAAACAAAGACATAAAGAAGTCATAACGACTTAAAGGAGGTGTGCATGGTATTAAAAAAGAAAAAAAATTGCCGTCGTTGCACGCAAAAATAAAAATTAACGAGAATAATTGTATCCGAGGTTAAGGTATTTCGTAACGAGAGATAATTTGCATCTGATTTAGCTGTTGTCCAATATATATATATAGAGTATGTCCTATTCTGTATTTACCTATGCTGTGGAAAATGTTCAGTTTCAATTGTAATGAGAATGAATGTGTTTGAGAAGAATCTATATGAGAGAATGGTAAAACCCGGAAGCAAACGGATTGAATCGATACACTTAATGACAACTCAGGATAATTGATTGCTGTGGCAGAAGGTACAGAGGGCTGATTCAATCGGTTTCAGGATATTGTATTAACCTCAGATGATTGATTTAATACATAAGCAAAGTTCTGCTTGCTGCTTCAACTTGTGCGTGTCGATGTTGTTTAGAAGATTAGAAGGCATGCGAATAGGTAAAATGATGTAGTAGATTATGTACAAGAAATAGTTGGCGTATTTTGTGATGTGTGTTGCGTTCTGTATCAAACTATGGAGCTCATCGCATTTCTGGGATGCGTAAAAGTTCGATTAGGTATTGCTTTCACCAGTATTGAATAGAAACCCTGAAAACAGCGTTTATTATCTTTTGAGTAACTTAACACTTTTTTGGGGAATGGTGTGAATTTGTGTAACAAAATATGCTACAGTTAGGATTAGAAATTAGTTAGAACTTTTAGAAAGAACCCATACACACCCGTGCTTAAATTTTCTGTCTTTCTATACTTCCTAATTAACCACCCGTATTTTTATTATTGTGCGAAAAATCTATTTTTTCACGAAACTCTCATTAACTTATCAGGTTATTTTTAAGACTGAGAAATTCCAATTTGTGTATAGAAATCATATCATTAAATCATCTGTTTTTTTTTAAATAATATCAAATTGCAATCCATCATGTTAATATATATATGAAATACGTTCGTCACCTTCAACTTTAGTCAACTGAATTTTCGAAAATGAGTACGTGACGATGAGTATGTCGCATCAATCTGAACAATCTTGATTTGACCTATTTTGTAAGTAGTGAACTCACTTTCCATGCGAATAAAGGACGGAAAGTGATAAAAAAAACTATTTAACAAAGATGTCTAGTCTCGACAAAATGTAGGGAAAGTGTATTTATGTAAATCTCATCATTCATCACACCCTACTTTAAATCAAAGGATTGAAGCATGACTGTATTGGATCGTGATGTTTGTGTTTGTTGTTAAACAAATTCATATATAATATCGAAAAGAAACCCTTTTCCTCTTCAATCTTTTGATTCACCGCAAGATGAATATAGGAACTATGAGGTTCGTATGGGAACAGTTACCTCTTTTTCGAGCAGGAATTTTCAACAACTGTCAAATCTGATGTATTTTTTATTTTTTTTTATTTTGATGATCTAGTTACGACGGGATATCCCAACAAACATCGGTGTTGAATTAGAGCTTGTTCAAACAAATTTGGAGAAGCTATTCAGCTATTCTAGAAGAAACAGCTGAATAGCTTCTCCAAATTTGCTTGAACAAGCTCTAATTCAACACCGATGTTTGTTGGGATGTTCTTTTGTTTCTCATTCTGATATCCAGTCAACACAGAATCGGACAATGAGCGAATAAATCGAGAGGAATTCATAGGAATATCGTATGGAAATTTGCCAGAAGATATTATTGCAAATTTCATACGATTCTATAATGGAAAGAACTTCATAGGACCATCGTTTGAAAATTTTCCTCACTGTAAAAATAGTTGCAATCGGGATTTGAACCATGAACCTCGGGATCCAGAGACGAGCCACAATCTAACGAGACTATACACGCTGGATAAGTGATGTCAATTGAAAGTGTATAAGACGCATATTTTTCTCGACCAATGCAACAATAATTATTTCATGGAATGGAATCGTATGGAATGAGTCTTGAACCTTTGCTTTTTGGTTCATAGTTCCGATCGTATGAAAATCGCACGGATAATTTCCTGATTGTATATGATATTCCATATGTGTACAACATGGAGGTCATATATGCACATTCGTTCATCTGACTTCATGTAAACTGTATTCATATCGCCTCCACTTTATACTCATATCCGCTATAATATGCGATCTTGTGTTCACTGGGATAGCACTACCTGTTCTGGACCGGTCTTCTAATATACAGATGCCCTGCTGTAATTTATGTTTGAATTTTCATCGGGGTCACTACCAGTGTGGGCGAAAATATCCTTAATACAATCAAAAAGAAGAAAATTCCACTTCGTCGGATTTGGAATTCGAATTTCGAATACTAAAAAGTTGCATTTCAGTTTAATGTCTACCAATGGAAAGACTGGAGAAATAACTCAAAAAACTTTCATTTGGTTCGCCATTTGGTGTTTTTAAATTAAGTTTGGTTGACACACCATACTGCGAGGTGACCCCAAACTTTTGGTCGATGACTTGAATAACTTTTTTTGTTTATTTCTTTATTTATGTGGCTCCTGCTCCTGCCTCCTGGGCTGGTTCGCCACCCACGAATAACTATTTTTTTAATATTTAAATCCTTTGCAAATTTCTACACCATTTTTTTTTTATGAATGGTGTTCGTTTGAATCGAATAAAGTTTCTAGTAGCCCCCACCACCGTAGGCTTGTCCCATGACCAGCGCTCCAGTATCCCAGACCATAACGCTGTCATAGCGTCATATGTACGCTGTCATAACGCCATAGGTCGGCCCAGCCGAACATCCGTAACCACGTGGGCATTGATAACGGCACAACGGGGGTCGGACATGAAACGACGAGAGGAAGAAGACAAACGACGAGCTCATTGCGTTAGCACAGTCGCTTAAGGTGAACAAAGCGCCAGAACCGGATGGTTTCCGTACCTGGCCATTACGACGGCTATCTTCTTGGCTCCCGAAATCTTCAAGGTGGTGATGTAAAGATGTCTGTATGAAGGCGTCTTCCCGGACGCCAGGACATTTCAGAACCTAGTATTGCTACCGAAGACAGTGAAGCCACCAGGTGATCCATAGGCATATAGACCTATATATCTGCTGGACTTGGCAGATAAGGTGCTCGAGAGGGTAATCATCAACAGACTGACAAAGTACACGGAAGGTACAGGCGGTCTGTCGAACAACCAGTTTTACTTCAGTAAAGGCAAGTCGACGGTGGATGCCATTCTGTAAGTCACCAAGACGGCTGGGTTCGGTGTTATGGAATACGATGTACGACAAGGTGTTACGACTCAAGTTCCCGAATGGAGTGAAGATCGTTGGGTTCACAGACGACATCACCCTTAAGATATATGGTGAATCCATCGGAAAGGTGGAGCTTATGGCCTCTCACTCCATTGGCATTGTGGAGAGATGGATGATCTCTAGGAAACAGAAGCTTGCCCATCACAAGACTGAGGTCACGGTTGTTATCAACCGCAAATTGGAGCAACAGGCGACGATTAGTGCAGGCATTTGCCCAATATCACCAAAGAAGTTCCTGAGGTACTTGGGGGTTATGTTCATCGACAAGCTGTCCTTTATCAGCCACGTCGATTACGCCTATATCGGCATTCTCCCGCATGATGTCGAATTGCTCGGCGGTACAAGGGAGCAAGCGTAAGCTCCTGGCCAGTATCGCCCTGTCCATACTAAGGGACGGTGGGCCGACATGGATCACTGCTTTGAGTACTAAGAGCTACCTAGGTAATCTCGTGAGTACGTACAGGCTTATGTGCCAAAGAGTTGTTAGTGCATACCGAACGGTATCACGCGACGTGGTCTGCGTCCTAGTGGGGATGTTGCCAATAGAAGATAGAACTAAGTGTTAATATGTAGTCTACGATCGGTTGACGAAATAAATAAATAAATAAAGGATGTAGAGTAATTCGAACAAAGTGGCACCATCAGAGGTATTCGAAAGACCACTAGAGCCGCATCTATGGTTAAGTGGCAGCGCGAATGGAACAACTCCACTAAAGGTCGGTGAACCACCGACTAATCCCGAAACTATCCGGGTGGTCGGTAGGCGACATTGTTACTTTAGATAGTATCTGCATAAATACGGGCATGCACAGTCCTCCGCATACACCGAGTGCGTGAGAGCTTAGGAAACCGCGGAACATGTGTTCTTCGTATGTCCTCGCTTCGACGGCGGGAGGCATGAAAGCCGTAAGCGGTCACGACACGATTCCGGACAATCTCGTCTGGAGGATGTGCCAAGACCGGGAAAACTGGGACGTGGAAACTTTCCCGATCATATGTCGCATTTACTTTGACAACCAGGCTCGATGAAAACGATTAGAGTGCGCCCATCTGCGGTTACAGCGGTCCAAACCATTATTTGTAGCGGTTGCTGCTTCCTAGTGGCCAACCGATGACAATTTTTTTCGTATGAACGGTCGGTCAACTATGCCCTATCGTTTGAGAGTTTACGAATTGTTTAATATGAAAAAAAAAAATCGCCAGAAAGCACGATGTTCGGAATTTGACCACTTTCGGACAAGCGAAGCAACTCCTTCGCTCTTTCGTCTACCTTGTTGCTGCTTCGGGTGAGATCATGGGCCTTTTGGAACTTGTAAGGCTTGACCATGAGCTCATTTTTCAATATGCGTCGGATGCCGCGGTCAGATATATTCAGTTCTTTCGCCATTTGATTGGCACTTCGTCGTGGGTTTCGCTCAAGTCGCTTCTTCACTTTTCGATCCCTCTCACGTAACATTGCAGCCCTTTGATGACCACCTCCATGGCGTTTTGATATACTACCATTATTATTATAACGAGTTATGGTGCGATAAACAAAAACTTTGTTAACATCAAGGTGTTTGAACTCACGAACAATCGCTGGTTGTGATTTTCCAGCTAAATATAAAGCAATCACACTATTACGCTTGAATTCCATCGCAGATCACTTTTTTTTGCGTTCACTTCTGAACGCTTGAAAAGAAAAAAAAAACACTCCGAACTGTCATTCAGCCAATTTATAAACAGCTAATGCCAGTGCGACACCCCCCCCCTTCCCCCCCTATATTTCTCGCATACTGTTGCATCCAATAATCAAAAGAGTGCAAGCATGTGTGAACGCCCGACGTAACGTGGCCCGGAGCGAACAAAGTGCCCTCCGGTCGCCGGGTCTTGGCTGCTGGCCAAACTTGTGGATTTAGCAGCCGACGTGTCGTGTTCGCACTGGTGAAAGAAACTACAAATTAGGGGCACGCGACATTCGTGTGAAAACCCGAATGAGATCACTGAAGCGTGCGAGATCTCCACGACCCTCAGGGCGCAATCTGAGATTGAGGTAGTCACAACAGCCACACGGCTGTTGAAGGGACCATCTGGAACCCAGAAGGCATTAACACAGCTGTCGGTGGTTGAAGTTGAATCGGCTCAGAAAGTGACCAAGTTCAAAGTGGGGTGGTCGGTCTGCCCACTGAGCGTTCACCAGCCGTCAAAGGCATGTTTTAGAAGCTTTGAAAGCAGGCACATGTCCTGGAAAGGCAATGGTCCCGATAGAAGTAAGCTGTGCAAAAAGTGTGAAGGTGGAAACCACAAGGATCGCGAGTGTACGTTGTTTCCCATGTGCCTGACGTGCGTCGGGAAACTAGACGATAAGCACGAAATGGAAGGCACAAATTGTCCGGCCTATAAGAGGAAATAAAATAGCTAACCACAATGCAGGCAACCCAACCAAACTTGAACCACTGTGATGCAGCTCAGCAATTGCGGTGTCAGGCAGTTCGCGAGTCAGTGACCCGTACCGCATCCCAACCGGAAACGGCAATTTGGGTTGCAAATAGGTCAAACATGGCGGCAGTTTGTATGACGGGCAATTACCCGATTCACGAAGTTGTATCTACCTCAAACGAAGATATCGTGGTATTAAGGTGAATGGAGTGTTCTTCTGCAGCTGCTTCGCGCCACATCGATGGTCTACTAACTAGTTTTCACGAGTGGTCGACTGTATGGCAATGGAGTTGACTGGCCGCAAGCCGTTGGTTTTAGTGGGTGATTTCAACGACTGAGCGCTGGAGTGGGGAAGTTCTGTACCAACCCAAGGGGCCAGATCCTGTTAGAGGCCTTGGCTAGGCTCAACGTAGACCTGACTAACGTCAGTACTAAAAGCATCTACCACAGAAACGGACCGGAGTCGATCATCGATGTGACGTTCTGCAGCCCTGGGTTGCCGAGAAGCAGGAGGGTGAATGAAACAAAAGCGTTCACGAAAATGAAAACGGACCTGAACTAGTTCACGTTTTCAGATTTTACCTAAAAACGGATTGTTCATGATTACGTGAATGAGTGTTTGTGTTTCGAATTCAGACTACAGTCACGGACCGAATTTTTTTCCGTGTGGCTACAGTCACACCGAACACTTGTCGGTTCGTTATAGTATCGTCCACAACACTAGGCATCGAGCGGAGGGAAGAGCACCCATTCCACTCACCAGCAGATGGAGGACATCATACTTCGACTCTGAAGCATTCAAAGATCAACTCGTAGCGCTACTATTACGTGTGTGCGACGCAACCATGCATAGGAAGGTAAAATCTAGGAATGGGAATGAGTTGATCACTGACCTCCATAGAACATGCCTTCGCGCGACACGGAGGATTCAGAGAGTTCGGTTGGACGCAGAAAAGATGGAGTGTCGAGTGGTGCTGGTCTCCAAAAAGGCCGCGCTAAAGAGGGAGATAAAGGCCAGCAAACGAGCCTATTTCGAGGGTATGTGTTTGAAAGCCAATGCGGATCCATGGGGTGACGCCTATAGGATGGTAATGGCCAACCAAGGATGGGGCGGCTACTACCTAGCAATCAGCTACTGCAGTTGATCATTGAAGCTCTCTCTGACCAACGTTCCAGTATCCCAGACTATAACGCTGTCATGGCGCTAGAGAGATGGTCTGCAAACACGCCAAACATTCACAGTCACGTGGGTGATGACAACGGCACCGCGGAGGACGCGTGTGAGGTGACGGTTTAGAATGACGAACTCATTGTGATAGCAAAGTCCCTCGAGGTGAACAAGGCGCCAGGACCTGATGGTATTCCAAACCTGGCCATCAAGAGGGCTATTTCACTGGCTTCCGAAATGTTCAGGGTAGAATTGCAAAGATGTCTAGACGAGGGCGTTCTTTTAGATACCTGAAAGCGATAAAAATCTCGTATTATTGCCAAATACATGGCAATTAGGCTTCCTAGGCTGTTGAAGTACAAGGAGGTGGCTTGTCAAATAACCAGTTTAACTTCCAAAAAGGTAAATCAACAGTGGATGCCATCTTGTCCGTCACCGATATATCCAAGACAGCAGTTCAGTGTAAGGGGCGTGGAGTCCGCCTCTGTGTAGTCACCCTTGGCGTGAGAAACGCGTGAGAAATAGCGCCAGTTGGAAGGCTATTGCCAACTCGCTCCAATGCCTGAGTTCCTGGTTCCTGTACAGTATTCTGGGAAACTACTATTAGAATCTTGTACTGGTTTACAACACAGAAGTGGATCAGGAACCACCTCCAAACCACTTCAGGAGTTCCATAAGTCCGGTGCTTTGGAACACAATGTATGACGAAGTGTTGCGACGAAAGTTCCCTAACAGGGCAAAGCTTTCCGGTTTCTCCGGCGCCATCGCCCTTGAGGTCTTTGTAGAATCCATCGAAGAGGTTAACGGTTACACACTCTATCGAGTTGGTAAAAGGATGGATATCGTCGTGAATCTGTAAGCCATAAATGCATCTTGTTCCTGTAAAGAGCTTTTAGAGCAACCTTTTTTTTTAAATCAATCTTTCCAGAACTGTTTGGAATTTGGTCTAAGTGCCGCCATCCATGTGAAATTGGATTTCTTCTGGTTTATTAATATGGCCCACAAATTTTCATTTCCTTATACTTAATACAAATTTTATCTTTAAGAACCTTGACTAAAAGTCAAAGGAGCTCACACAATTTGATGCCCTCCGGGTCCCCACATCTTTAAATCCGGCCCTGCATTATAAATCTATATGTAAAAGGTTCTAAGTAACACTTTTGGCTACATAAGGGGTCCGGAGAATATTAGTTAGACTTGTAGAATCCTTATAAATCTTGCAATACAACCTGGGGCAGATAACCGAGCGTAAAAAGTGTTAATGTTTTTGTGCTATTTAATAACCTTCTTCTGTTAGAAAATTGGAAATAAGTGGTCAACTTGCCTTTACAAAATTACAACTGGACGATAGGGATCGCAACATTTACAACTTTAATTAGTCTTCGTTTGTTCTCCATGTTTGGTATTCATTTTGTGTAGCCAAACTTTCTAATCCAACGCATGTTCCCAAACTGCACAACCTAATTCGAACTTCTTAGAATCCCAGAAATGCCTATATTAAGCAACTTAATAGTTTCTTCAATTTCCGTTTACTCAAACAAAATACATAGGTTTAGCTGGCAGTGACAGATTCAATAATAACAAAACGGCCCAATCGCATTGAAGCCGTTGTTTGAAATAAAGTTCTTGTTTCTATATTACAATACTTGTTCATTAATAAAAATTATACCAATTATTCTAAGCCAAAATGCGATATCCCTATGCTTGTTCATGTGTTTGTGTGCGTGTCAGTGAGTGATTTTTTTTGCTAGAGAGAGAAAGAGAGGCAGTAGAGAAGAGAAGCAAGCAGAAAAACTTTGATCGAAGATCATTGTATTCTTCTTTGTCTTGAGCCACCATTTTTTGCTGGTATTTCTACATTTAATTAGTTGTAGTTTTGATTGTTTCGCATTTTTCTTTTTGTAAGCAAATGGCGAATATTTCATTAGCGTGCGCCAAGTCGTTAGATGGGGTTTCTGTATGTAACAACTGTTTGGTGAAACAATAACAAAAGCATGTGGGTTGAAGGTGGAAATAAACGCAAAACAATTTTCAAAGTCAATAAACACATAAAGAAAACGATAATTGTAGTTACTGTAGCCAATCGTAAAAAGAGGTTGCATAGAGTGAATTTGTGAACATAGAATCTCAAGCCAATCTGAAAAGTTTGGTTGGAATGTGACTGCACTTATGGCAGGGCGGAAAATCAAAGTTTCTTATCTGATTAGTGTTCTCGAATCTGCAGATATAGCTTTTCTAGTGTTAAGGAAATGTTAAAAGACTGAAAATGTTCAGTGTTTTGTTTTTTTTTTAAATAAACAAAAAAAAAAATGCAGGCATGGTAGCGTTCATCACAACACTATAGTGTTCAACAGTCGATTGAGTGGCCAATGAAGTGGATTTAATCATAGTAAACAATATCTGCAGACTAGCTTTGAAAGGAGTCAGTTTTATGTTTTTGGTTTGAATAAAGGTCAAATGAATAAACAAACATATGAAGGATAAAATAACTTAAAACAGGTGAGAATAGTTGGATGAAAATTGGAAGGAATTTCTCTCGAGTTAATGAAAACGAGTTAAGAAAAGTAGATGAACGGAACCCAAATGAAGGTTGAAGAGAGAAAATAGTCGAAAGAAAAAGAAGAAGAAAACATCAGGCGAACATACCTTTCCGTTGTGGGCCCCGTTGAGTCAAGCCACCCATGCCGCCCATGTTGTCCCGTGGCGGAGGTGGAGGTCCACGTGCACCGGGTCCTATCGCTCGTGTTCGATTGTTGTTGCTATTTAGCGCACGCTGAGCCATATTGTTGGCGTTAGGGCCCTGATTACTGAACTGGTCATTGGTATCTCTGAGGAAGTTCGAAGGAACCAGACCACGGACGCCATCTAGCTCGCCCATATAGAAACCATCTTCATCCATTTCGCCATACACGAGTATGACGGCGCCGGTTTGGAAACTTAATTCCACCTGCAGTTGGGGTTGAAAGAAATCGGGATAGAGCCACATAAGTTAATAACGTATTCCACTACTTGATTAAACATTCCGTTTTTTCTGCGAGGTTTGTCTTCCTCTCGCTACACACTGAGTCTAAATTGTCGGAAACTAAGAAAAACAAATAACATGCAGCATGCAGAAATCGCTACAAAAACAACGGGCACATCTGAGTTAAAAATCCTAAAAAAAGAAGGTTACATCCTTCCTCCTGTGGCGTAGCTTGATTGGGTGCAGCTGGATTTGGATGGTTTTCTTACGTATTAGGGTTTACTTCTTTCAAAAAAAAATCTGTTTTTACCAATCAATATGTGACAGAGGCGTTGGAGACGGCGTGGCTTAGAAGAAACATGCGTCCGAGGTTGCTAATATTTGCTACAAATCACGATGCGAAATATTCAGTACTGTAAAACGGGGTAACAATGCTCACTTTTTTCAATATTTCTTAATTATGTCGAGTATAATTTGCATGTCTCATATTTATGAAACAACTAGTTCATAAGACTGTATCATTCTGCATGATTTTTCACGATGCAGAGTGTTTTGTTTATTTGTATGAAAATTTGAAAATTTGAAAATTTTAACACATCGATATGGGATAACATTGGTCAGCACCACACATGCGATGAAGGTGTAATTTTAGAAAAGTTTTGATATATTTTTTTTCTCTGAAAGTGACTTCTATTCGAAAAATTTCATATGAACTGCGATTTTTACAGAAAATAAGAAATTAATTTGATGAAACGAAATGATGGGAACAGAGGACTCTCCTATCGTCGTTCGTGAGCACTGGTTCTCAGAGAATGACTCGCTCTATGTTTTGTTTTTCTTTTCTCTTCAGCAATTCCTCATTCGTATGAATACAAAGCGAGTATCATGTCAACATATTCCTACCTTTTCCTTATTGACTTGCATTCGGACGAGGCCGGCGCCGGTATTACCTTAGCTTGGGATCTCCAGCTTTTACACATTGAAGATGTATGTCAGTTCCAAACATCATCTGTTGGTTCTCTGTGTAATTGCAGCTGATCTGGTAATAACGGAGTAGCAATCTCGGGCGGTCAATCATGCTCATGCTCATGCTCTCTTCAGCAATTCCTCATTCGTATGAATATTATTTCGATGTATTCGACAGCGCATCAATTCAAAGATGATGGCCACGAAACAAACCAATGATGCGACCGAAGCAATACATGTAAAGTTAAAGGGCGAACACGAAATTATTGCGACACCGAAAATGTCATGCCAATTTTCTTATAATGTTTAGAATCAAACCAAAATTTTAGGGTAGTTTTATACATATATTTACTTCAAAAATCAAAAGAAAAGTTAATCGATGGAGCCTTGAGTGCAAAATTGAACGCATTTTCGCTTGATGCCCTCCATGAAAGTCTTTACAGTGTCATCCGGTACCAGTTTCTCAGTTTTTTTCTTCCATTTTCTTAACATGTCCTTCTCGTCTTTGACTGTCTTCTTGCTCTTCCGAAGTTCCCGCTTCATCATTGCCCAGTACTGCTCCACCGGGCGCAGCTCCGGACAGTTTGGCGGATTCATGTCCTTTGGAACAAAACGGACAGAATTGGCCTCATACTACTCCAGGACACTTTTAGAATAGTGGCGTGATGCCAAATCTGGCCAAAATAGCGGAGCTTCGTCGTGCTGCTGCAAGAACGGCAAAAGGCGCTTCTCGAGGCACTCAGATTTGTAGATCTCGCCATTTACTGTGCCCTTTGTCACGAAAGGCTCACTCTTCAGTCCGCAAGAGCAGATGGCCTGCCAAATGAGATATTTGGAGGCGAACTTCGACATTTTCTTCTTCTTAAATTTGTCGTCCACATAGAACTTGCTCTTGCCGGTGAAAAACTCCAACCCCGGAATTTGCTTAAAATCGGCTTTTATATACGTTTTGTCGTCCATCACACAGCAGCCATATTTTGTCAGCATCTTCTCGTAGAGCTTCCGTGCCCGAGTTTTAGCCGTCGATTGTTGCCGCTCATCGTGGTTTGGGAAGTTCTGTACCTTGTATGTATGTAGTCCAGCTCTCTTCTTTGCATTCTGGACGTAGCTCTGCGACATGCCGATCTTTTTAGCCAAATCACGGCTTGAGACGTTGGGATTTGCTTTAATCATCCGCTTCACCTTTCCCTCCGTCTTTTTGTTCTCCGGTCCCGGTTTTCTTCCAGCTCCTTTGCCGTGGTCCAACGTCAACCGCTCCTGGAACCGCTTCAACACTCTGGAGACGGTTGAATGGTGAATGTTCAACATTTTTCCCAACTGCCGGTGCGACAGGTCAGGAAATTCCAGGTGTTTGGAAAGAATTTGTTCTCTCGACTCGCGTTGGTTCACCTCCATTTTCGTTGAATTGAAAAACACGACTTCGAGTTTGACAGCATGTAAACAATACACATCAATGAAAAAGTGTGCAAAATTTGGTTGATTTTTACCCAATGGTAAAAAAGTTATGCCCTGTTGAATGTGTCGCAATAATTTCGTGTTCGCCCTTTAGGCTGCTTGTTGTCCTGAAAAGTGACTCGCATTCAAAATATAGTCGAGATTCCTATCAAATGTAGGAGTCAGCCTTAACAAATTCACATACTGTATGGCATTTAAGCTAAGTGGGGCCAAATTTGTGGGGTTATTTTAAGATATTGCTTGCTGGTGTTCTAAGAAAAGTTGTTCTGTTCAGTATAGAGTTGGACATCATCTGGTCCAATCAATTTTCCAATAACCTTGGAAACCTTGAGAAACCCAGAAAAACCGTGAAAGTGTCAATGTGGGAAATGAGTCTTCGAACTTTGCGGTACTTGTAAAAGCATCATTCGAATACGATTACACTTGTGACCAGGAAACCAAGGACAAGAACCCTCCCAACAAGCCAGAGCTCCGCCCAATTGAGAAATACTGGGCTATTGTCAAGCGGAACCTAAAGAAGACCAAAAAAACTGCTAAGGACGAGCAGCAGTTCAAGGCAAACTGGCTTTCTGCGGCGAAGAAGGTGGACAAGGTGGCTGTACAAAATCTGATGGCAGGGGTCAAGCGTAAGGCCCGGCAATTCGGATTTGGAAAAGCGGAAGCCTAACTGAATATTTTTCCTGAATTTTATACTAATTGAACTTGAAAAAGAAATTTAATTTGATTTTTTAAATAAAATCATCACCCGTATCACCCTTTACCTGTAGTATACTGCCGTAAAACGCGTAGCAGTCCCATCTTTGCTTGCTTTCCTATTAATATGGGACTGATGTGCGTTTCACGGCAGTATATTGGGCACACCTTTATCAGCAACCTTGATTTCTTTAAAAACAAGACTACCTCTGGTACTATACATCCAGGCTTGCTTTAGTATGTGGTTCAATTAAAACAAGAACGATTTCCGAAGTCCAAAGATTCTTCGGCGAAAATCATGCCAATTGCGATCGCTTGGGTCATTTGGCCATGTTGTAGACGTGCCCAGCAGATTCATGGAGGCTTCGAACGTCTGTGTCGCAAACCGAATCAATGACCCCTTGCGGAACAAGACAGCAAGCAAATTAGAGCGGTAGAGGAGGAGCAACCGACTTCCAACGACGGTAATAACGCTAAGGAGGAAACTGCAGTGGACAGGCAGTGTATACCATGCTTTCCATTCCAGCAAAGAAGGCAAAGTTTTAACTTACGTCATCGGTGGCATTGAGTTGTAAATGCTGGTATACTCCGGCGCTGATGCCAATCTGAATTTCCTTTGAATAACAACATTGTGAAAATTGTTTATGGTAAGAAATTGTATTACTACCTTTGGACTCCTAAAGTAGTCGTTTTTCCAATACGTAGGAACATAAGGATTCGTGGGTCAGATACTTTTAAAATATTTGTCGATAAATTTGTTTGGAATCGCTGTTACATACAATTCCCTATAATATTTCACACCGTAATGGTCCAGATAATCTTTGAATGCTTGAACGTTACTTGAGCATGTGCCGAAAAATATCTACATAAAATTCTTTTCCTATACATTTTTCCCTGGAACTAGAACAATTTAACTTGAAATTCCATCCAAGGCTGACTCAACACCCTCAAATTATCGAGGGGTGCGACTCTATCTGAGGTGCAGAGAATATTTTAATCCACCGTTTTGAGTTGCACACACGCTCAGTGGATAGAGCGAAGAATGATGATGATTTTGAGGATTTCCAGCAAAAAGATAGCAAGCGATGCAAGGAGATGCTATAAGATGCCACAGATGAAACAAGGTTTTTTTTTTTCCAAAGATTGATTCACTTGGTTGAGAATTTTTAGCCATCTAAGATCGAAATTTAGATAAGTCGCACACTGAGCAAATAGATGTTCTTCAAGCTGCTGAGAAGACATTCGAATCTAAATTAATTCGAAAAGCAGGATACATTTGCAATTTTGATCACTAATGACTATTAGGGTCACCAATTAGCCTTCCGGAATAAGCTTAACAGTGATAAATTTATGAAATTTCGTTTAAGAATTGCACAACGAATAATGAATATTAGCACCATCAAATCAATTGCTGCTTCTGGAGGTCAAGATTGATTGGATAAATCAAATACTTGCCCCTGTGATATGAAATTAATTTTAATAAACCTTTTTACAATTGGAGCCCCTCCAAAGAACCTATTCTAACCATATTTGAAAAGAAGTTTTTGTAGTCCCTTCTAGTTTTTTTTTAATGGAATAATAAATACGTCCTTTGAATTCATACACACCAGCAATCTATGATTTGACCACCACGGCCACTGAGTATGC
This sequence comes from Aedes koreicus, assembly GCA_024533555.2. Lineage (NCBI taxonomy): Eukaryota > Metazoa > Arthropoda > Insecta > Diptera > Culicidae > Aedes > Aedes koreicus. The sequence goes on along the minus strand of JAHHFK020003095.1, from coordinate 320,053 downwards.
AGGATGATTCAGAACGATCGTTAAGATGGCTCAAAATCATAAAAAAAAATGACGATAATCAAAGATATCCTCCATAGGATAATTTTGGACATGTGCTTGGAGAATCTAGTGGCTCGCTGGTGTATCCGGAATAATCATAAGCGTAGGGGTTTTGATCTCATATTCGCCTTACTATGCACAATCGGAATAAACTATGTCAAACTAGGTCGTTAAAGCCCCCCAAAACTTGAACTCATTAAGTTTGAAACTGACTGTTGGAAATTTGTGTGAGAACACATTTGTGTTTTCATCACTCTAAAAACTGATTGAATCAATCAGCAGGCATTCTATTCAGCTCAACACAAAGACAACTTTCTTAGCAACAACTTTGCAGAACTTCACTTTTCAAATAAATGTAAGGAACGAAAGTGGTTGATCTTAAGGATCTCTTTGCTTGTGTCTTATAATTAAGTTCAATAAAACGCTTAAGCATTAGTAAATTTTTTACGAGGAATAGAGCATTAAAATCATGGTTGCTATGGAACACTGCACGATATAGTGTTGCTGACTGAGCAACTGTTTGAGCAAACCAAAAGATTACATAGCTTATAAATAATTTTTAACTTACAGGAAAATATTCTATAAGAATAATTATAGAATATATTATTAGGAGGATTTTGAAAAAGACTAGTAGACAGTGAATGAAAAGTGTTTCTGAATAGTTATTTCCAAGAACTCGTCAATGGCGTGTGCAGTGTCAGTCTCTTATTAAATGAGCTCCAATCTCTGTTCTCTCTGCTCTGCTGTTCAGGACGTGATTTGGAATCGTTGATGGACAGGAGAGCAAAAATGTTCGTTGTTTTATCCCTTTCATTTCGTACTAATATCCGCTATCGGTAATGTATTTACAGGATCCGGCAATTGAACTGCTATATTACTTCAACAGTCATTATTACGTTGTACACGAAACTGTACTGGACGACCCCTTGGCTGTCAGTGGATGTATGTGTTACATTTGTAATCGAGTGTTTTCCATAAAAATGGATCTCGAACAAAAACGTAATGCTGTGGTTGCCTTGTCCCGAGCTGGAAAACGGCAGAAGGACATAGTTCATGAGCTATCCGATCTACGCGTGTGCGAAAGTTGTGTACACCGTACAGTCAAAATATACCTGGAGACCTGAAGATCGTGAAGAGGCGCCTAGTGCGACTAAACTGGCGAAGGATCTCAACGTATCAGATGGAAGTCTCCGTCGGATCCTGAAAGATACATTTCAGACCAAGCCCTACAAGATTCAGAAGGTTCAAGACCTTTCGGTGAGGCGGAAACAAGAACGGGAAAAAAGATCGAAGGCGCTGCTGGAGAGAATCGCGAAAGGAAGGTTGTAGAATATCGTGTTTACCGACGAGAAACTCTTCACCGTACAGCAGTTCGTGAATAAGCAGAACGACAGAGTTGGGTTTCCAGAAAGATCACGAACCCATGCCGACGTGCTGACGGCGACCAGGCGTCAGAAACCAGCAGCGGTGATGGTTTGGGCCGGAATCACCCATGATGGCCGGACTCCACTGGTTTTGTCTTTGAAGAAATTAAGCTCAACTAAAATACATATCGGGAACTAGTTCTACAGAACGTCGTCAAACCTTGGCACGTCATCATTTTGGTTCCAGGGATTGGGTTTCCCAACAGGACTCGGCACCGGCTCACAAAGCGAAGAAAACCCAACTCTGGATTGTGGAACATTTTCCAGCGTTCATTCCGAGCTCGGAGTGGTCGAACAGTTCCCTATGGAATTCACTGCCTGGAGAATGTTGATTGAGGTATGCTCTAAAAAACATGAAAGTGTGGAAGTCCTGAAGTGACATCTGGCAGCAGCCTGGGATAAAATACCACAAGAGCACCTGCGGGCCTCGTACGATTTGTTCTTCGATCATCTGCAGCGAGTGATGAAACTCAAGGGCGAACAAGTTGAACTTGACCAGTAGATTTTGAAAAAAAGATTTGTTCTCAAGTAAAACTGAATGAAATTGAAATAAAATGTTTTTGTTTTGTTCAATTTACTTGTTTGTTTCAATATATCAGTTCGAATGCCGAATCCTGTAATATCATAATTAATACCTTTTATTACCGAAAAATCCTAGGCCAGTAATTTGCGAACACATTTCAGAAGATCTTGCTCAGATACCACCATACACCAACTTTTTCGTACAACAGACCTGATTCTAGAGATATCTGGCTTAAATTTACATGAAAGATCCCATTATTATATGCCAAATCTAGCATTCCCTTCATGTGCATTAGAGAACGCAGACAATTAATTGTTTCTTTCAAACACAGTTTGAAACTTCAGAGCTCATAGACTATTTTCGTAAATTAAGCACGTTTACGGATGTTTCAGATCATCAGGCAGGCTCCGCGTTGATCCGAAGGGTTTGTTTATAGGTTACAAGTACAAATGTATCCAAATGATGCTTTTATAAGTATCGCAGTATTCTAAGACTATATCATAAATTGATCACTTTCACAGTTTTTCCAGGTCTCCAGAAATTTCAGCTGGTGCACTTCTGAAAGACAAATTTGAACAGAAGTTGGTTCAACTATTTTTGATTAACTTTGCTCAAGACACCGGGACGTTATCACTTCATATAATCCCAAAAATATTGCTCCAATCAGCTTAAATTCCATATGTTCCTAGTTATGTACACTATAGGAGTCGCAACTATATTTTGAATGCGAGAAACACTTTACAAGACAACTAGAACTGTGCTCTTAAAGGACCCACATTGCATTGCTGCGCGTACTAGTAACTGTACACATGGTACGTATCGCTCCGATTGCCTCACTTCGATCGCATCGCTTCAAACGCATCGTTTCGTTTGCTCCGTTGCCAATGTTAATCGAAGTACTGTCGAATACATCCGAATAAACTTCACGCGAGTGAGGAATCGCAGAAGAGAAAGGAAAAAAAATACAGCAAGGCACTATCGGAGCATCGATGCTCATGCATGATGACATGACAGCCTACTACGGCCGCGTTCAATCGTTGGTGAGCAGCTCGGCAGGAGATGGCCAATTCTAACGTCAGATTATTCAACTTTTGGTCTCATTTTGAACTGAGCCAGAAATTAATTTTAATTAAAACCAGTTTGAATTTCATATAAAACCTGTTATGGAATTGATTGAATCAACTAACATATTACTGTAAGAAAAATATGATTTTATGCACAAAACCTGAAGTTGTCTTTTGTAGTATTGAAGTATTGAACATTCAGAAAAATGTTATCAAATACTGGTTTGCAAATATATTCTGAATTAGTAACATGTTCAAGTCCACTCTGCTGTAAAAACAGTAACGGATGAATCATAGTTCTCTGCCAGGTTGCTACTGCAGTCTTTTTTTCAGTCAATTTCAATTGCACATTGTAGAATGGCGTATAGATAGAAGAGTCTACCAAAATGTTCTAAGCTCAATAAGAATTTGTCTAAAAGCCAAATAAAAAAATAAAAATAAACTTTATATGTCTCCAGTCTCCATTAACACCAGTCGCCGATAAGAAAAGGTTGCTTAATACAACCTGAGGCTACTTAAATAAAACTTACAAAGCGTTGAAAAATTATTCTTGACCATCCCTCTTCAAAATCATCAGCTGCAGCCCAACTAAGCTACGCCACTACCTGTCTCTCCTTCTATCCAAATATACTAGGGTCTCACCTCGGCGTCCACATTTGGACTTAGCTCTTGCGGATCGTAATCGTACATGGCGATCATCCGCTTTACCGGCATGTTGGCATAGATGTCGCCCCATCGATCTCGACTGATGCCTCGTACCGATGGTCCAACGCCACCTTGAGCACCATCTTCAATCTCCTGTACCATATTGTGCGGAACATAACCTCTTCGACCTCGCAGCTCGCCCCAGTAGAAACCATCAGGGTCCTTATCGCCGTAGACCTAAAAAAAAGAACAGATAGAAATGATTAACTCTGCTTACCGCAAGCAATAGCATGTTACCCTTATTGTGTCACCCTCGTTGAAGGGCAGCTCCTCTTCGCATGCGTCCGGATTGGGACTCATCGTTGCTGGATCGTAGTCGAAGAGTGCCATGAAGTACCGCGGCTTTTTAGACGCTCCTACCAAATGTGCCGGGAATGCAGGCATCGTTTGAGGCGTCATTTGCTGACCAGGCACTGGACCACCCATCCGTTGCTGCTGTTGCGTTTGAGGTTGCATCTGTTGGTTGGGGTTCATGGGCCGCTGTTGTCCCAAAGGATTCCGATTCATCTGCTGCTGTTGCTGCAACTGCTGCTGTTGTTGTTGTTGTTGTTGCTGTTGTTGTTGCTGCTGTTGTTGCTGTTGCGTTTGTTGTTGTGGGTTCTGCTGTTGATTCGTACTGCTATAGTAGGGTTGGTTTGGTCCTTGAGGATTATTCTGACGTCCGGCTTGATTGGCGGGTATGTTTTGATTCCGATAACCCTGCGATGCATATCCGGTGGTATGGAATGGAAATGGCAATTCAGAAAGATTGAAAAATTAGCATATCATCACTCTAGTGTATCACGAGATGACTTTTCCGAGTACATGTCAGCACAAAGAATAGAATGTGAAGAGTCACGACACAAGCACATTTACGTTACTCAAATTGCAGTACACCGGTACAGGTTGATTGCGTATGCGATAGCCGACGTGGCTACGTGTTTGTATGTACAAGTATCCTGATCGGAGGTGTCTTTCGAATATTTACCAAATGGAAAATGATAAAGGATTTTTTTTTGTGAAGATCTGGAATACTGTTCTACGGTGTGATTAGAAAAGTCTTTTGATGTGGATACAGAACTACCTATGTACATCTGAACTGGTTGTGCTGAATGATCAGGACATGTGAACGGACTTCTACGAAAGTATGCTCTGAAACTATACACAGGATCAAATAGGATTACTCCAGATTTTTAAGATATTACTTTTGAAGAGTTGACACATTGAAAAGTAAATTAAATAGATTTCAAAGTTATATCGGATGGCTTAAGATGATATTGTTTCATTATTTACGACGCTGATTTATTTATTCCGAATGAATAAAACCGATCTCACAACCAAATATTACATAATTTGTGAAAATTTGTTCTCGAAGCCTCGTCGAAGGTGATTAGCTTCTGTACAATTGGCTATGAAATGAACTTACTGATGCAAAATTGAAGAATTGATCTTTTTGAACATTTTTTAATAATCACTACACGCTCTAAATACCGAACAGCCTCTACCACTATTTTGAAACACAACTTGGATCACCTAACCGATGGCATGTTTTGAAAAGACATCTATCTTTTGTAGTGTTAATGCAATCCTTATTGAAGAAAAAGTCACTTCCGGCGGGTAGTCTAGGAATATTATTTATCTGCATTCACTTCACGGTACCGTTGTGTTTAGGAAAAAAAAGGCATTTCAAACAAAAATAGAAAGAAAATTTCAAACAACTTACAAAATCTCGAATGTGCTTCTAACACTCAAAAGAAAACATTCCAATTATTAGAAATGAAAGCTCAATTGTGCACCTTATTACAAAATAGATAAACAGAACTCAACAAAAATCAATTGACATCCCAATCAATCGAAACTTCAGCAGCTACCTATAACTGTGTGCATAGGCGACGAACTCTTACTTTGGATACAAATCCACTCAGTCCAGCTCTATCTAACGCAAACCAACGACCTACGAAAGCTTTGAAAGCCGACAACTGCTGCTAGTCACCGCGCCGGTCGTCGACCAACGATCGGCATGAAAAAGCGATTGCATCGCGTCAGAACTTGCACTCACACAAGAAAATATATGCCACCCCCTTCACGAATTGTTGTTGTAAATTACATTAATGAAGAAATAAATGAAATGACTGAAAAATCATAATTCCAAACATATGTTACCGGCCCTGCTGCCTGCTCTCGAGTTTGTAGCACTATCACGATGCACTGTTACACAATTATGCTGAAATATTGATGAGCCCCGAGGTTGAATTATAAACTGTTTGCGGTATGTCGCATACTCAATGAACGAGTGATAATGATAAATGTTTCTTGTGTGCGTTTCAATACCGCTGTCTAGCAGTGTGCTTAACACAAATAAAGATTGAAGCTTTGGTATGTATACAATTAAAAGCGTGAATTGTGTACTGTATAGATTCAGGAAAAAATGTCACGTAAGGTGAATTGGGGCAAGAGTACGGTGCAGTATCACACAGCGTGGTACCGATAGCATTTGTGATTATTATTGTTTCTGCACAAAATGAGCTAGATGTAAAGGAACAACGGAACCATTTTTGTTTATAAAACGGACTAAGATCAGAAATTTGACCACATTCTTGTTTTTGAGGAATATATATTTAAACTAAAATAAATTCCGAATCCCAAGATTCTAGTTAGTATAGCAGAGACAAGATTGTGCAATCGGGTAGATTGATTGTGCAATCGGATTGTCGGAAATCGGAAAGAGATTGTGCAATTGGATTGAGTGATTCAAATTTTAAAATGTTCGCTCTTCAATGCTGAATCGATTTCAAATTGCATCTTGAACAGCCTTTTGAAATTTGGGCATATATGACAAGAAACTGAAACTGATATTGTATTAGGAAGCACAGTCAAAGCCGGAAAAAAATTGTTTAGCAGGTAATCGGTCTTCGTATGTAAATTAGTAGGTTTTTCAGTTTCCGTTGCATCCGAACCGCTTCCTATTACACTGTTGGTAATCACTGCAGTCGTTATGAGTGGAGATGACGAGTTCAAGTTCATTAAAATGCGGCGGGCTAAGGAAGGAGCCTGATCGTACTTGTTTGGATTAATAATGATCATAATCAGGTTGTTAAGCTGTAGTAAAGGGTAATTCAAATTTCTATATTTATTTTAGTAGCTATAACTCATAAACCATCTTAAATATTCAAAAAAAAAAAAAACACAATTTATTATCTATTTAATGTGTATGATGCTGGTCCCAGAAGGCTCGATTTAATGAACGTGCATAGTAAATTATGGTTGGAAATGGTCCAAAAACCATCTTTGAAAAGTTACAGATTTTTCAAAAACCGTTTAGCTGGACGGCTATTGACTTGAAGTTTCATACGAGTTTTTAAGTTTTTCAGTATGGGAAAAGTTACATTTTGATTTTTATTCATAAAAGCTTCTTTAAAGCTGAGCTAAAAAATCGGAGGCACCTCGAAAACACGTGGCACTCTTTTATGAAGCATTTGATACAAACCGGCTTAATTTTAATTTATAATACGAGAGTTATTCAATTTGAAGTGTTGTTCAATTTTGTTGAATGATTTCACACTTTTCAAAGTACCACCACTGCCGGAAAGTAGATGGCTTGTGATTTTCACCTTATAGATGCATGGTGCCTAGAGGAAATTTATTGAGATACCTCATGATGGCTTAATCATTTCGGGATTGGCTCAGTAGGTGGCGCTAGCTGGCAAGCAAAATATATTGATTGGCTCCAACATGGACAGTAACATTCCATATAGCCAGGATCTCGAGATCCAAGCTATAAGGAAAGTTACTGTCAGCACTGTAGCTAAACTAAAGTTGTTATGTTTCGGTTGCTTATGTTTCCGAAAAATTGGTTATAACTGTCAAATATCCAAATCCGATCCATAAATATCAATATGGATATTTATGGATGGGTAAAGGTGTATATAGGGTGAAAATATATGTCCGATGCCATTTTGGAATCCAAAATAACGTCTTCTGGTTTCAAAAAAAGTGGGAAATACCGTAAAAAAACCCATCCAATATGGTTCGTGTTTCAATCGTGAACCGTGTATAAAGACTGCACATCGATGTCTGCCTCAATTTTGGAATCCAAGATGGTGGTTTCTGTTTTTTAAATTACTAATCGGCGCTAAAGGATGTACCGTTTAAAATCTGCACACACAAAATTCATTCTCAAATTTCGAGTTTTTATCCGATTATCACAATTTTCAGAGAGTAAAAAGAAACAACTAAGTTAGTTTTGGCATCATTCATTTAATTTATTTCGCCTTTATATCCGAATGCGTGGACCTTGGCCTTAACCCCAGCCATAAGGTTCTGCAGTTTTTTTTTTTTTTTACATATTAACCCATGCTTTCTTCACTTCTTCTGCATTCTTCACCACCTTAGGTCGTTTTAGAAGGTGCTCCTTAAGTATTTTTCTATTGGGCGTAGTTCCGGAGTGACCCCTCGTTCAGATCTTTCGGCACGAAATCGACATCATTCGCCCTAATACCACTCTAGTACGTCCTTCGTAAAGTGGTATGATGCCAAATCCGGCCAGAAGATCGTCGGACCGTCGTGAGCCTTCAGGAGAGGGGGAAGCCGCTTTTGAAGACACTCTTTCAAATACACCTGTCCATTCATGGTGCTTGTTAAGAACTTCTTGGCGAACTTCGACATCTTCTGTGTACGGAGGTTCTCGAGAACATCACACTTATCCTTGGCAGTCACATACAGGTTTTCTGCAATCTGGTTGAAATCCGCCTTCACATACGAATCGTCATCCATTACGCAGTAGTGTGGTTTCGTTAACTTCTGGTCGTACAATTTCCACTCACGGCTTTTTGCGATCTTATTCTGTTTCTCGTCACGGTTTGGGGACTTCTGAACCCCCTTGCGTCACGTCAAGCCGGCTGAACTGGCCGGCTTGACGTGCCGCAAGGGCTCAGTTGGGATTCTTTGTCAAGACCCGAAGCTAAGAGTCAGTTCCATTGTGGTTATATTACATAAATAAGTTTTTCCACTGTATTTATCTACACATTTTAGCATGATACAACATGACAAGCAATAGAGGCTAAATTCGTTTTTCAGCATTTCAGAATGGAGACGCGTGTTGGCGTAGCCTGGCCATTGCTATCAATTTGACAATAGCGAAGTGAGTGACTGCGACGGAAGATTGTGTATAAGCAGGGTATATTTTCCATTCTCATTTAATTAATAATTTCAGCACGTTTTTGGATCATCCTTGCATTTCAAATCACTTTTGCATTTAGGAGCATGGAGCAGCATGACAAAATAATGTTTGTAATGCTCAATTTGCTTAACTACATTTTAGCATAACAGTGAAACAGTGTTGGAATTATTTTTCTGAACTTCAACTACTATTTCATAAAAGACTGGCATGTGATGATAAGTAGTATAGGATTGTACATAAAAATTTGTGTTAAGTGGTATTATGAATAGATAATTCATTTATTTCAGGAATCTTCACACCGGGCTCTCCGATCACTCAAACTGCTTTCTTCGTCTTAAAGAATAGCCTGTTGATTCTAAAAAAAGAAAACAAATTAAATATCTTTGCATTTAAATTTTAACTTCGTTGATTGGATTTGTTGGTTCATACCTAATTTTTATTTTTCAGTTACAGTGAATGTCAGATATATTTTGAAAATACAAATATTAAAAGCTGTTCACACCAAAATCCGGACAAAGTAAATATTTATCCTGCTCTTAGTCAAATCACTAAGAAATGGAATGAAACTTGATATGTACATAACCAATACATAGACAAACGTGAATCACACACATTGTTTACAATAGCAAATTCTGTATTCAAGATGGCGCTGTCTGAACTAGCACGCAGGAAATCTATCTTGCACAAATATTTGGAAAATCCTAATTCTACTGTTTGCTTCATCGCAAAATCGTTAAATGTGCCAAAATCAATTGTTCCAGATGTGATTAAACTTTGTAAAGAGGGTCTTACTGACTTGAAAGAAAGCTGGAAGTGGTGGTGAACATGGACAAAGCAACACAAGGAAAGAGAAAAGAGTCCTTGCTGCTTTTCAGGCAAACCCGAAGGTATCAACACGGACAGTTGCGAAAAAACACATGAACATCTAAACCGGAAACATAAAACCAAATTCCCTGAAAAATATCTGGTCTGGCAAGCAATATGTTCCTGTGAACTAAAATCTCGGATTTTCGTAACCACAAGTACTGGAAACGCTTAGATTTACCGGCAAGAATGCCTCATAAAGCGGCTCTTACCTTTCCTGAGAAAACATGTGACTCAATTCTTGTTCTGGCCAGATTTGGCCAGCTGTCATTACGCTAAAAACACAATCACTTGGTATGAGCAAAATAACGTTATTTACGTTCCCAAGGATTGTAATCCACCAAATTGTCCACAGCTTTGCCTGATTTAAACATACTGGTCAATGGTCAAGGAAAACCTCAAAAAGCTTGGTGGAGAGGTATCAACGATTCAAGAATTTCGTTCTAAGTGGCTTACTGCTTCGAAGAAAATTAACAAGGACACCGTGCAAAGATTGATGAAAGGAGTGAATAAGAAAATGCGCGCAACAGCTTATGGAAATAAATCCATATAAATCTATATGCAGTTGTGTTGAGTATCACATTTGTCTATAAAATGAAATAAATAATATGAATCAAAAACATGCCGTTGTTTTTCTAAAATATTTTTTATGTGAACGGCCTTTATATTCTGTAACGGGCATATCATACATACAGTCAATAACAAAGGTTAAGGGGGGAATACAGAGTGCCAAACGAAGTGTATCGTGGTTATCGGCCCAAGTCATGGATGACAACTATACCTTTCTTGATGGAAATCGTCAGATCTAGATCAACGAAGGGCTAAATGTCTTCCGACAGTCTACAGTGAGTTTGCTAACCCTATTTTTAACAAACGACCAGACGGAAATCCTAATGTTTATTGCTTACTGTTCATTTCCTGTATTAGCGTTTCCTTGGAAGGAAATTCTCTATCCTTTTCGTGGATTTCGGCTTCTGCTTACGGGTCCACTCCCCCGTTTTGGCCCTTCACACAACGGAATAGTGAGGATTACAGGTATGTACAGTTTGATCTTGCCATTAGGAGGAACTGTACGTCATGGCAAGTCCTGCACTGGCGGTGGCTTCCTAACACATCACATCACATCATGGTTTGGGGACTTCTGAACCTTACACGTACGTATTCCAGCTCCAGTTTTAGTATTCTGCACGAAAGACTTGATCATATGCAACTTTTTAGCTACGTCTCGAACTGAGGCCTTCCGTTTCCGTATTAAGGCCCCAACCACGCGTTTGTGATCGTTCTCGTTGACCTGACGGCTTTTTTCGGATCTTCGCGTCCAACAGTCAGACGTTCATCGAACCGTTTTATGATACCAGACACAGTGGAATTCGCGATTTACAACTTTGTTTTTCAAGGGCACAATGCGAAAGATCCTTATTCTCAAAGTACTCGTGCAAAAGTTTTTCGCGCACGCACTGCTCTTTCGTGGCCATTTAGAAAATTTTTACGCACCTAATGAAATCAATGTCTTCGCAAAATTTCAATTAATTTTACCTAATGGATCAAAAGTTAGAGCAATTTGAGTGTTAGCGGTTTTATACGTGACACCCTTTAGGGTAAATACAGACAAATATTTGTCTTTGGAAAAGTTGTTCAGAAGTACAAATGCTATCGATTGATGGATAAATGTTTCTGCTTTTTTTGTTCGGGCTCTTAAATTTAGGCAACTATTAAAGCGGGCTTAGGGCTGACATATTGATCAGGTTCGTTCTTCTGCAATAAAATACAAAATCACATCAATTCATTGTAAGTTTTTATTAAAATATTTACAATTAAAGTTCAAACTTTACGAATCTTGCATTAGGTAAACATTTAGGTAAAATCATACTGAATGGAACCGGCTAAATAGGTTTTTGACTGATTTTTAGATATTAATCTCGTCCTATTTGTTGGACTTTTACAGGACCGTCACGTTTTTCGAATGAATACAATATCGTCGCTGCTTCTGTACCTTATTTTAGGCATCATTAAATGGCTTGTCCGTGGCCTTAATATTCTTCTTTAAGCATTTGTTACAGCTTTTTCAAAAACAACAAAAGTGCATCTGAATTTGAGAAAAAAAATGCATGTAAATTTTTAGTAAGATTGATAACCAGATCATGTATCTCTAATGAAGCGATTTTTCTATTCATTGAATTTTATCTGAACAAATTATATAATTCAAATCACTGGCAAAAAAAAGGTGCACAAAATTTTAAAAATGAAGTTCTGTGCATCGGGATGAAAAGTATCTCGAGAGATGAAGTTGTCTCATTGGGTTTCACGTTGGGACTTGTTTTCGATTTAAATATTTGAGTAGCTTTGCCTTTGAATATCTGAGACAGCATTGAATTTCTCGTTGAGATTCCTTTATGGATTCCAAGGCGGGAATAGTATTTATAGTTGTTGCTGGGCCTTGCTTGTACATTTTACGTTTTTCACTTTTTTATTCCGGGATCCAATAATAATCGCTTAGACGCTTATCGCGGACACCATTTCTCTGTGCAAAATTACAATTGATCTATCTGTACATTGCTACCAACAGCTCTAAATTTCTAATCATGTCAATGGCACTAGCCAGCACATTATGCAATAGTATAACTTTAACTTTTTTTTATTAATGAAAGAGAAATTAAATAAAAGTAGCCAAACAAAGTATTTGTTGACAATAACAAAAAAGTGTCTTTTTTAATTCATTACACGCTCTCGTTTGAGAGACACTCAACATGCAAGAGGAGCGAAAAAAAAATCGTGCTCAGCCACCTGGAAAATCCATCTTGGTCCGCGTCCACGTTGGCTAAAGTATTGAATTTTCCTAGAAACACCGTATGTGCTCAAAGCGTACAGGAAAACCTTGACGACGCGGAACCTCAAAGTAAACGGCCAGCCGGTAGCCCCATGGAAAGGTCGTGAGATCTATCATAAGCAACACAGGTATCTTTGATCGCGATCTTCGGACAACTTCCAGGACCAACATTTCACTAGGCGAAGGCTCAAGGAGGTGTCCTTGTCGCACGCAAATATATCATCTGACAGGGAATTTGCAGCTGCGGCTAGAAGACAAAGGTTTTCGTCACTGAGAAAATGATGAACTAGGAGTTTTGCAAAGCCGAATGTCTCCAGAAGTGAATTCTGCGCTTCATCCAGTCACATGATGGTACGGTGACATATTGGCCGTATCTTGTGAGTTGTCACTACAGCCGAGAAATGCAACAATCGTACAATGACAACGGACACCACTTTGTTCCGAAAACTCTCAATCCGCCCAATTGTCGCCAGTTCAGGCCCATTGAAAACGACTGGGCAATTATGAAGAGAATACTAAAGGTGTAAGGTTCAGTCATCAAAACGGCAGCTCAGATAAAAATTGGTGGGATAAAATCGCTAAAACAGCAGGCGAGACCGTTGTGCGCCGCTTAATGGGTCGTATTAAGGGAAAAGTTCGCCGATTCCTTCGATACCGCGACGAATAGTTCGCTTCGTATTTTTGTGACGTAGGACTCAGTCTTTATTTTCTATACTGGGGTACAATTCAAAAAATTACGACCGTGAAAGTGGTCAGGTTTTGGGCGTTAAAACCTCAGTCGATTCATCAATGATTTTCTTAGCTTTTGCTCCAATCGATCGCAAATATTTTTAAGCATCGATTCCAATATAGGGCAATTTAAAACCGAAATAGACAAAACATATGTTGTTCCATTACTAAGTGGGCCATGCTTTAGTTATTTTCAATGTCTAATGTTTTACGACCATCGTTAAAACAAACAACAAAAACAAAGTGCATCAACACTCCTTCGGATTGTGTTGCTTCTGCTTTCAAACCAATCAGAAACTCATGATTTGGTGTTTATGGTTACACTAACGATTGCGTTTTTACAGCGTGTCTCACAATAGGTGTCACTTTTTTTCAATCTTGCTTTATTTCAGATGGGTAATTTTAACAGCGGAGTTGATTATACCCGTTTTAAGTGTATTTTTTGACAGCTTAAAGATTAGCTTAAAGATAAATAAGCGATTCCGTTTGTTTATATTTATCAGCTACCATGGAAGCAACACAAGAGCAAGTTTTAAAATTACATTTGCAAAAGTTTAGACCTTGTCAGATATTCAATAGCCTTAAGCAGTTCGGAGTGAGTAAGCGTTTTGTTTTTTTGTACCTTGAAACGGCTCAAGGAAACTGGAAGTGTCCATATTCAACACAAAGGAGGTGCCAGACGAACTGCCAAGAAACCACGGGTTCACGGGTTGACGGAGCGTCTAAAGCAAGCCAGGTTCTAAAGTAGCAGAAATGTTTTGGTTCGGCACGGTGACTGCAAGATTTTATTTTCAGGACAGTCATAATCAACAAAATGATCGTGTGTATGGCAAAAGTCTTGCCAATATTCCAAGAGATAAACTAGCTGTAGAACGCTATCAGAATGTATCGAAAATCATGGTATGGGGCGCCGTTTCACGACTTCCTCCTCTTTTCATAGAACCTAACGTAAAAATCAACACTGAATATATTACATCGAGCAGCTTCCTCATGCTTCAACGCTGTATGGGAATACACCATATTGATTACAACAGGACTCAGCTCCAACTCACAAGGCAAACAAGACTCAAGCGTGGTGCGCGGAAAATTTTGCCCGATTTCATCACAAGCGAAGAATGGCCTGCATCTTCACCGGATCTCAACCCACTTTGCTACTTTGTTTGGGGTTATATGCTTCAATATATAGGCCCTATGAAAGGGCTTACTTTAGATCGATATAAGAAACATTTGGTTGATATTTCGGACCAAATTCCTCAGAAAATCATGCGTGCCAGTTGCGATTAGTTTACAAATCTTTTGCGCAAAGTTATCAATGAAAAGGTCGAGAGATTCTAATTGAATTAATATGCTTTGTTTCTATAACATGTATCTTTCAAATCAAAAATAAATGCTATGATTTGGTTGATTTGGCTGTAATCCCATTTTGTTTTAGTGACACCTATTGTGAGACACCCTGTACTTTGAACTTTTATTCAGTAGTTTTTATCCTCTAACGATGGAGTAGTTTTATACTCTAACAATGGAGTGCCTTAGCCTGCATATGCTTTTAAAAAGTAAACTCAGTAAACCTTTGAGTACCTAAAGAGTGTTCATGTTAAAATTTTATCACACGCAAATAGCTCTAACTTTTGATTTATTGAGATTCTTAGTACAGGAAAAAAAGATCGATCTGTTCTGTTTACATGTAGGAATTTCATCACCAGTTGGGAAAAATAACAAAGTTGTTGTTAAAAGAACAGCTCGTTCGTGAGAAAATTCTGAACATGTACTTCGAATATCAGAACGTTGCACATGATGACATCGGAAAAAATGTGAGTCGTACATCCTACGATTTCTCAATTCGGAGAAACTTTTAATCGTGAGCAAAGATGTGATAAAAATAAGGTGGTAGTGATGTGGCTAAGCAACGGATTATAAACAAGCATTTCGTCATGTAATGTCCAAAATTGAGCTGAATTACTTACTGGTACTAGGTACCAAAGTGCGAAGGACGTTATGCTCACTAATGATGAAGAAACCAAACTGACTGCTGTGGCATGGAAAATGAGGTGAAGGCATACTTCAACGAGATACCGTGGAACCAAACAATCTTTGCTAAGAACGAATATGTTGTTCCAAAGAACGCCAAGAAGAAGAAATAGTGGAGTATGCCAAGAAAATCATGAGTTTGATTGGAAAGTGACGCCTCAAAAGAAAATAAATACCATGAATGTTTAGATGTATTTGAAAAAATATCTCCAAAGGTGACTTTTTCATTTCTGAAGGTACAAACGGTCTAACGATATTTTGGCCGTAGTTAGTTTCCAATTAAAATGAGTTCATCAAATCAAGTTGAAGAAACGCAAACAAAAAAATCGTTCTCGATGTTGAACATAACCTCATGGATGTTGCTAGGGCAATAATCGGAGGTGAAATTGAAAAACATACAGCCGGCTAAACTTAGTTTACTCGTTTCATTCAATAACCTGAAAATATTATAGAAACCGGATAAGAAGCTGATTTTGCCGAACAACTTGTATGTTGTGCTATTTTATCGTGGACACCCTTTACTTACAGTCCCCTACAATTTGAAATAAGGAGCATACAGTTGCACATCTTTGGCAGTTCGTAATAACAGTCATCGATTGGTTCTAGAAGACTTATTTTTCAATGTATGCTTTTTGCGAAGCATTAATGATCCACCATGATTTTCTACTTGATGCTCAATGCATGATTTTAATCTTACTGTTCGTACATGAAAGATGCTACAAATGGATACATAACGCCAGGCGCCCACTGATGTGGCGGAGGTGTGACATCTGCTAGCATGCCAAAATATCTTGTCGACGTTCGCCTCACGCCACAAGACTTTGACTCGATATTTTGACAAGTTATGTGATGCCACACTTCCGCCACATCAGTGGGCGCCCCTGACTAATAAGTGAAAAAATCAAGAAGCAGGGCACGATGAAAATCGAATACGAAACGGAAACTCAAAACAAAACAAAAATTTGGTTGAGTGAATGGCATCAGGTACAGGTTAAAAAAAAAACAGACGACACAAACAAAAACATACATTATTATTACGAGAAAAATGGCATGGTGTCAGATAGATAGATTTCATTCGAATGCTGCACAAGGTAGTCGCTTAACGGAGATACTCAAAACAACAGAAGTGTATGGAAAAGAGATTGCTCAATAGAGAAGACAGACACAAGAGTAAGAAGTGTTCACTTTGTTTACAGCATGTACTAAAAGATACGGTATAAGAAGGAGAAAGCTCGATCGATACATAGTAGTTTTGTGATAATCTCGGAGGGGTTGCTCGATTTTGTTTTGGTCTCTAACCTGTTGCTGCTGTGGCGGAGGGCCGCTACGACGACGCCCACTTCCGCCACCGCTACTAGCGCCATCTTGGTATTCACTGTCGTCACTTATATAGGTGACATCGGTGGCGGCCTCTTTCGTGATTTCAATCGCCGGTATACCGCTGCTATTCGAGTCACGCTGTGCACGTTCCTGATTACAACCGAAAAGTACGATAGTTTGTTTTTACACGTTCGGAACGTTGGAGTCAAATTTACGACAAGCATTGCAATTTATTGCGTTCCACTCCCTGACGGGAGGGATTACATATCATATTTATACAAAGAACGTACAAACAACCTGCACTAATATTGGATAAGTATATTGATAATTACCTGCTGATGCATCGATCCGGGGTAGATTTCCTTGTCGCTGAGGTTTTCGTCGTGATCGATCACCTGGTTCGGGTTCATCGGTTGCATCTGATTATTCATCATTCCTTGGCTGTTCATCATCTGCTGATTGTTCATCATTCGACCACGCATGTGGCCGGGCTGCGGTTGGATCGCTCCGCCTGGATTTCGATTCCTAGCGGCTGCTCGCACTTGGTCTTGATTGTGTTGCGATTGTTGTGATGATGATGAATAGTTTAGTCCATTTTCAGTATTTGTTTCTGGGTATCCAAAGCCAATAATTTCAAAAATCGCAAAAGGCGCAAAACAGGGGGCAATTTTGGAGTGGTTTGGATGACCGGATGATGGGGATTGTTGTTTGTGTGTTGTGTGATGGATTGGTTTTTTTTTTACGAAATGGACGATTAACGTAAAAGTTTATCGATGAAACAGAAACGAGAAAAAAATGGGAGAAAACATTGTAAATTAAATTGGTTTCATAAAAGAAGGCCTAACGGTGCAATAACATATGTTGAAACTTAATATTATTAGTATCTTTATTGATTGGCAGTGGTTATGTTAGTTATTATAACGTGGCATTACTCTTTACCTTCAGAATAATACATCAAAGATCTATCTCAAAATAGTTTTGTGTTATTATCTTAGTCTTAAGCCTGAAGTTTTCAAATGCATAGTTAGTTTTTTTTAAAGTTATTTGGCATTTCATAGCATAAAACCATGTTTGATATGTCAATCGTGTTAAAAGATGATTTGTTATATGTGATATTAATAGTATTTAAACTCTTATTTATAGAAATGGTTAGAAGTTATAAGTACCTAATATGTTGTTATTTTAAAATTTGAGTAATATTTTGGAATATGAATTTTCAAGCAGTTCGTTTATGTCTTTGTTTTTTTTTTTAATAAACTAGGAAATGTTATTATAAATACAAAATTGTTTCAACTGTTATATGACTGCTTTGAAAAAAAAAAAACTATTTATTTGGTATATTAAGATTTATTGGGCATTATTGTAGAACGTATTGTAATAAATTAGATTACATCTGTTACGTTTGATATAATCTTATGTGATACTAGTGTGCTAGTTGGCTTCAGTTTATTTTGGTAGTGAAGGTAATTTAGATATAAGTAAGACAATACATGCATGATATTTCAATACACGTCAAATGGCATGGCGTTGATCAGTTGGAGGGGGAAGCTCGTATGATTGATCAAAATCCACAAAGTCTAGAAATTTGAACACATATTTTTTATTAATTTTTTATTAAAACATATTAATATTTTCTACATTTAAAATATGTGAGACGATTAGGACGGTGTAAAATTAATTCTCAGCATTTGTATATCTACAATAAAATAAAACCAACAAGAACTAATAAACGTATTTGATCTAAAACTGATCTTTAACGCTGTTCGAAACAGTTAAATAGTATCCGAAAATTATTTGCCCTTGAGCCAAATAGGCACCACCAAATTTAATTCATTAATATAACTTAATACTATTGGGGCTGAATGGTGGCCTAGTTGCTTGAAAACGTATCAGAGCCTTGAAGGAAAATATAAGACTTGTTCAATTTAAAAATCATAACTCAGAAACGGCTCAGTCATCATCGCTGATTTTTGGATATGATATGTAAAAAGGTCAAATGCTTGAAATATGTTCATCTATCGCGTCATTTGTCTACAAATCGTCAAAACTATGAAACACAAATGTATTTGACATTTTAATATAGACACTGATTTTTAAACAATAGTTTAAATTGTTTTATGAAATAAACATTCATAAACTGTATTTAATTTCCTTTCATTTGCAATCTTTGCCTAAAAGATTGGTTAAGTGGTTCATGAGATAGAAATTAAAAAAAATGTTATTTTGAATTTTCGAATACTGACCCCTAATTAAGAAATAAAAACTTACGGGCCTGATGTGTATCGAAAAAGAACAAAACTACCAATGATATGAAATTCTGTGAGATCGTATATCTTTTCTTATGGAATTGCTGTATTCATGTATTAGAAAAACATTAATAAAATTTAATAAATAAATAATTTAAATTTAACATATTTAATGGTGCTGAACTTCACCTTTCGATAGTATCTCTCCTATCTTCAATGAGGTGAATGTGATCATGATAACGATTTTTTGGAAGCGTTAGGTTCCTTTAGCTACCCATGGACACTAGATAAGTAGCTACAAGAATCAAAGTCGAAGCGCCTACTGCTTAATTATACCATTTGTGAGTCCAGTCCAGTGTGCCAGTCGAAGTTTGCATCACGTCACACAGCTTTGATACAATGTATTGACATGTTGGTATAGGGCCATAAGGCCAAACGTCATTAGCCCGACGGCAATTAGGACGAACGGATCATCAGGCTGAAATGGTCACTTAGATGACTGACTGAATGATAAGTCATTTATTTGTTTCTGTTTGGTTACAATCGCTTTCTGTTGTAATTTAGCGGCAGGGTTCCGAGTCGCATTTTGCCCATATTACGATGTTTTCGTAAAAAATCATTGAAAAGGAATAGATATGAATTTTAAGAGAGTACGATGGAGTATTTTTTCACCAGCTGACCTCATTTGGTTAATTGTTGCTATTACTCAGCTGTATTTTGGCTGAACGACTCGATTTTTGTTCATAATTAGTGTAAATAACTATTCAACATGCTTCACGTATGTGTTGGTGTAGTTTTGCACTATGTTTATACAAACGCTTTTAGGTTATGTCCGATTGTTTTCATTCGGTATTTATCTTTTACCAGCGATGAAGGAGTTTCGTGCTGTGGTGATAAAAAAGTTTCTGAAAGGTGGGCGCCCGGGCGCTATTTTCAGACATTTGAAAAACCTCGGAGTAAAGCGTGTACCGAATCATCCAAAGGTACCGTGACACCTGCTCGTTGGATGACCGGAAGAGATCCAGTCGTACTCGTACGGTGCGGACTGCACGAGATGTTAAAGTAGTCAGGGAACGGATTAGACAAAAATCACAGCAGTCTGTACGTAAAATGGCCGCAGATCTGAATGTTTCGAGATCGTCAATGCACAATATACTGCAAAATGACCTCAGATTCCAAGCTTTCAAGAAACGTAAGGTTCACGGAGTTTCGGAACCTTCGAAACTCGAAAGAGCAAGTCTGCTTTTGTCGCGGAACGGTGGGGAAGAATTTATCTTTTCCGGCGAAAAGTTATTCGTCTTGCAACAATGGCACAATGTCCAGAACGACAGATTGTGGGCTCTCTCTTCGAGAACTGTCCCAGAGAGTGATAGGAATATTCCACGGTTCCAAAGTGCTGCATCAGTGATGGTTTGGGGAGGAATTGGCAAGCGAGGCAAATTACCACTGGTTTTCATCGAAAAAGGCGTTAAAGTGAATGCCGTATATTATAAAACGGAAGTTTTGGAGAAAGTTGTCAAGCCATATGTACAAGAGGTGTTTGGAGATGATCACTATATGTTTCAGCATACTGCAAATCTCGTTCAGGGCTGGTGCCGAGAAAATTTGACCGACTTTTTGGACAAGAATGAATGACCTCCCAGCTCACCAGATCTGAATCCCTTGGATTATTTCGTATGGTCATACATGCTGGTGAAGGTAAATGACCACAGGGTGTCTAATATGAACCAATTCAAAATCGTAATCAAACGAATTTGGGACGAAATGTCGATGAAAGTCGTACGTGCCGCCTGTGACGGTTTCGAAAAACGTCTGGATCTGCTCAAGAAGGTTAAAGGCGGTGTTATTCCAAAACATATGCTGTAGTTGATCAGTATTATATTGCAATATAATGGGTAAAGCAATCATTAAAATCTGGATTATCGATTTGAAATAAATAGAGTTTTATTTTGTATGAGAATATATTGGACACGGTGTACATGTACGCTAAACATGTTCACAGGCTTGGCTTCTCTTCGCACGTGTAGCTAGCAAATGTACGTTTTGAACCACACATGGAGCAGACAACTCGATACACGCGTTGAAAACATTGTTTGCACGCCGTGCACGAGAACTTGAAAGCAGAGCAAGAGCATAGTCTATCGGGAGCGTGTAACATGTAGAAAGAGAGAAACGGACGAAATTAAATCTAGGGTTTTTTTCATTAGGGCGAATCTACAACTGAGAGATTCTCTCCGGGCTCGCTCTCTTTCATTCATAAACCAATCACCTTTACGTTTTTCATTCTACTATTTGTAGAGTATGCTAGCCAGCACTATTGTGTTTCGATCTGTACTAAAGAATCCCTCGAAAGTTTTATAATGGCGCTGTAATGAATGAAAGAGAGCGAGCCCGGAGAGAATCTCTCAATTGTAGATTCGCCCTAATGAATAAAAACCCTAGAAATATACTCCGTGCTCTTGGATTTCGGAAATCCATTCGTCAGCATCACCGTTAGTACGCGGTCGTATCTAATGGGGTGTAGACGTTTTTGTTGAGTCCTGAATTGTTTTTGAATTATGGCTGGAAAAAGAAAGCTAAGTGGAGATGTGTCGAGTTTTTCCTCGTACAAAAAAAAAAGTTGTGATAATGGTTCCGAAAAAACCGTCTTTGTATGCACATTGTGGCAAGGCGCACCATGCCACTAATTTCGTGCGCGTACCCGATACACTCCACTCTTTGCTCAAACGGAGGAGCAAGCCAAGCCTGCATTTAAATACAAACCGTTTGGTTTGATTGCGTCCTCCGCAAAAGTAGTACTCCATGCTTACTTAAAATGATAATGATGACTCGCATCCCTCTCTAGGTCCATCATTCGTTCTTAGTCAAGTCACACCAGAATAATGTAAATTGAAGAATGAAATAAAAGAGCGTGTCAAATCACTTTTATCCTCATTCTCAGCCAGACAGTCGAACTAATCATGATTCGGAGTTATATAAAGACAAAAGACAAAGACAGAACGAGCCATCTATCCAGTAGATTGTATTGGATCGAAAATACATAAATGCGCCTGCCATATCGCTTCCACCGTCATTCTAGTCCAACAGTGGTTGACGGCTTCATTGAAGAATTTTCACCGAACTTGATTTGCCAGGCACTATAAAAAATGCTGCTTTTTGCTTCACGTCTTTCTTTTCTGTTCGAATTATTTTGGGAAAAGGAGGAAACAAGATAAATGCGACTCTTTATCTTTTCATACGCTTGTCATCCTATATTCAAAAGTTCAATATTACGGAGTAACGAACACATGAAGTCTCCAGGAGTGGGTTTCAACAGAAAAAATATTCAACCCCACTGGCCTTCACCATCCTTCTTATACCAGGTTAGGTAAATTTTAAAGCCTGTCTCATTTTTTTAGATATATAACAGCAATTCCACTGAAAAAAAGTTATACTGAGTCTCAGAATTTGTTAAAAATTGGAATAGTTCTTCCTTATCAAAAAATATAAGACTCGTATTTTTTTTATTCTACCCTAAGAGTGCCAATTTCCGTGTTGTGGTGGTCCTGAAGATCCCCCTTCTTTTTTTTTTTTTTTTTTTTTCAAATGTGCCATTTATGAAAATACATCACTTTCTCAGAACCGACTTTCACTGTTGTTTCTTCAAATAAAGAGAGAGATTTTTAATGTTGTTATTAGGGAAATTACAAAACATTCAGATATATTTGATTTACCTCAACGAAATTTTGTTTTCCTTAAACACATTAGACGCCTCTATAGGAGCTGTATTTTTGAAAACAGTACCAAAGCAATAAGTGAAACCCTTGTTTTGGTCATCTTTATGCCAGTTTCTGGCATATTTCCCCTCATTTTGAAGGAATCGTTTTCCCTGCCCTTCGGTTCAGAAAGGGGTATGGGCGCGTTCTGCCGAGTTGGTCGCGGCAGATTTCAGGTGTGAATAGGCTGTCACATCAACGTTCAAAAGTGCCTGAACCAAATGGACAGTTTGTAACGATCACTTGAAGATGCGATGGGGGATCATTGCCATGGTATTCTAAAATGTAGCACGTAGTAATACGTTTCTTGTCTTCTTTGACTAAACGTTATGGAATGGAGTAAACTAGTGAAAACTCATCGGGAATGATCTCTCATATGCATCCGTCGAACCATTTTGGACGGCCGTTGTGAGAATATCACCATGAAAAGCTCCCATACGCATGCCATGTTACCAATTATTAACGCTTCTCTCCTTTCTCCAATTCTCTTCCCTATCCCATGGCCGCAAGCAATATGACACATTGTGAGTCTCGATATGCACTACTGAAGTCAGCTCTTCAAAAGCAAAAACATCAAGACGACCCTACAGCAAAGGGAGGTTGAAGCAGTAAGTGGGGAACGGTATATAACCCTAACCAATTTTACCAGCCAAATTTTCTAGCACAAGCTTCAAGGTAAGATGATTTCAAAATCAAGGTAAGAAAGTCATATTATTTCTCTAAATTTTGCATATATTTATATAACACCATATGCTGGGATAAAGGGAGGGACCATCAGAGCACCCGATTGAAGCGATTTGGATAGGAAGAGTGGGACTGCCAACTTCCTGTTGTTAACATTTCCTGAATAAAGGGCGGGTTCTTCTCCCCATCTAGAGGAACTTTTTACTGGGCGGGGGCTCGGTTTTGTTGTGGTTTCTGTGAACTTGTTTCTGGAAGGAGATTCTCTTTAGACCCCTGTAGGGTTGCGCGTAAGTGTATCTGCTTACGGACCCACAATACGTGTTTAGCCCTTCACTTGATGAAACATTTACCGCAATGCAACCTTGATCAAACCATTTAAGTAAAACAGTTCAGTGATATAGGCAGTTGCTTTGCTGCATTAGATGGTAGTTCACATCATCATCATCATCATCAGTTCCCCTCATTTGAAAGGAATCGTATTTGGTTACCATCTTCAAAAGCTGTGAAAAATCAGATGAAGGTAATTATGTTAAAGCCTCATACACTGAATTTAGCAAAGTATTTGATAGAGTCGATATTTCTTTGTTGCTTTTCAAATTGTCTAAGATAGATTTCAACGAGTAAGATTTGATGGAAATATATCATCGGTTGTGAATGTTACATCGGAAGCACCACAGGGATCCCATCTGGGTTCTTTTCTATTTATTTTGTTTGTCAATGGTGTTGAACATATTCTATGCCATTTGAATGTTTTAATATATGCAGACGACATGAAACTTTTCATGGAAATACGTAAATCATCTGACAGTGAAGCCTTCCAAAGAAAATTTGACAATTTTCATATTTGGTGTACAAAAAGCTTGCTAGAGATTAACGTAAAAAAGTGCATCTCAGTCGCATTCACTAAAAAGTGCAATATAACGCAAGACACCATCACTATTGATCAACAAACTGTTGTAAGATGCAATTAAGTAAGAGATTTAGGAGTCATACTTGATTCCGAGCTCACTTTTGTAGAACACTATAATAATAAAATTTACAGGGCAAGTTATATGCTCGGGTTCATCAAAAGGCTTAGTTTTAATTTCAATGATCCCTATACAAGAAAAATGTTGTATGTCACATATGTTAGGCCCCTTCTTGAGTACTGCAGCGTGGTTTGGGTTCCATATCAAAATACACATCAAGACCGTATTGAGTCAGTGCAGAAACAGTTTTTATTGTATACTTTGCGTAAGTTGGGTTGGAGCTCTTTTCGGTTACCTCCTTATGAATCTCGATGTATGTTTATTTAAATAGAAACACGACGTGAATTCGCAATCCTATACAGTTAATAAAAAAAATGTAATATTCAACTTATTTTCATGCACATAATTGGAGCAATGAAAAAATATTCAAAACTACGGTCGAAAATAAAATTACATGTGTTGAACAAATCTTGCCACTTTATTTTTACACGTATTGAATCTTGCCACTTTATTTTTACACGTATTGAAACATGACGTGTAATTTTAAACGTTATCGAATTCACGCAAGCTCTGTCAGAAACAAAGTTGATCTATTTGAAAACACTTTGAAATTACACTTTGAAACATTAGCGCACTGGTGAATTGTTTTCATGACTCACAAACATCTCGTTTAAGAATCATTCAATTTACTCAAAAATATATTCTAAAATTTCCTTGCGAAGACTTAATTTCCAAACGACATCCACAAATTGACACTGATCTCCTTGCTTCGAAAATAAACATTCTTATACAAGAAAAATATCAGTTCAACAACATGAGTTTATAAATATTCCTCCACGGATATATCATCTGGATTATCAGAGTTTGTCTTGAAACAATAAGCACCTAAAGATTGTGTTTAGATTTCGGCTCAGATCGTGCTAAGTGTTGGAAAACGACAGCAGCAAAGAACAACAAAAGTAAAAGGTGTTTCGATCAAAATTTGGTCGACTTAAATTTGACGCATTTCCATTCATCGTGCATTAACAAATTTTGCACACCCCTCATTTTGAAGATGTGTGCGTGTTGCATCATGCCTCCATTTTGATTTTGAGATTAGCACTTCAGTTATCAAAATGTCGTCGAAGGAAGCGAAGCAACGCATCAAAAATTTGCACGTGCAAGGCGAAAATCCAAACAACTCTCATGCCACGTTGGCAAAATTGTTGAATGTGGCTAAATCAACTGTTACCAACGTATTTAAAGTGTTCGGTGAACGTTTGTCGACAGCCAGGAAAGCTGGATCGGGGGGAAATCGAAAGCCGGAGGCCACAGCGACGACAAAAAGAGTTGCCCGCTGTTTCGAGCGGAACCCCATTACCTCTCCGTTCGAGATGTCGCAAAGAAGCTGGGAGTGGCGCCTTCAACCGTGGATAGAGCTAAAAAACGAGCTGGACTGTCGACTTACAAGAAAGTGGTGACTCCAAATCGGGACGATAAACAAAACACGTCGGCCAAAGCACGATCGCGAAAGTTGTACACGACGATGCTGACGAAGTTTGATTGCGTGGTACGATGAAACTTACGTCAAGGGAGACTTAAAACAGCTTCCTGGATAGAAATTTAATAAGGCAACCGGACGGGAGAAGGTGGCAGATGTTTTCAAGCACATTAAACTGACAAAGTTCGCGAAAAAATATCTGGTATGGCAGGCCATTTGTACCCGTGGCTTCAAGAGCAATGTTTACATTGCGACCGGAACCGTCAACCAGGAAATTTATTTGAGCGAGTACCTAAAAGGCCATGGAGTGGTCTTTTAGGTACTCGCGACGTTCAACAACGTTTAAGTGGTGTCCAAGGACAAGAACCCTCCCAACACGCCAGAGCTCCACCCAATCGAACAATATTAGGCCATCGTCAAGCGGAACCTTAAGAAGACTCAAAACGCTGTTGTGAGCGAGAAACAGTTCAACGCAAACTGGCGTTCTGCGGCGAATAATGTGGATAAGGAGACTTTACAAAAGCTGATTTTTTCTTGTATTCTGTGTTAACTGAACTTTAAAAAAAAAAAAGAATTAGACTTATTAATAAACACTTTGATCGACTCACACACATTACTGTTTGACCAAATGTTGATCGGAACACCCTTTCTCTAGCGCCATGGTTTCAGTGAACAAACTAGGGATTTTACACGTTCATGTAAACTCTCATTTGATTGATTTGAAAAGGGAGAGCGTTTTACTTATTTTAACAGCATAATGTAAATCAGGTTGTAGTACAAATGTTATTGAATATGAATGCGTTTTTCAACGTTTCGCTCATGTACATGGTCTTAACCGGAAATTCTTACTAATGTGAGGTAATACATTGAAGGATTTTTCAAACTGAATCGGTTTACAACATGTTTAATTTTCATAATTGTTTGCTGTATAGCATTTATAAACGATGTTATTGGGCAACGAGTAAATGACGCAGACATTTTAGAGAAGTTGAACTTCTACGCTCTCATCCGTCTCTTAAGAAGCAGGAATTTATTCTACATAAATAATCAAAGAATTAACTAACTTTTGCATTTAAAAAAAATGGACAAAAATTGCCGATTTTTCATGGGTTTACCTGTACCCACACTGACAAAACTACCCATGCAGCATCAATCATAGTAACCCATGAGGCAGCAGACAAAATTTGACAGCTCTATCAGTTGAACTCAAACCGTGATGGCAAAAACAGTGAAGCAACTCCGTTCAGAAGTGTGCGCGTTCAAAGAACGGCACCCCGCCGCGTCGAAAACGGACATCGTGTGGCACTTTGTGGACGTCTGATACGCCCGTTCTGGCATCTACAACATCTTGGCACTATTAAAAAACAATCAGAGCATCGAAAGAAAGCCCGGTTGCGGACGGCCGACGACACTGAGCAGCAAGAAGCTCCAAAGGATGCTGAAGAGGAAGACCGAGGGAAAAGTGGCTACATCGCTGCGGGCGCTTGGCCAGAAGGTCGGTTCAACCGGCCAAACAGTGAAAAAGTACCTGGCGAACATGGACATACATGTCAGGAAGCGGAAGTCGCGTCCACTGGTTTCGGAGCTGCAGGCAATGACGCATCAGCAGCGGCTGAATAAGATGGTCAACTCGATTTTCCCGGCGAATTGCGACGTGGCGGTGGTGATGGACGACGAGACCTATCTCACCCTGGATAGCAACGACTGACAGGGCACTTCGTAGCTTACTTCCCCCACGAAGGAAGTGAGCGCCGAGGTGAAGTTCATTTCACACACCAAGTTCACCAAGAAGGTGCTGCTGTGGCTGACAATCAACGAGAAGGGGATGTCAAAGCCGCTCTTCTTTCGCTCTGGACTGGCCGTGAACGGGAAAATTTATAGTAAGAAATGCCTGCCGGAAGTTGCGTCGTTCATCAAGAAATACCATAAGGGCAAAGACGCGGTGTTCTGGCCGAATCTGGCGTCGGCTCACTACTCGAAGCGATCGTTGGTGGAGATGGAGCGGCTGAATATCGATGTGGTACCTAAGTCGGCGAACCCACTGATTGTACCTCAGCTGCGTCCCATCGAGAATTTCTGGGGGAACCTCAAGCGTAAGATCTACTCCAACACTTTTGTCGCGAAAACTGAGGAGGAATTGATAAATAAAACGAAGAAAGAACTCAAGAACATGCCTACACGCATGTTTTCGTCCGCCATGGCGAATGTTCCGGCGAATGGCCGCTTGCAAGGGCGTAGAATTTGTTTTGCAATTAAGCTTGAATATTTACCTTCCATGGAAAACTTATCAAAAGCAATTATCTGTCTTAGCTTTTTTTTATCACCATCCGAAAAAAGTCCATTTTTCTAATGCAAACGTTACCCCCCAAAAACCCACAAAAAAAAAAAAAATTATAACCAAAAAAAAACCCCCCCACAAAATATATAACAATAAAAAAAAAAAAAAAAAAAAAAAATTTTTTCCCAAAAAATAAAAAAAAAAAAGAAAAAAAAAAAAAAAAAAACGGCTCTCCAAAAAGATTTACGACAAAAAAAAAAAAAAAAAAAAAAAATTTTTAAAAAAAAAAATACGCAACAAATTCTTTCTCTTGAGTTTCACTGCGACGGTCTTCAATGACTTTTTTGTATTTGTATCTAATTAATTATTTAATTTTACACTTAGAACAATTTGCTACGTCGGATGAGTCATTGTTCCACAATATTGGTATGCACCACCCGTATATGGAAACGATGGAGGCGCATGGTAGTTCACAATGCATCTTCATTGAGTCACATCAGCTGTGATAATGATTTTTTTATTTTAACAAAAATATATCTCCAAAATGACTAGTTCCAAGTCGCGTATTGTCTGATATAGTACGGAAAATTAAATGATTATATAAATATAATAAAATAATTTAATAAATGATTGTATAATATAAAAAACAAACATTAAAATAGTCGCGGTGAAAATAAAAAATTAGCAGTTGCCACAAAATTCATACAAAAAGAAATATATCTGAGTGTTACAAATTTGAATAGAGATAACATTGAAAAAACATTCATTTGATAGATTAACCTTAAACATAGATTCAGCGGTTCAGAAGTAATGAATTTAAAATAAAGAAGTAATGAATTTAAAATAAATTAAAATAAATAAAATAAAATAAAATTTTTGCAAAAAAATGATTTTAGGACCACTCTTACATGGAAACCGTCATCCTAATGACGGATTAATACAAATGAAACACAAATTTTAACGGTGAATTACCCAGGCAACTAAAACACGAAATGTGAATTTCTCGGGTAAGAAGCATGTTCTGATAGAAGTTTGCACCCCTTCTTAGTCAAGAAAGGGGTGTGACATGTGCATGTCGTCAATCCACATGTCATTCCCATGCTTTTCAATTATGCACTTCCAGCAGACCACACCAGTGGGAACTTGCTGAGAAGGTCAATTCTATCCGGCATTAAACCTTCGTGTCGCATTAATAATTTATTGAACCATGCTGTTACCAAGTGTACAGATAGATTTTCGAGGGACTCTATCTTTCCATCTTTCGCGTGGACAACGATCGCTGATTGTTGATCGTGTACAAAGCATTTTTATACATCGGTTCTTCAAGTGTCTCCAGTTAGGCATCTTGTAACTAATTATTGACTCAAATAAACATTCTTCAACCAACCACCAAACGTGGTGTACACATAAAAAAAAGTGAATTTTAACAAACGTGTAAAATTTCCCCTTGTTTAATTGCAAGCCAAAGCAAACGTAAATAACGTAATTGTTTGCAATCTTCCATACAACTGACCTGATTCCAGAGTTATCGAGCTTAAAATTATATCCATCATTCCCTTATGTGCATTAAATAACGCAGAAAATTAAATATTTCTTTCAAACTGTGTATGTACTTTATTATTCTTCTTTAGCATTTCAAGCTTATTGCTTTCACAGTGAGCTTATTGCTTGCTCTCAAATTAGTGTTCTTAACGCACTTCCACAGTTATTTATTGAGACCTTTCGATGCCAAGTACCATTTTTGCATTAGTATGATTGTGTGGCAAGTACAATCATACACTATGCCCAGGGAGTCGAGAAATTTTCCTATTACAAAAAAATCCTAGACCAGACCGGGAATCGAACCCAGCCACCTCCAGCATGGTGTTGCTTTGTAGCTGCGCCTTAACCGACTGAGCAGGGGGAGGACCCATGTACTTTATATATCTTTTAATATAAATATTTAAGTGAAAAAAAAAACATGTAATGTTAATGTAACGGTCTGCTTATGATTGACGTCAATTATATAAAGTTTCCAGTTTCCTGCGTTGAGTGATTTGTATTTTTTAGACCACTGACTTTTGGAATCAGTCAGTCATCTGACTTTCGCAATCATAAGATGCTACTATGGGTTAAGGGTCAATTCTTTCGTAATGATTTTTATGTATAATGAAAATGTCATGTTAGTTCTGTTTCAATAGGTTATTAGATTAAACTACTCTTAATAAAGCAGTTAACTGTTTCGAAATTCTTTTAGTGCTCTTTATGAATATATTTAAAACTTGTAAGCTTTATTGTTATATTTTTAAGAATTGCATAATTATCTTTTTAATTTCGGTTATTAAGTCGTCCAAGAATTTATTAAATAGGCTATTAGAGTTCAGTGTTACTATTTCAAGGCAGAGAGTAATGCATATATACATTCATAATCAATGGTTTCAAAGTTGCCCATATCTTGCCAAGTTTTATAGATAATGTGTCAATATTCACGACCAAAGTTACACATGTAGCCTAAACTACTATGTCATTATCGAGCACTAAGCACATACATACATACATACACACGTACGGACATACAAACATACATACGATAATCGGGGCATCGTGTTTACATATATACACATATAATTGAATGTACACATACAAGTCTGGCACAAAGAAATCAAGAGGACAGATTGAAACGAGTTTTCTATGCTCACGCGGACATGGTAGAGTGATGCTAGGATCGTGGTACTTTCACTATCTTGCGATACGTTTGCTTCTGGCTGACATTACACTTAAAAATTAACAGCGATAGAAATAGACAGGATGAAAAAGAACAGAGTATGGTGTAAGTTTGTCGAAACATAGTGGCAGTGGTAGTGGCATTTAATGGTTCCACTTTCTTCCACTTCTTACGTGAGAAGGTGATCTTAGACATCTTTGGCAAGTCTTGTGGCAGTGGCTTTGTGCTTGGATATGAAGTTCTGTTCCCTAGAGTTACGTTTTCATTGATAGTTGTTGTGACAGTTAAGTAGATGAGTTTTATAATATTAGCTTTAACAAGAGAGTAATCGTGTGGAATTGTACGTAAAAAAGAGAAAATTGGGATGATGAGGAGTTGTTAAGACAGGTAAATATCAATGACGTGATGCATGAGGTGACTGGTAGACGAGTGCTGATGCGTTTTACGGCAAGAGTCGAGGTTTTCTGTAATAGTGTTGACTGTATCCTGGGAATGCTTGGGAATGTGTAGAAAAAGCGACAAAGATGGAAGAAATGAACTATGAACAACGAAAGTTTTAAGCTGGGACAATACGATTTAGTGAAAAAGAGTCGGTCCAGTATTGAACTTTGTTAACTCGTGTGGAAAATTCCTGAGAATATTTCTGTCATTTACAAGCTGGGCGTATTTTGGGAGTCATGGTCACGTTCATCACTAGCAAGGTGAGAAAAGTAGTCTCATGTGTAGATCACTGCGACTAGGATTTTCACATTTCATTAAGTGATTAATGCCACGTCGACTCTCAAAATAACCTTTAATAGCTTGAAATGATTTTATTTTTTTTCAAAAATTCCTCTACGAATCAAACAAAGCGAATATGAAAGTTGGAAAAGTTGTGTTTCGAATGTACGAACAAAAAACAAAGGCATTATAAGAGTGATTGGATTGAACTGCATGGCTGGAAATGTTTCTTAAGAAAAAAAATTTGAGTTAACAGGTAAAAGTGATTGAAATATTTAATCTCTAGATTAATCATGGAGATGCATGGTCATTTTTACAGTTTTATGGTAAACCTGTTCAGATGATCTATAATTATGACCTTGTTTCTGAATCCTCTAAACTATGAAAATTGTATGATTTTACATTGAACGACAAGGTTCCAAATGAACTCAAATCAGATTTACTATTTGAGCTATAGGATAGACTCGTCAAAATATATTAACAAGCAGCTTGCAAACCTCGTGAGCTTTTACTTCACTCCTCACATTAGTGTGTTGAAAAAAAAATAGTCACGGCTACCGATTATGAATAAGAGAACCGAATGTTATGCGAACGTATGGTAGCACGTAGTGCTTCGTCAAAAATGTCACTGGCTTGCATTACGCTATCCGATCTGTGAGATATCTCATTACCAAACGTCAGGGACGAAGCCAATCCAATAATGGGCCCAAACAACATCATCGTGATGGTTATTCAATCAATCAATCGCTACACGTTCTAAGCATTATTAACTTGCAATATATTGTTGCTTCTGGGAGGGGGCACCCATTCAGTTCAATCCAGTGTACCATAACAGAAAGCATGCATGATTTCTTCTTACGGACAAGTGTATACACCAAAAGTACTCAAACGAATACACAAACACAAAGATAATAAAGTCAGGCGCAACATCAATCAGCATAGCAAATATTTACTTGGTATCATGGTTGGGTTGCTGTCCGTCGACTGAGAGTCACGGGACTTGGTCCGCACTGTCACTGCTCGGGGATTGAGTCCGACCAGTTTGCCGATATCGATCAGCGCGTGGTCACCGGTTGGCGAGTCCACATCAGTCACTTTCTTGCCGTCCGCGTACACGGCATATCCGGTTACGGGGCCGGAGGAGGGAGGTCGCGTCACTGGCTGCCAGGTTACCAGCAGTGTGCCGTCTTGTGGTCCAGCTTCGACTTGGATTTCCTGTAAAAAATAAAAGGCCGGCAAAGTTGTAAATTAGCAAATTCGAAGCGATGAAGTAATTGTCAACCTGTGGTGGATCGGGCAATCCTTTGGCTAGGGTTCTGAAGTCGGTGTACGCTCCAGGCGCTTCTTCTGGCGGTGGGCCAGCGGTAGGGGCAGCGGGCGTTTGTCCTGCCGCACGTAAATGCTTCGCACGAACCGTCACTCGATACTGCGTACTAGGCGCCAGTCCTGCGGAAATAATTGAAACATACCTTTAGACAGTTTTTTTTAAAGTAGGACTAAAGACTGTATTCGATGAAATTTGGACACACAAAATAGGTCACCAAAAAATTTCATTGAGCCCGATTCTTTTCAAACTTTCTGGAAATAAAGTACTACTAAATGGTTAAGTTTTGACATCATTGGTTTATTGAACCTCTTCTCCCAACCCAAATGCCCGCACCTTTGCCTTGAACCATTTCATCAAATTTTGGGCAATGATTGCTTACTTACTTTTAACCACACTTTCTTTAGTTCAAGTTCATTTTCTATCAGTTTTGGAGTTTTAACGAGCTTTGCCTTCATGATTGCCCAAAATTTTTCAATTGGGCGAAGTTCCGGAGTGTTTGGAGGGTTGATGTCTTTTGGTACAAAAACTACATTATTATCTTTGTACCAGTCTAAGACGGGCCGGGCATAGTGGCAAGATGCCAAATCCGGCCAAAACAGTGTCGGGCCATCGTGAGATCTCAAGAAGGGCAGAAGTCGTTTTTGGAGGCATTCGTCCTTGTAGATTTGTCCGTTGACGGTCCCAGAGGTGATGAAGGGCTAACTCATTTTGCCACATCCGCAGATCGCTTGCCAGACAAGGAATTTTTTGGCGAATTTCGACAGTTTCTTCTTCCGTACACTCTCCGGAACGGCTAACTTAGAGGTGGCGACGTAGTGTTCCTGTCCTGGCATTTGTTTGGTGTCGGCTTTAATGTAGGTCTCATCGTCCATCACATTGCAGAACGGTTTTGTGAACCACTCCCTGTACAGTTTTCTTGCACGAGTTTTGGCCACCGAGTTCTGTTTATCGCTCCGGTTCGGTGCCTTCTGGACCTTGTACACATGTAATCCAGAACGTTTAATTGTTTTCTGCACAAAACAAACTGAAACTTTCGCCTTTTTCGCAACATCCTTGATCGAAATGTTGGGATAACGCTTAAATTGGTTCAATACCATCCTGGCCTTCTCCGGATTTGATGTGCCACGTTTTTTGCCACTACCATTTTTCCGCTTGGTTGTCTTACAGTCCTTGAACGTTTTGATCACATGAGATACGGTTGAATGTGCGATTCCGAGCTGTTTTCCGATCCATCGATGAGAAGCGTTTGGGTTTTCGAAGTGAGTGCCCAAAATTTGTTGGCGCACTATTTCTTCATTCGAAGCCATCACTGAAATTACTCGACCGATTTTCACGAAACTCATTACACAATTGACACAACACAATGAAATACATTCAGTGGAAATTTCAATAATTTTTACCCACAAGCTAAAAAGTTACGAACAATTGCGTGTGTCCAAATTTCATCGAATACAGTCTTACGTTTCACTTTTCTACTTTCTTTTTGAAAAATGAAAGCGTTACGCATAAGTGAAAGGTTTTTGGACTCAAATAACTCTCGTTTGACTGAACAGAATGACTTCATTTATACACCATTTGATCAGGAAAACCTACAAATGTTTTTGATCAAATTATCAATTAAATTATTAATATAAGGGGTTCAACATTTTACTTAAAAATGCCCTACTTTTGCTCCCATACAAATCTGCAGATGAACAGGTTGACAATATGGTTTTCCCTTTCCAGGTCGTCAAAAACGGGTGACAAACGGTTCAAGTCGTCTTCTTCTTTTCATTTCGTTAGGTTTCAATCCATGTTTAATACAGCTATTGATCCCCCTCTCAGCTGCAAATTTATTTTGCATTGTTGCCGGTGTCTGGTTTTATAGCAGAAGTCCGTCCTCTCTTATGAAATTTGCTTTGTACTGCATTTCAACGCCAGTACACGATTCGAACCAAAATTATTTGATTGGGATATTCAAGTTCGATTGAGCGCACGTACGGTTGTGTTTTTCGCACTCTTGTTACGAAGATTTTTTCTATCTCGCCTGTTTTCTCGCGATTGCGCGTCTGGCCTGATCTTGCTCATCTTTATGGCAGAAGGAAGCGCTGCAAAGGTTTGCAAGTTTCCCCGCTCGACCTATTACCGTGGCAATGGGTCGTAAAAATAGATAATCTTCGAAGGTGGCATCCGCTTCTGAAGACATACCGGAGCCGGCCAGTTTCCAGTGGAAAACGATGTTTGTGACAACTAAAGCCCGATTCAAAGTAAATTTGGACGCATTCATGTGATCATGACTCAAGAATTTAAAAACATGCACGGTTGATCAAAACGTCAAAAAAAAAGGGTATTTATTACATTTCACCGTTGCGAACGAACTGTCGCACTTTATTTGTGATCGATGCCATCATGATTTGCACAGTCGCTGGTGACACTGTACCGGCGAACTTATTCCACTTTAAACGCATTTGTTGTGCATTTCACTTTTTTACCGCATCCTCGATCGGTCTAAACTCAGGGCAATTCGGAGGATTTATCTCTTTGGCGACGAAATTAACATTGTTTGCAGCATACCATTCTAGTACCTACTTAGAGTAGTTACAGCAGGCTAGATCCGGCCAAAACATAACGTTGAGTTGCCGAATGAAGGGTAATATCCGCTTTTTCCGACAGTCTTTAATGTAAACCTTCGACGTCATTGTGTGAGATGTTAACTTCTGCAGTTGTGGCCTAAAAACCAAGGTTTTCATCACGTGCCCACGCAAGATGACAATACACGGACAGTGATGCCGCCAGAGCTCGACTTTTGATTTCCCTAGAGGCGCAAGCAAAACAGCTTTATGTTTTTTTTTATATGCGCAATCTAGTTTAATAAATTAAAATTATGGATGAATGAAAATCCATCAATCTGGCTGCCCTGATATAGATTTCGAAAACTAACAACATTACTAATGACGGAACCAATAACAAGGCAGTTCTATTGAAAACAATTCACCAGCGTGTTAGATTTGCTTCAACTTTGACATTTTGCAACGCTTTGATGAACATCCACCCACTTTCTTTATCGCTATGCAAGTTGTGAACGGGCTGGTATTCCAATTGGTTTCGAATGCTTCCAATTTGGCGAAAGGAATTTGAAATGTCCAACAATGTTTTTTTTTTTTCGAAAGGAACGAGTTTTTACAGTTCAATCTGAGCTTCGTAAAAAGTGAAAGTCATCCAAAGTTTTACTGTTGTGCTTTATCTAATTTTACAATTCAAACTAAAAAATGGTTGACATTTCCGCCCTTTGACAACTTTTCTTTTAGAGGGATATTTGAGATATTAAAAAAAAACTCTAAGGATTAGATTAATGACCAATTATTCCAATTAAACGGACCTACGACAAGCTTACATTCGTCGTGAAAGGGATTGAATTTTAATAAAAAAAATCCTGATTGTTACCTTATGCGTCCACCATGGACAAACAATTGGGATGAAGTATTTCTTGGTTCGTAGAGGAAAAAATACTTTCCATTTGTCAAAACTTTTCTATGGGATTTTTATGAACCACTACGGTGGATTCACTGCAATTTTGTCAGTTGAGAAGTTAACTGCCGCTGTTTGCACAACAGTCCTATGTGGATTTGTTGTTGTTTTATTATTCTTATGGCAATATGCTTTACGTTGTATGCAGACTTACTTTTCAGATCACAAACTTTACTCCAGAAATAACGAATCAACTCATTTTATCCTACGTTGAATGCAATTGCATAAGAGTCCCACTATGCTGAGGAATAACTTTTTAGATAACAGACTTTGTTCCAGAAATATCGAAAACAAACCCTCTTTTTCCGATGTTAAAAGTGTTCGCATAAGATTACGATTATACAAATCATTGCATAATTGTAAACTAAACATATTTATTTTTATTTAATGTATCTAGATCAGTTTTGTTAAGTCATTTTGACTTAATGAGATTTTTTGGGTCGATAACTCGTTTCAGAAGTTGATTTACAAACACCAAAAAAAATGTGTACTCGATTGATTTTGTAAAATTGTATTGCTCTAAGCTCTAAGAGCCTCTAACTAAAACATCTAAGGAGCGCTTTAGCTTTTCCCAGGCGCGCTGCAGAGCTTCAAAATAGTTATTTATTGTATTGGTAATACCAATTTTGTCAAACCTGGCATCGAAAATAACCCACAAATTCTCGGTGGAGTTCGGGCTTTGTTTAGGCCATTCCAGTGGTTTGATCTGGCAAGAACGGGGGAAAGCCTTGGTCTTCTTGGCAGTTTGCTTTGCGTCGTTGTCCTACTGAAATACGAGCTTGCAGGCCCGTCTGGATCAACGGCACCTCAAGATTTTCCCTCAGCATGTTGATGTAGACATCTGCCGTCATTAGCCATTCACTCCACCCCACGAAAAACCCCTAAAGACCATCACATTTCCTCTTCCATGGTTCACCGTGCCTTGGATGTGGCGCTCCTAAAGCTTCTCATCCCATCTGCGCCACACACGAACCCACACTTTTGGTTTAACAGTTTGAGTTTTGATTCGTCCGTCCAGACAACCGTTTTCCACAATAAGACTTCGCGCATGATCTTGGTGTTTGTGTTTGCATCCATTATCCGCTTCCTTCCACCACTGATCCGAACGTTTTTAGTTTCAGAAGAACTTTTCTTGCTAGCGACAGCCCGGTGTGATTTACCGTTTTGCTCATCACGAATCACCAATTTTAGGAAACACAAGGGAATTGCTGTTGAAATCACTGCGTTCTCCATTTCCGACGTAGGACTACGTCTGTGTTTTCAATTAGGCTTTTTGACGGTTAATCACCTCTTCCTTTCTGGCACATGCAGAGGAATGATGGTTTGTTTTCCTCCAAATGATTTTCCTTCTTATTTGCACTCCTTTGATCTAAATGGCACTAAAGTGTGCATGCGTTAAACGTCACTAAGCCTAATACAGAGGTGCACATTCGAATTGCGAACATTTTGAGCGTCACGAAAAGTGGTCAGGTTTTGAACGTTAATTACTAAGTCATTTCACTTTTAATTTCCAAAATATTTGCACCAATCGATTGAAACATCTTCTATGCTTTGATTACAATATTTAAAAAGTTTGATTTTTAACATAAAACTACTGAAAATCATGCAAATAGATGGTGATGTCTTATAATGCCGATTTTTCAAAGTAAATTTACTAAATGCACAGTATTTTCCTACAAATTTAAGTAAGGAACGTCTCATATGCAGCAGTGAACTATATATAAAGGGTGTCCACGATGAAATTGCCACACTATGAAATTGCTCTAACTTTTTAACCGTTGGGTAGAAATTTAATGAAAATTTGGGTGGATTTAGTTCATAGTGCATTGTTTACATCCTGCAAGTTTTAAAGTCCTGTGATCAAAACTCGTGGAAATGGAGTCGAAAGAACAGCTCGTGCGTGATAAAATCTTGCGCATTCATCACGAGAACAAGGATCTCTCGCATCGTTCCATCGCTAGAACGTTGGGAATCGCGAATTCCACGGTGTCGCGAGTGATTAAGCGGTTCGAGGAACGGTTGACCACCGATCGGAAGCCCAGAAGTGAAGGAAAAAGTATTCCGTACAACACCAAAAATCACAACCGCGTAGTTGGGGCCTTCAACCGAAATCCGAACGCCACCGTTCGGGATGTGGCTAAGAAGCTGCACCTAAGCCGAAGTTTTGTCCAGAAGGCCAAAACTAAGGCTGGGCTTCGAACGTTCAAGGTACAAAAGGCCCCTAATCGCGACGAGAAGCAGAACAAGTCCGCCAAAACCCGTGCCAGGAAGTTGTACCTCAACATGCTGACGAAAGTTGAATGCTGCATCATGGACGACAAAACATATGTGAAGGTCGACTTCAAACAGATCCCCGGCAACCTGTTTTTCACGGCCAAGGATAAGTTCAGCGTTCCGGAGCATGTCCGCACTCAGAAAATGTCCAAATTTGCGAAGAAATTCCTGGTTTGGCAAGCCATCTGCACGTGCGGGAAGCGGAGTGCACCTTTCGTGACCCAGGACACGATGAACGGACAGGTGTACATAAAAGAGTGCCTCCAGAAGCGGCTGCTTCCTCTCCTGAAGGCCCACAACGTCCCAACAATCTGGCCGGATTTGGCCTCATGCCACTACTCCAAGGACGTGCTGAAGTGGTATGCGGACAATAAGGTCAATTTCGTGCCGAAAATGTTCAACCCTCCCAACACTCCGGAGCTCCGCCCCATCGAGAAGTACTGGGCGATTATGAAGCAGCACCTTCTTAAACGACCTAAGGTAGTGAAGACAGAAGAGGAACTGAAGAAAGTATGGGTTTACATGCAAAAAACGATTGATTCACAGGTTGTGCAGAATCTTATGGCCGGGGTTAAGGCCAAGGTGCGGGCATTTGCGTATGGACTGTAAATAAAATACGAGTAAAATGGTAAAATGAAGTTTAATAGTTATTTCTCAATCCCTGAAAATTTGATGGCAATCGGATGAAAACTCGAATTTTGCGAATCAATTTTGTGTGTGGCAATTTCATCGTGGACACCCTTTAAGGTGGCCGTGGCAAATTTTCAGTTGGCTTGCAGTTCCCACTCGATCGCATTCACCATGTGACCATTTCACAGAGTGTTGTTTTCTTTTCAGGCCGTACTACTGTACAAGAAGACCGAGAAGAAAACCTAAATCCAATCGTGAACCATGTATACAACCAACACCTCCCCCCCACCCCATTATTTCTCTTGCGTTCATTAAAATTTCTTTTATCAAAACTAAACGGTGTTGTCTAATTATTTTAACCGATCTTGTCGGTAGCCATCTTTTGGTAAGGCGCAACGTACAACGGCTAACAGACCAATAAGTTTACTTCCTTCAATCAGTAAACTTTTTGAAAAGCTAATTTTGAATAGAATGATGCTTCACATCAATACAAACTCAATTTTTGCAGATGAGCAATTTGGATTTCGCCATGGCCATTCAACTACTCATCAACTTTTGAGAGTTACTAATTTAATTCGTTCAAACAAATCTGAAGGCTGCTCAACTGGAGTTGCTCTTCTAGACATAGAAAAAGCATTCGACAGTGTTTGACATGAAGGTTTGATTGCTAAATTGAAAAACTTTAATTTTCCGCTCTATATTATAAAATTAATTCAAAATTATTTAACTGACAGAACTCTGCAGGTAAATTATCAGAATTCCAAATCTGATCGACTACCTGTTAGAGCTGGAGTTCCTCAGGGTAGCATTCTTGGGCCGATACTATATAACATTTTTACTTCCGACCTCCCTGATTTGCCTCAG
Source organism: Aedes koreicus (assembly GCA_024533555.2). Lineage (NCBI taxonomy): Eukaryota > Metazoa > Arthropoda > Insecta > Diptera > Culicidae > Aedes > Aedes koreicus. Next base: position 279,935 of record JAHHFK020003095.1, on the reverse strand, counting down.
GGTTGTCAGAAATCCTTGTTTGCTGATGACACAGGCATCTCCGCTAAAGGAAGAAGTCTTCGTATCATTTGCAGGAGACTGCAGAAAAGTTTGGACATTTTCTCTTCTTATTTACAGAAATGGAAGATTTCTCCCAACGCTTCCAAAACTCAACTAATAATATTCCCACATAAACCTAGAGCTTCTTTTTTTGAAACCTAGTAGTAGTCACATCGTTACTATGAGCGGTGTTCCAATTTCCTGGTCAAGCGAAGTGAAATACCTTGGTCTATTACTTGATCAAAAATTAAATTTTAAAGATCACATTGAAGGCATTCAAGCCAAATGTAATAAATATATAAAATGTTTATATCCTCTTATAAACAGAAAATCCAAACTATGTCTGAAGAACAAACTACTAATATTTAAACAAATTTTTAGACCGGCCATGCTTTATGCTGTTCCAATATGGTCTAGTTGTTGTGCTACCAGGAAAAAAATACTTCAAAGGATTCAGAACAAAGTTCTGAAGATGATTTTGAAGCTGCCTTCTTGGTACAGTACTAACGAAGTACATAGAATTTCGAATGTTGAGACTTTAGAACAAATGTCCAACAAAATAATTAAAAATTTCAGACAAAAATCGTTGCAATCTTCTATTGCAATGATTAATTCCCTCTATGCTTAATTAAGATTAATTTTAGTTTGTTTTTAGTTTTAAGATTATTATTGTTATACTGACACGCAGGAATAAAAACCTGTTTAAAATACTGAACTGCTAAGGCATGAACAATGTAAACAAAATTAGATACATATTTTAACAATTAAGGTTGATACGTTACGGTAGTAGCTGGAGCACCTAGATTAACATGAAATGTAAATATGAATAAATTTGGAACAAATAAAGAGTTAAAAAAAAAAAAAAAAAAAAAACCTAAAAAAAAACCTTCCACACCATTAATTTAAAAATTTTTTTTTTTTATATTTTCTAATTTCCCCTCTTGGGTGGGGGGCTCCCCCCCCCCCCCCCCAACCCGGTTGGGGGGGTCCGGGGGGGGGCGGTCGGTCCTTTATCATTTATTTTTGTCTTTTTTAATAATTTCCCGCTTGAATTATCGTTGCATTCCCAACCATGTCCCTCTTTCTTCTACACCCCCCCGCGCCCCACCTTAAACTTCCCCTTCTCCCCCGCCCCGATTATTTTTTTTAATTTTTTTTTTTTTTTTTGGTTTTTGTATATTTCTCTTTACACTTTCAATCCCGGCCCCGGTTTTGATTGGGGGGTTGCGTGGGGGGGGGGGCGCGCCCCCTCCCCCCCCCTCCCTCCCCCCCTCCCCCCCCCCGCCCGTGTCATCTGATCACGCCCCCCCGCCCGCCCGGGCGCGGGGGGGTTGGTGGGGGGGGCGGTGTTGTTGTCATCACAATAGTGGCGTGGGGGGGTGCGGCTGAAGGTCGTGTACCTTTAAATCATTTTGTTTTTTTTCGATTCTCATTTTATTAATAATTTCAGCACGCATTAGAATTATCGTTGCATTCCAAAACCATGTAAGAGCCTGGAGCAACATGACAGGCATCAAAGGCTCAATTTATTTCTCAGCATTTCAGTACAACATTTAATTTAAAATTGCACTTCTGAACTTCAACTTCTATATTCATAAAAGACTGGCATGTGCTTATAAGCAAAGTAGGATTATATTATAATATTGTGTTTAGTGACATTATGGTAAGATAAGCCATTTATTTCAGAAATCATCAAACCGGACTCTTCGATCACTCCAATTGCTATCTTTGAAATGTTCCTTGCACAATATAGAGCAAAATATTTCAACATGTCTTATAAAATAATATCTTTTATTGAAATTTTATCTTTGATATTTGGAATGTTCTTTTCTTTTTTCAGCTCTTCCACGACGAGTAGGATATTAATACATATCTAATTTTTATTTATTTTTCAGTAACAATTTATTAGATATATCATTTAAGTTTGAAATTTGAGTGTATTAGCATTTTCGTCTGAAATGATATCATTTATGTGTACAAAATATACTTAATATTAAATTACATATAACGAAGAAATGGAGGGATCACCAGGACACCTAAGTGAAACGATTTGAATAGAGAGCATAGGTCTGCCTCCTCCCTATTGTTAACATTTCGCGGAACAAGGGCGGGCTCTTTGACCTCATCTATTGGGTTTATTCTGTCAAACGAAGGGTCGATTCTAGTGCTGTGAGTGTGAACTTGCTTTTGGAAGGAGATTCTTTTCCCTATATTCGCGGGTTTCGCGTAAGTGTCTCTGCTTACGTGCCCGCCCAAACGTTTTTGGCCCTTTATACAGGAGCTTGATGATCACAAACAATAATAGAATCCTGATCAAATCGTTTTTCAGATTATTCCACTGCTGTGGAAAGTTACCTTGCTACAATAGATGGTAGTATTACATCATTATCATCATCATCATCATCATTACTTTCCGAATTCTTACCAATTGACAGACTAGAGGTTTTTACGATTGCCATTATATTTTCTCAAGTATTTAAAATTTTACAAATAAAAGATGAATATATTTCGCGTACATATTCATCAATCGGTGTTGGAAAATACTAAAGAATAATGCGTGCCGGCAAGTATCGAGAAATCTCCTATAACGGACAACGGTGTGAATTCACGAACATGATATTCAGAATTAACATTCTCTGCACATTCCAATTAGCACTGTAATGAACAGTTATTCTGTTTTGTTAACGATTTGCGTTGGATAGATTTTTACTTCTAGGATGAAATAATTTTTGAGAAACTGTGAAAGTGAGAACTGTAAATCCTAATCGTTTTGATGCCAACCGAATTCGCAAATTTCGGAAGCGCGTTAAGATCGAACATACGAAAAATCCTCCGAAAAGATTATGATGCCGAGCGAGCTCGTGTTTATCGGGCGAAACTGGAAGTAGCCAGAGGTAATGCGTTGCCAACAACTAGTTGGGACGCTGGAGAAGGGCCTACAACTCGAGGCCGTATCATCATTTAAACCTCTCTAAAGAGTGTAGAATTTTCTAACATACAGCTGATCTAACTCTAATTTGGAACACACTTACACCATTTTGATCAAATTTTCGTCGAGGCTTCGCTTGATTCAATCTATCAATGTCACCTCTATTCTAATACAGGCACATTAAAAATAATAATGACAACATGTACACATTGCTACGTAGTCCTACGTCAACGTTGCGTACAACCCCATTGGGCTGTCCCTTGTGTTTTTTTCAATACAACTCGATTTATTGATCTTTAAGTAAAACTCTCTCCTTGCTTGATGCTTATTCTACCGCCAGATTTCGGCAAGTTAATGGCATTCCAAATGCGAATAACCGTTTGCTGGATCTTTGTTTAATTAGCGAAGAATTGGGTCAAAGATGTTTCGTTCTTCAAGCTCCGACACCGCTTGTCAAGAGCTGCAGAAATCATTCCCTTCTGCTACTGACACTGGAGTTTAATCCCAAGTACAGCTTCCATGACAACATCGAAAACGTTTATTATGACTTCACCCATGCTGACTTCAAGGAAATGAACAACTTTCTCGCCGACGTTCTCAAAACAAAACCGAAGAGCTTTTGGCGGTTCGTGATTGAACAACGGAAGGAAACCGGTTTACCCTCCACCATGACTGACGGCACTCACGAAGGTGACTCGGTCGCGGATATCGCCAACTTGTTCCGTACGCAGTTCAGCAGTGTCTTCTGCGACGAAATGCTGGATGCCGAGGGCCTCGAAGCGGCTACTAGCAATGTTCTCCGCATATCTGTATTTGGCCCTGCACTCTCTATCCATAGTGATATGGTGATTTTAGCGGGGAAGCAGATGAAAAGCTCAACTGGATGCGGTCCTGATGGTATTCCTTAAATTGTCCTGAAGCGTTGCCTTAAAACACTGGCTGTGCCCCTGGCTATGGTCTTCAATTTGTCATTAACTTCCGGTGAGTTTCCTGAATGCTGGAAAGAGTCGTTTGTTTTCCCAATACACAAAGAGAGATGCAAACGATCCGTCACCAACTATCGTGGTATTGCTGCACTAAGTGCTGTATCCAAGCTCTTCGAACTAGATGTTCTTCAAAGGCCGGTCCATGACTATTCACATACTATTTCTCCTGAACAACACGGTTTTATGTCCAAGCGCTCGACGGCGACCAACCTCACCGCATTTACATCGTTCGTCATCCACGAAATGGAACGCGGTCATCAAGTAGACGCCATTACACAGATCTCTCTGCGGCCTTCGATAAAATGAACCATTAGATTGCAATTTCCAAATATGAGAAAATGGGGGTTCACGATCAATTGCTAAATTGGCTCCGCTCATACATGACTGCTATGTTTGTGAAGATCCCAGATTACGCCTCGTCCAGCTTCTCAGTAACATCCGGCGTTCCGCAAGGCAGCCTCCTTGGTCCATTCCTTTTCCTGTTATATATGAACGACGTGAACTTGGTCCTCAGATGCCTGAAATTATCCTACGAGGACGACCTAAAGCTGTACTGCGTCATAAAATGTCCAGAAGACGCCGATTTTCTTCAGCAGGAACTACAAGTGTTCGACGACTGGTGTCGGATCAACAGAATGTTCTTAAATGTATCCAAATGCTCGGCTATCTCCTTTGGCCAAAAACGTGCGATGTATCTCCACGACTACATCCTTCGAGGAACACGCTTGAAACGTGAAACAACAGTCAATGATCTGGGAGTAATGCTCGACTCCAAACTGTCATTCAAGAACCACATTGCCTTTATTGTTTCTAAAGCATCATCGCAGTTAGGATTCATCTTCTGCTTCGCAAAAAACTTCTAAGACGTTTATTGTCTGAAGGCACTATACTGCTCTTTGGTTCGTCCTTTTTTGGAGTACTGTGCTGTCGTTTGGTCCCCTTTCTACCAAAATGCAGTCCAGAGGATCGAAGCCGTTCAGCGAAGGTTTATACGCTTTACTTTTATTATTTTTATTTATTTGTCAACATCTTCAGCTAAGCTGTACAGACTGATAAAATAACCTATCCTATCTAACGAGAGGCTTACTTCATTAATTCTTCGGAGGCATCTTTGCAGTGGATGATTTTCACCGAAGACTGTTCGATGCGTCGGAATCCACAGAAGCTGTTGTTGTCGGGAACTGAGAGCAAGAACTACGACTAGAACTTTGCGACGTCTTCGTTGGCAAGACCCTCGCAGATTGCCAAGTTATGAAAGCTTACACATCAGCCTGGAATTGTTGGAAGGGAGGCGTATGGTGGCCAAAGCGTGTTTCGTTGGTGAACTCCTTCAGCGAAACATCGGCTGTTCCACTTTACTTGGTCTCTTGAACATCAACACTCGACGACGAAACCTGCGTTTACAATCTTTCTTTATAAACCGGCACTCAAGGACCAACTACGGCAAACACGAACCTGTGCTAAGCATGGGTCGCGTTTTCAACAGCTGCTATAGCGTGTTTAATTTCAATGTATCCCGTGATGTTAATAAGCGTTGTTACCGAAGATGTACGTGTTAGTTATTGTATGTAATTTAGTTTTATCTAGTTGTCATTGGGATAAACATTTTTATTTCGTCAACAGATAAAAATAAATAATAATATTAAATAATAATAAAACTTTTTTTTTCAGTATTCCACAAATGACACTTTTAAGGAATATGAAAAATTTCAAACTACAGTGTGTTTACTTAATTTGAACTAAATAAATGGGACTATTTCAAAGATGATGAGGCGGGCACATTATTTTGCTTATCAGTGTACAGCAATTCAGCTTCTGAAACAAATTATCGGTCAAATAATCCAACTTAGTTGAAATAACTATTTATAGCACTGATCTAGATACATAACAATACAATGTAATGCATTCGGGAAGATTGCGGCGTTTTTCAATTCATTAGATTTTTATTGTAATTCTACAGGTACAGAGATTGAAAACTTCAACAGCTGTTTTCTCAATACGATGGAAATCGACATAGGACTGTTATGCGAATAGTGGCAGCTTATCGTTCAGCTAGTGGAATATTGAAAAGAATGGAGGAAAACACATCGAATCACTAGATAATCTCACCTGTTATTGTATGCCGGTAGACGCCAGGTTTCACCGTTCGAACTTCAACGTTGTTCACACATACCACATGCTGGTGATTCGAGTTTGCCGGCAGCCACGAAATGACCGCACTGGAACATGTTATGCTGGTGGCCCTTACTGCCGATGGTCCTAAGTGTGCGGTATCACGTCCGATGATCATTGTGCAGGCAGCGTCCCGAGAGGTTCTACGATTTTGTGTTACACTACGTACGCTTATTCTATGTGGCTGTTTAGGGTGCAAGGAAGGAAGGAAAGAAGGAAGAAATGATTGATTAGAATGAATCTACTAATTACAGACACGATGAGTGGAACTTACTCGATTGGAATCTACGCCTTCCACCAGTGCTCGTGTGCGTTCCGTCGCCTTGACAGTCACTTTCAGTACGCCGTCAACGTACACGTGGTAGCTTTCGATCTGGTTACATCCAGGCGGATCCGGCGGCGTCCACCCGATGAGCACACTCTTGTTTAACTGTCGCTCCAGGGTGAGGTGTTTCGGTGCAGGAACTAACACGGAGAACATAAGATCAGCATCGGCTGCATTACACAGACCAAGGACAAAGTGACATTTTGAAGCAAACCGCGCGATAGAAAAAAAGATGAAACAGCGAACAAGAAGGGAGAGGGAAAAAATAGAGCCAACACCTCTCTTGGCGTGCGCCAATTACCTACTCCGAGGAGTGGTGACACTGAATATGCGAAGGGTACAAAAAGACAAATAGGCTGCATAGAAATGTAGGTGGGAAATGAGCTATCCGGAAGCTAAGGGATTCTGCTGCGGATGTTTGCTGATGTGTTGACTGTGGGCGTTACCTTGTTTTCCTACATGGACACGAATAAATTAATGCCTCATTGTCTTTATGTAGGAACACTTGCAATATTCTAGCTAGTTATGTTGGAATGTCCTTTTTTCTCGAGTATAATTATAGTGCCGTATAACAATAATTGTCGGTTGTCTGGACTTTCATCAACAGATAAGAGAGATATGAAAAAAATCGTGGCGATGCTGTAATCCAGCACGCTTCCTGGCAGTGGCACAATCGTATTGTATTACAGCATCGTCGTAAAATTTGTACTTTGAGAATATTGAAATCTCACGTCATGGAGCATTCCACTACTATACTAATATGTTAAAAAAAAACTCACACAAGGCTTTAGATTATCATTAATCATTTCTTCTGTGACTACGATTGCGAATTGCCAGAATAGGAACCGTACCACCTTCAGTCAAAACATCGATCGCCATTCCAATCATAGTCCTAGCAATATTACGTAACCAACGAACGCCTCAGATCTTTGTTCCCAACTTACACGAGGGTCGGCTAGCCTTACTACTAAGCTGAATGTAGATACATATAACAATATAAACATTATTGGCGAAGTTTTCCATCCCCGTTCTACTGCGTGCACCTTGCAAGAGCGAGGATATTGGCATGGCACATGGATTTTTCTTGCTCCGATTTCCACCCAACCTTTTGCCGCCTGCTGTGGTTTGTATCTTCCCATTCCGACGCTTTTTCCGTCCATTATGTCCCGTTACAAGTTATCAAAACAATTTATGACTACAGGGCATCCGTCATATGTTTGCAGCATTCTTTTCATTGATTCTGTGCTGCTGTCATCATGCTCCTGACTATCATATAGATGTAATATTTTTCACGAAAAGTGAACGAAAATAATACAAAGCATTTTGTTGGTAGCGAGATTCTTCTCGCTCACCGGTTGCTGCAGTAAATGTTCGCCCAAGGCAGTGGAATTTCGACCCCTCCCTCAATCCAACTGGTTTTGCTTGCTTACTGGTACTCTTTTGGTGTCATATTTTCTTTTGTAGCATCTTTGAAATGGTTTTGAAAAATAATAAGTGATCTTATGGCCACCGATAGGGTTGTTGTGAGAAATTTAAGCTAACGATAACGGAGGATGGATTTCCGAGCTTGAATGCTGAATTTAAGAAAGGGCCTAGACAAAGGAGCAAAGAGCAAAAGTTTCTGGAAAATTTGAAAGACGAAGAATACACTAGTTCGCAACGAAAATAAAAGTGAAGAACCAAAGTTTCCTCCTCGAAGTTGTTGCTTATAATTGATGCTGTTATTTCATATTAATTTAAGTTAGAGTGATCCAAGAAAATATTGTTAGAAAAAAATGCAGAAGCAGATATTAATTACCGAAGAAAAAATGTTTTTAGAATGTAGTTGTCTAAATTGAAAGTTTTTTCCCAATGAAAAAATCAGCAACACACTGTTGCCGGATTCCTAGCAAAAAACACCGGGTCCAGCGATAGAGGGCTCTTCTTTGGTAAGGCCAACCAACTCCTCCGGCCGGAGCAAACCCTCAAGCGGTGCAGGCACCGATACTCGGATTGCTCCGTCGGAAGAGACAGGTTGGCATCGTCCAGTTCCAAAAGCTCCTAAAACAACCCCTCTTCACCCTGGAACAACAATCGCTTGGATCCCTGGTTACTGCGGCATCCCTGCAAATGTCGAGGCTGATCGGTTGGCCTCTATCTGTAGAAGGGGGGAATTATTAACCAACACTGTCCCTGGAGACGACACCAAACAGTGGCTTTCGAAAACATTCCTGAAGCCTGAAGCAGCGAATGGCCACAGTTCCGGGATCTGTTTATACTGAAAATAAAAGGTTCCGTCCACCAATGAGAGGACCCAACTGACCACCAAAAGCAGCTGATAATGTGACCCCTTCACTCTGGAACACGTTATGGGTAGATATCCCACTCTATCTCTCGAATGCTTCCGAAGATTTCAGCTTCGATGCTGGACAACCTCACCAACCAGTTGGTGCGATGAAGTCCGGTTGTCATCGGTGGTGATTTCAACGCTTGAGTAACATAGTGGGGTAGCAGATACACCAATGCGTAGCCTACTAGGAGCGTTGGAAGTTGGAAGCTAAGCCGTGCAAACGAGACACGAAGAGCACCTTTACGAAGAATGGCCGTGGGTCCATCATTGACTTGACATTCTGCACACCACCGCTGATGGAAAAAAAATAATTCAAGAGTTTGTTATGAGCATACCCACAGTGACCACTAGGCAATCCGATACTGTATCGGTGATAAGAATGCTGGGCTAAGAAGTAGCCCAAGGGGTGACGGGCGAAAATGGAAGATAAAAGACTTTGACGTAGACCTCTTCGTCGAAGCTCTTCGTTTATATGACATTCCTCCTGATATGTATGCGAATGGATTAACGGAGCTTTTAGCGAGAGCGTGTGATGCTACGATGCCGTGGAAACTGGAACCGGGGAATGGGAGGCGCCCAGCTTACTGATCAAACGACACATTTGCCGCTCTTTGGGCGAGCTGTCTTCGTGCCAGAAGGCGTGTTCAAAGATCGAGATCGTTCGGTAAAGGCGGCACTCAAGAAAGCGATAAATTTGAGCAAAACCAGTTGCTGCAAGGAGCTATGTCAGGACGCGGACATTAATCCTTGGGGGAATGCCTATCGAGTTGCAATGGCGAAGGTAAGAAGCCCAATGACGCCTGCTGAAAGGTGTCCTGACAAGTTGAAAGTCATAATAGAAGGTCTGTCCCCAAAGCACGACCCAACGATTTGGCCTCCAAAACCATACGACGATGTAGGGGGTAACAACGTCAACAATCGTCAAATCACCAACGAGAAGCTGGTGACAGCCATTAGAGCGCTAAATGTGAAGAAGGCGCCCGGTCCTGATAGGATCCCAAACCTGGCTTTGAAAGCGGCTGTTCAAGCGTCTCCTAACATGTTCAAATCTGCACTGCAGAGATGTCTAGATGAAGGTCACTTCCCGGACAGATGGAAGATTCAAAAACTGGTGTTGCTGCCAAAGACAGGGAAGCCTGGATCCAGTTCGGTTTTCGAAAAGAAAGATCTACGGTGGATGCCATCCGGATTGTGCTCGGAAAAGCATACGAAGTAAGAAGGGAAAAAAAGGGGGAATCGCTGCTGCGCGGTGAATGTCAAAAATGTGTTCAACATTGCTAGCGTGTCTACCATTACTACAGCGCTGCACAGCATGAGGGTTCCTGACTACCTGTGTAGGATTCTGAGGAGCTACTTCGAGAATCGAGTCCTGGTCTAGGAAACAGATGAAGGACAAAAGCGAATGGAAATCTCTGCGCAAGTTCCGCAAGGCTCTATCCTAGGCCCAGCATTGTGAAACGCAACAGAGTGCTGATGCTGAAGCTGCTAATTGATGTGGAGACAGTTGGCTTTGCCGACGACATAGTCCTAACAAAGAAACGGTAGGAGAGGTCGAAATGTTGGCAACTGAAGTGATAGGGACAGTAGAAGACTGGATGCGTGTGGCTAAACTTTAGATCGCCCATCATAAGAAGGAACCCTAGCAACACACAAGTTTTATAACGGTTTAAAATACTTTTATATGACTAGATTTGGTTATATAGAAGCTTACTCAACATAAAATCACGAAGATGTGTTACTCGGGAACTGGTGCTAATTAGTAACTGTAAAACAGTTCAGCAGATACAGCCTATAGTCGGAGAAAGTTCAGTGAACTCGAAGCGCGCGCTGAGGTATCTTGGCGTGATGGTCGACGACCGGTTGAAATCCAACAGTCACATCGATTATGTCAGTGAGAAGGCATCGAAGGTAATCACGGCAATTGCGAGAATTATGCCGAACAATAGCGGACCAAGGAGCAGCAAGTGACGTCTTCTGGCGAACGTCTTGACGTCAACACTTAGATACGGAGCTGCGTTGTGGGTGTCAGCGCTCGGAACCAAAAGAAACCGTGCTTAGAAAAATACAGAGACTAATGGCCATGCGAGTTGCCAGCGCATACTTTATAATCTTGTCGGAAGCAATCTGCGTCATAGCTGGAACAATCCCCATATGTATCGCACTAGAAGAGGACACAGCATGCTACATGCAACGTAGTACGAGAGGCATCCGCAAGACTATAAGAACAGCAACGATGACCAAGTGGCAGCATCAGGTAGGAATCAGCTGAGCCGATGGTGTGAACACGTGTTCGAAGAAGAAACAGACTGTGAGGGAGAGCACGTTATGACAGTCAGGTCTCATCACAAACGCGCGCAACGTGCGCTGGAAGAAGGATGCTAAACAGCATAGCCCCTCCCCGAAGGAATACCTAACGGTGGTCCCGAGGAGCACAAGGTCTCGAAGAATAAGGATGGTTTTTTTAGTGGGTTACCCATCCCCACATATCCTGAAGTATCTTCTCAGGAATCTGCAAATGAAGAGATTTTTTAGTCTCTTGTACAGAAAAAAAAGACGGACCACAGTGAGGACCCCACGAGGTAAGCCGCAGTGGTCTTTTGCCTTAATGAATACCACCTCTAAAATGTCATTTCCATGCCGGAACCGCCAATCCGCCAAACTGAGGAGGAAGGGTTGAGGTCTGCTTGTCAACGAAGCCTGCCACCGGTGGGTGCGCCCTTCTCTCAAACCCAAACGATACCAGTATTTGACCACAACACTCCAACCCGCACAAAACTGATCTAACGCTCTGACCATAACCACAATTCCCACCATACAAAGACCGACCATACGCTTGCATGAAAAAGGACACGACAAGAACCAATGAAACTGAATAGCACGACCAGCATGAGAAGCCAGTTAATCTATTTTATATTGTACAGATCATTTTAACACGGAGCTTGCAACCTTCCCCCCTTAGAGGGCCTCTTCAGGTCACCCTATCATGTTGCCTTACCAGAGATGCACTAGCTGAAAGTCGTTCTAATAAAGAAACCTAGCCTACCCTAACCACCATCACACATTGTGACTGGTTCCAACGGCATCCTTATTGTGGGTTTTAATTAGTGCAAATTGCGTTCTCAAGAAGGCTCCAAATTGTGACGAACGGCAAAATACGGTGGGAAAGTCACGGGCCCGGAAACTGTACACCCAGATGCTGACGAAGCCTCATTGCCCGGCAGCTTCCAGGGCTACTGTTCTTCACCGCCCAGCACAAGTTTGATGTTCCGGAGATAGTAACGAAGCAGAAACTTTCAAAGTTTGCCAAAAAATACATGATTTGGCAAGCGATATGCTCATGGGGCAAACGGAGTCTGACATTCGTGAATAACGGGACAGTAAACGAAGATATCTATCTCTTAGAGATAAAATCGTCTAGCTCAAACCTTTGTAGGGGTAAGGGCGGGACCATCATCATCATCATCATCTACTTCAAGGAGTGTCTACAGAAGCGTCTGCTTCCTCAGTTGAAGCAACACGATTGCCCTACGATCTTCTGGCCAAATCTAGCTTCGTGCCACTATTCAAATGTTGTCCTGGAGTGGTGCGAAGCCAACAAGGTCACTTTCAGACCCACGGACATACCCCCTCAACGCACCGGAACTAAGGGCGATCGAAAAATACTGGGTTATTATGAAGCAGGCACTACGGAAGTTTCCCCAGGAGGTAAAATCTGAGGAAGACATGAAGAAACAGATCCTTAAATTGGTCCTATATGGCTCAAAAACAAAGTTTAAAATTGCCTGTTTTTTAGAATAAAAACATCACTTACTTTTTGCTGATCACGTTAGTTTAGTTAGATCGGGAATTTTACATAAGATTATCATTTATGAGCACATTTTCTGAATGTTGGCAGCTAGTATAAATTGGTAAAATTAAAACAATCAAAAAGGAAATATACGAAGAAGGACCTTAAATGTAAGCTTTACTGATGTGGTCATTAGTAAGCGAACTGCATTCCTTTCCATCATAGTCAAACGATAATGAAATGTATTTTTCCTAGAAGAAATAGCTGTTGGAGTGTTGTAACTCGTTAGATACCTTAAATATGTTTTAAACAGAAACACCACTAGCATTTGAGGATGAACGGGATTATTGGAATACATTTTTCTGCTATGCATTCAAGAACATCACCTTTCTGTGCCCATTGTTTACGTTCGGTGAAGACATCATCATTTTGAGAACGAGTACTTGAAACTATGCTCATCTATCATGATGCTCGGAGGCTGTTTGGGAATCATCCTTACAATGACGACACCCAGCCATCTCCAACTCACCCACGCTACGCTACTGCTTTTGACTTTACACGGTTAGGATGATCATCGTTCATACAGCCACCATGCGGTGTCAAGTGATGTTTTCAATTTGTTTCCTCTGCAACATGAGCCATTGCTATTGCAGGTATTTTTTTTTTTTTTTTTTTTTTGTAGTACCAATTGAAAAACTCGGTTCTGTGAAGAGCTTTAACAGTGCTAACAATTCAAAAGAGCTAATGTGCTCGTTATTGGACTTTCCAGTCGATTTTTCGCGAATAAAACGCCATTTAATGCAAATTATCCACACCAAGAGGTAGAAGAATGTGTCCTCAACTAGATAGTATCATCATTTTCATCTGATAAATCGGCAGATTAAGTAATTGCTTAAAATAGCAAATTCGCCCGATGGAAAAGTTGGCATTGAAATGTTGAGAATCACACATGGATGGCATTTTTAACTTTTGAACCCGATTACATGCTATTCATACGTGCACGTTTTTATGCCCTTTGCTTGCGAGCAGTGTGGTGCACAAAAGTGGGTTGTGAAAAAAAAGAAATTTGAAATGACACTTGAACGCTCCTCAGTATGCTCGATGTTTAGAGTACGGTACGAATTAATGAGAATGAATGTAAATGGAGAAACACTTTGTTGCTTCAATGGCTTGTGAATAAAATGAAATCTTATGTACATATATATATTTGCATACACAGGTAATGTTCAAACACAGTTACGGTTTATTTTTGAGTTCGTGTTAAAATTGTAGGATTCTACCACGGACATCTGAAAACATAACAAATTTTGAGAAAGAGCAACCAATTCAATAAAATGAAGTTAGCTGATTGGTCTTGTAACATTACCCCTGTAATTATGGATTTAGCTGTACATAGTCTTCAGTTTGCTTCTATCACCTATACCAATATGGCTCCGGTTTAAATCTTTTTTTTTTATTCGTTTGTTTTCCGTCGGCCTATTTCCTCACAACCTGGTGACCAACTACCGACACCAGAAAGAAGACTCCACCACCTAGACCCTAAATATCGCACTCATCAACACATGAGCCGGGACCAACGGCTTTACTTCCCTTCAAAAGGAAGACGTGACCAGATTTTTTCGCTTCAAAAAAACCATCAACCTCGAGGGATTGAACCCAGACCCACTGGGGTGCCAAGTAGCAGTCACGCTTACCACTACCCCACTGGTGCTGGCTATCAGGTTTAAATCTATAGTGGTTATTGTGTTGATGTCTACTGCTTCATTGTTTTTGCTTTCTTGGGCCCAACGTTCTATTGAATCAAAGTATTTACAAAATCGCAACATAGTTGAGCGCCATAATGATTGTTTTGATAGTTCCCATTGCTTCATTGTTTTCGTTTCATTGTAAAACAGGCGTTGAAGGCACGGCTGTGGTTGATTCATTAGGCATTAAGTTTAAGTTACGACGAAGTTAAGAGAATCTTTCCTCAGTTATGATGATAACATATATGTGAATGGAGGTTTATTGAGTATTTCCACTAGGGCTACCGTGCAATGAAAATAAGTACAACATTGATCACTTTTCATTCTGTAGCTCATCAAATCTTCCGGTCCGCCTCTAAGCATCTTGTCATGAGTTACTAGATGGGTTTTCACCGATTGCTTGTCGATCTGCCAAATTTGGAAGACGGCAGAAAGGCAGAAGGCCAGAAGGCACGGAATGCGTCTATGGACTCTTAGTTTTACCAAATCCCTAAATCCTAATGTTAAATGGATTCGCATAGATTATTCTGAAGTAGCTTCTGCTTGATTCATGCAGATATTAGTTACATTAGTATAAAAGTTGGATACATTTGTAAAAATTGAAAAATTACGAAAAAAAAGAGTTTGTTTTCAGCATCTGCTGTGGACGGTAATTTCGATGCTTTATTGCGCACTATTTTGTTATCGGGCATGGTGCGTTTCGCATTGTTTCGGTTAGCTACAACATCTCAGTGATGTCTCGTGGAATGCATAGGTGTTTTCAGCTTCCAATAAAGCGAATATTGTTTGGTTTCCCAGAACTTACGCAAAATAATTTGAGGCAACTATTAATTATCAAACAGTTGTAAGGACGAGACCGGTAGTTCTCGGAGTCTTCCATGATATGTGAAAGTGTGCAGTGCGATACTATTCTATGCTATGTGTCAATATCAAACCATATATTTCGCCATTTCCTAAGCAACTTATATACAGGTAACACAATACTAGCACTAACAAATAAAACAAAGCAGATATAACTCTTTTTATATTGTTTGATTTTGTTTCGCGAAAGAGCAAAACACGTCAGTTTCAAATCACGGCTTGCTGCGATCGTCAAACCGTTCAATTTTTGCATTTGTTCCAAAATCGATCCGTGGTGACACCTAGCCAAAACTGCGCCATTTTAAAATCGAACGGGTACTGTGGGTCCTCCCTTAGCTCAGTCGGTAAAGGTGCAGCTACAAAGCAACACCATGCTGGAGGTGGCTGGGTTCGATTCCCGGTCTGGTCTAGACATTTTTCGTTAAGGAAAATTTCTCGACTCCCTGGGCATAGCGTATGATTGTACTTGCACGCAACCATACTAATGCAAAAATGGTACTTGGCATCGAAAGCTCTCAATTAATAAATGTGGAAGTGCATTTAGAACACTAAGTTGAGAGCAAGCAATAAGCTAATTGTGAAAGCCACAAGCTTGAAATGCTAAAGAAGAAGAAGAAGGGTACTGTATTTAAAACGTACAACTCTAACAGAGACATCAGAATGGAGTAGGCTGTGCCGTTCAACATGTTTGACGTGTTTTTTTTACGGGGTCTCTTAGAACTCAGTGACATCTGTTTAAATGAGAAGCCGGACATGGCCACGGAGTTGAAGATCTTACTTCTAAAAGGGTTTTTCGATTCGCAGCGCGTTGCAAAGGCGAGGGAATGCATTCTGACCATCTCGGATTTGGTCATCGGCGCAGTTGGTCAACATTCTGCCGAATCAGAATACTATCTGTATACCATAATAAACTCTTCCAATTGAGCGCCTGCGTTCCTACAGCGTTTCATCAAAGCTTCCGAACGCTTCCCGAAAGCTAATGAAGAGATTTTTGATTGGTTTGTTTCGGAAACTCATCACAACTTGTTCGAAAGTGCGTCGAAAGGATTATTCGCGAGTTCGAAAATTAATTTCATGCAAAAAAAGGGACCGCCTTGACGTCGTAAAAGACATGATTTCCAGGCCGAATCTGACCCAACATTCATTAAACAGGTCATTACTGGAGACGAGACGTGGATTTATGAGTACATGACACGTCATTCAGACATCAAGCGAGTGAATTGCGTGCACCGAATGAGCCGCGACCCAGAAAACCACGTTGTTTACAGTCGGAAAAGTAGGCGATCCTCACAGTTTTCATGGATTACACGGGTCTTGTGTATCATAAATTCCTTCTACAAGGCCAGACCGTCATCAAGGAATATTATTTGGGCGTTATGACATGTTTGCGTCAAGCAATTCACAAAAAAAAGAAAAGATTGGTGGGCAACAACTTGTGGATATTGCATCATGATAACGCACCGCCACAAAATGCCATCGTTATCCGTGAGCATTTGGCTTAATACGAAACGAATACCATTCAGCAACCACCAAATTCACCTGATTTGGCTCCCTGCGATTTTTTTTCTATTCGGTCGACTCAAGAAACCTCTTCGCGGAACGCGTTTCAGAACCCGAGATGAGATCATGGAAAAATCGTAGATGGCTCTGATGGCCATACCAGAAACCGAATATAAAAATGTTTCGAGGATTGCATCAAGCGCTGGCACAAGTGCGTTGCAGTCAATGTACTTTGAAGTGGACAGTATCGATTATAATTTATAATCTTGTATTTTTAATTTGCTGAATTAATTCCGGGAACTTTTTGATCAAGGTAGTGAGCACTTGTGGCAAACGGAGTTAACTATTCGTGATTAAAGGCACCATAAACGATGAAATTTGCATTTGCCGTTTTTGAGACAGCGCGATCAAAAACCGTTGTTCTGACCCGGTTTAGCTTCATGGCACTTCTTCAAAACCGTATGCTGCTAATTCTGTGGATTTTGTACCAAAAGACATGAACCCACGAAACTGTCCAGCACTCCGTCCGATAGAAACCTATTGGGCGATGATGAACCGCGAATTTTGGAAGACCATGATGGCGGGCGTCAATTACAGATGTCGAGCATTTTACTCAAACTCATCTTAATACACACAACTACTCTCAAAATTCGGTTTCTGTTCGATAACTATAGCCGATTTACCAATCAATCTGAAATGTCGTAATAATTATCGTCTCTCCTTTCTGTGATTGTTATTTATTTTGTTTCATTGTCTCCGCAATTGTTTCCGACGCTGAAAAAATACTCATCGAAGAGTGGGCTTTGATTCCCATATTCGAAAAAAAACGACCGAGTGTCTGATAATCTCCATACGAATTTCTATCTAGCATGAACAGCACTGGCAGAGTCAGTTATAATTTAACCGTTCACCAATACATCAAGGGGTGTGACACATATCGCAATCTTTTTTGTCTTTTAGGGAAGAGCACCGGGTTGACTTAAGGTTAATTGCTGCTCCATTCATTTTTCTTATCTTTTATCTCACTCTCGCAATTTCAAATTGATGTATCTCGATTGTTAGTGAATGAACATCAAATTGAACTCCATCAGATTGCACACAGCAAGTAAGCATACAAACTGATGTGATCAATCTTAAATTTTAAGGTTATGGCTGCCGTCGAGAATGCTTCAGCGTAAGCCCTCAACCAAAGCATGTTTTACCCACACCTTCCTATAGCAATCTAAAAATCCTAATGCCCCCTTCTGGTAACTATTAACGGATGCACTGGTTAACCCTGGA
Source organism: Aedes koreicus (assembly GCA_024533555.2). Taxonomy (NCBI): domain Eukaryota; kingdom Metazoa; phylum Arthropoda; class Insecta; order Diptera; family Culicidae; genus Aedes; species Aedes koreicus. The sequence continues at coordinate 261,981 of JAHHFK020003095.1, read as the reverse complement.
AGTGGAATACTAGTTCATCATTAGATAATAAATTTACCATCCCATCGTGAACGCTCTTAAGCCGGGATCTCATTCAATGTGTTACTCAATTTGGAAATTAAACCACAGCAGGCACTTCCCCTCGTATTGCTCTGGCATACATTACTCCCTAGAGTCAATATAAATTAGGACAAATGAGTGAGTCAGTGTTATGGAAGCTTTTATGTATGGCATGGTATGTACAATCAAATTATTCTACTGGGTGGTAAATATAGAGGTTTTTTTTTGGTCAGTAGTACGTGGTAGTAAAGTGGTTGGTATGTTTCATCGTTTTTTCCTCGTTGTTTTGCACGATCCATATGTCACTATGCCTTTTGTTTTTTGTTGTTGTTGTTGTTGTAGGCATGAAACTTTGTGCGGTAGTGTTCAGCGTGTTTTTTTTAGTTTTGGAAAAAACATTTCATAAGGTCAACGTCTCTAAAGTCGACTTAAATGTCCATAACACAGGATCGTAACTTTTTTTTTTTTTTTGAGAATTTCGCACTTATAGTCGAAATGTGAATAAATGAATATTTTTGGCTTTTGATGGATGAGCTTTATCATTTGATCCAAAGGGCAACATGAGAGACATTTTCCTTAGAACACCGATAGTTGTGATTTAGTGTGCGAGACGTTCCATTATTTTGCTTGATTATTGTGGTTCTTTAAAAAAATCTTTGTCTTTCTCAACCTGCTCTGTGCTAGTTGTGGTGATAACTTTCACGTATATGTTGACGGAGGTAAAAACGTAAATGTTGCGTGAGATGATACCGATGACATTATAGGAATTCAAACAGCAGCTTGATATAAAACTGAAAGTTTGTTTCTGCTGGATTGTACCAATTTTAAAGAACAAACTTGTATATAACTTCAACACTTTGCTTGGAAAAAGTTGGACATAAAAATTGAAAAAAAAAACATAAACGACTAGGCAGAATTTGGATAGTATTCAGGATTTTAAACACATTGGATTTCTTTGGCCAACGTTGACCGAAACGTACGTTTTGACGTGAAATTATGCTCTTTAAAATCATACCTAGTATAAACTATTTTGGCTATCCAGAGAAACCTTCAGTTTGGTTGAAACAACTTCATTTTGATTGAGCTTGATATTCTGGTATAATGATGCTGTATATTTCATTCACAAAACGAGACGCGAGACAAGACACAACACTTATTGTTGATTAATATAAAAAATTACCTTTTGCTCGACCCGTTTCGGGTGCTTCCGATAGATGGGCAGCATCGCGGCTGAAATCGGTCGACCAAGAGGTTTGTTTTTAATTGTAAGACCGATAAGTGTTATGCCTTGTCTTGCATAAAGTTTTAAACCACCGTTTAAAAATAAAGGAAAAGGATTGAAAAACTGATTTTCTTGAATTTGTGATTGTTTTTAATTCTGATCAACTACATTTTTTTTATTAAATCTTGTATCTGAACTTGAAAATATACTTGTATGATAAGATTAACATGTATTTTTATTCATGAATGATCCAAAAAATCTCATTATTTTGGGCTGTAATTTCAAATATGATAAACATTATTTTAGTTTAACTGTTCAAATATGAGCGATAATATCACCATCAGGGCACACGATTTAAGCACTTTGGATGGGGAGAGTGGGAATGCCAACTTTTCATTGCTAACAGTTCGTGAATAAAGGGCAGGCTCTTCTTCCCGCGCATTGGGGCATCCTCATGTTAGATAGCTCGTTCTTATCACCAATTGTTCAATCTTGTTGCTGGAAGCAGATTCTTTATATCCCTGTGGAAACGTATTAGTGATGATGCTTATCAATGCACTAGTCGTGATATTTTCAGCATTATAAAACAAATTTGAATATATCGTTACAAAATAAACTATTTTATAGTTTCTGTACAAGACATAATACAATGTTGTTTAACACAATAAAAATCTATTTTTTCGATGACGTCCTAATACTTTTGCACGATAGTGTATGTCTGTATCAAAATCATAACCAGATGCTGTTGACTTTTTGAAGAATTTTGCAGATTTGGTGTTGCTTTTTCAAGATTTTAATTGCAACACTTAATTTATGCTCCCAAACTAAATAAATTAATATCTGCTGCATAAATCATTAAGGAAAAAGTCAATAATTTTTCCTGCATCAGAACTGGAAGATTTGAAGACAATTCTAGACAAAATCATCAAAAGGTCGAAAGTAACATTTGTAAACAATGACTTAAACCGTTAATTTCCCGGAAATGGCAGGTTGCTTACATCTATATCCACTACCGACGGGTAGGTTATAACTCCCTGTATCTGTTTCTGGTGCTATTTTGTTTGTGGGAGCAAGCAGATTCCAGAAAAGTACGCTAGAAGTCATTGTTTACAAATGTTACTTGTGACCTTTTAACTATTTGGTATAGAATTATTCAATGAACTTGCTTGCTTGCTAGAACAATTTTCCATTGCACCTACATTATAAGAAATTCCAGAATACTCGCCCCCGTTAACAGTATTATTTTTCCAGTTATTATAGTAGCTGACAAATCTAGTTTCTATAAAAGTGTAATGCACATGTTTTTTTTCTGTGGAATTCACTATAACAGGACCACTTAAGTAAATAGAGATTTGAATCTCTAAGGCAATTTTTAATGGTTCAAATCCACGAATAAGTTTTGCTTTTTTTCACCGTCTGTTGCATTTGACAAAAAATAATTAATTGCAGCTGGCAAGTGATAGGCCATTTTGCACCGCATTTGTTGGCGTTCATCTGTTTATCCACCAATTACCACCGACCATCATCATCATCATTTTCTTCTTCGTTGAGCTCAACTTCTAGCCGGTACACGTGACCACACTCGTTCGTTGCCCGGCTGCAGCAGATACATATAAGTTTTCGTTTCTCTCTCTCCTGAATACATTTTAATTTTATTTTGTGTGTTTGTGTTTAGTTTGTTTATTGTGTCTTTGTTTTTTAGTACACATAATTGCTTTAGTGGTAGAGCATTTGGAGCTTCAACGGCTCAATCATGGATCATTTTTCGGAAGATGAATCATCTATGCCACCGAATAAAATGGTAACGCAAAAAAACAACCTGATCGCAGGCCTATCCAGCTTATTCAGCTGGTCCATTGGTCCATGGGTAATCTGTTTTCAGCCCAAAACAAACCAAAACTATTCTTGGCCGTGACCAAGATAATTAAAGTGAGACCCGAAGCTTCGGGTCGTTGTGTCCAACCTTAAGCAGGCTAAAAATATTGCCTTCTCTCAGCTCTTAACACTGGAGTATTGAGAGTATTTCCCAGCTCGGTATATTAAAATTGAAGGTGTAGTAACCGAAATACACCTTCGATTCTGCTAAAGCAGGTCGATTGAAGATCCGTCTGCTTTGTCGAGTGAAGATACTGGATGTGCAAAGACTAGCCATAGTATCGATCAATAAGGGCGAAAAGAAGTTTACCCCTTCAGCTTTATTTCGTGTGACCTTCTCTGATTTCCCTTAATACATCGAGTTGGGAAAACTTCAACTGTGCGGTTGTTCGTACCTCGGATCACGATCTGCCAAAAATGCAAGCAAATGGGACATACGACCTCCCATTGTGGCAAAAAGGTACGCTGCACGAATTGCGAGGAGAAACATGATCATGGCGCCTGTGCAGATAGCACACTAACATGTACTTTCTGCAAGGAAACTCCTCTTTATGCTCTCTCGTCGTGTCTTGCGTACGAACAACGCGGAGAAAAAATAGAACGCTCTCTTAAACAACGTTCCAGGCTTTTTTTTTTTCAATAATGGTAAAAAAAACCCTCCCCGTCACCCAATGTGAGTACAAATCCCTTTGCTCCTCTTTCGGATGCCAGTCTGACTCTGATTTGGCTGGAGAGGGAACATCATACAGTTTTCCGGAAGGCGCTTCAGAAGACGCGTTCGCCCACGGAAAGTTGCTGAACAGGACCCCCAAATCAGCTTGACCATTTCAAATTAAGGTGGAAGAAAGGAAAATCCAATTCCACCTGGTTTTCTTAGTACTAACTACACACAGAACTTCCCATATCTTCCAGGGACATCCAAAACCCTTGATGCTCCGATTTTAAGAACAAAAACCCCTTCTTCATCTGGGCTGTTCTCATTTGATGACATTGTCGAAGGTATCTTCAAGTACATACCTCGAAATTTTCTGACTCCTAAAAGTAAAGTTCTGGCAATACTTCCCACAGTGAAAACTTTTTTGAAGCAATTGACAACAAAGTGGTCCATCGTTACAGCTATCATTTCCTTCGATGGATAATTTTCCAAATGAGGTTGCGGATTTGATCACTGTTGTGCAGGGGAACTTTCGAAGATGCATTCCTAAATTGGAATCTTTCAAATATTTCGCTCACAATACCGGTTGTGATGCATTCGCTCTTTGTCAAACATGGCTCTCTTCCGAAATCAATCTTCCGTTTCATGATTTCTATATTATTCGTCTTGATCGTGAGGATTCGCGTGGTATGAAGTGCTGCTCCTTCTAAAGAGTAAATTTTCCTCAAAACCCTGATATTGAAGTTGTCGCATGTCAGGTTGTTATTAAAATTAAAAACCTTTACATTGCTTCTTTGTATATATTTCCTACACCCAAAAGATGAAATGGTAGCAAAAAATGCAATTGCAGTTTTAGCAATCATATCTTGAGAAATGTCCCGTTCATTTCAAGATATCAAAGTGGCTGCGTGATAACTATCTAGAGCCGTGATGCTGGTGGTCTCTGTTCGAATCTCGATTACGAATCGACAACAACTAATACACAGCACAAGATCTCGAACACATTGAATTTTTCAAAGCAAATTGATGTGTTGCGTTTATGCCCTCGACCAATTGTTACATTTTTTCTCCAAGTTGCGATCCATTATGAGAAGTGAAACTTTTTCTTTTTGTAGGTGTACAGCCCCAACCAACCAAAAAAGGTTTTCAGATATTTGTTCGGTTTTTCCTTTTACTTTTTTCAACTATCACAGCACAAGCTGAGGAGAACGTTAACAACCGGGCTTTCTTGATATATGACCTCTGCGAAAACTTCAATATGACAGTTCTCAACAATGGAGAAGTAACACGTTTGGCTGGTCTATCCTCAGTTGGCAGTAGATTAGACCTCAAACTTTGTTCGAATTCATTATCGTTGGATTGCACATGGAATGTGATTCAGGACCCCACGGTAGTGATCACTTGCCCGTAATACTTTCGATTGCCACCAGGTTCAATCCGTCGGAATTCATCAACTTCGCGTATGATCTAACCTGATACATCGATTGGACATAGTTTAGGACAGCAATAGATGAAGATGTAACGAAGATAGAAGGGCTTCCACCGTTGGAAGCCGTTGATCCAAGACAGCGCGCATCAAGCTCAAATTCCAGAAACGTTATTTCACGGGAAACCTCCTTCTCCATGGTCAAATCAGCAATGCACCGAGTTGTACCGAAAAAAGTCCGACGCGTTTAAAGTTTTGGAACACTGGAGCACTTCGAAGTTCAAGTTCGCGAAAAGTTTGTCCAGATTATGTGCCGGTACGGATGATTCCTCGTGAGATCGGAACTCAATAAATTAGATCAGCCAATCCTTTTCAATGAAAGAACTCTCTCTCACACTCCTTTCATGTGGCAATACGGGTCCAGGGACTGACAGGATCAAGTTCAACTTGCTTAAGAACCTCCCAGACGTCACCAAGAGGCGCATGTTGAACTTGTTTAATCAGTTTATGGAACTCAACATTGTACCGGATGATTCGAGATGGGTGAGAGTTATTGCCATTCAAAGCCGGGTAAACCCGCGTCCAAACAAAACTCTTATCGACCCATTGCGATGTTATCCTGTATTCGAAAATTGTTGGAAAAAACCATCCCTTTCCGTCTGAACCAATGGGTTGAGACGAATAACCTACTTTAAGATACTCAATATGGTGTCCGTAGAACGAATGTCTCGCGTTGCTTTCCAAAGATTCAGTTAGCTTTTGCCTAAAAAAAACCAAATAACTTCTGTGTTCTTGGCTTTTGATTCAGTATCTGTTGAAGTTCTATCAAATAAACTCAACAGTTGTGGCTTTTGACCATTGATGAGTAACGTTTTGTACAATTTGCTGTCAGAGAAACATATGAGCTTTCGTCATGGAAGCTCTACAGCTTTCCGATTTAGCTACATGGGTCTCCTTCATGGATCATGTTTAAGCCCTGTTATGTATATTTTTTTGTCAAAGACATTGAAGGTTGTCTTAGTGACAACTGTACGTTGAGACAACAAGCAGATGCCAGCGTAGTGTCTATCACGGTGCCTAATGGGGTTGACCTGCAAGGACCCTTACCGGATACCTTATTACAATTTGTCTACCTGGGCTCTAGAGCAAGGTATCGAGTTCTCTACGGAGAAAACTGAGTTGGTGGTTTTTTATAGGAAGCGCAACCCTGCACAACCAAAGCTTCAACTGTGGCATAAATCGATAACTCATTCTATGTCATTTAAATACCCTGGGGTCTGGTTCGATTCTATGTGCATCTGGAGATCCGACATTGACTATCTGAAGCGAAAATGCCAGTAGAGGATCAACTTTCTTCGAACAATTACCGAAACCTGGTGGGGAGCACATCCACTAGACTTTCTAACGTTATGCCAGACAACGATTTTGTCGGTTTTAGAGTATAATAGTTTTTGTTTTCAGCCGGCGACTGAATGAAACTGGAACGTATTCAGTATCAGTGTCTTTGTATTACGTCAGGTTGCATGAACTCGTCTCATACCATGAGTATTGAAGTGCTGGAAGGCATGTTGCCACTCTCGAATAGGTTTTCAGAATTGTCTCATCGGGGCCTCACCAGGTGTGAAGTTATGAACCCCTAGGTAATCGAAAACTTTGAGAAGCTTCTTGAGCTGAATCCTCAGACTTGCTTTATGACTTTGTAGCATTTGCACTTGACACAGGATGTCAGCCCTTCGCCGAATATTCCCAATCGTGTTTGCTTCTCCGACTTCAACAATTCGGTTTATTTTGAAATCCCAGAGCATCATCGGCCCTGATAGCTCCGGCGATATTTGCTGCAATGTTTAGCCAAGTTGATTCTACTAAAACGTTATTCACTGACGGGTCTTTGATAGAGGAGTCCGCTGGCTTTGGCATATAAAGATTGGACTCGGAAAAAATGTGACACTTTGTTTTGGGTGTAACTTTTTATCGCGTGGGTAAAAATTAATGAAATTTTGGATAATACTAGTTAAGAGTGTTATGTTTATGTTATTGCGATCTGTCAAGTAGTTTTCAAGATGCATTTGATACAAGAAGTCAGTCGCACAGATGGATCGGCAAAAGGCTTGGAATCCACCATTCCACCGTGTCCCGCGTTATGAAGATGTTCCAGGAGACGAAGACCATCGAGCGGCGCGCTGGAGGCGGCCGAAAACCGAAAACGGAATACCCAGAGAAGGCGCGAAAGATAAGGCAGTACTTTAAGAATAACCCGGGCCTTTCCACCCGAGACGTGGCCAAAAAGGTCAATTCGTCGAAGTGTTTCGTCCAGCAGACCATGAAGCGGGCTAGGCTACGTGTTTTTAAGGTCAGGAAGGCGCCAAACCGGACTAATAAGCAAAACACGGTGGCCAAATTGCGTGCGCGGAAGCTGTACCGTGAGTGGCTGGTCAAGCCAGGCTGTCTCGTCATGGACGACGAGACATATATCAAGGCGGACACCAAACAAATCCCCGGCCTCGAGTTTTTTGTCGGTACGTCCCGCATGGAGGTTCCGAAAAAGTTCCGAAAGAGAAAGATGGACAAATTCGCGAAGAAGTACCTGTTGTGGCAGGCGATCTGCGAGTGCGGACGGTACAACAAGCCGTTCGTTACAACCGGCACCATAAACGGGCAGATTTATCGAGAGGAATGCTTGCAGAAGCGCTTGCTGCCCTTCCTCCGCTCTCACCGTGGTCTCACGCTGTGCTGGCCGGATCTCGCTTCGTGCCTTTACGCCAAGCCTGTAATGGATTGGTACGAAGCGAAGGGCGTTAATGTAGTTCTGAAGGAGGCGAACCCGCCAAATACACCAGAAATTCGTCCGATCGAAAAGTTTTGGGTGATAATGAAGAAGAAGTTGAAGAAAAGCGGAAAAACATTCAAAACCGATGACGCTTTGAAGAAAAACTGGGAAAAATTGTGTAAGGAAGATGGACAAAGCCTCGCCCAAGATCTCATGAGCAGTGTTAAGAGAAATGTACGAGCATTCAGCTTTCGGGAGGAAATTCAATAAATAAATTTAGCCAAAACATAGCTAATATATAGTTATTTAAACCCTGAAAATTTGAGAAGTATCCGATTTAAAATGAATTTTGGTGATCATTTTTGTGTGTCTCATTTTTTCCGAGTCCAGTCTTTACAACGAAATTCATAGTGCCAATCGTAAACTTCAAGCTCTTTGGTCCATGTTTGGCGCTTAACTAGCTGCAATACCCCTTACACTAGAAATTATAATATTCGTCATCCCAAAGTTGTCGAAGTAATCTTGGTTTGTGGATTTGTTTGTGGATGTGGGTCGAGACTTCATTCGTGAGATGTCTCGCCTCATGTCCAATCATTATTGTTTGAACGCTTTTTTTACCGAGTTGGGCTGAGCGACAGTAATCTCTGTGAATGTGGACAAGGTTACCAGGACAGAGATCATGCTAATTGGTCTTGTGCTGTGCATCGTAGAATCAGATCTGAGCTTTATGATTTATGATTTATGGTAGACAACCCAATGTACCGGTTCGATATATCTTGGCTCAAACTGATCTGGAGTTTATGAAACTCAGTTATGTGTTTTTGATTAATATGATCCTTGGACTGTATTTTTTTTAACCTGTATGTTAACTGCATATGAGTTTTTTGCTTATCTGTGTTTGTGTGTTTTATTTTCTTTCTCGAAAATGTTCCAGTTAAAAGTAAATCAAAACTTATAAAGTTATTAGTTATTCTATTCAGTTAGAATATTCAGAATTTAAAATAAATGGGTTATGTAAAACATAATTTAAATTTCCACCCATCGTCGTTGTTATTTCTTTCAACCTCAAGACGGCCGCGTGTAATCGTTTCTATCTCTCTAACGTTAGTTCTAAGATAACTGATGTATATAAATATGAAAACTCGGCTCTGTAAAGTTGATTCTATTGAGCCTGTACAATTAAATGAATTTATAAAAAAAAATGTGCAGCATAGTCCACGAATATTAGGACAAACGTCACTGAATGAGAAAGCAAACAAAAAGAACCTCTCATTGTTGCTTACGAACTTATGACAATTTTATCATGACTTATGCGAGAGAGTTATAGCTTCTTCATTTTTCATGGAACTTTACATTCCTTATCCAAAATACAAATTTATGACCTAGTCAAATATAATGTTGAATTTGATAGAACCAAACTCAACATTGCTTTCGTATTCCAAAGGTTTAAATGGATTACGAAGTGTGATGAAAATCATTATTGTCAATTAGCTGACATATTTCTATTAATACACTCTCATTACCGGTCATTTTCAGTACTAAATGAGACCCTTTACAGTAGTCCGGTTGATATTGGAAGAGCGAAATATTTCGTTTTGGAATTATGTATAATATCAAACATTCCCATGAATTTATGTATACCTTTATTATGAAAACCGTTTCCTGCTTTAACATTTGCCGACAAAAAAAAACATAAAATTTATGTGTAAGGTTTTCGCAACATTCGTTATCACCCCTTCACTTGGAGCGCACAATAATCAAGCAACCGTATGAATCGTCTCGCACGGAGAGTAGTTCAGAGGAGGAGATTAAACAGACACAGATAACAGAGATAACATCCGGACGGGGGAACGCTCCTACCTGTGTCGGCTTCGTCGTCGAACTCTTGACCTACGTCGGTATGGGCTTCACTAATTCGCGCTAAGTCTTCGGATGTGTGCGGCACGTGTGGATTGCTCAACGGTAACGGCGCTGGATCGAGGATAATAGGAGCATCATCAGCGTCCCGCAGTGTCGACACTACGGCCTGATGGAATTCTAACAAGTCGTCACCTATGGTTGGGGAGAAATGGGCGAAATGAAACATGATTGTATGATTAGCAAACCAAGCAGAACTATATTTTGGAATCAATGCATTTCTGATGATTTGAAAGGAAATGAGATGACTAACCTACTAATCTTTGCACGAAGGACGCGGGCACTAAGCCCCTTCTACCATCTAACAGTTCGGCATCCAGATAGCCACCTTGTGGTTCACCGTTGCCCCAGACTAACAAATAATCACCTGCGCATAGCGCTAATTCCCCTTCAGAACCTTCCACTCTACAAAAATCACACAGAAAGCATTCGAAAAAAATGACATGTTATTTAGCAAATGAATGATCAGTAACGCTCCACACGAGGAGTCACTCAATATTAACAGGTAGATTGAGAAAAAACTGGTATACTCACTCTGGCGGGTCATAGGAAAATCTTGCTATAAATACACAACATCTACCTTTTCCCGGTATATCTAACATATCCACTTGCGGTTCACCGGTACCGTTCAGTGTTAAACCGTGTGATCGTGCTATGGGGGAATAGAGCGATTTTTTAGGACCTACAGCTACAACGCGTTCGAGTTGTTGAAACCCGGACGCTACTCACCATCTAGTTCCATTCCCATTAGTGATCGATTTTGCGAATGCATAAATGCCGGGTTGACACCGTCGATACCGGTAAAACTGTCTAAGTTCCACCCCGCTGGAGGAATAGGTGAACAAGGGGTACCTCCGCGCTGAGCATACCGCGTTAGCAGATCCAGCTCGTCCAGCGGTTTTATCTTGGAACTGATGCCACCGGACCCTAGTAGTGGATTGGTGTAGGTCGAATACGACGTATTCGTGTTGAAGTTCGTCAGGTTGCTACCGTACGTACTCGTCAGTGGGTTAGTCGAGCTTAGTCTTAATCCTGTGCCGGTTTCAAGTCCGGAACCCAAACCGGTCAGACTCGAAACTCCTGTTGTGCCTACGCCGGACGTCCCGAGAACACTCGCCAGGCCTCCGGTCGTCGCTGAGTGCGTTGGAAATGTGTACGATGATGCTACGGGTGCTACGCTTAGTCCTAGGGTGTAGCTGGCTGATCCCGATGGTATCGAATGTGTGTTGTGTAACGACAGGACGGGCATTGTAGAACTCTGTGGGCGGGAATATGAAGATTTTGAATTAGTATTGTCTCTTGTTGGATAAATTCATGTTTCTGTTACTGTGAAGTGCAGATGATGATGATGATGATAAATGGGGACGAAAAATTATTGAAGCTGGAAAAAAATGGCTAGAAAGATGTGCTTGCAAACAACCATTTTATCCTAAAATTTATAGTTTTCTAAAAGAATTGGTTTTCAACTTAGGGGTTGCTACTTTGAATATTCTAAAACCATGTTTGCTGAAGAGATTTGAATTCAAAAGTTAGTCAATTTTCATATACATATCTGAGTGAAGTAGGATTAAAGTTCTGTCCAGTTAGGAACCGGAATCACTTATTGTGTTGCAGCGACACGGAAAGTTACCGCTGCAAAAAATATTTTACACCGGTTTGTTTACCTAGACACCCACTTTCTGTGGTATAAATTGACGGTGTTCCGTGCAGTGAGTCAAAAGTTATTCCAGATGGAAGTCGAGAGGAGAAAAAAAATCTGCACACCCACGTTGATAATCCAACGTGGTCCGCAATAAAAATCGCTAAAACGTTGAAAATCGCCAAATCAACCGTGTAGAAAGTGCTCAAACGTTTCAGGGAGCAAAAGAGCGTGGATCGAGTGCCTCAAGGTAAGCGTCGTAGTGGAACATATGACCGCAAGCTGAACCAGAAGGTGTTGAGAACCGTCAGAGCAAACCCTGGACTATCAGATAATGAAATCGCACAAAAATACGCTGCTGCACGCAGTACCAAAGTGTTCGTGACGAATAAGACGATGGACTCGAAACTGTACAAGAAAGAATGCCTCAAAAACTGCGTATTACCTTTCATTAAAGCCCATAAAGGTCCCGTGAAGTTTTTGGCCAGATTTGGCGAGATGCCTTTACAGCCGGGAAGTCTTCCAGTGGTACCGCGATGATAACGTAGATTTCATCGATAAAAACATAAATCCACCCAACTGCCCGCATTTCCGGCCCATCGAGAGATTTTGGGCAATAATGAAAAATGAAAAACGGCTCGGGAAACAACTCAGATGACCAAAATGTGGAACAAATGTGCCAAGGAAGTTGACTCCGAAGGTATGCAGCGTTTGATGGGAGGAATAAAGAAGAAGGTGTGAATTTTTATTCTAAACGAAGAGAAATGATTTGTATTGATATTTTTTCTTTAAAGTACAGTAAATTACCTTTGTTTTGATGTATTAAACTTATTTGTACGTCAATCCGTTACCGAGATCTGTGTCTGTATGATTTTATTATTCCGGATTCTAAATGGACATAGCTTCACAGCAGAGTAGCAAATAAATCAATAAAAGTTGGTATTCCTACTATAAATAACTGTAATATGATATGGCAGCTCCAGGTTACTTGGTTTTTAAGGTTTCCCACTGTTTAAAGCATTCTTTAAAGAAATTTTTAAAGGACTTAGATGTAAAGGAAACCCACATTAACTTGTATTTAATATGATCCACGATTATCAAATTAAGGAATACAAAAAGTTGGGTAAAGTTGGGGTCCGGGCGGAAAACCATTCGAAGAACAAGCCCGTTGACCATTTTTTGGCGACACTAAAAACAATTTTTTTGCAAGATGGAATGAATTTCTCCATTTCTTTTCATAAAAAATTGTAAATAACAAGCCCCGTTACTGTAGAAATTACCTTAGTTACTTTATAATAGAGTAAGAGAATAATATCTTACAGCTATCGCCAAAAATGCTTCGATTGCTGCACTAGCGGCTGAGAGATATAAAAGCAATCCATAAGCTAGAGATCTAGGGTACGGGACGGGTTTTAAGCAGTTTATGCATCAATTGGGATATTTGATGAAGATGTATGTAATCTATAATTAAAATTGTCAATATTCGGATGTTAAGCCCTCTGCTTACTTTTTATCTATCAGAACTTACCTTCAGAAGCGAACATTAGACATAGAAAATTTCATAGCGATGGAATAAAGTTCCCAGGGATTTATTAAAAGCATGCGGATCATGAAAATGGTTTCTTCAGCTCCGTAATCCGTACATGAACTTATAATATTGTATGAGTGCGATTCCGTGCATGTGTGAGAACGCAAAATGAAATAAGCCAGTTCATAATTTTCTTCAAACGTCTTTTTTCCTAAATCCACACCTTCGTTTAACCCATCCGCTCTCGAAAACAATCAACCATAATACGTCGACAAACTCGTCTACAAGCAGGTTATGAGACAGACGAACACTATCAAACTTTGAGTTTGTCATTGATCTTTAGATTGGCAATGTGTATTTTTTATTTCATTTACTCTCACGGTAATGTTATACAAAGCGACCAATTAGCAAGCGAAGTAGGCTTCCCTCGCCGTATATTACGAAACGGATTATGGTAAAAAACAACGCGGTATATTACGAAACAGAATTTGTAACGGTGGTACAAGTTAAAGAAAATTAAACTAGATTTAAATTTGTAAAAATAATAACTATTGCCGACCATATTATTTCACACTCTCCTCATTTGAGCAACTCACGTTTCCAGTCCGTGTTAGAATGTCAGAAGAGGGACACCAAATGATTATAGACACTCAAGTAATAGACCGGCCAACGTGTGTCTGGCACAGTTGATGTATCCAAAACAACTGTCAAATCGTATGGGAAATGTTCGTTTTGGATACAACATGGCGGCACGTTGGCCGGTCTATTACTTGAGTGTCTATACAAAAGGTGAGAGAGGAAAAACACCCCCAAAAAAACCAAAAAGAGCCCCCCACCAACAAACAACCCCCCCCCGCCACAAAAAAAAAAAAACCCCACCAAATACTTATTAAAAACCCCCCCCCCAAAAAAAAAAAAAAGAAAAGGGAGGAAAGAAAAAATAAATTAAAAAAAAGAACAAAAAAAAAAAAAAAAAAACAGTTAATTAATGAATAGGTGTGGCAGAAGTGCGCTGAAATTGTGAAGGCAACTTTGAATGGTAAGGCAGTGAAGTGGGTCAGAACCGCGTGTGTGGCGAAAGAAGTTGTGTCAGGATAACCCTTCAACAAGGGAGTACCCCTCGGGACAGAAGTTCAGACCGTCCAATCCCGGTCTTCCAGCGGACTCGACCAAGTGTCGGAATCCACGTGTCGGCATATCTGCTAGGACTTAACGACACCTATCCTTCGCCGACCACTTTCACCGGAACGCTACCTGCCGGTAAGTTTACACCGGTTAAAGCAAATTGTGATATCAAAACTTCACCTCACATCCGGAAAAGCTTAACCGTGGCGTTATAAGTTTTTTTTTCGCACATCGAGAAAGTCGATTCCCAAGACGCACGCCGCTTGGTAAAATCGCGTCGAAGACACGACCCCGTCGTCAAAGAAACCGTACACGGTTTGATGAAAGTACCACCCACCGGAGCACTGAGGAACCGTTAGCCCACCAGTTGTTGCAGACGCCCGACAGGTTAGAAAGATTAGAAAACCACCACATTGTACCTACACACCATACTAGCCCCTACATGAATTAAAAACATCACAAATTGCAAGGCTATACGAATATTTATTCCAAACTATCGACCCTAGGGCTTTGTTAAGGAGGACTGAAGCGTGCAAGATTGAGTAGGAATCTAATTGGACTTTTCCGTGAATTGTAGAGTTTGTTCCCTGTAGGCAAGTAGAGGCAAACCAGCATAGGAAACCTCTCTCGCCGATGTGTTGAAGCCCCTGTTGCTTAGCTTTTCGGAATTCAGGACCGCTTTGCCGCCATTTGAGTCTGGATTGAACTCGCCCTGAGGTCTCGAACCCGGGACGGGTCTATTTGAGAACAGCTTTCTTCACGGTAGACTAATCGTCTACCAGGTGCTTAAGTGAGGTTTGCGACTATTTCCTTGACCAAAACACCCGACCCGTTACAAATTTGCAGAAAGTTGTTGCGCAAAGTCAACGACAACTCTATGGAGATGACCACTATGTGTTACAGCAGATCGGTGCGCCAGCCTACACAGCGAATGTGGTTCCGAATATTCATTGTGAAGTAAATATCAGAGCTCTTTATTTACGCAGATTGTGCCTCCTAGGGCTTCATATCTAAATTTGTTATAAGTACGTTATAAAATTATACAGCTGAAAACATCCTTAACAAATTTCTATCATAATCAGTTAGTCGTAACAAGGTTTGTTATGATTTTTTTATTCTTATGTTATATCCTTCTGGTCTGGAAATACAAGCTTTTGTTAGCAATATTTTCGGCTATGTTTGGAATTTCCACGACCGTTACTCGATTTATAATGTTAATTTGTAAGTTTTGTGACGTTCCATTTATGTGTGC
The DNA here is from genome assembly GCA_024533555.2 of Aedes koreicus. Lineage (NCBI taxonomy): Eukaryota > Metazoa > Arthropoda > Insecta > Diptera > Culicidae > Aedes > Aedes koreicus. The sequence goes on along the minus strand of JAHHFK020003095.1, from coordinate 246,536 downwards.
GATATTGAATAGAAATTCATACAATTTGACGGATTTTGTGGACAAAAATATGTGGCCTCCAAGCTTTCCAGATTTAAAACTACTTTTTTACTTGCTCCTACGTTATGTTAAAGCTGACTGATTACAAAATCAGCAACTTGGACCAGTTCAGGAAAGCCATCCTCAAAATTTGGGATGAAATCTCCATGAAGTCCGTGCGTGTCGCTTGTGACGCGTTCACAAAACGATTGAAGCTGTTGGAAAATTAAAAGGGGGGGGGGGGGGGGGGTTCGTCATTACAAGAGATGGACTGTAAACCGTACTTTCAATAAAATGTACCCAGAATAATATGTATGGTAGTATCATTTATTGGACATGTTTATAGAGTGTATCTTGTTAAGTACATTGTATAGATATAACGCAAACATAACAAATTTTGTTACAGTTTTGTTGTCATGGCTTTTATCTACTTCAACTTTTTTCGGTTTTCAAAAAGGTATTCATGGAATTAAACTTGAACCATAAACTCCAAAGCTCACTAGATCGGACTTCTTACCACTCGACATGGTGGTAAGACATTTTAACATGTGAGAAACGGAACAATTAGAATCTTCTTAAACCATTTAGCATTATTATTCAATTTAATCCTTTAGTTATGACCAGCGAAGATTGGATGAAGAAAAATTACAACTTTGACTGTTCATATCAAGTTATTGATCCTGGACATGCTTCGTGGGAAATAGGTGGTCCAAACCTCTGGCAAGAATCGATTGTATTCTATTCAGACGGTGAAAAAATGAACAATCAAATGGGAGCAGGTGACACTGGCCCAGAAATTGAAATATCAATTGTAATGGGTAAGTGGCCAACTGTATTCCAAGCTGAAATTCAAGCAATTCTGGAATGTGCTGTTATATGCTTACGCAGAAACTATAGATATTCAAATGTATGCATTATGTCGGACAGTCAAGACACTTTAAATGCTTTAACGTCAGCAACATGCACTTCCAAGAATATTTGGGAATGTGTTCAATCACTCCAAAAGTTGTCTTGTAGGAATTAAGTCAACTTGTACTGGGTTCCATTGTGGGCCATTGTGGAATTGATGGAAACGAGAGAGTCGATGAACTAGCAAGACTCGGATCGTCTCATAAGTTCGTAGGACCTGAACCCTTTAGAAATGGAGATGGAACACTTTCATAGCTAGGCAATCAAAGCGTTTTATTATTACAAGCATTTCAATGACTCGCAAATTACTAGATCTCACCAAAAAAGATCTAACCTTATAAACAGGTCTTATAACTGGCCACTGGCCGAGCCGATATCACGTGGTTGTGATAGGAAAACTTCAAGATGGTTCATGCCAATTTTGTGACATGGATAAAAAAGACTCGGAACACTTGTTATGCCATAGCGTCAATGTAGTAATAGGCGACAAAGTTACTCATTTTAACTTTAAAAAATTCAGGCATAAGAAAGTAAGCTTTTAAATTAAATGGATTTATAATACTTTTATGATTGGTCGGTCAAACTTCAGTTTTTTTTTAATATGCATCATACAAGAAATTGTACCCGTGCAATAAATTTTCGACCATACACGAAATGTTTAATTTTATGCATTTTTGCACTTATGTGACAAATAATAATGTAACCTTTCTAGTGATTGAAACCCTTTTGGGCTACTACAATAGAATTAAAATAGCGCAGAGGATCTGATGAAACATAATTTTAGTTAGACAATGCTCATAAACAAAAAAATCTTAAGCTTCGGTAGAACAAATTTTTGTCGGTTTTCACAAAATTATTCATGAACCAGGACTGAATCATAAACTTCAAGCTTACTAGACCAGTCTTCCAACCAATCGCACGGAAACAAATCCGTTCCTGTTTCCATGAATAAAAAATCATGGAATGAACTCTTATCTTATTTTATGAATTCATGATCATTATTCATAGTTTCATGATTGAAATAAAATATGCGAGTCATGAACTTAGGAAGCGTTGTTTTGCCTCTAATCTAAAGCTGTGTAATCAACCCTATTAATCAAGAATCTATTCAATAATAACAATAGCGTAGTTAGTACAACCACCATGTACTATCATAGCTCTTTACATCAACACTTGGTTCGAATCCTGACGGTAGATTTATTTTTTTGTTTTCATTCAGACTAGATACAGTAGATTTGCCGGATACATGAATAATGTTTTCAGTATCAGGAATTCAGCTCATGGTTTTAACCGGATTGATTCATAATTTCATTCCGGCGGACAAATAGTTCATGATATCTTGAATATTGTTTATAGTGTATATTTATTACACGAAACATATTCATGATGTCATGCCCCTTTTTTTTATATTGAAGAACACATTTTTTCCCGTCCGACTATTTCAACATTTGAGAAATGAGACAATTTCAATCCACTAAAACCTTACCATCATCATTGAAACTATCTCCAATGTGATTGGCGACATAATTACTCATTTTAACGTTCAGAATTCAGTAAAATAATAAGCATTTATGATGACAAGATTTGCTATACTATACTTTGATGATTGGTCGATTATGTTTCAGTTTTTGCTAATACGTCATCATACTAGCAATTTTACTGATTCAAATAATGTTCGACCGTACAAGGGTATAGCTACAGCAATATTAATTGTTTTATCATACTGGCATAACTTAGTTGGGTTCTTGAATGTTGTGAAAGCGGTAAACATAAATGTGACATTAATATACATAGTAGTTATAAGTCTTAGCACTACTTGTTGCAATAGAGCATACAAATCTCTCTTGAAACAAATCAGGGATAGTTTCATTTGGCTATGTAGCTCAAAATCATACACAATAGCAACGGAAAAAGCGCAAGGGTGGAGTCTATTTGCAACTTGACATTGTTTGTACAAAGTTGCAATAGCATTTTGTAAAACTTTCAAATGTTTGGTCGAAAGATCATTTAGGATTACCTTTGCATGGGTCCCCTCACATTGCTCAATTCCAGGCAATGAGAAGGCAGACTCTCTAGCAAAGGTGAACGCACAAGAAGGCGAGATTTTCCCACGATGCATTTTTCCCATTAGTACGCCAGAGTTCGCTTCAAAGTTGGCAAAACGATTGGACAAATCTAGGGTTTTTATTCATTAGGGCGAATCTACAATTGAGAGACTCTCTCTTGTCTCGTTCTCTTTCATTAATTATAGCGCCATTATAAAACTATGGATTGATTTTTTTACACAGATCGCAAGATAAGAGTGCTGGCTAGCATATTGGGCAAACAGACAAACGAAAAATGTGAAAATGATTTAGCTATTGGTTAAAAATTAATGAAAAAAAAAACCTAGCAGTAATTCTCTTGGGCGGTGGTTACATTCCATTATTCCAAATGTTTCGTCGAGATCATGGTTCAAAGGTCTGGATGTAAATCGCGGTTTCATTTCTGTGATGTCAAGACTTATGTCCAACCACTACTCGCTAGACGCACATCTCTACAGAATTAACCTCGTCGATAGCAATTTATATAGGTGCGGAACCGGTTATGATGACATCGCTCACGCAGTGTGGCACTGCCCGGATAATGATGCCTCCAGAGCACGACTATTGGATACTCTAGTGGCCCAAGGTAGACAACCCTTCCACGAGGTAAGAGATGTTTTGGGAATGCGTGTTCTTCCCTACATGCAAGCGATTTACGAATTTCTTTGTTGGTCTGATCTAAGAGTGTAACGTCATCCCCCTTCCATCCACTCTAGTAAATTCCCTGCCATTGTGTCCCAGTTATATTATCCTTTTGTTTTCGTGCTACTTGTACCTGCCCAGCAAACTGTGGTCACCCATCTGCGGCTAAGTTTCTGAAAGGGACTACAGGGACCGAGGATTTGGTAGATGTCGCAACCATGAGCAGCAACTAATACATGGAATAAGTTACCTGCCTAGTTCCTTCCAAACGATAAAGTGACCCATTAACCTCAAGCTAGCCACGAGTAATTGGCACCCCATTTTACTAGAATCGAAAAATAAAACATTGTCGCGTTGCAAAATATTGAAATGTTACCTTTGTTTAAATGATTGCGAAGATAACTTTTTTTTTTTCAAAATGGATATTGTTATCAACCAAACATTAGTCATCAAAATACAGATCTTAAAATCGTATTGCAATAAATTTATTTTATAAAACGCTTTCAGATTTATGAACCAATATTCTGTTCTACCATGAAAAATATAAACGCCGTTGAATAAATCTTCAATAATAAAGCATTGCTTCAGAGCTTGAGAAAAAAAAACTGTGTAAAATTATGTTTACAAAAGGAAAAATCAGATTTTTTATTCATTTGAAGTACAATAAATCATTACAGGCTCATATTAAGTTCAAACTGTGGAGAAACGAGTGAAGTTTATAAATCTTATTTTGTATAGCAACATTATGGCATATGGTGTCTACGAACAAAGAAAATTCACTACCGGCTAACATAATTACGAATCCATTCTTAACACGTGAAGTGCATCTATGATATTTATCTATGCAGACATCTTTTAATTGTAGATGACTGGACAATCGCGAACGTAGTAGTTTGAATGTGGTTTTTATTTATTTACTTATCCTTGGTTCGCTTAGAATTTACAATTACTGAATATTGAATTAAGTTAATAGCTCAAGGGATAAGCATCACGTACTGATAAAAGGATGCTTGACCGGTATTACAAGTAAAACAATAATGTCCCATACACCTTAAACAAAAGTGTACAATCCATCGGAACAAAAAAATATGAATAACTCAGAAACTTTACCATGTTTTTTTTTGTCTTTAGTGAGGATCCCGTAAGAAGGTCAAACGGAATAATAAAATAAAATTATAGTATTGTTTACTCTTCCATGCATTCGATGTCTGGATCTGGAAAATCTTCAATTGGAAAAATGTGCTATATAAATTTCTTAGGTCACAACTATTTCTAAGTGTAGTTTACTAAGCAAGTAGGTGGAAAAATATAAAACCGGTTAGATGTTTTTGTGTAGACCTTATTGTACAATTAATTGCATTGTTTATGAATCTTCATTTGTTGAATATGTAAAGCAATAAATTTGCATCATTGAGTTTACTCGCAACTGTTTATTTTGATTTTTAAATTATGATTTGATAAGTAAAATCAACAATAATGAATTTAATCATGGTTTGTTGTGTATCCGAAAAAAAATGGTTACATGTACGGTATGTGTCCCATGAGTCAGTCTGATAAGCACGAATCAATTAATTCTTGAATTTCAACTCTTAAAGTAACTTACGGGTTAGCGAAAATCCACGTAACAAAAAAAATCCTATCGTATAATTGCTTAGATTAGCTTCATAAGTCGGTTGCTATTCTGAAGTTAAATAACTTACTTTCAAAAGACGAAATCTTCGTCTCATCATTTAAGTTTTTCATTAAAACCAATCTTGATAAAGTTTATTTTTATATTTACTTTGGGCATTTCATTTGACGCTTATATTCACTCTATTTAACACAAAATTTCATGTAACATATTAATAGAAAACAACTTCAAAACACTTTTATTATTTTCACATATGATCCATCGATTATTCCATGTTCAAAACATTAGAATTCCTACTATAGAGGCATTGTTCTCATGGTGTTGATTTGACTGAGCCATTTGAAAAATATACAATCAAGAAGTCATACATTTCTTTTGAAAATTTTACCAATACAAAAATGTTACTTTGTGATAAATACATTAGGTTGTGTAAAATTATTGTTTATGTTTCTATGTTAACAGTTTAGAATGTTTGCATTAGGATACATTTCAATCGTTATCACTGTTGTGGTAATGTGCAAATCAACGTTGCATGGAGGTAACATTGTTTATTGACTTCATGTTCCGTTCTCATTATGTTGCAAATGTAGCACAAAAATCGCATTTTGTAAACCCTAAGTATCAAAATGCTTCATTGGAACAAGTGTATAGCTCATTTGTTCTGTTGCACTGGAGGTCAAAATTACTTCATAATAAACATCACATAACTGGAAAATATTGAGTATGCAACGTCATATTTGAATTTACTTAACTGCACGTTTACAAAGACAAACAGATCCCCACTAACTTCAATGTTGGTTTTGAATGGTCTCAGCGAACCATTTGGCCAACATAAATGAAATATCTAATGTCTCGTGATACGTGAAACAAACTCTGCTGTAACAAAATATGTTGTTTGTTACTGCGGAATTACTAAAAGGAAACATGAAAACTAATTGTTGAATTTATATGATGTTTCGTGTGCTACTTGGGTAGTTGTGTTGGGATTTGACATTTTTTGAATATGTTTGTTTCTCAAAATACGGAAAACTTGTGTTCCTACATTTGAATAACATAATATGCAAACAAGATGGTGAATGTAAACAAAAATGTCCTACCTTAAAGATAACTTGATGTTTATCAAACACTTATATGACAAATCAATAAGTCATAAGAGAAACTAGATTCGAATGGCATGAAACGTACATTTACATGACTAAACTAGTTGAATTGCACTTCTATAGATCTGTAACTAGCATGACACATGGAAAATATAACTTTTATATTTATGTTTTCGGTTCAGGTTCAATAATGCCTGCATTGTAATTGTTATGAAACTTGTTTACTAGCAAATCAAATGCTAAAGGCGTACATTGGCGCTCAAAACTCGTGGAAATCAACACACAATTCTAGACAAAACCGTGAAAAGGTCAAAAAGAAACAATTGTAAACAATGACATAAAACGTACATTTCATGTAAATGCCAAGTTGCTAACATCTATATCTACTACCGACGGGAAGTTAATAACTCCCTCTATCTGTTTCTGGTGCTATTTTGGTTGTGGGAGCAAGCAGATCCCAGAAAAATACCTAGAAGTCTAGGTTTTCAAATGTTACTTTCGACCTTTTGACTATTTTGTCAAGAATTATTGTTCATAAAATTATTTGCCTCTTTTGTCTTCTCTTTTGGTTCTCTACTAGGCGTTCTAGTTGCAATTCTAAAATTATTCATATTCAATGCCTGAAATGGTATAACAAATGCAAATAACGGCTCTGGAAAGTTGGGAAATTTTCAACCCGAAATGCCGTAAATGTCGGTAAATACCAGGCGATCTGAGACCTCATTTTGTTCTCAGTTGCTGCACTATTGGGTTTCTTTTTTTTTACTTTATTTTACGTCGGCCTATTTCCTCACATGGTGACAATCACCGACGCCAGGAACACGACTCCACCACCTTGACCCTACCTAACGACTCATGAATATGAGCCGGGACCAACGGCTTTACTTCCCTTCCGAAGGAAGACGTGACCAGATTTTTTCGCCTCAGAAAAACCACCGACGTTGACTGGGATTGAACCCAGACCCACTGGGGTGCCAAGTAGCAGTCATGCTTACCACTACACCACCGACGCCGGCCACTATTGGGTTATGAAAGATGATATATTCATCAGGCATTGCGTTTAATTTAACTCAGCATCACGGTTTACTTTTATTTGATACAAATACAGGCACACACAAAATTTGCTGATCTCATCGATCAGAATCAAATAATTAACAACACTTTCTCCTCCGAACAGCGCGTCTTAAGTATGGTGAACCGGGCACAAAGATTCACTGACACTCGTATAACAGCTTAAAAGTAACCCCCTCAAACATTGCCACAATTTGCCAAAACACTCATGCAAATAAAATGTCAATATTTAGCTTTAAAAGCCCTGACAACAAGGATCTCCCAGTCGAGAGGCAGCACATGTCACATAAGTGGGTTTTGGCGACGCTCTCATATGCGACAGAATGGAGACGCAGTGTCGACAGACCGGCAAGGTTATTCGAGCTCTTCTTCAGACACAGCTTTCAAGTCTCGTTCGTATGCATAAATTTATTCAACAAATAATATTTAGCATTCCGTGTCACTAAAATTATCTGGTGAAGGAATTTAATTTCATCTCTGTAAAACGACAGTCTCATTAAAATTTCATCTGAATTACCTTTAAATCTGAATCGCAAAATACGAAACATAAAAGTCAACTCCTATCCGTTTAAAACAAAGCACGGGATGCTGGCTCACAAGACACTATTTAAACCGTCGAAGAGTGATCTTAATTAAATAACAGTTGAATCCTTTCTGCTTTGTCGCACAGTTCGAACAACTTTCACATGACAACATCCTAAGACTTTTGTGTCCTTTTGCGTTCGGGTGTTCGATTGTACCTTCGTTCGAAGTGGATGATGGTGTCATCATATGTTCGTCGGAGAAGTGTTCTAGCTTTTTTCTCTCTAGAGAGATGTTTTCTGTTGTTCTTTCCGTTGAAAGTTGTGCTCTCATTGAACAGATTATCGCCAATGAAACAGTGTTGGTATATATTTTTCTTGTTTGGAGTCTATTGGTTAAATCTGAATTGTTGTCCTCTCGAAGGTTATTGTAATATAGGTCTGACTTAATTGAACGGCTTTGATACCCAATGAACATCTTGGCTGTTTTTTGTTTGTTTTTAAAGTCTTTATTAATGTGACTATCAGTCTCTTGGGCTGGTTCGTCGTCGCTGTTGTTCGTTTCTATGGCTCTCAACTTAATACTCTCTTCCACCATCAAGAATGAAAAGCTGTCGTCGATGCCTATACGAATGCATGGATGTCTATATGGGGTCGGCTGCACAGTGAAAATGAGATCCGATGAAGGAAAAAACACAAAGTTGGTTTTATAAAGTTTTCAGTATTTTCTTGGAGAAAAATCTGCCTTTCTGTCAAAGGTCCGTCCGTGAAATTCAAGTAGGAAAGATTTTCCTATATTAATCTCAATACTCGCAGTTCATCTTACTGTTAATCAAAAGATTGACCTGTGAGTGGGTTGGTTTGTGTTTATTGTCTTTGTTACTAAACGGCAGAAAACATAATAACGAAAAGAAACCAATCTCCAATCTCTAGATTATGTGTAGGATGAATACAGGATCATGCGTGGAACAGTTACCCAAAATAGGGTTATCATTATTTTTTTTTATTTAGCACATCTCATTCTTGATCTCGTGTATTTGAATAAAAACCTACTAGGGTGGTTCAAAAATCGAATCAGCTCCACCTCACTCAATCGATTCTAAATCTGGTTCTGACGCTTATCTCAAAATTTGAACTTAATTGAAGTTTTTATGGTTTGTATTATGGGAATACCCAACTTTTCGTTCCGGCGAACGATTTCCTAATTCCAGTCGAATGGTTTTCTAGCATTTTGTATTTTTGCATATGCAATCTAGCGTGGTCAGTAATATCGAAATCGGACTACGGAATCGGACAGAGGTATCAGGTATATCAACGTGGACGGCATCTTTGAATGGCATCTTGCTTGGTGCAAGGCAGGAAAAGATAGGCTAGTTTTTAGTTAGGATGTTTTTTCTTAAAGGGGGAGATTATTGTGGAACCATTGTAGAGATCAGCCATGGTTTTTGAATTTATTCATATAAATATTTTCTATCAACTTTGAGCTGAAATGACATAATTTTCATTAAGCCTATTTCAAAGCATACTAAGACATTATTTTAGTCTAGGCTTTTCAGCCACGACTCAGTAGCAAAAAAAAGCCGAGCAAAATTTTGCTACCAAAAAACGTCATGTTCAACCTTCTGTAACTTTGTCAATTATCAATATTTTTGGCTGTAAATTTGACAACACTACAACCAATATATTGACCTTATGTGATCAAAATTTCATGTTGATAAGGCTAATAAATTTGAAGTTTTCATAACATATGTTTTTGGTCATACAAATTTCAAAAATCCGTATTTCTGTGAAAAATTTAGGTAGGTATTTAAATTTTCACCATAGCCTTAAAAAATAAAGTTGATAATGTGGACAAAGTTTAAACTATTTCCATTAAGTTGTTTGGACCACAGCTGGCGTCAAATTTGACGCACCAACATGAGTATTTCTCTTTTTTACCCAATATTGACCTTGCTGAAATAACGGTCTAAAAAAAGCCTAGGCGAATTCTACTAATAATACTGTATTATACTGTAAACGTAGCTTTTACAAACGAATTCATATTGTATATATATATATATATATAAACGGAAAACATTGATTACTGGCAATTCGGTATTGTTAGAAAGAAGTGATAAACGTTAATAATAATTTTTTTTTACAATTTTTTTTACCGAAATTGCTTCTAGCCCAATTTTAAAACCAATTTAGATAAAAAATAACGATATAATTTGAAAATCCACTTTATTCATAAAATAAATAAAATCAAACGTTTTTTTTTTTTGGTAAATTCTACCGATACTAGGTAAAAGTTTTACTACCAAAATAAAAAACACGAGGTCAGCCGCCCACCATGAGTTCAGGTTGACGGTGATGAAATAGAGGCGGTAAACGAATCCGTGTATCTCGGATCATTGGTGACCATCGATACCGACACCAGCAGAGAGATACAGAGGCGCATTTTAGCTTGCATTCGTTCTTACTTTGGATTCCGAAGAACCCTAAGATCCTACCAAGTTGACCATCTACAGGACATTAATTAGACCGGCAGTTCTCTACGGCCACGAAACATGGACAATACTCGTAGAGGCCCAACCCTTAGTGTCTTCGAATGGAAGGTGTTGCGCAGGATCTACGGTGTAGTGCAAATAGAAGACGGAACGTGCAGGACATGAACGACCACGAAGTGCATCAGTTGCTGGTAGAACCTTTAATCGGACACACCGTAAAAATCGATCAACTACGGTGGGCTATGCATGTCGTATGAATGTCGGACAACAGCGCAGCTTAAACGATTCTCGAAAACGAACTGACAACAACAAGAAGAAGAGGCACGCAACGAGTAAGGTGGATCTATCAAGTAGAAGGTGGCCTGCGGACACTTAGTAGACTGCGAGGCTGGCGAAGTGCAGCTACGGACCGAAGAGACAGGAGACAACTGCTACGTATGCCGGATTCTAACGGAACAAAATACTTTCCCTTAATATTTTCGTTAGTTAACAGAAATCTCTCTTTCAAGACTCATATATTGGTATGAAATCATATCCATATGGCATTGGGCCATTCTTACCTATGCTAAGTGTTCCTCAAATCTAGTTGTTCTAGTTTGTTCTACTTTTACTGTGTTGCACTGTTCACAGCTTATCTTATATACGCCTGCTTTATTAGAACGTTTATTTCATCGTTAAAATCTGGTCCATTAAGAATTCGGATTTAATAAACTAGGTGTTTCTTGGCGTAGCATTGACATAATAAAAAAATCAAATTTTGATATTTTGCTCTACTTTCATAAATAGAATGTTAAATTGCTTCGACGGCGTTCGAATGAACTCACTGACTTTTTTTGGAATTCCCGCCATCATCTGCCATTCACTGGACTGGTAAACCTTAGTTCTCTTTTTTTTACATCTTTGAATCATTTATGCAGCGCCTTGAGTCGTCCTTCTAGATTTCTTTAACTTCCGCTTGACAGTTGCCCAATACTGGAATGGGTGGAATAGCGGGCAGTTGGGTGGAATGATATCATTCGTGATAGACGTGGTACCCCAGTAGTCCTTCCAAGCTGTAATACCAGTTAGAGAAATTTGGCCTGAACTTAACTCTTTTGAGCCCTAATAAATGGTAAAACACATTTCTACAGGCACTCTTGCTTAAACAGCTTTCAGTTCTCAATTTGGTTGGTGGTGAAAAGCTTTGTTTTGAGTTTGTAGCTGCAAATACCTTATCAGATCATCAGTTTCCTGGATAATTATTCAGCAAAAAACAAGACGAATTTGCGGGGAATATAACCTCATTCTGCGGCCAGAAACAACGTTCGTCTGGAAATCTGTCTAACATCGTCGTCAATGCGAAAGCATTCTTTATACTTCGTACTTAGAGGATTTGGGTTCGTAATCGGGCCACAAGATTCTGTTTCAAAATTTTGTTTGATATCTTACAGGCACGGAATGAATGGCAATCGCTCGCAGACGGCACTGAAACAGAATCTAGTGGTCAAAAGACGTGCCCGGAAGTTGTACAATGAGGTTCTTACGAAGGACGAATGATGCATCATCATGGACCACGAAACGTACGCGAAGATGGATTATGGGCAGCTTCCGGGGCAAAACTTCAATAAAGCCACTAAAAGTATAGTTGATAATGTGGACAAAGTTTGAGCTATTTCCATTAAGTGGTTTGGACCACAGCTGGCGTCAAAGTTGACGAACCAACATGAGTTTTTCCTTTTTTTACCCGATATTGACCATGCTGAAATATCGGTGCAAAAAAAAGCTGAGGCGAATTCTACTAATAATACTGTAATATACTGTAAACGTAGTTTTCACAAAAAAATTCATATTGTATGCCATATATAAACGGTAAACATTGATTACCGAAAATTCGGTATTGTTGGAAAAAAGTGATAAACGTTGATAATAATTTATTTTTTGACAATTCTTTTTGCCTTCATATTTTACGTTAGTAAACAGAAATCTCTCTTTCAAGACTCATATATTGGTATGAAAGCATATCCTTAAAAACATGTTTCTCTTCTCGGTTTTGGGCCATTTTTTCCTATGCTAAGTGTTTCTCAAATCTAGTGTTTCTAGTTTGTTCTACTTTACCGTGGTCGAAGTGATGGCCCTAGCTAGATCAAATTCATTTTTGCCGATAAATTTGCTAGATAGCTTATGATCTGGCTAGATATTTCGTGAAAAACAAGACTATGAATTCCAATATGAGCAAGCGGGGGAACATTCGATGTGAAATTATATTAATTATTTAAAAGCATATTTAATGAGTCAAAATCAATGTGGTAAAGTTAATTACCGTTCAAGATTACCAAAAAAAGGAAGCAGTTTGGAAAGATAATTATTCTGAATAAATAAACCAGGAATAACCTGATATCGTTTTGTATAATGGATATATTTTTTTTCTTATAAGCGAGAAACAACAGGCGGGTGATGTCAAAAAGTTAATCGGGAAAACATTGTGTGAAGACTAATTGGTTTTTACAAAAATACACATTTTGTGATCAAAACGTCGAAACTTTGTGCATTGGCCTTTTTTGACGAAGGCTTAATCTATTGGACAAACTGAGAGCACTGGTTTTAGTTTCGAAGCAGGAATCCTAAATATGGTGCTATTTTATCTTGTATTAAACACACCAGAACGGCCTGCTCCCATTTCATCTCCGACAACGACGGCGACTCGTATCGTTTTTCACTGTCGTATTTCCTCCCCATAACTTCTCCGTTTATCACCGCCAAAAGTCACCGTTTTCGTTATAATAATCGTCTGTCTGCGATGATGGCAGCCACGAGCAAAAATCTCCCTCCCTCCACGTTTTCTCAAGGCACGCCTTCTAGAACCTCTGTATCGTACCGATGAAGAAGAAACACTAAGGCAGGCAGAAAACTTAATCTGCTTCGATCCCCGCATTCCGATTCCGAGTTTAGCAGAGACTGAAAGACCGCATCCAGAAAAAGGAGTCGTAAAATAGCTCCGACAGGGGTAAAATTTCGGTAGAATCGACGTGCGGTGGATGCTGAAGTGAAAAAGAGCTTTTTCCGCCACCAATTCTTAAAACTAGCAGAATGTTGTCGAAAAGCTATGACGAGATAGGGTGGAGCACTACATCGTTATATGGGATCCATTTTGCCAAACGCGTTAAACATAATGACTCTTATATACAACATCCTTCATATTTTTATATGGATCAAATGGTCCAAAACAGCAAAATGAGGTTTTTTTTAAGTTCCTGTTAACTTTTTCGGCATACTGCCATTATTATGAACAATTCAGACAGCCTGAAATTTCAAGATTAAAAGAAACAGAAAATATGGATATTGATAAATTAATGTGTGAAATGCCGAAGTGAAGTACGGTACACCGAAATGATAAAGGACCCTATTTCTGAATTGGAGCAACAAGAAAAAAAGGGATGCTTTTTTCATTTAACCTCCTGCGGTGATGCGGTACGGCCGCTTAGCGTTTTATCGGTATTGATTTTTGGTGGCTCATTGGAGGGCCGTTTTTTCCCGCATGCTTTGGTAATTTGAAGGGTTTTCGGTGGTTTTCATTCAAGAGCTTGACAGTCGGGTCCCAACCATAGAGCACTATCAGAAAAAAAAACACATACACGGCAAAAAAAATCAATGATATCTGTTACTTGGGTTCACACCCATTTTTTACTAACCCTCCACAAATAAACTTTATTAGCTGAAACATGAACAATATTTGAATAATAAATATTTTCTATATAATCGTTATGTGCGGTAACACATTGTTAAAATGTAAGTGTATACACATAAAAAAATGCATGGGTGAGTTAGAATCTAACCCTTAGCGAAATAAACTATCGATATTCAAAGGATTGCATTATGATTATTTGTCACAAGAAATCAATCAATGCTGAAGGAATTGAATTTGCCGACTAAGTTGTTGTCGTTTTTGAATGCACCTAATTAAATAAGAAGTTTCCTCCTGCAATGAGTTTTATTTTCAGCAAAAGCATTTCGACTGTAAAGAACACACACGCCGAAGGGAGCCTCCGAACTCAAACCGAGAGCGAAGTGGAACGTGGAAGAAATATTCCGATGAATTACAGCCTGGAGACAATCGAATGTATAGTCAGTTTATTTATTTTACTAAGCTTATTTTGCTTAAAAAATATTTCTATCATATAGGTAACACGCACACACCCACGAAAATCATTGGATAGCACTGTGGAGTAAATCAGACAAAACCTGGTCGAAAGTCAAAAAAATTAGAGTGAATTAACTATCTCCTGCAAAGTATAATTTCGAAGAATGATGTTCACTGCACTGTTTGACAGCTAATCGACTTCCAGAAGTTGTATTTACTTTTGTAACGGCAGGTTAAAAGTGATCGAATGTTCGATTGTTTTTTTTTTTTGGTTTAATTTTATGCTCGCATACCGTCAAGTGTTTTATTGCAATGTAGGGCTAAAAAAGGGATTTTAAATCAAATCAACTATGGAGTTGGTCAAAGAAGGTTAATTTAATCAATCCATCTACTTAAAATGCACATAAATAGTCTTGATGTTTGGCAAACAAAGTTCTAATAAACACAAAATGTTGTAAATTCGATTTTCTTAAGCTCATTAAGATTTAAATAAGTTAAGTTTCGTGAGTTTTTGGTAACAAAGAACATGAAATCTCTGATATTTATTAATAAAATGATGATTTGAGACCATCCAAACTAATCCGAAACCGTGATTTACATCGCTTTGAAAGTAATACGAATGTTTCAATTCTGATAAGTTGTATCAAACGTGTACCTCGGTCATTTAATGGACGAATATTCTGGAAATTCCATTGAAGAAAAATTGAAATATTTGGATGAAAAGCTGAAGACCATCCAGTGGCCAAGAAAATCTATTGAAACAAAAGCTTTAGCAGTTTAAAAAAGACTTTCAGAAAAAGTGGAAGCCCGCCAGCTATAACAAAAACTACAAGGTACAGCTCGTCAGCAATGGGGTTGTGCGCAAAGGTGATGTATGACTACGCAGCAATCTTATTCCCATACACTTTCTAGAGACGTCAGGGCCATCCGCCAATTGATTTAAGTCAGTCGGGAAGCTATGCTTTCAATCCGCTCGAAAATATCATAGACGAAGCTGTTCATAATGCTTATCGCTTTGGAAGAAACGACAGTATCGGGTTAAAATGCTTCAGCACGCGGTAGATGTGGTGCTATACGTTTTCTTTTTCCGAACTTTGCTACTGGAACTGTTGGCCTTCCGAGATGGTGGAGCGAGAATACACCATAAGAGCACATCCTGTTGATATGATCGACCACCTGGAGATCATTATCCTTATTGCGTTGTAGATGGTTGTGGTCTGTTTGGGAATTCAAAGTCTATTATTGCCGATAGACGTCTAGGTCGAAAAAGAGCTAATGGAACGTTCGACCAGCTTTAGGAAATATATGTGAGAAAATTCTATTGTAAACTCTTTAGATCGCACTTGGGGGCCCTAAAAAGGGCCAAGAAAATTCTATTGTACACTCTTTAGAAAGCATTTGGTGGCTCTTTTTGATCATACGGCCCCGGTTGTATTTCTACGATGGTTGAGAGGGCCACTATCTTTAACGCCTAGAAGATAGTTATGGATCTATTGGTTTGTTGGTTGTTCAACGCACTTTGCCATTTACTCCGGGACGCGGCGTTTAAAGCAATGCCATGTTCAGTCGGGTAGTGGAAATTTTAAACAGCACAAGAGAAAAATTCAAACAAACTCTTTAATTGACAAATTGGTTGGTCGTCCTGAAAAGGACGGATTTAGTTGACGGGGGAGAAACATGGTTCGCGATTGAACTTGGGCTTTCTTCTTGGATCAGTTCCTCGTTGTTGCGGATGGCTATCTGCAGGTGACGTGGGATAATTCTTGTCTCGTTGATGTCACGGGCGGCTTTTTCCCGCCAACTCGTAGGCTTCAGCAGCCATGTTTCTCGCTACGAGGTTGACGGGAACATCGGCAACAACAGCCAACTGCACCAACGCCTCTCTGAGCAAAGACTGCTCGTCAGTGCTGCTACCAACTACGATCCAACTGCAGATCTTACTCTGCACAGCTCTACGACCGCCGAAAAACTAAATCAAAATGCGAAGGTGTACCCCTTATATAACATTCATGGCTGCCTAGGAGACGTTCGTTACTTGAATATGAAGTCTGTGCTAGGAAAGTACTGTGTATTTGGTAAATTCACTCTGAAATATCGACATTTTAAGACATCACCTCATATTTGCGTTCATTTGATTAGTTGCATGTTAAAAATCAATAGATTTATATATTGGAATCAAAGCGTAGAAAATGTAGAAAATGCTGCAAACATTTTGGAAAGCGATCGAGAAATTACTTAGTAATTAACGTTCAAATCCTGACCGTTTTTCGTGAGGCTCCAAATTATCGCAATTTGAATGTGTACCCCAGTATCGAAAACACAGACGTAGTCCTACGTCAAAAATCTTTTCTGGTTATGCAAAAACGTTGGTTGAACGTTACAATCAGATTGCCATCTTGGTCTGATTCGACATTAGTAAAAGTTTGCAGGGACATTAGTAAAAGTTTGAAAATATCTCTCCTTCACAAGTTTTGGCCCATTAAGTGGAAACTGATTTATCTAGAAAGCAATGGGAAGTTAATAAGGACGTATATCGGTCGTATTCCACTGTGAAGAAGATTCGGCTTGAAGATTTGCTGGACCATACAGTGACTCGCTTATGCTTTATTTGAAGGATGTGACTGACGGATTGTTCGATGTATCAAAGGAAACCATTGTGCTTGCATCGGAATGGGGATAAACAAAAAAAAATGATAGCGAGGATGATAGATATTTTCCTAAATTGCCTGGTTCCTGAAAGATTGATTGCAAATTGTGGTGGTAAAAATTTAGTGTGGCAAAACCCTGCTACATCTTCAGGTACTGCCGATATGGATTTGTTTTATACGGGAATAGACCAAGATTGCAACGGAAGAGATTGCTGAGATTGAAACCAGCTGGCAAGTCACGAAAATCAGAACTTTCGATTAAGGGCTCTGATATTTTGAAAATATCCCGGGCTGCAAAATGGTGAGTAGACATCTGGGATGGAGCGTGCGTCCCCGCAACATAGCTCTGGTCCTCAGAAGTTCCTACCTCATGCATTCACGGGTCAAGAGATGACAAAGACCGCCAGCTACTTAGCTGGTAGTACTGCCTGGGCAGTGTTGTCCTTCTGACTTCAGCTAGATTGAGGAGGTGCGTACCGATCCACCAATGAGGTGCGGCTCAAACAGCGTCGGTCCTGGCATCCAGCAGCTGAGTACGAAGCGCGGTGTAGGAAGTGCAACCCCGGTAAGGTAGCATGCTGAAATCTTACCCTACCACGGAAAATGGAAGTATTTTTAAACGGTATATAATTTCAGATCATCCATGGAATTCCCAAGTATTGTATAGTAATTTTGAATTATTTTCTTCCCTCGTGGCTATGATAATGCAAGTCCGTCTACAATTGGAGCAGGATCAGCAGACATGCAGACATTACAGATATAATTGTTATTATTATTTCATATTATAACATCCCTTCACAATATTTTTATGCTATTTTAAGCTTCGCATTTGCATCGTTGTAAGTTTTGGCTCACCTTACTCACGTTATGTATTTGAAAAGATAGGAAGGTTGTTAACGCATTTTTCCAAGCTGAAATTCAAGCAATTCTGGAATGTTCTGCTATATGCTTGCGTAGAAACAATAGACATTCCAATATATGTATTATGTCAGACAGTCAAGCAGCTATAAATGCTATAAAGTCAGCAACATGCACATCTAAGCATGTTTGGGAATGTGTTCAGTCACTTCAAAAATTGTCTTGTCGTAATCAAGTCAATCTATACTGGGTTGCTGGTCACTGCGGAATTGGTGGAAATGAAATGGAAATGAGCCGATACACTAGCAAGACTCGGATCGTCTCTTCAGTTCGAAGGACCTGAGCCCTTTTGTAGTTTATCTGCTCCTTCTCTTAGAATGGAGCTCAAAGCCTGGGAATCTTCGAAAGTGAATGAAAACTGGAACAACACTTTCACAGCTAGGCAATCAAAGCGGTTCATTAGTCCAAATATTTCTATGACTCGCAAAATACTTGATCTTTGTAAAAAAGATCTAAGCATATATACTGGTCTTTTAACAGGCCATTGTCCGAGCCGCAATCACTTGAAGGTGATTGGAAAACTTCAAGATGATTCATATCGCTTTTGTGGTATGGAAAAAGAAGACTCGGAACATTTGTTATGCCACTGTCTGGCAATTTTCATTAAAAGAAATCAGTTCGTCGACAAAGGACTAATAGAACCCTTTGATATTTGGAGAGCAAATCCCAGTACGGTAGTGCAATTCATTCGAAGTTTAATGCCGTGCTGGGATAGTGCTCTAAGTCAAGCATTGACGACCACTCCTAACAATAGTGGTACGTCACCTGGACAGAGCTAAAAAAGGGGGATATATCACAACAGATCTAAAAAATCGTCGCAGTGATGAAAATACCTGACAAGGAATAATAACGTCTTTATAGAGAGGATCATATACGACAAATTCTACAAATAAAAATTTCTTCATCCAAAATAATTAATTCCAAAAATTAACATTGTTTATGATCCTACATTTTATATTTCACAGACATACAGAATCATTTTTGGGCCCAGTAGGAAACAAGAGCTATCGAAAAACTTCCTGTCTCTTTATTTATTTTTTTTATTTTGAATTTATTGAGTTTCCGTTTTTGGACAGTAATCATACTCATATAAAATTTATTTCGCATTATTGTTTGCTTAAATTTTCTTTTCTATTTTGCTAGGCTGCCAGGTGAACAACTTTATTTCATTGTATCTCGTTGGAATTTTTGCCATTTCAAAGATTCAATCATCTCACATCGCAACGGAATAGGCAAATAGCGGAATTTTATTATTATATGTACACTAAATAATGTCTCTACAACATCGTATTATTTCCATCCAATAATAAAATAAAATCTATAAATGTATAAATGTCTTGTAAAATTTCAATAGATTTAACAAACATTTTCAGGATAGCTCAAATAAAGATTTTTGTAAATTGCTGCTATCGCTGAAAACGAACGAAAACCTGCTTAAGTGCGGAACCACAGAACTCTACACTTTAACATTTTTCAACATATCTTTAATTTCAGGATCAACCGAATGAAGATCATATATAATAGATACGAATGCTTGTAGTATTTTTCATTTACATAAATATATATATACACTATTATATCAATATTTCATGGGAATGGGAGGGACCATCAGGGCACCCGATTGAAGCACTCTGGATGGGGTGAGTGGGAATGCCAACTCCCCATTGCTAACAGTTTGTGAATAGAGGGTGGGCTCTTCTCCCTGCCCATTGGAGCATGTTTATGTTAGATAGCATGCTCTTATGACATATTGTTCAATCTTGTTGGAAGGTGATTCTTTTTATCCCTGTGGAGACGTATAAGTGATGTTGCCTATCGATCCACCCAACCCGTTTTGGCCCTGCATACAATTGCATGATTAGGATAATCAGTGGTTATTAAAACTTAATCAAGTCTAACATAGAGGAGAGACCATTGCTGGACTTAGTTTCCGTGCTACAATGGGTGGTAGTATCATGCATCATACATCATACTGATGTTTTGAAAATATCCCATCCATCATTTATCGATTTGCGTCGGTTTAAAAATAAATACTGATTTTAGTTGTTAAACATGTATAGAGCCACTCATGAATTAATTCTGTTTAAACTACAAGAGACCGACAACTTGGACTGTACGCAAAGGAAACGTAGGGCTACGTAGAAATGCCTAATGTACGTTAAAAAAATTTTTTTTTCAATATTTCGTAACAGTCGCCATTTGTAAAATTTCTATTTGGTGTAATGCTCTTGCCATAAGCTTGCGCCTCGGAATAATAAAGAGACCGTTTAAATTTTCGAGCTGTATTTGAAATTGTACGACAGAAGGTATAGGACGAAGGGAAAGCAGAAACTATTTCGGCCACCGCTGGTTGCCAAATGACAAGAAATTGGAACGGTACGTTAGATAAATTCCATGCAAACAAAATCTTTAGCTGGAAAAATCGAATAGGCTGTCCTAAATAGGACGGATTTTCAATGATCCATGATTGATCGATCTTCTTTTGGCCTGTCGTATGGCCCATTCACATCTTTATTAATATTGTGCGACAATTCATAAGCCTGCAATACTAGCAACATATTTGCAACAGTTGTAAGCAGATAACTGAAATCAAGTATCTGCTAACTACTGGTAAGTGGTCATGCTAATGTTGCAAGTTAATGCATTTTCTGCACACATTAAATCGTAGTTATCACAATTCATAGCGCCTTACCGAATGATGGCTGCCAACTAGAACAAACACAAGCACCTCGTGGTTTCGCCAATCGGCTGGCTACAAATTAACCACTGGCTTGGTTAACTGACTGCCCATTACATGACTGCATAACCAATGGTTGCCTAGCAACAGTTGCCTAGCCAAAGGCGATATAGGAATAAGCTACCTGGTCAATGGTTGTTCGCCACCCTTCAGGGTGCTTGTCACCGCCAGCTGCCAATTGAACATGGGCTCATTGCACAGCTTCGATGCTGCTGAACGAATATAGGGTAAGGGGATGTAATGCTAGCCTAGCTCCTTCATTTGGCCTATGTACCAAATATGTCATTAATTCAGCGATAATCAAGAAAATGATGTTGCTATCAAGATGACCGACTTAAGTCGAAGCAATTTAGCCATTATCAATCAATTTACTGTTGTTCACTTCCGTGGCATAAACGATTTTCTCAACTTTTAAGACATCATGATTTAACTGGTTAAGCTGGACAGATTATCTTGCTGATCTTCAAATGATCTAAATTTGCCTGAATTGAACCGATAAACCGAATAATGCAGCTAAGATGTACAAAAAATATTCACACGTTATAAACTAACAGTTCACACAGATAAAATAACAATGATCCACCAAGAAAACGGTGGACCCAATGTAAGAGACATATTTTTTTCGTTGTTCCCAACTATGGCCTGTTGTCTGCATGAAAATAGTTAAAATGTTGTTATTGGTAAAATTTTCAATGGATATGTATGAGTTTCGATTGTATATTTTCCAAATGGCTCATCTAAACACAACCCAAAGGAACAAACCCTTTGCAGAGTGAATTATTATGTTTTCAATATCGAAGGGCCGATAAATCATATGTGAAAATATCTTAAGTATTTCAAAGTAGTTCTACTTTAGTTTGTTTTGTGAAATTTTATGTTAGGTAAAGCAAACAAAACTGGCAATGTCTAGAATAAAAAAATCAGGAAAAAACTCGTACGAAGATTGCATTTAATAAAAAATCGATCGAATGGGACGGAGTTGCATCGATAAATAGACCCAATCTGATGCTCATAGACCGAACATTAAATCCACATCATTCGAAAGTTTCTGATTCTATAATATGAGTTGTGTAGGTTTTCATTATAGATACTACCAAATCTCTTATTCAACATATCTTAGCAAGTGTTTAACTAGCTAAATATCGCATACAGCTAAAATACTTCATGACTTATAGTAAAAAATGTAATCGTTCGTTGCATATTAGGCTGAGTATACCCTACTATTATAAATTGGCGATGGTGTAGTCCTTTAATATCGTTCATTACTGCACATGAGACCACTTTAAATTACATTTGAAGTCTGTGATAGGAAAAATACTGTGCATTTAGTAAATTTACCCTGAGAAACGAGGATAAAAGACCTCACCTTATATTTGTGTTATTTTCAATAGATTCATCTACAAAACCAATAATTCTAAATATTGGAATCGACGCATAGAAATATGTTCGATCGATTGGAGCAAACATTTTGAAAATCTCCGGAGAAACAACTGAGATATTAACGCTCAAAACCTGGCCACTTTTCGTGACCGTCGCAATTTTTTTTTTAAATTATGCCCCAGTATAGAAAACAAAGACGTAATCCTACGTCGAAAAATCGTTTAGTTTGGGTGAGCGAAAACAATGCAAGACGGGAAGTGGTCCACTGCTGAAGTATTGCTCCACCCTATCTATATTTCCATGAGAATAACCAAGTCACAAACGTATCCGTCACTTATCGGTGGAAACGATTTATCGATTTATAGAATAATAAAGCAAGTTGAACCAACATGAAAACTCATATTTGGATTAGGACCCCCGTATCTCTACATCGTTTAATCTAAAGTGTTCAATTATTATAAACTCGGCTAATGTCAAGAAAATCAGCACATCCAAAAAACATCATATTTTTCTCCAGATCGTGTTTAGTTTTCCGTTCGGAAACCTCCCAGCATATCAAGAAGGGAAACATGTGGCGACGGCTTAATGGTTCTGCTGCCTTCGGTTCCAAAACATTTGATTTATTTTTCAAAAACATCTTCCCAAACCAGCAGCTCGACTTTGGCTACTTGAAGTCGTACTCTGCCTTTCTTATTCTCTATCGCTAGAGTGCTAGTGAGAGTACCATGGAAGCATATAGTTAAGGCGGTAAAGATTCAACCCATTTGTTCCAATGATTTTCTGCCTGAATCCACCCCTAAACGATGGTTTTTTTTTGTCGTAAGTTGCTGCCCGACTGTCGCTGTCGTCTTAGTCGCCATTTCGGCCTTGCTTTCGATATAGGGTTGGGGAAATTGCTTTCCGGGGTGGGCCGTTATGTAAATACAAGTGGAAATAATTTGGAATTCAAACGGCAGAGCGAGCATTTTCAATTAAATTGATGGCAACAATGTTATTTTGTAAAAGAACATATCGTTTAAGAATTAATAAACACCTCGTACATTAGAAACATGTTCCACGGAATCGATACAGCCAGTTTCAGTTTTTTATTTGAGTTCGTATTGTCTACTAGGTATCTATCTTCTTTCAACTGAACATCGAACATTCACAGTTATTAGTGATTTGTTGGTCCAGTTGGGTTTCTGATCCTGTTCTTGGCCTATAAGCACAACTAGCAATTCGAACGGATCTTATCCAAAAATAAATTTTCTCATACATTAATGGATTTTAAATGTATGTATTTTTCTATTTTGTTTTCTTTTCCTTTTGGAACTCATGAAAAACGATTTTGGGTTTCTTCTCTTTTCCATGCCTGACTTAATCAAATAGAAATATTCATTATCGATATTGATTTCTTGGTGAAGGGAACGTCTTATCGGATGCCTGTTTTCATCAGTTGGTATGAACTCTTATGTAGTTTTCGGTTATTGCCAGTGCGAAACCGGGTTCGCCCTAGGTCCGCCCTAACAACTGTCAAAACGTTTTTTTATTCAATCGGGTCGGATCTGGATCCGCTCTGGATCCGACCCAACATCGATGAGGTTCGCTCTTTTCAACTTTTTTCGAGGTCCAACCTGGTTCACCAATACACACAAACATGAACTGTCAAAAATAATATGTTTATGTTTGTTTATGTTTATGTTTTTCACTAACACCATCATACTGACTCGACTCTGGATCCGTTTTCGTTCGGTAATTGCGAGTCAGAGTCAGACCTGACCCAGGTTTAAAACCGAAAACAACATTTTAAAAAAAAAAAAAACCCCCCCCCTCTTGGGTTTTTTTTTTCAAAAAAAAAAAAAAAAAATAAAAAAACTAACCAATTTTTAATTTTGGAACAAAACCATTTCACCACGACACACACAATATTCCCATCCACCACTTCCCAACCACCTACTATTTTTCAAACAAATAGCTAAACAAAATCATGTTGGGAAAATTTTCATCTTTGTGGTGGTGGTTCAGTTTGCGTGAAAGTGCTAAGGGTTGCAAAAATTTAACGTTTGAATCTTTGTTTTCGTCTTTGTTAACACAATCAAATACATACGTTGTTTTGAATAAGTTGTCGAGAATGTATGATTCATGACTACTTATTAATTAGGTGCTATCAGTCGAGTATAAGAACACGACGCTGAAGAAGTCTGCATATTATAGACGAAAAACGCGATTTTGTCAAAATAACCAATAAATGTAGTTGGAATCAAATGGAAATTAATAATCTTTCTTCTCATTTTCTAGTAGGTATTATCATTTTTTAGATTTAAAAAAAATCATCTAGAATCCATCAATTTCCTACCTATTGAGGAACTTTGCCTAAATTCTGCCTTTTTGCGTATTTTGCATTGATTTGCGTGTATTTTTCAAATGTAGGCTTGTTGTCAGACTATACTATTGAATTTAGTTCATACTGAGATAATATGGAATGACTACTTATTTCGTGTTTAAGGTGTATTTATGGTATGAGGTGTACTAGGTGGGGTCAAAAGTAACCTCCTTGACCGCCAAAATGCGATACTACTGCAAAAAAAGGTTATAATGCCTTGAAGTCCGTTCATATTCAGGCATACACGCCAAATTTCAGTGCGATACTGCCCTTAGTTTTGTTTTGAAAGCTGATTGTTGTTTACGTGTTTGGCATAATGTTGAATGTGAATAAAAACGGTTTTCGTTCTGTCATAAAATATTATTTTTTGAGAGGCAAAACGGCGAAGGAAACAAAAGAAAAGTTAGATAAGTATTATTTTGGGCAAATGCTCCGTCAGATTACACCGTTGAATATTGGTTTCGAGAGTTTCGTGGTGGCCGCAACTCCACCAGACCGATCAAGTACGCAGCAACAGGCCCTCCGATGCAATTACAGAGGACAATGTCAAAAAAGTTCATGAAATGGTGTTGGCTGTCCGGAAAGTGAAGGTGCACGAGCTAGCAGATGCCACAAAGATTAGTACTGTGCGCACACGCCATATTTTGGAGATTCTGCACATGAAAAAGTTATCCTGCCACTGGGTGCCGCGCATGCTCACTCTTGAAGAAAAACACGAAAAAAACGAGAGCACTTTGAAACAGTGTTTAGACTTGCTGATGCGGAATCGGAACGACTATTGGCGTCGATTGGTAACTGTTGATGAGACCTGGATCCACTTTTACACACCAGTGAACAGAATGAGTGCCTGACAATGGACGAAGCTGGCACGAGTGTTCCGAAGCAGCCTAGGGAGGCTCAATGGGTCGGAAAGATTGTGGCGTCGGGTTTCTGGGATGGTCATGGCATACTTTTCGTGGACTACCTCGAAAAGAATAAAACCATCAACAGTGAGTATTACTGTGCATTAATGGAGCGAAGGCCGAAATCGCTGCAAAACGGCCTCACCTGAAGAGAAAAACAATTTTGTTTTTGCAAGACAATGCGCCAGCGCACAAGAGCATCACAAACACGGCTAAAAGCAAGGATTTACGGCTCCAATTGCTTCCGCATCCACCGTACTCACCCGATTTGGTTCCCTCGGACTATTATCTGTTCCCAAACCTCAAAAGACAGTTGGAAGTAGCCTTACCAACAGATAGTTTGCTTGGCGCAGCTACTCTTGAAGATGGCTGGGGATATATTCGAACCACTATTGGTAGCACTGTAATAGCGACACAAGGTACGTCTGCACCGAACCGAAAAATGACTGGTTTGACGGCGAGTGCAAGCAGTTAATAGAGAAGAATAATTCAGCACGGGTTCATGAAACGGTAAAGACAACCCAGGAGCAGGCAAAGTCCTATTCTTCGAAGGAAAAGACGCCAAATGTGAAAACGAAAACCGCGATATAATTGAGGAACTATGCAGTGCTAACGACACTCTCAGACTCTACGAGAAATTTAACAGTTCACGCTAAAGCTACGTGCCACAATCCGATATGCACCGATATGACAACTTGGAAGCTAACCTTCTTACAAATGAGTGTGAGGTGATCAAAAGGCGGAAGCAGTACTTTGACGAACGCCTGGGCAATGTTAGAGCAAGTGAAGATGGCATTGTAATCAATTTAGGAGCACACGTCATAATTTCGACCCTAACACTCCGGGAAGTTTAGGCGGAAATTGGTCTTTATAAAAACAAAAAAGCTTCAGCTGTTGGCCAACTCATAAGCGAGTTATTTAAATACGGTAAGATTTGGGAGGGAGATTATTTCTGGAGGATTGGGTTGAGAGCATCGTGTGTCCCATCTATATAAAGGGTGACAAGTTGAACTGCTGCAACTATCGTGCAATCGCGCTACTACACGCTACTAGCGCTGACTACAACTTGCTCTCCTAAATTCGCTGACGCCGTCTACCAGCAATTTCAAAGGAGCTCATGGGGCAGTAACAATCGGGATTCGTGGGTGCCTGCGCTACTACGGACCAGATTTTTGCGATACGGCCAAGTTCTGTAGAATTGTCGTCAATATAACGTGTCCACATATCATCCTTTCATCGATTTCAAATCAGCTTACGACACAATCGCTGAGACCAGCTATGACTGAATATGCACGAATGTGGATTTCCAGAAAAACTGACGCTGTTGGTAAAAGCAACGATGGATAAAGTAGTGTGCGTCGTCCATGTCTCAGGGACTCTCTGGAATGTGATTCGAAGAGCGAGAATAGACACGAGTAGCACGGTCTTCAGGAAGTCTGTCCACATTTTTGACCTCGCCGACGACTTTGATATCGTAACACACAATTTTGAACCAACGGTGGAAACGAACATCAGAATTAAGGCTGAAGCAAGTAGGATTGAGCTACTCATTAATACGTCAAAGACAAAATACATGAAAGGAAGAGGCTCACGAGAAGATAATGTTAACCGGCCACCACAAGTTTATTGAGATAAACAAAGGCGCATTGTGGCTGGTAATCGTGCGTACATTGGACTCCAAATGGCGCTAAGATCGAACAACGTTCGCCGATCAAAAAAGTTTACCATTAACTAGATATTAATTTTTTTTTGTCTGTGTTTGTGTTTTTTTTTTTCTCAAAAATGTTCAAGTCAAAAGACCAAAAGTTTTATAGTTTTAAGTTTTTTGACAATTTAGAATTTTAAATAAAAGTGTTATGTAAACCATACTTCAAATTCCCACTCATCTTCCCATCCTATCAATTGTTATTCCTATTAACCTCGAGACGGCCGCGAGTAATCGGTTCTGTCCCCTTAACATTAGTTTTAAGATAATTGATGTATATAAATATGAAATCTTGCATCTGTAAAGTTAATTCAATTGAGCCTGTACAAATAAACGATCTTAAAAGAAAAACTAGACATTAAATAGACCGGTACGGTCTACGGTAGAGTGCAGATGGAAGCCAGAACGTGAAGGAGGTGAATGAATTGCATCAGTTGCTGTGGAGAACCTCTCATTGTTCATACCACATAAATCGGTAGACTACGGTGGGCTGGGTATGTCGTAATAATGTCGGACAACAGCCAAGTTCAAATGATTCTCGATAACGAACCGACGAGCACAAGAAAAAGAGGCGCGCAACGAGCAAGGTGGAACGATCAAGTAAAATGTGACCTGCGAACCCTTCGCGGGCTGCAACGTTGGCGATGTGCAGCCATGGACCGAATGGAAAAGCGAAAACATCTGTTTACAGCAGAGGCCACCACGGCCTTAGCCTGATTGGTAAATTTAGTAACCAATTTTTAGGATTCATCTTATTGTTTCTATATTTATCCTACGCTGTTTCAAGTGATTAAGGAGCCAAAAGATTGATTTCTTTTCGCAATGTTGTTTTCTGAGATTTTATAAGAAAAACCAACACACTTGCACATCAGTCTTTTGATTTTCTGTAGGATGAATTGCAGAGTTATAAGATTAATAAAGAAACATCTTCCCTAAAGCCTGTCCACGTTAAATTTCGAACACTTTTCTTTCAGTGTAGATTTTGAATTATTTCACGGATCGCTGAAAAGTCTCACTTATATGATAGCTGAAACTCTTCTATTTATGTTGTGGTATAACATGTTTACATTTTTGTTGTTTTTTCTCTACCGGTACTATCAATAGACGAATTTCACGCCAACTCGTCTTCGTGATTGGCAGTACCCTCTTAGAATCCAATGAAACTTTGTGGGTGGGTAGACTATGTCTTTTCAAGAAACTTTGCATACTTTGTTTAATCGAAATTTATATAGACTACCATTTGAAAAGGGCTTAAGTTTTTGATCATTTTTTTTTTAAATCAACATAACTCAAATAGAAAAGGCTTACAACAAAGTAATGTATGAGTGACTTTTGGAAAATCGTCCTTACTATTATAAAAAAAATGTAAAATCGATTCTTACACCCTAGAAACAAAAAAAAATTAAATTTAAAGTTGTTTTGCAAAAAAATGGCTATCTTAGAATTGGACGAAATTATTTTCTTAAAAAAGGCAATATAATTGTCTAAAAATTCACAATACATTGCAAGATGGGCACTTTTAAGGAAAAAAAGTTTTTTTAACAACAAATTTTTCATGTCAACATAACTCAAAAAGGAAAAGACTTACAAAAAAGTGATGTATGGGTGACCTTGAAAAATTGTCTTAGCTTTTATGAAAAAAATTGTTACAATAATAAAATCGATTCTTACACGCTAAAAAAATATATTTTAAAATTTATAGTCAATTTGCAAAACATGGCTGTCTTAGAATTGGACGAAATTTTTTTAAATAAAGGCGATATAATTGTTTAAAAGTTCGCCATTCATCGCGAGATGGGCACTTTTAAGGAAAAAAAAATTTCTAACAAAAAAATGTTCTATTTTTACCGTGTATCGCACCAACTCGTCTTATACTTTGGTCCTAAAACCTCACAGAAGTCCATTAAATTTAATTTAACGACAACTTGTAAAATCAAGGCTAATATTTGGAAAGGGCTTATATTTAAATTATTAATAATTTTATATTTTAGTGATAATACAATTATATCAAGTGGTTAATCCTGTTTATTACCAAACCTTTGAAGTATATAACAAGAAGGACAATAAATTGGAAAATAAAAGCTTTATCATAATATCTGAAGTATTGACCCATGTTTCAATAGCAGTTCAGTTGTTTATATCAAAATTGCTAGATTTCATTAAACAAAATTCAATATATTGCTCAAAAATTATTTTCATGTCAGATGGAGCAGCGGCCCATTATAAGAACAAAAAGAACTTTGCCAGCGTGTAAATTTTAAGTCCATGTATGGATTGGAACGTCTCACGAGAAAGGCCATTTAATACTATTGGTGGTAATCTAAAGCGAACGGCAAAGAGAGCAAGCCTTGCTTAAGATTATGGAAACACAATCAAAACTCCTCGAGAACTATGTGACTGACAGTTGAAGAGTCGAATAAAAGTATTACAAAATTGAATTTTGGCTTAATATCAGCTGAACAGTGTGCAAACATGTCAGAAGAACTTGAGGAGTTCTATAGCGACGTAAAGACAATACCAGTAACACAGGTTCATTTCTTTGTACCTATTTTAGAAAAACAAATTTCAGATTAAAGGTTTTCTGTTTCAAAGGATAATCCATAGAAAATCACTTTGTATGTGAAAGATATATAAATTTAATATATGAAACTATGTTAATTACTAATACGTGAAGATGTACATATAAAAAATAAATAGAATAAAACCCTTACCAATAAATCAATGAGTTTTCATTGACATAAACAGTATTTCAAAAATTCATATAACGTCATATTTGAATTGTCTTTAAATGGATATGCATCAACCATTTAAAGACGACTCAAATATGCTATTTATTTAGATTTATCAGCCCCCCTCTATCACAATTTTTCCCATACCTTCAACACATTCTGTAACAAATCTTGACCTTCTTTCCGCCCCCTCAACCCCCAAGATGTACGAATATCTGAACAAGCAGTTATGAATGACTTGTACTTAAACGTACTCTTTTGGTTCTGTTTTACTGATGTAAGAGAAATTTAATGTTGTTGACCCTTTTCAAATGTTAGTCTAGATGATTATTGTTTTTTACCAAATGTTCAGTACATTCAATTCTTTATGACTGCTTAATTTTATTGGATCCTATAGGGGTGTTGAAGACCATAACTAGACGAGTTTGCGTGATACACGGTAAAAATAGGACATGAAAAAGTTGTTGTGAAAAAAAGTTGTCCAGAAATTCACCCAATAGAGAAGTACTGGGCTCAAGTTAAGCGGACACTCTTCAAAACTAAGAATAAAGCAAATGGTACCGAAGATTTTAAGGGAAGATCTGAGGATACCGTACGGAACCTTATGGCAGGTGTACCGCAGAAAGTATGAGAATTTTACAGAAAGTAGGATTTACATGTTTATCAACTGTTTCTAATGTAAACATAGCTCTATTATTGTGAAAATAACAATCGGTTTTGTTGAATTGGTGTCCGAAATTTAACGTGGACAAGCTGTATGTGGTTTCAAGCGATGCATGATAAGTTTTGTTCCGAGTCAGAAGCCCTTCCCCGTACGGTACCTGGAACTTGTTCGAAAGTACCCGACACTAGAAACAACCAAATTGTGCTTGGCTGTATTCAGTCTAAGTGTTAAAGTTGAAAAATCTACCCCGCACCATTAGTAGAGAAAATAAATCGTTTCGATTTGTTCACGAAATTATTAATATTAGATGTTAGTTTGTTGAATGTTAGTAGACACATTATTATTGAATATCTTTGCCACGGCAATAGGTAAGTAGGAAACGTAGTAATTCATAAGCTTTTAACCTTGCCAACAGCTGATTACTTGATAGGTACCTATTCAAAAAAGCATTGCCAACAATTCGCGACAACATCTTTTTGCTTTTAGTTAAGGTTTGAAATCTTTTAGTTTGTCATCATTCACCAAATTCGAAATTGTCTATTTCAGTATCCTAATAAGATCTTTAAAACATGTATAAATCTGTTTAATTTGTAAACATATTAATAAGTGATTGTTATACGTAAAATATATTCTATTCAAATCAAGTTTACTGTGTGGTGTGAGAATGAGTGAGTCTATTCTACCTCATGCTGTTTCGAAAATATAACTGTGTGCGCTACCTATCGTTACGTTACGTGAGAAATATCGCTACTCTACTGGAACAAAAGTGTTAGACTGATAGTGTCAACTGAATGCTAGAAATTTCAAGTTCAATCATACTGCACGGCTTAACGATGGATGAGTTTATGTGGGTCAGTAATTAAATCAAAATTTTCGATTCGTTTTTCCAGAAAATTTTGCCCGTTGCTGTTCATTGGTGTTCATGCGAAATGAACAAAAAATTTCGACTTGTGTTTATTTTCCGTTGAAAGAGTCAGATAGGAAAAGAGTTGCTGCTTCTTTCTTGCCATTGTGTGGAGAAGTGAGTGTTAAGTGATGAGATTAAATATTGATTAAAGGGATGAATGATTAATGGCTCCTCGCTTTGTAGCGATCGAGACGAAGATAAATGAGTTGTGCGGAAAAGCTTGACTAGAGTGGGAGCAAATTTAAAGTGTCCTTCGAATGGTAGTGGATGAAAAAATAAACCGTTACGGGAAGTGAGATAGAGATAATGACGATGATGATGCACATGACGGGGATGATTATGATGATCATGGCAATGATGAGATAGATAATCATGATAATGGAATTGTTAGAGTAAATTAAAATATCGGCACCTGACATAAGGGTGGCATAGCAGAAGTACTTAGCGGATTCGCTCTGCTTGGCAGTGGTGAAACATTAGCTGCTGCGTAGGGATTCGAGGTTCCTGTCGAAGATGTCAACACGCTGTACTGTCCATCGGTTAGCGCATGGCTACTGGCACTAGAAGTCACTCCCATCGATGCGATGTTCATGGAACTCACGCCACCCGTAATTGAAGTTATTCCACCGGTTCCAATTGAGCTAATACCTATCGAATTTAGACCGAGAGAGTTTGGAACACCGGTAACTACACTTCCAGGAACGCCACTATTAGTCAGTCCACTTAGTCCTCCTAGCATACCAGTACTGTTGATGTGGGATGCTAAACTTGTCGATTGGAGGTGGGGCTGGTGCTGAGAAAAACTGAGGCTTGTGCTTGTCAGACCAGACCCCAGCGATGATGACATTATTGGTCCAGTAGTTCGCGGGTGCTCTAACTCAGCCAATATACGATTGTCCTAAAATGATTAGGACAGAAATCAGTTTTGAAAAAAACAAAATCGAACAGAAAAAGCCAAACAAAAATTAATCCAAAATAAATGATATGACTAACTTCTATGTATTGTGTGCTATGTTTCGGGGTCTCTGTCAACATTTTTCCTCTATTCTATAGCTAACATCAAAAAATCGAATGTCTAGTAACATTTATATTTAATAACTCAAATTTTATCGCAATTTTGCTCTCAACATCAACACTCTGATTTATCTAGGAAAAATCTTCAAACGCAAAAAAAAAATCGCATTCGATTGTATGACCAATACATAAAAATTATAATTTTGACGCAATAAAATAGGATTCATATTTCTCTAGTGTAACACACATACATTAGCAATGGATAAACGTGCCTGTTCGATCTTCGCCATAATCCTATCTATTTCGGTTCCCTGTTGCTGGGTTGGCGTGGGAGCCCATGTTACAGTACTGCCTCCACCACCTCCACCTCCTCCTCCGCCACTGCCACCACCCCCAATGCCACTGAGGGTGGCGGAAGTCCCTAGCGAGGTCGAATTGCCAACCATACTTCCGTAACTTCCAATATTGTTGACCATGGTCGAATGATTGCTTGTCATTGTGCTACTGAGACCTCCGATACCAACGGAACTGGAACTGGCCGGCGTTCGGCCGGGACGTGATTTTAAGGCAGCCGACAGCTCTAACTGAAGCTCTTCGCATCTGACTGTTTCAAGAGCGGCCTGGTTGTGTGGCAAGGTCCGGATTAGCGCAAACGAGAGAGACAGTGGATGGTTTGATTTTAATGCTTTTGTCTACACAAACGCTTGATAATGAAATGCAATATCGTTCAAAATTTTGATTTAGTTTGATACGGAATGGCCAACAACAATCAACAAACTACGTAAGCTGCGAAGAAAACCTTAAGCCATAACGAAACTTTTTTTGTACAGAGAAGTTTTAACATAAAGAGACATAGAGCGAGAGCAAGGGCGATAGAGATTTACAGGAAAGCAGCACAGGCTCTGTTAGCTTCAGAACACTGCTTCAATGATTGTCTACTTCCATGATATGATAACTGTGACTTACATGAATAACAAATGATGAGATTTCAGTCGAGAGAAGCACCTAATTTTTAAAATAAATATCTAACCACAAAACACTATCTACTGACATATATAAACATACACCAAGTCGAATTGCCTGTAAAATAAATCATAAATTGTGGTGCTGTACATTAGAGAAACGCGATTTTTTGTTGATCATACTTGAACGTAATCTGCAATTAAGAATTTTGTTTTACCCAATGGTCGTGAACAATGGCAGCATTCTGTAACAACATTGTCAGCATGATGATATGAAGCAATTAACAAAGTAACACATGGGAAATGAATGTTATATTGACCTGTCAATTCAATCAATTGAACCTTCTTCTTCTTCTTTCATAGCGATTCAAGCTTATTGCTTTCACAATTTGCCTATTGATTGCTCTCAACTTAGTGTTCTAAATGTACTTCCACAGTTATTAATATGGTAACTTTCGATGACAGGTACCATTTTTGCATTAGTATGGTTGTGTGGCAAGTACAATCATATCCTATGCCCAGGGAGTCGAGAAATTTTCAATAACAAAAAATTCCTAGACCAGACCGGGAATCGCACTCAGTCACCTCCAGCATGGTGTTGCTTAGTAGCTGCGTCTTTGATGACTGACGCTAAGGGAGGCCCCTTCAATTGGACTATTAATGACAATTTCCAGCACGGAACCAAATCCGTTAATGTTTTCTTTAATAAAGAATCATGAAACGAACTCTTATACTTTTTTTTAAATTCATGACACATAAGGTTTCATGATTGAAATCACAGACGCGAGTCGTGAAGCTTTGGATGTGTTGTTCTGCCTCACCTCTAAAGTTGTGCAATTTGCATTGTTAATCTGAATCTATTCAAGAATAGCAATAGCGTAGTTAGTTCTTCCACTAAGTACGGTTAAGTACTTCATATCAAAACTAGGGCCGAACCCTGACAATAGATTTAGAGTCGATCAAGTAGATTTGCCAGATTTATAAATAATGTTTTCAGCTTATGGTGTTGACCCTCATGATTGATTCATAATTTTGAGCCTTTCCCTTGCAGTTGAAAAATAGTTCATGATATAATGGATATTGTTCAAGGTGTATATTCATAACACAAAAACACAACATTTTCATGAAATCATGACCTATTTTTTTTATTTTGAGGAGCAAATTATTTCCCATGCGTATTTCTAGTTCTCATAGATCAATGGGTCATTTAAAGTATTTAAATTGACATTTTATGTTTCAAAACCATGTAAAGCAATGTTCAAAAATGTTTTGGTAGGATTGTTATTATAAAAAACACAAAGGCTGACATTAGGAAAATATTGGGCCTTTGCTTAAAATTAGAGGCATACATTTTTGCAATGTTTTTTTTTCTGAAATCAAAAATATTCATTCAGCTTGCCAAAATAAAACCATATAACAAAATAGGTCAGGTGATTTTTATTGATAGGCAAAATTCTAGATCCATAGACTCACATTAGAGCTAATTCATCTATTCGGAATTCTTCTCGTGGGTTCTTATTTCATCTGTCTCGAAATAAAAAAATTAAAATAGAATATCTTGGTTTCTATTTGTTAATGTAAATGTCAATGTTACCTTAATATAAGAGACCAACAAATTTTGCATTTTAATCTGGTATTTTATAATAGGATGAATCAAATTGATGAGATATATAATATGGCACAAAAAAAAAACAAACGAGCAATGCATAATGTTTTGAAGGCTTCTATTTTCATAAAAAAAAAATAAAAGCATACCGTGACAAGAATTACATTTTAACGAAAGAAAATAAAATAAAATTAAAATAAAATTAAGTAAAATCAGATATTTACACAATACTGGAGAATTATTTACATACAACAGACTCTGGCATAAACTGTTTTTAAAACATGCATATCTGCTCGTTTTGTTTTACAGGGTGTTCAATAAGTTCGAATACACTTTAAAAATGTGTTAAAAAAAATAAAAATACAAGTTATTCTCTTCTTACTCAATTTTTATTGAAGCAATATACCTTTACAACATAATAGCTTAGAGCACCGCCCCTCCTCCCTCCCCCCTCATGTGCTGTTTGACGAGCTTGAGACGTTTCTCAAAAGAATCGCACTCGGCACGCACCTGGGCCATCGGCATCTCGTCCCAGATCTTGGAAATGAGGTTCTCAAACTGGTCCATAGTGCTCACTTGATATTTGCTCTGCTGGGCCAGCATGTTCGACCATACATACAAGTTCAGGGGATTAAGGTCCGGGGAGCTGGGAGGCCACAAAGTCTTATCGAGAAAATCAGTCAAATTCTCCCGACACTACGCTTGGAAGATATTTGCCGTGTGGGCCGGTGCGCTGTCCTGATGAAAGACGTAATGATCCTTCCCGTAGAGGTCCCAAAGTGCCAGGACTACAACCTACTCCAGAACCTCGGTTTTATAGTACGCGGCGTTGATTTTCACGTTTTTCTCGATAAAAACCAATGGGAGCTTCCCACGCTTGGATATGGCCCCCAAACCGTCATCGACGTGGCGCTCTTGAACCACGGGATGTTTATGTGGGACTGTTGCAAGACAAAGAGTTTCTTCATCAGAAAACACGAGCTCCTGACCTGCGTGCCGCTAAAGTATCAATTAGGCTCTGTCCAGCCTCTTTTTCGTTGTAGCCTCCGCTACCCCGTGAACCTTGCGTTTCTTGTACGGCTTGTATCCCCGGTCCTTCGTCATGATGGTGTGGGCAGTCCCGATCAACACATCCAGGTCAGCAGCGATCTTCCAAATCGAGCGGTTCATTTTTCGACGAACCCGCTCGAACACCTTGATGGCTGCTGGCGTCCTCGCCGAACGTGGCCGCCCGGATCTCGCATGGTCCTTGGCTGAGCCCATCTCCCGGTACCGACGGATGGTGGTATAGATGAAATTCCGCTTCGCCTCGTGGGATTTCAACCGCCGGAATATGTCACCAGGTCGCTCATCTTTCGCAAACAACTTTACTACGACGTCGCGGTACTCCATCATCGTGCGCGGTAAACAAACAACAAACGACAGCAAGACGTCATTATTTGCGTTTGAAAAACATATAGTTCACATAAATGTAGACGTTTGAAAGAGTTTAGATTATAAAAAAAATCCTCAGCGCATTCTTCCTTACAGAATTGTGAGCCAAATGCATGATGGGAACGAATTTTACAACTCAAAGAATACAATTGTATGAAGTTTTTCTAGTCGATCCTAATTCAGCAAATTGACAATTTTACATAGAGGAACTGTCGGTAAGATGAACAAGCTAACCTGAGCTTTAATTTCTGGATAAACGGTTAATGTTTTCAGTTGACTGTTATGCAGTATGACGCAGTCTAATGTCCTATATTTTCAATTTACTTGATACAGAATTTGACACAAAGCATTTTTCAATGTTATATTGAAGGAATAAATCAAGTCCAAAAATTCAACTTCATTTTTTCTGAGGATTTAATGAAGAGTTGCTTAGATTGAATGGAGAGTTGCTGGGGTCAAACGGACAATCATGAAAAATATCATTAACAAATTATTTGATCAGCCATCATTTAACTGATTGTAAACGTCAATTCTATGTCGAAAGAGATATAAAAATAACAGAAATTATTCGCCATGTTAGTTCAAAAATGTTTCGCATCTTGTGCTGATAAGTACTTTAAATTAATTTTGTTTGTACAATGAAATTTATAAAAAATTAAACAGATTAACGTTTGGATTTCCGTTTGTACTCTAGACGTTGCTGAGGATTGTAATAACCTAATTCATTGGGACATAAGGACTGTATCGAAAATAAGTTATGCACATATTTTTCTTTCAAATCATACAAAAAATTGTGTTTTTCAAACAAATGGATGATTCTTTGATGAATGGGATTGAACTCGAACATTGTGAAGACCGGATGAAATTAATATTATTCCTTCACGAATTTGCGAATTTTTGATCGAACACTTTTCATCAAGTTCCGGGCAAGAGTTTCATCACATGTTATGGACGCATTAGTCCACATATTTTTGATCTCCTGAATATTCTCATCTGCTTTACCAGTCTTTTTAAAGATCCTCTTCACAATCGCCCAATAGCGTTCGATGGGCCGAAACTGAGGGCAATTTGGCAGATTGATGTCTTTCTCAACGAAATCTATACCCTTTTCCGTGAGCCAATTGAGAGTTGTTTTGGCCTAATGCGCCGACGCTTAATCCGGCCAAAACAGTGGAGGGGTACTACTACAATTTCCGGGCCCTTGTTGCTGCGCGTTGCTTCTGTTCTGCACTTTGTTTGGCAATTTTCTGCTTCTTCAGGTTGTTCCGTTTCTTGATACGATGAATCATTCTGACGCTGGTTCCTGCTTTATTGGCCAAATCACGTACCGAATTGATTTGTTCTTCCACATTGGAGCTACCACTTTCTGATCCAATTTAGAATTAGAAGATCCGGGTTTTCTGCCTCTTCCTGGCAGTACATACAAAGAACAGTGTTCTCCAAACTTGGTTAAGATTAATTTTACACTCGTGTGATGAATTTCAAAGCGCTTCGCCAATTGTCGCATAGTTACACCCTTTTCACGTAGCCATGTGTCCAAAACCTTAATTTTCACGTCTTTTTCAATGCACGAAATTTTTAAAACGAAGAATTTAAACCGTGCAAACAACTAAACAAACAAAATATGACAGTCAAATGCCTAGCATGCTATGATGAATACATTAAATCCATCACAAAGACACGTGTACAACGCAAATGTACGTTGATAGTATATTTTCGATACATTCTTTATTCATATGGCAGTCTTACTCATACAAGCAGTTGTTCATATCACCCCACAAGTGAATTTTTTTTTGAATTGGTCACAATTTATCCACTCGCACATTTGTTTACCCCTTTTTTATTGGTGAAGCCAGTTAATTTTCCAGAAATTTTCAGATTTAAATTGAATTTTGAAATAAAACCACTCGAATACCTTAATTTCAACGACATAAAGACTATAGCTAGTCTCACATCCATTTCGGATTTTCAGTTTTGTTTGCATTCCTAGCATTTGCGCATTCTTCAATCTTGCAATGTGGTGTAAATATCATACAATATCACAATGATAGTGAACTCATCAGCACAAATATGAAATTTGTTAGGTGAATATTACAATTTTTATGTCCGTCTTATCCCGTCTGTTCATCTTATTCACAGTTTCCCTAGGAGTCTCAAATCATGAATTTTATAGCCAATATTTGTGATATTTTGTAGCCATCTCAAGATTTTGAAGATTATCTTAATCAATTCTAATTATGTAGTTAATTCATCAATTTTACTCCTTTGATCAATTACATTTCACAATATGCATTTTTTTAAACTATGGATCAGTGAGTTGAATTTATGTGAAATTTTCTGGTAAACAGAGAATTTACCACTCTCGACTGAATGCCTTAAACAATCCAGATATACAATGGTAGTTCAGGTTTTGTCATGAAAATGTCAGCCAAGCAAATTCTGAAACACCGGGTTTAAAAAATACGTAATTTTTGGTTAGAACTGATTTAGGACTAAGTCTTTCTGTTCTATACTGGGGCACAATTTAAAAAAAAATCAAATTGCGACCGTCACGAAAAGTGGTCAGGTTATGAGCATTAATATTTCAGTCGTTCCTCCAAAGATTTTCAAAATATTTGAACCAATCGATTGAAAATATTTCGACACATCGATTTCACTATAGAAAATTATTGGTTTAATGCCACAAACTTTTGCAAAATTCATAAATGTTAAGCCTTGTCGTAAAGAATATATTAATTCAGAGAATATTGCATTGTTCAATCAAAATGGCTTACATTTAGTAGCGTAGTCCTGAGTCATCATTTCGAACAACCCAATGAGGCTGTACCTCAGATTTGGGAAAGGTTTAGTGCTTTTCCTCTTTCTCTTTTCAGAAAGCAAGAAATGGAACTATAACAGGGGGTAACTCTGCACATTATGCCAAATGACACAGGAATGTTGGAAACGCAGTACAAAAGCTATGTGCAAAATGTTGCATTTTTTTCAATCTTGGACGTTCTGCTTACTGAGAAGAGATTTGGCAGTTCATTTCCTTGTCCGTCTTCTTCCTTGTAATTTTCACTTGGTCTCTTTCTCTCCCAACTCTTCCGTCAACTGCTCATTATTCATCGTATCTTTAAAAAATATTCACCCGTCTTCAACTCCAGGTTGTAGAGACTGAACATATAGCAATTTACAACAATCAACGAGTCCATAAATTCCCGATTCATGAATCAATTATGATCTCAAGCCTTTCCAATGTTACCGAAAAAAACAGTTTTTATTATATTGATATGATATCACAAATATTGTTCACGGTATACATTCATGGCCTGTTTTGCCCATTTTGAAGAACAAATTATTTCCCGTGTATAATGCCTCGACAATCGAAGCAACCGTTGGGTCTTCATTCATTAACGCTCAACTTGTGCGGGGAAATTTAAAATAATCAAAATAATATTTTTAAACTATTTAAAGTTTGGGTCCTCCCTTAGCTCAGTCGGTAAAGGCGCAGCTACAAAACAACACCATGCTGGAGGTGGCTGGGTTCGATCGCCGGTCTGGTCTAGGAATTTTTCGTTAAGGAAAATTTCTCGACTCCCTGGGCATAGCGTAGGATTGTACTTGCCACACAATCATACTAATGCAAAAATGGCAAGTATCATACTTGGCATCGAAAGTTCCTAATTAACTGCGGAAGTGCATTTTTGCAAGTTGAGAGCAAGCAAAAAGCTTATTGTGAAAGCAATAAGCTTGAAATGCTAAAGAAGAAGAAGAAAGTTAGGAAAATCCATTATAGTTCACTGTTCGGTAAAAGTAAAGCTGGAAGATGAGTCATTTTTCCTAACTAACTGTTCAGGAAATCAACAATACCTTCTGGTGAGTTATTAATCCGTTTTAATGATTTATAAACTCTTCATATTCACCTTTGGTCTCTCATCCTTCGCAAACTTTGATGGACTGATGATCTCAGTATTGATCCTGGGATCGTAACGTGTTTGTTTCTAATCTCGAGTAGTTTGGTTACTATTTGCTTGGTTGGTATTACTTATTTATAGGTTTAAATGTCACCCAATTTTGGCTTATTGCAGTGTAGCTCACGGTTGAGTCAATACCAGCTAAATTTAGGTTATTGTTTATTTCGGTGTCTATTTGACTGAGTTCGTCATGAAATAGTCGATTATTAATACTAATCGATTCCAATGATTGCTTACTTATAGTGCAAGAATAAAAAAAATTTAGATAGGGAAGAGGTATGAAAAAGTCATTTCAACCCTGCCTTGGATTTTTTCTTTCAGGCGCACATGACATAACTTGGAACTTGTTTTCTCTCTTAGGGAAGGTCCATTAATTATGTCACGCCGTAAGAGGGGGGGGGATTTGGGAAAACGTGACAATCCATACAAAAAATTTTGAAGGCCCATACAAAATATGTGACAAGGGGAGGGGGGGGGGTCGGGTATAAAAAGTCATTTTTTGCGTGACATAATTAATGGACGTTCCCTTAGAAGAAAATTAATAGAAACATCCCCAGTATGCACCAACAAAACTATTTTATCATGAGTAATAAAGGATGCATCGTTTAAAATTCGCATACATTCAAATTGCTTTAACTTTTGATCAGTTGGGTAAAATTAAATTTTGCGTATACATAGTTTAATGTGCATTGTGTTTTGTGTAATGTGTATTTGTGAGTTGATTTCATCAGGTGCGCAAAAGTTTTAAAAATGACGATGAAAGAACAGTGCGTGCGCGAAAAAGTTTTGCACGAGTACTACAAACTTAGAAAAATTTTCAGTATTCGGTAAATTTTTACCGAACTTTCAACAGCGGAACGTTCGGTAATCCGATTTACCGGATTTTGGTGAAATTTTACAATACTCCGGTAAAAAAATTACCGGAACTTGTCAAATTTTACCGAAATCCGTTAAATCCGATTACCGAACGTTCAGCTGTTGAAAGTTCGGTAAAGAATTACCGAATACTGTAAAATTTTCTAAGTGTGTATGAGAATAAGGATCTGTCGCATCGTGCTAAAAAAAGAGTTGGGAACCACGAATTCCACAGTGCCTGGTATTATAAAACGGTTCGAAGAACGTTTGACTGTTGATCGGAAGCGAAGATCCAGAAAAAAAGCTGTCATGTCAACTAAAACGATCACAAACGCGTGGTTGGGGCCTTTAAACGGAAACCGAATGCCTCAGCTCGAGATGTGGCTAAAAAGTTGCATGTGAGCAAGACTTTCGAGCAGAATAAAAACTCGAGCTGTACAGATAAAAAGAAACATTTAATTTTCTGGGTTATGTAATGCACATAGAGGGAATGCTAGACTTGGCAAAAATGAATGGGACATTTCATGTAAATTTAGGTCAGATATCGCCTGAATGTAGTCTATTGTATGGAAGATTGCCAACATTGTTGTATGGCGTATAAAA
Source organism: Aedes koreicus (assembly GCA_024533555.2). Classification (NCBI taxonomy): domain Eukaryota; kingdom Metazoa; phylum Arthropoda; class Insecta; order Diptera; family Culicidae; genus Aedes; species Aedes koreicus. Next base: position 204,573 of record JAHHFK020003095.1, on the reverse strand, counting down.
GATTGCAAACAATTTCGTTGTTTACGCTTCCTTTGGCTTACAATAAAACGAGGGAAAATTTTACATGCCTGTCAAAATTCATTATTTTTTTCTGTGTGGACTGCGTACGTTTAAGGTTGCTCCCGAGAACCTCCGGACACAGAAGATGTCGAAGTTCACCAAGAAGTTCTTAATTTGGCAAGCGATCTGTACTTGCGGAAAGCGGAGTACACATTTCGTTACCACAAGCACCATGAATGGACAGGTGTATTTGGAAGAGTGTCTTCAAAAGCGGCTTCTTCCTCTCCTGAAGACTCACGACGGTCCGACGGTTTTCTGGCCAGATTTGGCATCATGCCACTACACGACGGACGTGCTAGAGTGGTATAAGGCGAATTATGTCCATTTCGTGCCGAAAGATCTGAACACCCCAAACACTCCGGAGCTGCGCCTTATAGAAAAAAAAAAACTGAGCCATTATTAAAGAGCACATTCTTAAACGACCTAAAGTGGTGAAAAATGTAGAAGAAATGAAGAAAGCTTAGGTTAATATGCAAAAAAAGTCGATTCTGAGGTCGTGCAGAACCTTATGGCTGGAGTTGAGGCCAAGGTTTGCGCATTCGGATATAAAGATGAAATAAATTAAATGAATGATGCCAAAACTAATTTTACTCCCTGAAAATTTTATAATAATCGGATAAAAACTCGAATTTTGAGAATGAATTTTGCGTACACCCTTTACGTGAAACCGTCAACCCAAAAAACCCCCCCCCCCCCCCCACCCCGGCCCCCCCCCCCCCGGGCCCATCCCAAAAACAAAGAAGGAACCCCCCAACAACAGGATTTTTAAACACCCGGACCACCGCACAAAACCACCGGGTGCTGGTTTGACGAAAACCAAAGATTGCAAGAGTCGAAAAATAGGGTAAGGGGATGTAATGTTAGCCTAGCTCCTTCATTCGGCCTATGTACCAAATATGTCATTAATTTAGCGACAATCACCAAAATCATGTTGCTATTAGGATGACCGATGTAATCCGAAGCAATTGAGACAATATTAGTCAACTTATAGTTGTTCACTTACGTAATTGTCGATTTCTTGAACTTTTGGGGCATCATGATTTCACTGTTTAAGCTGAACAGATGATCTACACGATCTTCAAGTGATCTAAATTAGGCTGAATTGAATCGATAAAGCAAATAATGCAGTCTGGATGTACAGAAAATAGTTACACGTTACAAAATTACTGTTCACATAGCTAAAATAACAATAATTTTACAAAAAAATCATAGACCCAATGTTGGGGACATATTTTTTTGTATGTTCCCAACTATGGCCTGTTGTATCAATAACATAGTAGAAAGGTTGTTATTGGTAAAATTTCAAGTGGAAATGCATGAATTTGCGGTTGTTTATATTCAAGTGGCCCTTCTAAACACAAACCGAAGGAACAAAATCATTGTACAGTGAATTATAATGTTTTCATTATTGAATAGCTGATAAATCATATATGAACATCACTTAAGTATTTCGAGGCAGTTTTACTTTAGTTTGTTTTGTGAAATGTTGTATTTAGTAAATCAAATACAGCTAGCAATGCCTTAATTCATAAAATTAAAAAAAAAAAAAAACCGTACAAAGACTGCATTTAGCAATAAATCCATCGAATGGGACGAAGTTGCATCCATGAATAGACCCAATTTGGTGCACATAGACCGACATTAAATCCATATCGCTCGAATGTTTCTGAGTTTATAAAAAGAGTTGTGTAACTTTTCGTGAAACATACTACCAAATGTCTTATCAAACTTATCTTAGCAAGTGTCTAACTAGTTGAATCTCGCTTACAGCTTAAAAACTTTATGAGTTATCATAAAAAATGTAATCGATCATTGCATAATAGGCTGAGTTAAGGGACACATACCCTACACCACAGAATCTTTTCCACCCCTCCCACCCCCAAACACTCCCCCCTCCTTTTTTTAATTTCCATAAACCACGGGAAAAAACCTCTTCAAAATAAAAAAAATACTTCCCATTACATAAGTTGAGCACTAATATTTTAATTATTGTTTTAATAATTATTCTTTCCTTTTAACCAATATATATAAACAGTAAGGATGCTTTTGGTGTCACTCACAAAATGGAATGTTGGTTTTCCAGTGGGAAAACAAGATAATTTATGGACAAATTTAGACCGATATATACCAACAGTAAGAATGCTGTTAGAGCCACTTACAAAATGTGATAGTGGTTTACTTGTTTCTATGTTTCTAGATATGGTGGTACGGCGAGTATGGTGATCCAAAAGTCTAACTTATTTTGATCCATACCACCGGCCCACTACTCTCGATGAACCACCATATTTCGCTGGGATAAAGTTTTATTGTTCTTTTCCTAAGCTAAATCTATTATTCGCGCCACTGAACGACAGATAACTGAGATAATAAAAAAAAACCTATGTTCTGTAACGAAACAGTGCTCAAAAAAGCATCAAAACAATAGTGATACGGCGAATATGGTGATATTATAGTATGGATCATAATTACTGATTGATTAACTACTAATTTAAATAATTAATTAATACTAATTCATTATGACCACATCCGCCACACCGTCATATCTAATCAGGAAGCAACTCTATTGTTCTTTTTTTTGTGCTCCCTCGATCACTCAAGCCACCGAAAAATAGATAACCAAACTATACGTAACGCGCTATGCTCGATAGCAAAAAAGTGCGCAACAAAGCATCGACAAAAACCGTTCACAGCCGATGCCCGAGGCAGATTTCCCAAAATAGTATTGAAAACTATCATAAAACACTCTTTCTCGCCTTTTAAAGCCGCATTTTGCATGACTGTCTGATAGGTTTGAAAAAAAAAAACACCCCTTTTTTACACTGAGGAATAACATGAACGTATCAGAGCTTAAGGATAGGACAAAAAAGCGGAAAAGTGTTCATGCCTGACCAATATAGACGCACATGTTTTGTCTTTGTGTCAACATATGTATGTGTAGCTGCATGATACTACCAAAAGTGTACATTCAACAAAAGACGAATAACAATCGCTACTACAGGACATACCATCAACAAGAGGAATGTGAGTGATGAAGAGATAGAACGATAATCAGAATAGGAAATAATTAATACCAAAGCAGCAAAACGGGCAAGGTTAAAAAGTGAAAAAAAAACGGCTCAAATATTTAGAGAAGGATATAAGAGAGGATAAACAAATGAGGATATATGAAACACAAAAACGTCCTATAAACTCTCATTATGACGAATAATGGACAAAGTTAGATGTCTGAAATAGATATCACACTGACCTTCTTTTCAAATTCGCGTGCTCTGGATTGCAGTGTTTCAAGAGGTTCTCCTATCCTTCCGACGCCGGATGATACACCCCTCAGTTGTACCAGAGCTTCCTGAAATTAAGACAAAGTATTTTAGAACAAGTAGTTTAATTTTTTCTGCTACTAAATCGAGAAAACGAGTGGTATGTTACTTCTGAATTAGTGAAGAGCGATACATATCCTCAGGATCTCTTTTTACCGATTTGTGCCCATACAAACTCAACCATTTTTATAGCAATCGATTAGCCTGTATTACCCCCACTCAAGATAAACGAGCATGAAGCAAAAAATGTTGCATGTAGGGTAAAAGAACTGATAGTTGCTGTAGTTACATAACAATTACGGGATCCTTTGTAAGTCGTCAAATGAATCTCGACTAAAGAACTTTTACCCTATATCAGTGGCAGCAGAACAGACACAGAAAGTAATCGATAGCTGTAGCCTTTTTGCTACTTTTTAATAACCATGCCACATCCACGGTCAGACTACATAGCTTAACCAGGAGAAGGGAAATATGAAAAGAAATCCTGCCAAAAAAGCATAACAGCATCATATTTTACGAGCTGTCTCATCTTAACTGAGATAAGTTTACATTCAACAGAAAGTGTCACAGTACCAGCACAGATTGTGTATGATGTCTTTCCTTCTCTGTTCGTTTATATTTACAAGAGTAAACGGAGCTTAACGAGGATTTAATTTTCTCAAAATAAGCGCTTAAACTAAATTCTGAGACGATGGGAATTTGTCTCCGATCTCTCTTCCTCTCGGGGTATGTTTTTTTTAAATGAATTAATTTTTTAAACTTATCGAGGTTTACCTGTAAACCTGGTCTTACTTAATACCTTAGATCTTTCGACATCAGATCAAGAAAATATGGAGGCTGAATTCGATTCTCAGTCCGGTCTTGCAATTTTTCGCAAAGGAATATTTATCGATTGCCTGGATGCATAGTAGGATTTTAATTGCCGCATTATTATGCTAATTCAACAATGGCAGAAGCGGCGAAAGTTCTCAATTCTTAACTGTGCTAGTGAATCTAGAACACCAATGGCGGTAAACACCAACCGGTGTTTTACTCAAATTAAATCTCGATCAATAATACACGACCACTTAAGTGTTGGTGTCGGACACGATTGAGGCGACTCGCAACAAACTTTTTTCAGACCATCAGACAGGGACGGTTTTAAAAGTTAATCCGTGTTGGAGCTAAAAAAAAAAAAAAAAAAAAAAAACAAAAAAAAAAAAAAACACCCAAAAACAAAAGGCCCTACACAAGAACTATATTTCCACGGTTCTGATAGATGTCCTCGCACATACATACCCGAGCAGGACCGAATAACTTGATAACTGGCCTTGGTATTTAAGAGCTCAGATTAAGAGGTAAAATACCTGAGGATAATACCATAAAATTGTTCCCACAATGTCATGCGAATACCGAATTGAGGTAAGACAATACCAAAATAATACCTCTAAGGTGACCAGATACTTACCCAGGTATCCGGAATATCAAGTTTAGTTATTCTAGAGACATTTTGCTTGCAATTCTTAGGTATTTTGTTTAGGTATTTTACCTCTTAATCTGAGCTCTTTAATACCAAGGCCAGTTATCAAGATCAAAATTAGGTATTCATATGCTTTTGTGTTCTGCTCGGGTACCCGAGCAGAGGCGAATAACTTGATAACTGGCCTTGGTATTTATGAGCTCAGATTAAGAGGTAAAATACCTGAGGATAATACCATCAAATTGTTCCCACAATGTCATGCGAATACCGAATTGAGGTAAGACAATACCAAAATAATACCTCTAAGGTGACCAGATACTTACCCAGGTATCCGGAATATCAAGTTTAGTTATTCTAGAGACATTTTGCTTGCAATTCTTAGGTATTTTGCTTAGGTATTTTACCTCTTAATCTGAGCTCTTTAATACCAAGGCCAGTTATCGAGATCAAAATTAGGTATTCATATGCTTTTGTGTTCTGCTCGGGTACTGTCTTTGTAGAAATGGCAATGAAATACAAAGAAATATAAAGGAAACTGCTCACCCGGATTTCAACGACGTCCGGAGGTATTACAGCGGTTATCATCCAACGTCGGTCCGTCCGTTTCTCCGATAAGTTGAGGTATTCACTCTAATATCATGACACAAACTTCCCGAGCAGAAGCGAATAACTTGATAACTGACCTTGGTATTTATGAGCTCAGATTAAGAGGTAAAATACCTGAGGATAATACCATCAAATTGTTCCCACAATGTCATGCGAATACCGAACTGAGGTAAGACAATACCAAAAAAATACCTCTAAGGTGACCAGATACTTACCCAGGTATCCGGAATATCAAGTTTAGTTATTCTAGAGACATTTTGCTTGCAATTCTTAGGTATTTTGCTTAGGTATTTTACCTCTTAATCTGAGCTCTTTAATACCAAGGCCAGTTATCAAGATCATAATTAGGTATTCATATGCTTTTGTGTTCTGCTCGGGTTCACCTCATGCTGAATTCACAGCCCTTTTCTCGCATAGCTCGAGTATGAATTTTGGTTTTTCGTTAACGAACACTTTGTTTCCACAACCGTCGGAAGCGTCACAGTGGAGCGCACGCAACTGATTTTCTTCAAGAATCTAATCCGCAAAAATATGTCCAAAACACAACAAAGAAGCTAATAAATTCCATTTTTCGCTATGGATGGTAACTTGGAGAAAAATACAACATTGGTTGGGGGCAAAAATGCAACACATCAACAATCGATTTAAAAAATCAATGTGATCGTGAGGTTGATCAGCGTATTAGTTAAGAATGTGAGATTGGAGTCCGAAAGTCTGATGTCTCACAAAAAAAAAAAAAAAAAAAAAACTATCTCGATACGTAATTGAGATTTGAACTGTGGCCGACTGTGTGATGGCTTTTGATGGTTACCATTCAGTCTCGTTAACCTAATGGAAACTAAGCCTAACGGAATAAAAACCTACAGTTGCTTTGATTGTCGAGGTATAGGGTGTCCCAGAAAGTCTAAGCAAGATTTTGATGCTCCATTGTTGCTTCCTGATGACGTTTAAACAGCTTATCATTACTTTGTATCATTGTTTACATTTCAATCTATTACTCTGTGAGTCTCAAGAGTCGGTGCATTTACTTTTCATAAAAATGCGAATCATTTCCCCGGATACAGAGCGCGTACAGATCGTGCACAAATTGTGCACTTTTTACAACGTTTCGCTGAGTCAGTTGGAGAAAAAGGAAGGTGTGAGCATCGGAGCAGTTCGTAACGCGATTCGGAAGTATGGTGAGGAGTCTTCCTTTCGGTACAAGAAAAAATCTGGACGTAAACTGGACCCTGTGGACCAAAACCTCGACCGGAAAAGCCCACAAGCTTTCGACAGTAAAAAGGATACTCTCGTTCAAGATGTGGCCAAAAAGCTGGGAACTTCGAAGAGTAACGTCGACCGAGCAAAGACACAAAATGGACTAAGGACTTTCAAGCAGCAGAAGAAGCCAAAACGAAGAGCAAAACAAGCAGCATCTGTCAAACCAAGGGGCAGTAAATTATACGATAAAGTGCTGTATGGGAAATCGGCATGCGTAATTATGGATGACGAATCCTTCGTGAAATATGATTATAAGACGATTCTGGGTGACCAGTTCTACACGCTTTGTTCTAGTCAAACTATTGACGATGCCGATATGTTAATTTTTACCGACAAACTCGGTAAAAAGCAATGTCCCGGCAAGCAATTTGTGAGTGTAGAATGCTTCCAAATCCGTTTTAACATCCGTTTGTAACATCCGTTTGTTGTTCGCCTTCTCTCCATGAGCCGGAAACATAATAAACCAGTACTATTTTCGCTGGATTTGGCATCAGTGCATTACGCGAAGGACACGTTAGCCTGGTACAAAACCAACGGAGTCGAAGGAGATCCTCCAAACTGTCCCCAGGCAAGACCAATTGAAACTTTTTGAGCTCTGACAAAGGCATATTTGCGCAAACATATTATGGCAGCGGATTCCCTCAAAACTTTTGAAAAAGATTGGAAAAAAGAATCAAAAATCATTGGCAAACAGTCTGTGCTGAAGCTAATGAGCAGTGTTAAATCAAAAGTCCGCTGTTTGGGGTACGGTTAAATGGATCTCGGAAATGTCATGTTGAACTGTAGAAGAATATGGTAGAGAACATAAAACTGCAAAAAATACTCAATTTACTTAAAAACCGAGCTCGTAGTGTTATTTACAAATCGTGCTTAGACTTACAGGGACACCCTATACTCAGTGGTACAGCAATGAAAGTAAATGAATATGTTTTCCACGAATCTGTGTGCAACCTTTCACTCGCACACACTTGCGTGGTTTCATTTACATCATGAAAAGCTTTGTGGATCAAAATGGGCTAAATTACCTTTTCAGAATTATGAAATTATTGCAACATTTTCGTGGTGCATTTTTGCCATCATTCCAACTTTTGGGTGTATGACGTTCAGTTTATAATAGGGTAGGGAATGGCTTAATCAGGGGTGACTGTTTTAATCAGTTGTTATGAAATAGGTCTAATATTCCTACATTTTCCAATTTATTTAATTTTTAATGATACGAACATAAGCTCTATCTATCGGACTAATGATTCGATGTATAAATCGTGATTGATAACCAATTTATTACTGTCATTTTGATGATTTATCATCATCTAGAAAACCATCAGTTTCCTACCAACTGAAGAAGTTCGCAAACATTTTGCCTTTGTGTATTTTGCATATGGTCGCGTGCAGCAGAGGGAATGTCTCCATGAGCTCCTTCTCACATTTAGGCTTGTTGCTTGAACTTTGTGTTAAATTTATTTGATATTTAGATTATCTGAAATCACTATTTATTTCATGTTTCTTCCAGTCATTTGAGGTTGATCTATGTTTATGATTATATTGTCCATCATCTGGCATATGCAATGAAAAAATAAGTTTCGGAGCTGTCCAATAGTACTCAACGATAAATCTAGACAAAACCGTCTAAAGGTTGAAAGTAACAATTGTAAACAATGACTTAACACGTAAATTTTCTGCAAATGCCATGTTGATAACATCTATATCCACTACCGATGGGAAGGTAATAACTCCCTGTATCGGTTTCTGATGCTATTTTGTTTGTGGGAGCAAGCAGACCCTAGAAAAATACGCTACAAGTAGTTGTTTAAAAATGTTACTTTCGATCTTTTGACTATTATGTCTAGAAATCATGTCTACACAGAAAAAAATCTTGTAGTAAAAACTGCCATTTTACCCGACTATGCCTATCTTTAAAACTACAATGAAATTTCAGTCAAATTTACTACGTTTATGGTAAAACCTTCAACATCTGTGGTATATTTGACAGACCACACCATGGTCGATCTAATCGCATGGTAAAATCAAACGCATTTATAGTCAGGGGAATATTGTTGGTGTTTGCGCTTAATTTAAATCCTCGAAATGGTACTTTCTACTGCGTTTTTTTTTGCGTGTAGGAATCATGCTTCGCTGCTGAGCTGCAGCTATGGCATCACTGTTGCTTTTGAGAGAGCCTATGTTTCCTCTCTTCTTGGTTAACCATGGATATAACGCACCGGTATTGTAACGTGAAGCCTGCTGTCTAATACTTTTTTTTAATTTTAAACGAAGCATCCTGTTTGTCGTCACAGTCGTTTTGTCTAACATTTCCGTGAGAGTAAATGAAATAAGAAATGCACATTGCCAGTCTAAAGATCAATGACAAACTAAAAGTTTGGTCGTGTACGTCTGTCTCATAACCTGCTAGTAGACGAGTTTGTGATCGTAGCAATCGACATGTTTCGGTTCATTGTTTTCGAGAGCGGATGGATAAAACCAGCGGGTGGATAGTCATGAGGAAAACGATTTTTTTTTTTTGGCTCAGGAAGTACTAGCACACCGGTCCCAAGCTCGGTCCCAAGCTTAATGATTCGCCCCTAAGACCGTTACTCACACCAATACACTCTCAAATATTCTGTCAAAATATCATAGCGAATCAAAACAAACACAAAGATACTTGTACCAAAAGGTACTGAAAAGCGCAAGAATGCATGGCAAGGTGCAGACTGCAAGGTGTACTTCGAATCTAGGGGTTCTACAACAGTGAACCAATTTCGCTAGTTGCACATTGATTGTTGATAAAACGAAGGAGTGGGTTGAGGAAATTGACGTTCGCCGCAAATCGTGGCTTCATTTTGTCTTCGCACACATGTACGGAATCGCACTCATACAATATTGTTAGTTTATGTACAGATTGCGGAGCTGAAGAAAACATTTTCTTGATCGGAAAGCAATCCGCATGCTTATAATATGTCTTTGCAATTGTGAACTTTATTCCATGTCTATGAAATTTTCTGAGACTAACTGTCTGGCTTGACGTGCCACAAGGGCTCGGTAGGGATTCTTGGTCAAGATTCGAAGCTAAGAGTCAGTTCCATTGTGGAAATATCACATCAAGAAGTTTTTTAACCTGCTACAGAGGATCGTGTGCCAGGAGGTCACATTGAGAATTTTACTATTCACATTAGGTTCATAGTTGCAGTGCGCTTTGGGATTATCCTTGCCTTAGATCCATTCTTATAATATGGAAGGACATTACGGGACATTGAGGCAAAATACATTTTTCTATCTTTTTTTGTTGTTACGATATGATAGTATATTATTGCATATACATTGGTTTCAGGTTATCGAAATTTGGGATGTACTGTCTTTTACATGATGTATTTTAGGTCTTCCCGGCCATCAGGTATTGTAAAATAATTTAAAATTAAATTTTTTTTTTCCTGTCATACATTGTCTAAATTTTCTGGTTCATAATAGATGTGCAAGTTTGTCTACAATTGCAACAAAACTGCAGTCGGCACACATTTTATTTTCAGTTCATATTATAATATCCCTTCACTGTAGATATTATCTTATTTGACATTGTTTATTCATTATCATTACCATTCTACATCATCATCTTTATCATCATCATTACCATTTTTATCATAACTTGTGTTTTCGTGATTTATATATTAACATAAAAATAATTTTATAATTTTAAATAATAGGTTATATCAACTTTTTAATAAATATTATTACTTATATGTCCAATTATCATTTTGATCCTGTCCTCTCCCTTTATGATTTAAAAGTTTCTAGTGCCTTGAATACAAGAAGCTGTAACGGAATCTGTGGTAGGCTTTTGCACTTATTACTAAATGTATTTTTAATTTTCGGTTTGCAAATGGACATTTTACCAAATCTGAGCTGGTTTGATTCATGCAGTTCAATCTTTGTCATTACTTTATCAATACTCACTATTTCATTACATTTGATTGTTGTTATTAAATCAGCATCGAGCAGAAAATATTGACCATGGCAACAGTAAATTAAAATGCATAAATGTTAGTTTTGTAAAATTTCAATAGATTTAACAAACTTTTTCAGGATACCTCAAATCAAGATTTTGATGAATTGCTGCTATCGCTGAAAACGAACGAAAACGTGCTTAAGCGTTTCTTGCATTTCAGGATCAACCGAATGAAGATCATATATAATAGATGCGAATGCTTGTAGTATTTTTCGTTTAGATAAAAAATAGAATAAAAGTGTATATACTTTTATATAAATATTTCATGGGAATGGGAGGGCACCCGATTGAAGCACTCTGGATGGGGTGAGTGCGAATTCCAACTCCCCATTGCTAACAGTTTAAGTAGCTCAGCTTTTATGACCAATTGTTCAATCTTGTTGCTGGAAGAAGATTCTTCATATCCCTGTGGAAACGTATGAGTGATGTTGCCTATCAATCCACTCAACCCGTTTTTTGGCCCTTCATACAATGGCTCGATTAGGATAATCAGTGGATATTACAGCTTGATCAAGTCTAACAGAGAGGAGAGCCCATTGCTGTCGGACTTAGTTTCCGTGCTACAATGGGTAGTAGTACATATCATACAGTTATAAAACACTTTGACAAAAACAAAGTGAATGAAATGTTAACACGTAACTTTTCTTGAAATGCCATGTTGATAACATCTATATCCACTACCGGCGGGAAGGTAATAACTCCCTGTATCTGTTTCTGATGCTAATTTGTGTGTGAGAGCAAACAGATCCTAGAAAAATACGCTAGAAATCATTGTTTACAAATGATACTTTCGACCTTTTGACTATTGTGTCTAGAAATCATGGTTCGCTGCTGAGCGGCAGCTATGGCATTATTGTTGCTTTTGAGAGAGCCCATGTTTCCTCTCTTCTTGGTTAACCATGGCTAGAACGCACTGGTATTGTAACGTGAAGCCTGCTGTCTAATACTCTTTTTTTTATTTTAAACGAAGCATCCTGTTTGTCGTCACAGTCGCTTTGTCTAACATTTCCGTGAGAGTAAATGAAATAAGAAATTCACATTGCCAGTCTAAAGATCAATGACAATCAAAAGTTTGGTCGTGTACGTCTGTCTCATAACCTGCCAGTAGACGAGTTTGTGATCGTAGCAATCGACATGTTTCGGTTCATTGTTTTCGAGAGTGGATGGATAAAACGAAGGAGCGGGTTGAGGAAATTGACGTTCGCCACAAATCGTGGCTTCATTTTGTCTTCGCACACATGTACGGAATCGCACTCATACAGTATTGTTAGTTTATGTACAGATTGCGGAGCTGAAGAAAACATTTTCTTGATCGGAAAGCAATCCGCATGCTTATAATAAGTCTTTGCAATTGTGAACTTTATTCCATGTCTATGAAATTTTCTGAGGCTAACTGGCTGGCTTGACGTGCCACAAGGGCTCGGTAGGGATTCTTGGTCAAGATTCGAAGCTAAGAGTCAGTTCCATTGTGGAAATATCACATCAAGAAGTTTTTTCACCTGCTACAGAGGATCGTGTGCCAGGAGGTCACATTGAGAATTTTACTATTCACATTAGGTTCATAGTTGCAGTGCGCTTTGGGATTATCCTTGCCATAGATCCAATCTTATAATATGGAAGGACATTACGGGACATTGAGGAAAAATACATTTTTCTATCTTTTTTTGTTGTTACGATATGAAAGTATATTATTGCATATACATTGGTTTCAGGTTATCGAAATTTGGGATGTACTGTCTTTTACATGATGTATTTTAGGTCTTCCGGGCCATCAGGTATTGTAAAATAATTTAAAATTAAATTTTTTTTTTCCTGTCATACATTGTCTAAATTTTCTGGTTCATAATAGATGTGCAAGTTTGTCTACAATTGCAACAAAACAGCAGTCGGCACACATTTTATTTTCAGTTCATATTATAATATCCCTTCAGCATCATCATCATTACCATTTTTATCATTACTTGTGTTTTCGTGATTTATATATTAACATAAAAATAATTTTATAATTTTACATAATAGGTTATATAAACTTTTCAATAAATATTATTACTTATATGTCCAATTATCATTTTGATCCTGTCCTCTCCTCTAATGATTTAAAAGTATCAAGTACCTTGAATACAAGAAACTGTAACGGAATCTGTGGTAGGCTTTTGCACTTATTACTGAATATATTTTTCATTTCCGGTTTGCAAATGGACATTTTACCAAATCTGAGCTGGTTTGATTCATGCAGTTCAATCTTTGTCATTACTTTATCAAAATTCACTATTTCATTACATTTGATAATATTGTTTTATTGATTTTACTTCATAGATGATTTAAACATTACTTATTGTTTTTTTTATGTTCATGCGTCTTTAACTCTTGTTCAATTAAATCTTCCCTGTTTTCCTAACTCAGGAGCAATAAATATTAGGTCAGCAAAAATAAATGTTGTTATAAAATCAGCATCAAGCAGAAAATATTGACCATGGCAACAGTAAATTAAAATGCATAAATGCTAGTTTTGTAAAATTTCAATAGATTTAACAAACTTTTTCAATAGATTCAACAACTTTCAAATCAAGATTTTGATGAATTGCTGCTATCGCTGAAAACGAACGAAAACGTGCTTAAGCGTGGAACCACAGAATTCTACACTGGAACACTTTACAACATTTCTTGCATTTCAGGATCAACCGAATGAAGATCATATATAATAGATGCGAATGCTTGTAGTATTTTTCATTTACATAAATATATACACTTTTATATAAATATTTCATGGAAATGGGAGAGACCATCAGGGCACCCGATTGAAGCACTCTGGATGGGGTAAGTGCGAATGCCAACTCCCCATTGCTAACAGTTTGTGAATAGAGGGCGGGCTCTTCTCCCCGCCCATTGGGGCATTCTCATGTTAGATAGCTTGCTCTTTTGTTCAGTCTTGTTGTTGGAAGGAGATTCTTTATATCCCTGTGGAAACGTATAAGTGATGTTGCCTACGATCCACCCAACCCGGTTTTGGCCCTTCATACAATGGTTTGATGAGGATAATCAGTGGCTATTAAAGCTTGATCAAGTCTAACAGAGAGGAGAGCCCATTGCTGTCGGACTTAGTTTCCGTGCTACAATGGGTGGTAGTACATAGGGGGGCCCATAAAAAATGAACCGAAAACTTTTAGCAAATTTCCGATATACATTTACAAAAAAATATTTTTTTTTTCCCCAAAATTTTCAACTTTATGTGAACTTTAGAGGGAAAATTTTCAAAATAAATTAATCATCTCAATTTCGAAGAAATTTGCGGACTTTTCCTGGAATACGTTTCATCAACCGGCGCACATTATTCTCATCCATCATTTTGGCAATTTTATTCCACTTGGTTTTTAATTCATTGATGCTTTTGACGACACTGCAATTCACCTTCAGCTTCTTCTTCATAATAGCCAAAAATCTCTGGTCTGAGCTGCGGACAGTTTGGTGTGTTAAGTTTTTTCCGTATAAACTGAATCCCGTTGGTTTCATACCACTGTAGCACTGTTTTACTGTAATGACACACGGAAACATATCCGTGTCTGTTTTTATGAAATTATTTTTTGTTTTCATTTAGAGCCGATAAAGAAGATTTGCCAGATTCATGAATAAAGTTTTCAGTACCAGGAATTCAGCTCATGGTCTTCACCCGATCAAATCATGATTTCATTGCGGCGGATAAATAGTTCATGATATCATGAATACTGTTCATGGTGTATATTCATAACACAAAAACACAACATATGCATGAAATCATGACCTGTTTTTCTCATATTGAAGATCAAATTATTTCCTGTGCAGCTTGCAAGATCTGGCCAAAGCATGACAGGTTCATTGTGGGATGACTTGATGACATTGTTCCGCAGTTGACGGTTGACAGTACTCGCCCGACGCTTGCATTGAGGCTTGCGATCCGTCGACAAAGTCTCTCTGTACTTTTTCAAAACACGCCACACGGTATTTCGGGGAGTGAACCCAACACCTTAGCAAGTTATGGCCCAGGCCACGAAGGGTTTTCCAAATGATTGCGCACAATTATTTTTCCCCTTTCTTCTTCCATTTTGTATTTCTCTGAAACACGTTCGAACTGCACCGCGAAAAAAAACTTCTGATGTTGTTAAAACACTTTGATAAAGAATAATGCGAGTGAATGAAATTTTCCATGCTTGGTCGCGTTTTTTCAAATCCAAGGTTTTTTCCGTTATGAGCGTTCGAGTGCACCCTTGAGCGTAAATGCAATTAGTACTTCAGAAAATTCATATTAAAGTTTTTGTACTCGTTTTCCAAGCAATAGACCGAAAAAGTAGAGTTGCATTTCTGTTCAATATCATGCACATAAATGGAGCAACACATACAAGTGAGAATGATGCTTCGTGGACATTTCTTAGATATTTCATATTTTACTCACATTATTGTATGCCCATCTTTGTTAAAAATATTTCTGGGAAATTGCTGCTTCATGTTGAATGAAAAACAATTTTACAAGCAATAATATTACTTTCTATTAGTTTATTTCCATGATGAGGCTGTAATGACTTTGTGTTTCAATATATTTTTACTGAATAAATAATATTGCTCAAGAAACCAAACATCGAGATCGTCACGTAGCCTATCAAAACTGATGTTAACTCAAGTTTGATGGAAACGCAGAAGGGCACTTTACTTGCTGCTCACATCATTAGACACAGGAAAAGTTGAGGCCCAAAGGAGTTTTCCTAAAGTTTCAAATCCAACAAGTTAATTTGATAACTCATGACATACTATTGAAATAATTTTTTTCGTGAAGAAAACAACCCGAGCTTAATGCGTATGATGGTTTAAGATGAACTTCTGATTCAGTAAAAATGTCACCGAATTTCAAATGTTTACGGATTTTATTCTTTCGTCAAAAGCCATATTTCTCTCGAACCCGAAAGACATCACTGCTCATACGTGGGCAAAAACAGTAATAATCAGCATTGAAGAAGAAAAACTAGGCATTGCTTTTATTTCCAAATCGCGTTAATTGTGTTAACGGCTTGGAATTACCTCCACCGTAAATTTTATTGCTTATGCCGTCGGCGAGCCAGTGAATCGATAAATTCAAATGTTTATTCTGCGTGTTTCAATGCTGTTTATAAAATCCTCAGCCAAAAAAAGTACATGTTTGATAACAAATCCAGGTTCATTGAGATCCGATACATACCTGATGTGCGCGTTCTGCTTCTGCTCTGCGAGCTTCGGCGTCCCGGAGTTGCATACTGAGTGAGTCCAACATGGCGTCAGACACCCACAGTGCGTCGTTGGACATCGTCTGAAAAGGTAGACAGAGAAGATAGCCCTATTAAGTATCATTTGTTTGATTCCGCTCATCGTTAGTATGATGGCACCCAAAGTTGAGTAGGAGGACGTGCATTAATGCAACATGACACATGCTAAGGTACACTTGGGGAGCGGGGTTATAGAGAATAAGGGGTAAGTGGATAGAACTGATGTATGAAATATGGGATCAGAAAATTGAAGTTGTAGATAAAAAAAAGCATAGATGACTTGAGTTATAGTTAGAACGATAGATCTTTGTCTTCTCCTATCCTTTGTAATACGTTCCTCAATTTATGGAAAAAGAATTTCTATGAGGATGTGTCTTTAAATTGTGCTGTAAACAGCCTCGAATTTCACCCAAAAAATAAAATTCATAATTTGCTCAATAAGTACGAAACCTTTGGGTCGAATGAAACGATTTTTACAACTGAATGATGAAAAACAGGCTCGCTAGGCATTATCGAGTCAGTAATCGGACTCATTTAGATGTCGCTGGTATTGATACATGATATTTTTAGATAGGAAAAACTACCAATAAATTGATTTGTTCTTTTTTTTTTTATTAGTGACACATTACACCAGAAGGGTGCATTCGTGTCATAAAATAATGCATAATATTTCAATTATTATTGTCTTGCCGTTTGACTGAATTCGTTTTTAGGGATTCAAATATCCTTTATCGAAATGTTCGATTTACTTCGTTTCTTTCACCTGTTTCCCAGATTCTTTTCTTCTCCTGCTTTTTTTTCTCTCCAGTTTCTTCTCTTATTTCTGGTTTTTTAATTGCAAAAGGTAATTTCCCACGTAAAAAATGCAGCAACTTCTGTTCAAAGACAATGCCATCCGTTTCGTGGCCGTAGAGAACTGCCGGTCTAATTAATGTCTTGTAGCTGGTCAATTTTGTAGGTTGGTGCGATTGGTGCGGTATACAGCAAACTTGGAACCAATCAGCTACACATTGTGGGATCACTTGTCCAACCAATCGCCGTCAATACAATCACATCATACTCGCTTTCGCTGACAGCCAAGAAAAACGAATCTACCTTAAGTTGGAGACCACGCACGTTATCAGGTAATCCGATATTTTCTTGTGTTTGTTATTTAAAAGGATTTGCATTGAACGACATAAATTCCAACACTTAGATTACTCATTTCGACATTCATTCTGACCTAACTTGCAAACGTTAACTCACCCAGGCTCTGCGAATTGACTTCGTGTCATGCGAAATTTATGGAAAAAGCAATTGTTGTCGTTTGCAATATCACCCTCAAAGAAATGTGTGGGGTAGAACTTGAAGCAGAAAAATGTCTAGCACCAAAATACTTATGTCAAATATTAGGTGCTAAAATCAATGTTTCTCAAAAATGTTAGGAAATAAAGTAAAACCCATTCCTATTACACAGGGTCACATAAGGTTTCCGTTCGTGCTGTTAGGCACAGATACTTCTACTTTACTACTTAAAAAATTGAGACATTCTTCGTTTGAGTGATTCAATTTTTCAGGAAACTGCATCGTACTGAACTGCATGTGTGAACAATATTTTAGTGCAGAAACAATTTTCTCGCTAAGTTAACCTTTGTGGCCTCATGAAATTCCACTTCAAAACTGCGTTCGCTTGCAATGCTAAACATCATTCAACATATTTTTGACATTTCTGATATGGGATGGACCAATTCCCATCTTCCATCGCTATTAGTTACACGATTAGTGTATGTGCACTATACATGTTCAAACAATCAAGTCACTTGGTTCGAACACGGTTGAGAAAATAGAAGACAAGAATGGGTTCGCCGCCGAAGTAGAGGAATGTAGAACCAATTGACTGAAATCATATAAAATTTATTACTCTCATAGCGAACATCATTTCATGCGGTGACAATTGACCACGTAGAAGAATTCAGTCAAGTTTTAAGCTCACGTGCAGAAAATGCAGCATGTCTTTTCTTGAAAAAAAAAAAAGAATGTATGGGTATCATTCGTAGCAAGCGAGGAGCTTTATTTTCTGTTGCGAGGATACCAATATGCTTTAGTCATCAAACTTCTCGTCTCTGGCTAGCTTTGCGATTCCTTTTCTTCTTTTTAACACGTTCCTATAACCCGGCAAATGTGAACCTCGGTAGTTCAGAGCTCGATATGATCGATAAGATATCGCAATACAAAATGTGTTTTCTGTTGAGTCAGATAGCAGAGGTAATAAAACCATACGTTCATACTATTTTCTCCAGCTGCGATAACGAATTCCTTTTTCCCGTCCCACATTTGAGTATTAGTGAGGAAAAGACAGACAAACACAGCATGGGAATGGGAAAAGCTTGTAAAATGGTGTGTTGTGTAACAGGGGGAACAAATGCCGGTCTCCATGCTTTCAGTTCATGACAGAGCCCATATGCTGGGAACGGCGACGATGATGTTGTTCCGCGAAAAGTGGGAAATTGTTCAACTTCCGCTACCCATCGAAAAAGGCAAAGTTTTCCAGTCTTCTCCTTTTCGGGATAAACTAAGCCATCATAAATCTTGCAGTTTGGATCCAAGGCAGCAAGTGCCACGCTGTCTGACGGTGGAAATTATATTTCTTTTCTCAAAGCACTGTACCATCGAAGATGGGCACAGGAAGTTTGTTCGAAGGTGAAACTATTGTATATTGATTTGCAGGTTCATGCTCTCTGGTCTTTTTTTTTTTGGTTTTTGGAATACCTGCTATAGATACATTTTTCTTGGCATGGTGAGCTGTATTGTTACAAGTACACAGAAAAATGCAGATAGTTTGAAAATGTTTTTCCCGAACCTATTTTCCTTCAGTTATTACAGAGTTACAGCATGCAGAATACAGAATAAGCATAGAACATAGTCAGATATGCAAAAAAAAAACTTTGCAACCCTTGGTAGAAATAATACACAAATATATAGATTAATGGTTCCCCGATGCTTGTCACATAGTACGTAATTTCCTGCACTGGTGTTAACATCAAAAACTCTCAACTAATAAATGTGAAAGTGCAATTAGAGCACTAAGTTGAGAGCAAGCATTAAGTTTATTGAGAAAATAATAAGCTTGAAATGCTAGGAAGAAGAACGGATCCCATATAAATATCATATTCCTACCCGGCGGGACAATTTAACTCAATTTTGAATCGTTTTGACTCACTTTCGTCAAAAGTGGAGTCACTCGTATATGAGTAAATGTGACTGGAATTGACAAGTCCACATATCTAAGACACCGATTTAAATCAGATCGATGTTTTAGATTTGTCGACTTGTCAATCTCAGTCACATTTACTCATATATGAGTGACTCCACTTTTGACGAAAGTGAGTCGAAAACGATTCAAAATTGAGTCAAATTGTTCCACCGTTTATAGTCCTCCTAAGCTAAATCAAGAGATTGGAGAGTAAATATATATATTGGTTTCTTTTCGTAATTATGTTTGATTACGACCTTTTTCTACTTCATACTGTGTTTACGTTACGACCAAATATATCTTTAACTGTTACAACTACTATCACTTATCACAATCATGATCACGTAAAAGACAGAATTGTTATTTAATACATTAGTAAACTTCAATGGGAGATTGATTTGTCATGAATTTTAGAACAATCCTATGACGCTGTCTCAAAAAAATCCTGATTATTATGATAACTAATAAAAATATTGATACAACAGCTCTCTAGTTGTTCTACGTCAACACTTCCTTCAACGCTATCGGACTGTCCCTTGTACTTTTTTTTTTTTTGGTTTTAACAGTGAGTAATGCACCAACACTTTCACAAACAACCTATCTTCACACCAGTATCTAAATGAAGTCTCGCCCTAACAAATATGAGTGGAACATGGTAAACTGTGACATTGGAACCGGGTAAGCAAGTAAACTTTTCACCCCACGTAGCTTTTCTGTTTACGCTTCAATGACTAGCACCGACATTTATGTGGTCATACCGTCACGTCAAGGAAAGCCTCGCATGCCTACCTACGCGATGATGGCCCGTCACTTTGATGGACGTATATGGTCACTGTTGTAGCATGTATGTTGTATGCTTCCCAATGGCAGTCAGTGAAAGGTGGACTATGGGGGTTCAAGATTGCTAATCATAATCGCTGGAGTGGGCGAGAAACGATACTTCCGTATGTGGGTTTGTGACAACTCCTAGCTCCCCAATCAAAGGATGTTATACCTTTTTAAAGAAAACAAGAAAGGTATACACACTAAGAAAACTGTACAGTATTCGATAATTTGAATTTTATTTTTCTTTTATAGTGTATTCAAATGTCATCACTGCTTGCAAGTATGTTTTAAGTTATCATTGGTTTGAGACTCGTGGTAATCATGGACGCAAAAAGGGAGCTCGTGATAAGTCTTTTTTGAGCAATATTAGACCGCTGCTGTTTTAAATGAATTGAAACCACTCGGAATAAACGGAAGATTCATCTCTCCCACCATCAAACGTCACAGAGAAATTGGCTCTTGAAAAATACCTCCCAGACCTGGCCGCAAACGCACTGTCAGGTGTCCGGAGCCATCAAAAGAGTGAGAGCGCTAATTCAGCGTAATCCTGGAAAGTCTCGCCGAAAGATGGCCAAAGAACTGGGAATGTCGCAATCAACGATCGGGAGTGTTTTTAAAGACGACCTTGCACTGAATCCATACAAGAAACAACGGGCGCATAACTTGACTGAAAAGCAAAAAAAATGCGGGAGTCGAAAGATGCCGGAAGCTGCTAAGGCGGTACGGTGATTGTGAAATACTGTTTTCGGCAAAAAAAAATGTTCCTGCTACAGCAGCATCACAACCAGCAAAACATCGTTCGGATATTCCTCGTGGTAAACTTCAAAGGTCACAGAAAGTTTCAATCGTTATGGTTTGACGATACTTCTCCAAAACTTTGAAGGTTCCATTGTTGTTCATTGAATCTGGTGTTAAAATCAACAATAAATACTACAGCGGTAGTTTTTTGAAAAACCATTAGCTTCCCTTCGTCAAAAAAAACACTACAAGAGTGCACCATACTGCTTGTAACAAGATTCTGTACCATTCCACCAGGCGAAAGTTACACAAGCTTGGTGTAAGGACAATTTTCCGAATTTCTTTCGTCGAAAGAATGGCCTGCCTCTTCACCTGATTTGTATCCTCTCGACTTATATGCAATGGGCTACATGCTGGGCAAACTGGGCAATACCAAAGGCTTAAGGGCTTACGCTGAAGCATTCTCGAGGGCAACCATTACCTCACAATTTAGAATTGATATAACTCAGAATTTTTACTAGATATTGAATATTTCATCGCATCAGTTTGTATGCTTGCTTGCTGTGAGCAATCTGATGGAGTTCGATTCGATGTTCATTCACTAACAATCGAGATTTATCAATATGCAATAGCGAGGTAAGTTTGCGAGAGAGAGATCAAAGATAGGAAAAAATACATGGAGCAGCAATTCATCTTAACTGTGAAAACTTTTAAGAGACGTTTGGTGAAAATATGGAGATATCGTGCATGCTAGCTGTGACGCAAAAAAGGAAATGTATATGTACATAAATATAAATGTGACTTGCTTTCATCATAATCAAGTTGCTACAACTAAATGGTGTCCCACATCAAATTGCATCACGGAAAAAACGCTGTAGAAAATTACCCATTGGGTTGTTGTTGTATTTTTTATCGCTGTCAGTTTTTCGAAAATTGGAAAAAATGGCGTCGCCCGAAAAACAACGTCGCGAATTGATTTTGAGTAAGCACCTGGAAAATCCTCAACTCTCTCATCGGGACATCGGAATCCTGCAGTCAACGATGAGTCATGTGATTAAACGTTACTAAGAAAGTCTGAGCATCGAACGGAAGGAGAAATGCGGTCAGAATAGAAGTTATTTTAGTGAACAGGATCACAAGTGTCTCGTAAAAGCGTTTAAGCGGAATCCCAATGCTTCGGTCAGGGATGTGACCAAAAGGTTGAATCTTTCCAAGTCTTTCGTTCAGAGAGCCGAGGACCGGGAGGTACAAAGCACAGAAGGCTCCAAGTCGTGACGAACGGCAAAATACGGTGGGAAAGTCACGGGTGCGGAAACTGTATACCCAGATGCTGACGAAGCCTCATTGTCTCATCATGGGTGATCAGACGGTGCTACTGTTCTTCACCGCCCAGTTTGATGTTCCGGAGGAAATAAGGAAGCAGAAACTTTCAAAGTTTGCCAAAAAATACAAATGCCAAAAAATTTGGCAAGCGATCTGCTCATGTGGCAAACGGATGTGCGTCGTTCGTGACTATCGGGACTGTAAACGGGGAAATCTACCTCAAGGAGTGTCTACAGAAGCGTCTGCTTCCTCTGTTGATGCAACACGAGGGCCCTACAAACTTCTGGCCGGATCTAGCTTCGTTTCACTATTCAAATCAAATTCCCCCAACGCACCGGAACTAAGGCCCATCGAAAAATACTATCGAAAAATATTATGAAGCAGGCACTACGGAAGCATCCCAAGGAGGTCAAATCTGACTAGACATGAACCAAAAGTGGGTTTCCGTACAGAAGAAGCTGCAGCCAGATGTTGTACCGAACCTAATGAGTGGAGTTGAGCGTAAGGTGCGAACGTATGGTTATGGTATTGAAAATGAATGAAATTAATATGCCATAACCCGAGTAGGAACGAATTACATGATAACTGGCCTTGGTATTAAAGAGCTCAGATTAAGAGGTAAAATACCTGAGGATAATACCATAAAATTGTTCCCACAATGTTATGTGACTACCAAATTTAGGTAAGACAATACCAAAATAGTACCTCTCAGATATTCCCAGGTGTTATACCTTACGTGCACCCTGTGCATTCGATGTATCCGATGTTCAAATGAACGTCAAACTCCGCCGAGCTTCGGGCGATAAGTTTGTAAGCGATGGACTACCTAGGATGCTTGCTAGGAGATGTAAACATGAAATATAGAGCAAACTGTTTTGTGACTCGAAACCAGGCGGACCTAAATTTATACATTTCACGAACTGAAGTCGTTTTTACAAGAATAGGAAGAACATATAAAACCAGGTATCCAAAATAACATGTTTTGTTATTCGAGAGATATTTTGCTTGCGATTCTTAGGTATTTTGTTTAGGTATTTTACCTCTTAATCTGAGCTGTTTAATACCAAGGCCAGTTATCAAGATCAAAATTAGGTATTCATATGTTGTTGTCTCCTGCTCGGGTTGGGATAGGGCTGGCAATTAAGGCAAAAGGAGCAAGATTTGAACTGAACTTAATTAAGATAAATGTTAAAGATATACCAAACAGAAAATACATAAAGCAAATTTCTCATTTTTATTATCATAAACTTCGCTGACAGGAATTTTCACTCACCATGTGATCAGCAGCCTCATTATCAAGTAATCCCGCGGGCCCAGGTACCCAGACAAAGGTTTCGTTGGCGTATTTTTTTTTTATCTTCCTCTGTTCGGGACATAAACCACTACGACCAGTAATTTGATCAATTGTTGTAATCCTGTATCCCTTGTTTAGTGCATGTCAAGTTACTTCATCACTATTAAGAAATGATGAGGTATTCAGTGTTGTTACAGTTGTCATTGTTTGTTTTGTTGGCAATGAATCGTGTTTTATTGAAAGTTTTCGCTATTTAAACCCTTCGAGGAGTAAGAGCACTCTTGACCCGTAACGCTGGTAGATCACCTTTTCGTGGTGCGTTACGGAGTATCAGATCTATACTCGGATTGACCCCACCGAGGATGAGCTCGGAATAAGGAAAACATGGTTAGTCTTCGTTTATGTTAATTCTAATATTCTATTTGATGTTCTATAGTTTGAATTGGTTAAGACTAGGGTTCTGATGCATGATCAGTATCGGGGTCATTGTTTGTTTTCTTTGCAATGAATCCGATTTTGACTAATAAGAGTGCTCTCACTCCTCAAAGGGTTAAAATAGCGGAAACTTTCACTAGATGTCGATTCATTGCCAACAAAACAAACAATGACAACTGTAACAACACCGAATACTTTATCATTTCTCAATAGTGATGAAGTAACTCGACATGCACTAAACAAAGGATACGGGATATACTACAATAGATCAATTTTCTCTGAATGAATACTAACCATATTTTCCTTATTCCAAGCTCATTCTCGGTGACTCAATCCGAGTATTGTCAGTTTTCACAAGACATAAAATGTAATAAGGACTAAGATATGTTCCTTTGACTACAAAAACAAATATGTTCCCTAGTTTGAATTAATTCAGACTAGGGTTCGGTGGTAGATCTGATATCCTGTAACGCACCACGAAAGGATGATCTACCAGCGTTACTGGTCAATTCGTTGGCGTATTACTGCGTATCCAACAGCCACGGGTGTCCAACCTGTCCATGCTCTAGTGCAGAAAGACAACTCATAGAGTAGGAGAACACAACATTCTGTGTCAATTTGACAACTTGTTTGCCTGCAACAGTGCATAGGCCTCAGCTGAGAAGATACCACAGAAACTGGATAACCGGCCGCAGCGGCTTATGGCCTATCCAGAACAAGTAATCAATCTCGTCTTCGATCAATAAATCGTTCATGAAAAGCAAATTTTTACCATCGTTTGTGGAAGCAAACTCCCAGTAGATAGCGTTAGCCACCTCAGGGGTTGCCTTTGCTACACTCAATCGCTTCCCAGACAATCAAAATGCACGTATAATGAAAGTTGTTTTCATGATATACAAACATATATGTACAGTACTGGACAAAATAAAGCGGAAGTGTGGCAGACAGGGTAGGTAGAAGAAGGAAACGGAAGACAACAATCAATGATGATCGCCGAATTGACCGCGAAGTGACTAAAAACCCGTCGTTCACCAGCCGTGTAATAAAGGATAACGTTAACTTGAACATATCCGATTAAACTGTGCGTAGAAAACTACATGAAACAGGTTATAAGACAGGCTTTGCCCAACGCCGACCTTTGATTCGCAAAGTTAACAAGTTTGTTTGTTTTGTTGTTAGCATTTATTTAAGACTAATTATGACTCCTGTAGGATCGAACGTCTTAACTTTGCCCAGAAGTACATCGACAAGCCATTTGACTTCTAAAAAAAAAGGTTCTCTGAGGTGCTGAGAGCAAGTTCGAGGTCTTTGGTCGTAAACAGAGGGCACGAGTCTGGACTAAACCCGGAGAGAAACTTGTAGATAAAATTTTTCAGAAAACAGTGAAGTAAGGAGGTGTGAAATATCATGGTAAGGGGGTGCTTTGCGTGGTCTAGGGTTGGAAATCTTGTCAAAATAGATGGAATAATGACTGCCGACTCTTACATCAGCGTTCTAAAAAGAAATCTGAAGGAGTCGGCACGTAAAGCTGGTTTGCAGAATAAGTTTACTTTTCAACAAGATAACGACCTCAAGCACACCGCCCACAAAACCACTGCCTACTTCCGTGCTTCACGTATCAAACTATTGAAATGGCCACTTCAAATCCCGGACTTGAAACCTATCGAAAATTTGTGGTCTATTCTGGATCAAAACGTTGACAAAGGAGGCGTGACCAACCGTGACAAACTATTCGAAGCTCTGGGGAAGGCCTGGATGCATTTAGACCCTCAACACATCCGCAATCTCGTCAAAAGTATGCCATGACACCTGCAAGCCGTTATTGAGGCGTGAGGTGGCTATAATAATTATTGATTTTAGCAATCAGCAATAAAAGTCATGAACTTTTTAAGCGCGTACTTTATTTTGTCCATTAAAAACGAACAAGCACTCAAAAAACCTTGTTTTTGGGGGGGGGGGGTTTCGGAAACCAGGAGAATTTAAAATTAACACTTCATATGATCACTTTAACAAAAATAAAAATAAAATATTGAAGCACTTTTTCAAAATTATCACTAGTAAACGCGAGCAAATTCCTTTAAATTCCACTATAGGATTGAAAATATCACTCTCAAAGCTCAAGAATATTCCGAAAATAAATATGTAATTGTAATGCTTCGATTTATGCTTTCGGCTGAAATCAGGAAAATTGCTCTACGCTGACGATCTAAAAATGTATCGCATTGTAACCTCTCACCTCGACTGCTGCGCGCTTCAGGCCGATATAGAGGAACTACAACGATGGTGCCTTGAGAATGGGATGGAATTGAACATCAACAAGTGTAAGTCCATTGCATTCTCTCGTCGGCAGTCTCGAATTGAATTCGAATATTCGGTTGGACCAGTATACTTGGAACGCGTTGAATCCATCCGCGACCTTGGAGTAAACATCGACAGTAAACTACGGTTCAATGAGCATGTCTACATAACTACCGCTAAAGCGTTCGCAGCCATAAGATTCGTACAACGCTGTACCACGAACTTCAACGATATTTACGCACTCAAGTCGCTATACTGCTCATTAGTTCGAAGCATCCTGGAATATGCAATTTGTGTGTGGATGCCGTCTCATGCAACGCGAATCAAACGGATGGAGCGTGTGCAGCGCAGCTTTGTACGTTTCGCTCTTCGTCAGCTGCCCTGGTCGAACCCAGCGGACCTGCCCGATTACATATGCCGCTGTAAACTCATCGCTCTGGAAAAGCTTGATTCCAGGCGGATTAACTTGCAAAGGCTCTTCGTGTTTGACCTGATAAAAGGAAATCTCGACTGTCCCTCGTTGTTATTCAATGTATCGTTTTATGCACCTTCTCGACAATTGCGTGAGCGTGTTTTTTAAACATTCGAGGCGGTGAAATAAATAAATAAAATAATTTTTGTCCAAAGATATCGAAATGTTATCTTTCATAGTTGCTGGATAATATGACAAATTTAGAAAACATGAAAGGTGCGTACTTTATTTTGTCCAGTACTGTAAGTAAAGAAATCGAAAGGATTGCAAAAATATTATTTATACGTGAAGGCCATACATTTACGCGTGAATTCCATTGCTTTAAAGGAGTTGATTTGACATCGTATGTGATTTAATCTGTAATAACAAATCCGATTTAAAATGTTTAGCTATATAAGTCTGATAATGTTTGTGACACAGTACGATGAATAAATGACTCATGGGATGTTAGTCGAAACTTTGCACTCTAAGATCAGCGCCAAAATTATATGCAATTTTGACTCAAAATATAGCTATAAACGATACTAACACTGTTACACAACTTGTGGTTGATACTTCAATCCAGTTTATTGCACGTAGAGCCTCATGCTTGTTGCCACAACCTGGGTCACTTCCCAAGTAACACACAAAACATCTCTTTATATTGATTTATAATTGTTTGATTTATAAATGCACTATAATTTTTTTGCAAAACATGTCACGTTCAGCGCGGTTTGGATCTCTTGTATTTTGAATATGACTGAACCAAATCAGTTCACCCTGACTAACGATTGAGCTGAAAATACCTTTTTCACTGCTTCGTGTCATTTATACTTTGTTATTGGTCTCAGGAACATTGTTATATACGTTTATAAAACATGAACAGGCCAATATTTCATAGATAGTTATAATACTGTTGAAATTACATTACACCAACCATGTTTTTTTCACTACAGTGAATTTGTTGTACAAGATTTTGGTTTCTCTGCCAACTGGAAGCAGATCATAGATACTTTGAACTGACCTTTCAATAATCAGAGTTGGCTTAGTAAAGAAACTACAAACCTATCACGCCAAGGCCTAGTGTTCAAATCCCATGTTTGGCGATGTTGTATTTTTGCACGAGGATATTTTTTTTCTATTTCATGTTTTATGTGACTTCACATTTGCGCTCTTTACGTCATATTAAAGTATGAAATTAAGTATTACACACTCGTTTGGATTAGTTGTATTTGTCATTGAATAGTATTTTCAACTTGCTCATAACAACCTGTGTTGCTTGGGTTACACAACGTGGGGATTTCTAGTCATGTCAGGTCATGCCAACACTTTTTGATCTACAGACGGTGCAGAACAGTACTCCTGAAACTCCCTGGCAAGTGGTTGGGGACCGAAAGGATAAGAAGAAAATTCGGGCAGCAATAGGAAGCCCTCTAGAGAGAAGAAGATTAGGAAGAAAAGCAAAGCACTCGTCGTGAAGACCAGCGAGGAGGAGTATCTCGAGGTGTTGCTGACCATAAGACTTGTTCCAGAACTGAAAAAGTTTGGTGCGGACGTGCATAAAATCAGACGCACCCGTACGGCAGACATGATGGACTCGAAGAACAAGAGCTCATCTTACAAAGAGATGATCCAGAAAATTGTGGGCGACAGGGCTTAGGTAAAAACTATGACCGCTAAAGTGATCCTCCAGTGCAAAAATCAGGATGAAATCGCCACTGAGGAAGAGGTCAAAAATGCCATGACAGTAGCATGCGAGATGGGTGACTTCGAAATGACCTGAGAAGAGGAATATTCGGTCTGCTGGTTACGGCCAGAAAACTGCCAGTAGACGCAGCCAATAAGCACTGAAAAATGGCAAAATCAGAGCTGGTTGGTCAGTTTGCCCGCTGAGCATCTCTCATCAACCGGAGGTGTGCTTCAAGTGCCAAGGATTTGGTCATGTGGCACGAAACGGCAAAGGGACCCGTTAGTACCAAATAAGACACTGGGCTGTACGAATCTACTGAAATGCCTGATCTGTAACAACAAAAAAGGCAAAAACTACGTGAAAGGAGGCCTGAGGTGTCCGGCTTTCAAGAATGCGGCTGCTTCTAAATCACAGTTGAGGTAACAAAAATAAACCTTAAGCACTGTGACACAGCACAGAAACTGCTGTGGCAATCCGTATCGGAAACGAAGAGCGAAATCGCTATCATCTCGGCGCCATACCTAGTCCCACCTGGAGTTGGGAACTGATAGCTGATCAAGCCAAATCAGCGGCCATATGCACAGTGGGTAGATACTCAATTCAAGAAGTAGCGCAATGTTCGGAGGGCGGCTTCGTGATCGCTAAAATCAACGGGATCTATCCTGCCTACTGGTGGAACATGACCATCACAGAACTACGTGCCAGCTGTCGCCAAGCCAGGAGGAGAAGCCAGAAGGCACAAAATGACGAGGAAAGAGTGGAAAGATGGGAGGTGCACAGAGCGGCAAAAGCGGCACTAAACAATGCAGTCAGGCTCAGCAAGAAATACTGCGTCGATGAGCTTTGCCACGAACCCAACGTGAACCCATGAGGTGATGCCTACAGAGTGGCTATGACGAAATTAAAAGGCCCAACTACACCCCCTGAAAGGTGCCCAGAGAGGACGTAGGCCATCATGAACGGTCTGATCCCGCAGCATGAATCAACAACATCGTCGCCCACGTCGAAAACAGCGATCGCGAAAAAGAAGTTCGGATCACGAACCACGAGCTAATGTTGGCGGCAAAAAAATGAAAGTAAAGAAAGCCCCTGAGCTAGACGGAATTCCAAATCTGGCTCTTAAGTCTTTGAGAACCCGGATATGTTCAGGATCACTCTGCAGAAATGCATAGACGAAGGAAATTTTCCCAATATCTGGAAGCAACAGAAGCTGGTGTTGCTGCTGAAACCGAGGAAATCCCTGGAGATCCATCGGAATATAACCCTGTATGTCTGCTGGACACAGTCGGCAAATTACTAGAAAGTAATCCTGAACAGGCTTGTGAGATACACAGAGAGTGAGAACGGTCTTTAAAACATGCAGATCGGTTTTCGAACGGGCAGGTCGACAGTGGATACCATTTGGATGGTCTTAAAAGCACCTGAGGCGGCACTAAAGCAGCATTTAGTGAGAGGATTTATTATCGGCCCGACGCTCTCGAATGCGATAGAAGAACGTTAGCGCATCACAAAACCGAAGTGGTTGCAATAGGAAGCCTGTACAACAGGTGAAAATTACGGTCGGGGAACATAACATTGACTCAAAACGAGAGGTAAAGCATCTAGGGTCGATGATTGACAACCGGCCGAGCTTCAACAGCCGCGTCGATTATGCTTGCGAGAAGGTTACGAGATCGATCAAAGCGTTGACCAAAATCATGCCAAACAACGCGGCGATAAGCAGCAGTAAGAAGAGGCGCATGGCAAGTGTGTTCACGTCAATACTGAGGTATGGTGGACCAGCCTTTCCGTCAGCGCTCAAGACGACGAGGAACCAGACGCGGCTGCACAGATTGGGACACGCAGAGTTGCCGCTTTGCCCGTGCTGTGCAAACGTAGAAGAGACACCGGCAGACCGCAACGAAGTGCGTGAAGTAGTCGGAGAGGTTGTTTGCATCGATAAGTTTATAATTTTACGAATAATTTTACATGCTGAATTTAAAAATATTACGTGTGATGAACTTGTAGTGATTTTCTTTTTCTACTATTTTGTCTAAAACTGAGATGTTTAAACTTTAATACCTACGGCATTGGAGCACTAGTTACAGTAACCCATACTAAAGGAATGAAGCATATAATGATTAATACCGTTTACTGAACCAGTTCCAACCTTCGATATTTGCAGTACAAACCTCAACCCGATACCTGTTGCAAATAAAGACACACAAACCGACGTTCAACACAGTAAGGAGACCTAATCTTGATGCCCGATTCAGGTTGGAACTAAATCGTCGCGGTGTCATGCCATACATATAAGAGTACAAGCAATCTAAAGTTATACTAAGTTATAGGAAAAATTACGAATCCATCATACGCATAGGAATTCATCATCAGAAAATCACAAAATGTGCTACAGTCAACCAAAATTGATTTCGTTTAAAAGTGGATGAAATTAACCACTAGACTAAAATCACAATTTAAAAAATACCACTTAGACGTAGGCACAAGAAAGCAGTTTATAAATGATTACATCTTTATAATCTCATTTTTATACAAAAATTCAATCATAGATTGCAAGACATACACAACATATTCCACAGAGTTCACCTTCACACATCCGATCGATACGTCGAATGTACAGAAAAAACACGCTGTTGAGTACCTGTTTGTTTAGCATACTTTCCATTATAATTGCTTTTTTTCCGCCTCAATGAATAATTAACCTCAATCTACAGGAATGATCTAACACGCCAGCGAGGATAAACTATCGTAGTACGAGGAGAGGAAGCTCCATGCTGTAATTAAGAATTTATTGAAATAAGTATTAAATATTAACGACACACTTATAAGTTATAGTGGCTGACAGATAGATATGCTTTTTACCATTCACGTTAAGGCTAAGTTAAGTGCTAGCGATCCAGAATCAGAATAATTACATAATTTCCTGAACTGAAAAACAAAGTTGTGGATCGCTTTCAGTGTGAAATTTACAAATATTTCAATTTTACTTTACACTATCCGTAAAAAAGCTAATTCCTCTCTCTCAAATTTATCAATTAATCAGTATAAACTAGGCTCCAATATAGGATATCAGGTAAAATAGATTATATAAGAAAAAAATCAACACCTTCCAATAATCTGCCATGCATATGATATCAAATAGAATCGCTTCAAATAAGATAATGCCAAAATGAAGCATCTTTGTTTGATTTTTGAAAATTTAAAACTACAAGGGACAGCCCACTGGGGTTGTATGCAAAGGTAACGTAGGACTACGTTAAAATCTTTTTTTCAATATTTCGTAACAGTCGCCATTTATTAAATTTCTATTTGGTATGCTGTTCTTGCCATAAGCTTGCGCTTCGGAATAATATACGGACCGTTAAATTTCCGAGCTGTATTTAAAATTGTACACCAGATTTAAGGTATACGATGAAGGGAAAGCTGAAACTATTTCGGCCACCGCTGGTTGCCAAATGACTATAATGTCGAGCGGTCTGTTGGATATATTCAAATCAAACAAAATCTTTTGCTGGGAAAATCGAATTCGTCGTCCTAAATAGAACAGATTTTCAATAATCCATGGTTAATTGATCTTCTTTGGGCCTGTCGTATGGCCCATTCATATCTTTATTAATATTGTGCGACAATTAACTAACCAGTAATCTAGCAACATATTTGCAAATGTTTGTTAATTACTGGTAACTTGTTATGCTAATGTTGCTAGTTAATGCATTTTCTGCACACATTAGCGATGATGATGGTGGCTGGCTTATACCGTAGTTATCACAATTCATACCACTCAACGTAGTGCCTTACCAAATGATGGCTGCCAACTAGATCAAACTCAAGCACCTCGTGGTTACACCAACCGGCTGGCTGCAAATTCACCACTGGCTTGGTTAACCAACTGCCTATCACACGACTGCATACCCAATGTCTGCCTAGCAATCTGACCAATGGTTGCTCGCCATCCCCAGGGTGCTTGTCACCGCCAGCTGCCAATTCAATTTTAGGCTCATTGCCGCTCCGCACAACTTCGTTGCTGATGAACAAGTGAAGCAAATTGGCGAAGGTGTACCCCTTTTATACCGTTCATCACTGAATATGAGAGCTCCTTAACTTACATTTAAAGTCTGTGAAAGGAAAAATACTGTGCAATTAATAGATTTACTCTGCAAAACGTAATTATACGACAGGTTAAAGCTCAAAATCAATAGTTTTAAATATTGGAATTGACGCGTAGAAATATGTCTGATCGATTGGTTCAAACATTTTGAAAATCTTTGGAAAAACGACTGAGATATTATTCGTGATATTTAGATATATTTGTGAAGGTCGCAATTCATTTTTTTTTTAATTTGTGACAGTCGCAATTCGAGCTTCTTCAGATTTTGGAGAAGTGGAACATGACTGTTCCATAAAATCAGGTGAATGACTTCTGTTTTGCGACAAAGCAAAATTATTTTGCAGCTAAGGGGTGTTGATATTCTAGTGTTAAACATGGAATAAGATTTAATGAAATAAAAAAAAAAATTTGAACTGTCTGTTACCCGTTTTTGAGGACTCGGAGACGGAAAACCATATTTTTAACATTTGTATGGTAGTAAAAGTATAACATTTTTAAGTTTAAAAACTTTTACTAATAGCACTAAATTGAAATTTCAATGTAAAAAATATGTTAGTTTTTAACGTGGGACTAGATTTCTCTTTTCTATACCGGGTGTCATATCAAAATTTTGAAAAATTAGAGCGTTACGCTAAAGTGAAAGGTTTTTGAACGCTAATAAGTTTCGTTCGACTAAACAAAATGACTTTATTACTAGATCATTACATCAGAAAAACTTACAATTTTTTTGCATTGAAATTTCAATTAATTGATATTATGATAAGTAGTTCAATTTTTAACTTGCAAAGGAACTACTTTTGCACCCATACAAATCTGCGCATGAACAGGTTGAAAATATTGTTTTCCCTTTCCGGAAATGTGCGGTATGATATGTATAAAGGTTGTTCCTATCAAAATTTGGTCAAACTGTAATGTGTGTGAGTCGATCATTGTTTTTATTAGTTAGTCAATTTTTTTCAAATTTAGTTAATACAGAATACAGGAAAAATATTCAGCTAAGCTTCCTTTTCACCGAATGCGAATTGCCAGATCTTTCGTTTAACACCTGCCATAAGATTTTGTACAGTCACCTTGTCCACTTTATTCGCCGCAGAATGCTAGTTTGCCTTAAACTGTTTCTCGCTCACAACAGCTTTTTGAGTATTCTTAAGGTTCCGCTTGACGATGGCCCAATATTGTTCGATTGGGCGGAGCTTTGGCGTGTTGGGAGGGTTCTTGTCTTTGGGCACCACTTGAACGTTGTTGGCAGCATACCACTCCATGGCCTTTATTCCATAATGGCCAGATGCCAAATCCGGCCAAAATAGAACGGAACAATTGTGTCGCTTCAGGAAAGGCAGTAGGTTTTTTTTTTTTTTTTTTTTTTTTTTTATACCATGGCAAAAAAAATTGTGTTTACATTTTTGTCTGTTCTTGTTATTTATAAACTGTGAATTTCGATGATACTGTGAGCGAATGAATTTGAATCATGCAATGAAATTTTTATCAAACGCAGTCACGTGGTCAGTAAAATTGCAACGGTCTTTTTTTATTTACAAAGAGTAGTCAGTTCGTTGTGTTACTATTTGATCGTTCTATGTCCTCGGACTGACTTAAAACATAGGAAAGCGTGATTCTGTTCGTATCATAATTGCCAATATTTCTGGAGGGATGGACAGGATTAAATTAAAATGGTACACATGCACACTGAATAACAGAGAACTTTCGAATGGTTAATTAACAGTGTTATAAAAGGCTTTTTATCTCACGGGCACCGACAGCCTTATAACCTACTGCAAATCCTGCTGTGCGGGAAGTGGGACTCCGAGTGAAACGAAGTCAGTGATCTCCTTTAGTATTTGCATATCGATGCGTAAAAGCAAAGCTTGATACCGTTCATCTCCGATGTTCCCTTTCAAAGTGATCAACTGATTTTGAAAATAATCCTTTAAAACGATAACATGCGTCGGATCTTGCAAACAAACGGTTCTACATCGATCGTAATGAGGAGTTTCATTCTGCATATTTTCTGTATCGATGAAACCATAACCGAACATCATCATTCCAATTTCTGCTTCATTATCGTCGGTTAGAATCAGAGAGTCCACTTTAGCTCCGGTTTGCTCATCTTCATTTGTGATGTCGTTGAGCGTTTCGCTTATATTGGTCATGATGCCGCTAAAGTTATCATAAATTATATCACTTGACACCGTTATGAGACTAGTAAGCGCCAAAGCTAAAAGCTTTTTCTCGTTGCTCCTGGCCACGGCATGCATATCCGTTAGCCATGATGTAACAATCTTCTCCATAGCATCCTCAATACCCAGCTCGTTTAGTATCATGCTAAATGTAACCTGATCTAGTAGCAAAATCCTTTTGTAGGCACTCGCTCAGATAAATTTCCTGGTTGACGGTTCCGGTCGCAATGCAAACGTTGCTCTTCAAGCCGCAGGTACAGATGACCTGCCACACCAGATATTTCTTCGCGAACTTTGACAGTTTAATGTTCTTGAAAATATCTGCCACCTTTCCCCGTCCGGTTGCCGTGTAAAATTTCTGTCCAGCAAGCTGCTGAAACTTGTATGATCAGCATCGTCGTGTACAACTTTCGTGATCGTGCGTTTGGCCGACGTGTATATCGTCGCGATTTGGAGTCACCACTTACTTGTAAGTCAACAGTCCAGCTCGTTGTTTAGCTCTATCCACGGTTGAAGGCGCCACTCCCAGCTTCATTGCGACATCTCGGACGGAGAGGTTGGGGTTCCGCTCGAAACAGCGGGCAACTCTTTTTGGCATCGCTGTGGCCTCCGGCTTTCAATTTCCTCCAGATCCAGCTTTTCTGGATGACGACAGACGTTCACCGAACACTTTTAATACGTTGGTAACAGTTGATTTAGCCACATTCAACAATTTCGCCAACTTGGCGTGAGAGTAGTTTGGATTTTCGTCATGCACGTGCAAAATTTTGATGCGTTGCTTCTCTTCCTTCGACGACATTTTGATAACGGAAGTGCTAATCTCAAAATCAAAATAGAGGCATGATGCTACACGCACACATCTTCAAAATGATTTTTTAATGCTCGATGAAAGGAAATGCGTCAAGCTTAATTCGACCAAATTTTGATCGAAACACCCTTTAAATTGGATGATACCAACGCAATTCTACGTGAACATCGCGGTAATGTCCCTGATATAACCCACCTCAATTTTTTTTTGTATGATTGAAACCATTCTGTTCAGTCGAATGATTATTAGTTATTAGTGTTCAAAAACCTTTCACTTTAACGTAACGTTCTCATTTAAAAAAAATTAAATGATTCCCGGCATATAAAAGAGATACGTAGTTCAACGTTAAGAAAACTGGCAGTCAACAATTTTGTACGACTAAGGATAAAAATAAAATCTAATTATGCACATAATTCTAAAAACACTATTTTTGTTTGAAATTTATGATCGACAAAAATAAAAACAGCCATTTAGTGCAAGCTTTCTATTAGGAAAAAACAGGTTTAGTAAACATTGAGTTCAACTTTTGATTTCTCACAAGTAAAGACATTTTCCAGCAAAGCTGCACGCTGGTAGATGTAGATCTCTTTTAGGGAAAGTTTCATTATTTTGCATGTGTTATCCCTGAGAATTTGACGGATAAAGTCATTTTTTAAATTAGCAATTTTGAAATTTTGTCACTGGTGCATTTATTTGTATTTATTTTACCCAGAATAAATACAAGGCCCATAAAATATTTAAAAATACACCTTTTGTCCTATTTTCAAGCAAAAAAACGCTTATATTACCATAACTGGCATGTGAAACTTTAACTTACAGATTTCACTGAAATTCGCATTTGTTTATGTTATTATTGAACGTACAATGTCCTCTTAGCGGAATTTAGATTGAAAATTACCCTCAGAATGAAATCTATTGCAGTACGTAAACGTTAATTTAACATTAACAATGTATGTATGCTTGTATGGAAACCGGCCAAGGCTTCAAATGGTGAATTGACAACTTCGAAGGAGGGTGCGACTGACCTCTAGTCCTCACAAGTTCCTACAGGGTGCGGCAGAAAATAATGCGAAAATTTGTTCTATTTCTTCCCATTTTCATCTAATTTAAGCAATAATATTAACATCTTCGAGTGTAGTTATCTTTATAAAATCCTTTTAAACAAATTTATTCAATGTGTCCTCCATTTTTATTAATAACATCCTCGAGCCGACGCCGGAGGCCAGAGCATGCTTTTCGGACGTAGTCCTCCGACATTGACTGCCATGTGCGTGTTATGGTTGACTTCAGGGTTTTCACACTAGGGTTGATGTTTTACAGGCCCGTGCTTCAACATATGCCCAAATCGAATAATCCAACGGATTAAGATCTGGACTGCTAGGGGGCCACAAATCCTTCGGCCAAAACTTCATGTTATCGTTCAACCATTGTTGGGTTCGATTGGAC
Source organism: Aedes koreicus (assembly GCA_024533555.2). Lineage (NCBI taxonomy): Eukaryota > Metazoa > Arthropoda > Insecta > Diptera > Culicidae > Aedes > Aedes koreicus. Next base: position 167,782 of record JAHHFK020003095.1, on the reverse strand, counting down.
GTGTGACACGACGCTCCATCCTGCTGTTGGATAACGTTTTGGTCCTTGGAGAAGTTGGTCTTCATCCAGGGAAGCACTTGGTCCTTTAAAATACCGATATACACTTCGGTATTGATTTTAACTCCAGCATCAATGAAAACAGGCGGCATTTTCAAACCGTTGGATGTCACCAAGCCAAACATCATGACACCAGCCGGATGTTTGGTTTGAAATTTGAATTTCACTTTTTCCGGAACGTCCTCCATTTTCTGCGGTGAAATGAATCCGTCCGTGCGGCTGTTGGCCACAGCATCGATGCTTTTCGTCTGAGAACAGGATTATCATTTTTTCCTTCTTCAACAAGGAAAGCAATCTCTTGGAACGAGTCACTCGTAGTTCCTTGACCCGGTCTGTAATCAAGTGACGTTTCACTCTGGCTCTGGAAGATGCATGCAGGCCTTCTTTGATGATTCTTCGCATGGATTTCTCCGAAATATTGGCTTCCTTTGCAAGTTTTCTTATGGAACGCACCGGGTTGCGAGCAATATTTGCACGGACCGATTTGATCACGTTTGGCGTGCGTGCAAAGCGCGGACGTCCGCTTCCCGGCTTCCGCTGCTTAAGACTATCCTGCAAGGACTTTTTTATGCGGTAAACTGTTGCCTAATGGTACCCTACCACCTTGGCAATCTTCTTCGGCTTCTTCTGGGCGAGCAACAAACTGGTGATCACTTCTTTTGTGAACATTTTGACGAATTTGCAATAAAACAAATAGAATGTTTGGATACAGCACTTGAAAGTAAACATAAACAAATACACTTTCGACAGAAATGAGTCACTAGCTACACGCATTAACCCAATGCACAAGTTTGAACATTTTCGCATTATTTTCTGCCGCACCATGTACCTCAGGCCTCCACGAGCCATATGATCACAAAAGACTGCCAGCTGAAACATGGAGACGGTGGTTGGCGTAGCCTGGGCAATGTTGTCGTTTTGATAATAGGGAAATGAGGGGGTGCGACTGAAGATCGTGTACCTATAAATCAAGTTGTATATCCATACCTGTAATTCATATCATATTATTTTTCATTCTCATTTAATTAATAATTTCAGCACGCTTTGGAATCATCTCTGCATTCTAAAACAATTTATCTCAAGAGCCTGAAGGAACATAACAAACATTAAGGGATCAATTTGTTTATCAGCATTTTAGCCTAACATTTACTTTAAAACTGCACTTCTGAACTTCAATTTCTATATTCATAAAGAACTGGCATGCGCTTATAAGCAGTATAGGATTAAATTTAAATATTTTGTTTAGTGGTATTACACTGATAGGCAAAATAAAGTGCCCACCTCATCGTTTTTTCAATTTCTCTCATTTACTTGGTTCAAATTAAAGTAAACACACTTTTTTTTTTTATTATCTTATTTTTTATATTCTTTCTAAGTTTCACTTATGGAATACTGAAAAAAAGGATTTTACTTAAAGAAAACAAAATCAATTTGTGTTGAAAAAAAAAACAGTGACAAAATCAAGTGCCCACTTCATTTAGGCTACAGAAAACATAAATTAAAGTAAAATAAAAGCATTTCAATAATTGATGTGTCCTCCTTTGGCCTTCAGGACCTCCTGCAGGCGCTTCGACATGCTCTCGACCAGGTTCTTTAGGTGCTGTGGATCTAGCTCTTCCCAGGCGCGCTCCAGGGCTTCAAAATAGTTATTTTTATTGGTAACACCAGTTTTGTCAACCCTGGCATCGAGAATCGCCCACAAATTCTCGATGGGATTGAGGTCCGGGCTTTGTGGAGGCCATTCCAGCGGTTTGATCCGACAAGACCGGAAGAAAGACTTGGTCTTCTTGGCAGTATGCTTCGGGTCGTTGTCCTGCTGGAATACGAACTTCTCTTCAAGGCCCGTCTGGATCAGCGAAACCTCCAGATTTTCTCGCAGGATCATGCGTGAAGTCAAGAAGAACCCGAAGGTAACTGTCCGCGAGATCCAGGAAACCCTTCAGTTATCAGTTTCCGGTCGAACTGTTCGTCGCCGTCTCGTAGCACAGGGGTTAAATAGCAAACTTGCCCGGAAGCGCCCATTTATCAGCAAGGCAAACAAAGCCAAACGGCTTAAGTTTGCTAAGGAGCATGCTGATAAGCCCCTAGAGTTCTGGAAAACGGTTCTCTGGACGGACGAATCAAAATTCGAGCTGTTTAACCGAAAGCGGCGGGTTCGTGTTTGGTGCAGATCTGGAGAGGAGCTTCAGGAGCGCCACATCCAAGGCACGATGAAGCATGGAGGAGGAAATGTGATGGTCTGGGGGTGTTTTTCGTGGGGTGGAGTGGGAAGCATAGTGAAAATCGACGGGATAATGACGGCAGATTCTTACATCAACATCCTGCGAGAAAATCTGGAGGTTTCGCTGATCCAGAAGAGCCTTGAAGAGAAGTTCGTATTCCAGCAGGACAACGACCCGAAGCATACTGCCAAAAAGACCAAGCCTTTTTTCCGGTCTTATCGAATCAAACTGCTGGAATGGCCTCCACAAAGCCCGGACCTCAATCCCATCGAGAATTTGTGGGCGATTCTCGATGCCAGGGTTGACGAAACTGGTGTTACCAATAAAAATAACTATTTTGAAGCCCTGGAGCGCGCCTGGGAAGAGCTAGATCCACAGCACCTAATGAACCTGGTCGAGAGCATGTCGAAGCGCCTGCAGGAGGTCCTGAAGGCCAAAGGAGGACACATCAATTATTGAAATGCTTTTATTTTACTTTAATTTATGTTTTCTGTAGCCTAAATGAAGTGGGCACTTGATTTTGTCACTGTTTTTTTTTCAACACAAATTGATTTTTTTTTTCTTTAAGTAAAACTCCTTTTTTTCAGTATTCCATAAGTGAAACTTAAAAAGAATACAAAAAATAAGATAATAAAAAAAATACAGTGTGTTTACTCTAATTTGAACCAAGTAAATGAGAGAAATTGAAAAAACGATGAGGTGGGCAATTTATTTTGCCTATCAGTGTATGATCAGTTAAGCCATTTATTACAGAAATCATCAAACTGTGCTCTTCGATCACTCCAATTTCTATCTTTAAAATGTTATTAGAACAATTTAGACAAAATTTTAATAACATGTCTTATTAGATAATATCTTTCATTGAAATTTTATCTTAGATATTTAGAATGATCTATTCTGTTTTCAGCTTTTCCAGGTCTACTAGGATATCAATACATATCTATTTTATTTAATTTTCAGTAACAATCTAGTGAATGTCAGATATATTTTGTACAAAAGCATATTATGTTCTCGTATTGACTAACTGTAATATTGCCACTTTTTACATAGTCAAATAATTTAATTGTTGTCTTAAAATTCCATGTACATCATTTAAGTTTGTAATTTGTATAAATAGTATTTTTTGTCTTTTATGATATCTTAATTTTTTATGTGAGGAAAGTAAGACCTTGTAAAGAACGAGCAAAATATATGAATTTCTGTTTTTGAAACATTTCATATTAGATCAGGTTAGTCCTATACGAATAACGAAAGTTTTAGTCCTTGAATATATTATACAACATAGAGACTGGTATGCTTTTATGGTAAGTTATTTAAAATTAAAACAACTATTTTATTAGGACCAGTGCAATATCTCAGCACAAATAAAAACTAAAATAAATTTGTTAATTGAATCTATTGAATGAAATTTCCTACGTTTTGTATCTTAACATTTTTTATAAATCATCATTTATGCTAAAAAGTTCCACTGTTCCTATAACAACTATATAACTGGGATTGGGGGGTAGCCTAAGGCAGTCGAAGGATTCGATGACTGAACAAGGGTTCGTGGAGTCACCAGTCCCTTGTCTTGGAAAGACACGTGGTTCTGGCCGTAGTCTTCCGAAGGTCCTCACTGAGATCGATTGGTTCTGCTAAAAAGAGGCCATCACGTAGGCTATTCTCTCGAGCCAACCTGCTGAGGATAGTCCTGCTGACATCGGTAATCCTTGCATTGATGGTGGGTTCTTATCACATCACATCACATCACTAGCTTGTATGGAAACCGGTCATAGTGACGGTGACAGTTCTCCTCAGAACAGGTAATAAAAAAGAATGGTAAATCATGATAGACGCAGAGAGGCAGCATCAGATGTAAACATCCAGAAAATGGCTGTCAGTCAGGCCCTTGCACACATAGGTCAGTGGCTTTATTGTTCTTTCGAAAAAAATACTTGACAAGAGATTGTATGTCCCAGAAAAATCCCACTTACCTCAAATGGGATTGAACCCATAGTAGAAGTATCACCGCGTCACACCTGCCGACAAACTCCGTCACCCTATTTTACCAAATAAGCACGCATACCACAAAACGCAGAACAGCTGGCTCGTAAATAGTTACTATAGTTACTAGTGCTATCTGTCAAATTGTTTATTCCATCTATAACTGTTTAAGTGCTTCTAGAGCACCTAATCAAGAGCCGGCATAGTGTTCCAGTAGTAAAGAAATCATCCGTAATTTGAATTTCAGTGTTGCAAATACCCCAACCTTGAGTGAATTAATTTCAAACTTCATGAATACAAACAGTGCCTGAAATCAGTTCAGTAACCGCAACATGCCAGCAAACAAAATAATATATTAATCCAACCGAAAGCAATGTCAGCAGTATCGTATACTTTCCCATTTTCGAAAGGTATGAAAATAATCAGTAACTGAAACGTTACACGCACGCCAATCGACGACCCTTCTCGATTGCCCCCATTTCCTTCGTTTCATGGGTAAGCATTGCGGCAGAGAGCTTTGTGAAGGCAGGACCAAACCCAGCTTAGAGCACGACTGAAAATAACCATGTGGCAAACAACGCCTTTCCTTGCGTGTCCAGACGGTTGGCGCTATAATGCCCACTTTCAGGAGGTAGAGATTTATTTACACCACTGACTGAGTCGGTATCCCGTTTTGTCACCAGACAGCAAGCACCGCACTTTTCGAATTCAAAGTGCCCAGTGGCCAGATATATAGAGAAGGCTTTCGAAGCTTACAGGGTGTTAAGGAAAGTATGAACACACTTTGGATAAACCACCAGTAGTTTCACATCACCGTTGAGCAGCTGTTTATTGATTTGATTAGCTGTTTACATACTACTAAGCAGGCATTTGTGTGGGATAATATTCCGCAAAAGCGTATCAGCAACATTTAGCATTACTTGCATTACTTATTGCATTTTATCAACTTCTTTTTGGGATGTGCTGAAAAATAAAAACAGTTGTTGCTGAATTTAGAACTGAGACCGTAATTCAGAATTGAGACCGTATGTCAATCACAGTTGTGCAATCGATTGGTTTTGGTACAGTGGATCGTTTCAAAGATGGGTCCCATTGATCTGGACACTCGAAAGAAAGTTCTGCACATGTGGTGCTCGGAAATGGGTGTCACGTATATTCAAATTACAAATCAGGTGACAGTGAACCACACCAGTGTTACGAATGTAACCGAAAAGTTCAGGAGAGACAATTTCCGTGAAAGATTTGTCCCGATTCGGCTGGAAACCGGGTCCCAGCCAGCCCGCCGGGACTTCAAAGAGGTTGAGTACGTTAGGAAAAACCAATTGGCGTCGTCGCGGGATTTGGCCAAGCAATTCGACACCAGCATCGGGATGATTCAACGGATCAAAGCTCGAAACTCCCTGAAAACGTACAAGAAACAGAAGGTACCAAACAAAGTCCCTGGAGCCGCATGCTCGGGCCAAGGCAAGAGAACAAATACGGATATATCCTGATCGACGACGAAACCTACGTCAAGGAGGATTCGCGAGCGCTGCCCAGACCGCAGTATTATACGAAATCGGCAGAACGACGCTGACACCCCGATGGCGATGGAAAAGTTTTTGCAGAAAGTACTGATCTGGCAAGCGATATGTACCTGCGGTTTGCGGTCATCCATTTTTTTTCACGAAAGGTTTAATTCACGCCAAGGTGTACGAGGAAAAATGTTTGAAGAAGAGATTGCTGCCATTGTACTGAAAGCATAAGGCTCCTCCTCTCTTCTGACCAGATTTGGCTTCCACTCACTACGCCAAGTCGGTTCTACAGTGGTTGGTGAACAATAATGTACAATTCGTGAAAAAGGACATCAATCCACCGAACTGTCCGGATCTTCGACCAATTGAACGGTATTGGGCGATTGCCAAGCGTCACTTTCGAAAGGAGGGTACAGTGTCTCAAACATGCAGGAGTTCCAGAAAAAATGGACAGTAGCTACCAGAAAAGTCACAAAAGCAGCTGTGCAGAACTTAATGAAGAATGTCAAACCCAAAGTGTTTGCGTTTAACAAAAACTAAGGTTTTTATTAAAGTAAACAGCGATATTCAAATAAAAAAAGGTTATTTTTCTCCAATAAATCATAACTGAAGTCAAAATATGTATTTTGTTTACTCTTTTATTCAAAAATCAATGTTGCTAACTACTTTTCGATACACTCTTTATGTTGCTCCTTAGTGAACATCTAAGTTTAATAAAATGAAATAATTTATTTTCTTAACTACTACCGAATCAATTGTTTTACAAATGACAGTCCGAACAATCACTGTTGGTGATATAAACGAGGCTTCCCAGTTTGTGAACACTTTATTTGAAAGGTTACAAATTCCTACAAGCGAAATAATTTTAGGCTACAGTTTGCTTAGGTAAACCATCACCTTGACGAAGCCCCCTGCGGGATTCGAATGAACCCAATAATCCACCCGATATCCTCACACAGCACTGGGTTCCATCCATCGTAGCCTTGATAAGTCTGGTCAGCTTCCCCGAAAGCTGTTCTCGTCCATGATCTTCCATAGCTCATATCGGTTGATTGTATCATATGCGGCTTTGAAGTCGATGAATAGATGATGCGTTGGGACTCTATATTCACGGCACTTTTGGAGGATCTGCCGCAAAGTGAAGATTTGGTCCGTTGTAGACCGTCCTTCGATGAAGCCGGCCTGATAACTTCCCACAAATCTATTTGCTAGTGGCGACAATCGCTGGAAGATGATTTAAGATAGTACTTTATAGGCGACATTAAGGACAGTGATTGCACGAAAGTTTTCACAGTCCAGCTTGTCGCCTTTCTTATAGATTGGGTAGATAACCCCATCCTTCCACTCCTCCGGTAGCTGTCCGGTGCCCCAAATCCTGACTATCAGTCAATGCAGGCAATTTGCCAACTTGTCCGGGCCCATCTTCATAAGTTCTGCTCCGATTCCATCCCTTCCAACCGATTTGTTGTTCTTCAGCTGCTTGATGGCATCCTTAACTTCACCTATCGTCGGGGGTGGCACATCTCCATCACTCACTGCATCGACTACGTCTCTTCCATCGCTGTCTTGGTCCTCTTCCTGTACTCCATTCAGATGTTCATCGAAGTGCTGCTTCCACCTTTCGGTCACCTCACGATCGTCCGTCAGGATTCTCCCATCCTTATCCCGACACATTTCGGCTCGCGGCACGAAGTCTCTGCGGGATGCGTTGAGATTCTGGTAGAACTTTCGCGTTTCTTGTTAGCGGTGCAGCTGTTCTAGTTCCTCGCACTCCTCCTCCTCCTCCTGGCGGCGCTTTTTTCTCCCGGAAGAGTTGGGTCTGCTGTCGCCGCTTCTGTCTTCGAAGGGTCTTAGTCTGGTACAAAAAGAACAATTTTGTTTTTGTATCTAATGATGTCAACTCTCCTATAGACTGTTCCAGAAAGTATAAGCACACTTTCAAAATAACAAAAAAGTCGTGTTTTTTTAGTTTTAATAATTTTATTTGGCAAATCATATTTGTATTTGTGTTTTATATGATATTTTACTCTCGTTTAATCGAAATATTTAATCATAGCCAAGACTCCTAACTTTTCCTCGAACATGTATGGTACTTCCGACCATTTTGACCACTTTCGGCCAATATTTTTTAAATGTCGTCCGCTGGTTTTATGAATTTTCGAAGCTTTGCTTTGGTTAAAGCCCAAAAAGTCTCGATTGGCCGTGCCTCCGGGCAGTTCGGCGGATTCATGTCTTTCGGCACGAAACATACATTTTGACTTTTGTATCATTCTAAAGTGTCTTTTGCGTAATGACATGACGCCAAATCAAGCCAAAACACTACTTGACCTTCGTGCTGCCTGATCATCGGCAATAATCGCTTCTGGAGACATTCCTTAACGTATTTCTGAGTGTTCATCGTCTCCGTTGTGATGTACGGACTAGATGTTTTACCACACTCGCATATTGCCTGCCAAACCATAACCTTCTTACCGAATTTTTCGGTAAAAATTGCCTTATCCGTTTCGAGGATGTCTTTGTCTTCGCTTACAGTATAGAATTGTGGTCCGGGAAGCGTTTTGTAATCTAGTTTCACATACGTTTCATCGTCCATTATTATACACCCAGAATTTCTACACAATAACGAATCGTAGAGTTTGCGGGCCCGTGGTTTCATGGACGCGGCCAGTTTTGGGTTCCTTTTGGGTTTTTTCTGCTTTCGATATGTTTTTAGCCCAAGTCTTTCTTTGGCACGCATGACGTTACTCGACGAGGTCCCTAGTCTTTTCGCAACATCCCGAGTGGAAGTCGCTGGACTAACAGGACAGGATTTCCGACCACTCTTCGGCGCATCTTCAAACGTACACTTTTCTCTATATTTTCGAATCGCAGATCGTACCGCTCCGACGCTTACACCCTCTTCCTTGGCCAATTTTCTCAAGGAGAGCTCACTCACAGTGCACCATTTGTGCACGATACTTTTTCGTTGTTCCAGAGTAAGACCGCGCATTTTGATAGGTAACACAAAACTGAGCACTTTTTTGATGCTATGTCATTCAGAAATGTTCAAACAAAAAGACGCAGCCAAAACATGTTGAAATATTGCATTATATTCAAAGTGACCGTTAAAATAAGGTGTGCTTATACTTTCTGGTACAGTCTATATTACTCCATTATGCCCAATTGAGAGATTTTTGGCTTTCATTAAGGCAAAACTTAAAAAAAAACCTAAAGCGTTGAAAAATGAAGTTTATTTGGAAAAAGAATGGCTGAGACTGTCGAAACAAATTAACCCCAGCATTGCCAAATGAGCAGTGTTGAGGCAAATAATTTTGATATGGTGAAAATATTCAATAAAGAAATGATGTTGAAACATAATAATAACGTTCGATTGGTGGATGGTAGCACCCACCGTACTGTAGGAGACCTGACTGTAGTGTAAAGTAGTATTAGAGAAACGCCGGCACCGGTGGTCAAGTGGCAAGCGTGACTGCTACTTGGCACCCCAGCCGACTTCAATTTCAATCCCAGCCGTGTAACTCGAGAAAATTTTCACTTAGATATTTGCGAACATACTGTGCGAAGAGTGCAGGACCGTTTATTGGAAATAATAACAGGTTTACTTAGTATTCCAACTTAATTAAAAAGTAATTTCGCTTTCTTTAGCATCAAATGTTTTAAATTAGCCCAAGCATGTATCGGCAAGCCGTTTGAATTCCGGAAAAAGTTCCTCTGGAGTTATGAAAAAAAAATGAGCTCTCTTGGCGTAAACAACGAGCAAGAGGTCTGTACAATACCTGGAGAGAAACTTGCCGATATAAACAGCCGCAAGATAATTAAGCTCGCATGTGGCAGTCTTATGGCGTATCAGTGTTTTGCTTGATCTGGTGTAAACAAATCTTGAGAAGACAGATGGAATTGTGACGGTGGACTCGTACTTCAGCATTCTGAAAAGTAACCTTGAGAAATCGTCACGTAAAATGGGTAAGAAAAGAAGATAATTTTTCAGCAAGACAACAACCGCTCTCAAAACCACTGCATACTTCCAAGCTTCAAATATTAAGCTATTGAAATGGCCACTCCAAAAGCCCGGATCTGAATCTAACTGAAAACCTGTTGTCTATTTTGTATTAGAATAATGATAAAAAATGTGTGACTAACTGCAACAAACTTTTCAAAGCTCTAGCAAAGGTCGGAATAGATATTAACCCTCAACAAATTAAAAATCTTGTTGACTGTATGCCACGATACTCGTAATCCGTGATTGAAGCTAGAGATGGCCAACCTAAATAAAGGGCGAACACGAAATTATTGCGACACCGAAAATGTCATGCCAATTTTCTTATAATGTTTAGAATCAAACCAAAATGTTAGGGTAGTTTTATACATATATTTACTTAAAAAATCAAAAGAAAAGTTAATCGATGGAGCCTTGAGTGGAAAATTGAACGCATTTTCGCTTGATGCCCTCCATCAAAGTCTTTACAGTGTCATCCGGTACCAGTTTCTCAGTTTTTTTTTTCATTTTCATAACATGTCCTTCTCGTCTTTGACTATCTTCTCGCTCTTCCGAAGTTCCCGCTTCATCATTGCCCAGTACTGCTCCACCGGGCGCAGCTCCGGACAGTTTGGCGGATTCATGTCCTTTGGAACAAAATGGACAGAATTGGCCTCATACCACTCCAGGACACTTTTAGAATAGTGGCATGATGCCAAATCTGGCCAAAATAGCGGAGCTTCGTCGTGCTGCTGCAAGAACGGCAAAAGGCGCTTCTCGAGGCACTCAGATTTGTAGATCTCGCCATTTACTGTGCCCTTTGTCACGAAAGGCTCACTCCTCAGTCCGCAAGAGCAGATGGCCTGCCAAATGAGATATTTGGAGGCGAACTTCGACATTTTCTTCTTCTTAAATTTGTCGTCCACATAGAACTTGCTCTTGCCGGTGAAAAACTCCAACCCCGGAATTTGCTTAAAATCGGCTTTTATATACGTTTCGTCGTCCATCACACAGCAGCCATATTTTGTCAGCATCTTCTCGTAGAGCTTCCGTGCCCGAGTTTTAGCCGTCGATTGTTGCCGCTCATCGCGGTTTGGGAAGTTCTGTACCTTGTATGTATGTAGTCCAGCTCTCTTCTTTGCATTCTGGACGTAGCTCTGCGACATGCCGATCTTTTTAGCCAAATCACGGCTTGAGACGTTGGGATTTGCTTTAATCATCCGTTTCACCTATCCCTCCGTCTTTTTGTTCTCCGGTCCCGGTTTTCTTCCAGCTCCTTTGCCGTGGTCCAACGTCAACCGCTCCTGGAACCGCTTCAACACTCTGGAGACGGTTGAATGGTGAATGTTCAACATTTTTCCCAACTGCCGGTGCGACAGGTCAGGAAATTCCAGGTGTTTGGAAAGAATTTGTTCTCTCGACTCGCGTTGGTTCACCTCCATTTTCGTTGAGTCGAAAAACACGCCTTCGAGTTTGACAGCATGTAAACAATACACATCAATGAGAAAGTGTGCAAAATTTGGTTGATTTTTACCCAATGGTAAAAAAGTTATGCCCTGTTGAATGTGTCGCAATAATTTCGTGTTCGCCCTTTACTAAAGCTCAGAATAAATATAAATGATGTATTTTTGTAAAGACTGTACTCGAAAACAATGAGAGACAATGATTTGCTTGTAACTTTTTAGCGTGTGAGTAACAATTTATGAAATTTGCAATGTCTACGACTTTTTCATAACAATCTGTCAAGTGATTATCGAGATGGCTACGGAACAAGAGCAGATTCGTAAAAAAAATATGTGCACTATCGTGGAAAATCCGATTGCGTCCCACAGATAAAATGGAAAAACACCTGAGATTTCATCATTCGAAGGTGTCTCGGGTGGTTTAGTCATTAAATAAGACCGGTTAGGCAGTGGCAGAAAATCAAAGACGGCTGATCCGGTGAAGGCAAGTAAGGAGTTGAGTCTGTTCAAGCGTCGACTGAAACTTTCGATCCGTGATGTGGCGAAGAAGGCAAGGGTTTCCATCTGGTTTGTCTTTACGTCTACAAGGCGCCGAACAGGAACGACAAACAAAACATGGTAGCCAAAACCCACGTCAGGAAGCTGTACCGAGAGTGGCTGACGAAACCGAGGTGCGTCGTGGTGGAAGACGAACCTTACATAAAAGTGGTCACAAAGCAATTGCCGCGGCAGAAGTTTTACGTTGACACATCACGAATGACCGTTCCGGAGGAGATAGGGAAGAAGAAGGTGAACAAACTCACCAAAAAGTTCTTGGTTTGGCAGCCCATCTATGGGTGTGAAGAGATGAGCTACATGACGACGGCTTTCCCGAATGGGCAAATCTACCGAGACGAGTGCCTCCAGATGCGTCGGTGTCCTTCGTGCTGTCTCACGGAGGGAAAACGCAATTTTTGCTGGCTTTGGTATCCTACCTGGTACAGAGATAACAGTAAACTTTTTGTACTCAAAGACTTCAACCCACCGTACTCACCGGAACTTCGTCCAATTGAGAAGTTTTGGGCCATCATGAAAACCGAACTTCTTAAATTACCGAAAGTATTCAAGAACGAGCTGCCTTTGCCTCTGGCAAAAGAAACAAGAGAAATCAGTGCTACTATTTTCCAAAACTTTATGAGTGGTATCAAGGGTAAAATTAGGGCATCCGGTCATGAAGATGAGAACCAATTAACAAATGAAGTCGAAACCTAACGATAATGTGGTTGTTTATTCCCTGAAAATATGAAAAAATCCGACTAAAAATTAATCTATGGCGACCATTTTGGTGTGCCTCATTTTTATTTGAGTACAGTCTTTAATTCATTTATTTATTTTCTTCGTCAAAATAATGTTCAGCTTTCTAATAAATATCTTAAGATAATTTATCATTCTCAAGTCTCCGAACAAAATATATTCCAAAAGTGCATCTACAGTGCATTGTTTGAATGCTTTGAAACAATATCTATTATAAAAATTGAGAAAATCAAAAGTGTCAAAATATTAGAAGTGCATACTTGTTTTGTCTAGTACTGTAAATAGATTGTTTTATTTCTACGATATACTATTCATGGTTTTGATACTAAAACGGCTGTGCATTTGAACAAGTTCGCGCAAGTCCCCACTGTATGTAATTTTTTATTTGTGTATTTTAGATGACTTCAGTTGTTTTATGGGAGTATGCTTCAGATTGCTTGGAGTTTTAAACAAACAATTTAGATAACCAACTTTAAAACCTTTTTGTTAAGTCCTATAATCAAAATTTTTGCACAGCAGTCCCACTAAATGTAACAAATATTGCAGATTGAAGCATTCTCAAATTTATAGACAACATAAACGGCCGATTTATCAATACGATGATAACAGAAGTATCTTTGTTATGCGAATAGTGGCAGTATAATACCTTTCATTTGGTGAAAGATTCATTTGCTATTTCGTGAATATTAGTTTAATGTATAGATCATTGGAAAAAAAATCAGAACGAGATGTTGGAGGATGAACCAACTGACGTTTACCGTATTTTTTAAGTAACAATTGAACACCCTGTTTGTGGAGCTCTTTAAGAATTGAAAATCCCCAACGAAATCAACACATCCTTCCGATTTTCTATTAACCTCACTTTGAAAAATTCCATATGTGCTGTATCTTCCATTTAATCCCGTCAAACAACTGCATGAATTATGAAAGCGAAACCCCCCGTAGAAAATCTATCCCCCAGGGATCACGGAGCAACAATACTTTATTTGAGTGCGGCTACCCACAGCCGGTGCACAACGCAGCACTTTGTAATAAAATTTGTTTACTTTCTTCCATTTCTTCCCCAGGTGCTATACGGTTCGCCTACCGTGTCTCCCACCCACCGTGTCAACATGCGATAAAAAACCACCTACCGAATCCGAGAGGAACACAGTTTGCTTACCTACCTGCTATTTCCCACTACTAAATCCTGCTCGCATTTGCTCCTAGCTTAATGCTCTCCACTTGCTTCTCTCGGTCCTTGACAAGGCTACGATTCTCGCGCACTCTCGTGCTCTAGAAATGTTCACTGTCTCTCACACACTGAGTAAAAAAGGGAAAATCCAAGATGGCTGCTGTCACCTGTGTGTGATAAATTTCCTTTCTTCAAGCCCTTTTTGACAGATGTACGATATGGTGAATTAGTTGTTTCGAAAAACTTCAGCCATTCCTCTAATATTTTTTGGAAATCTTACTACTCATGTTCTACGGGAGAAGTGCACTTGGTATCGGTGAAAATCATCCTGGAACTGAAAAAATCTTTCGAAGAAGACTTTTTCGAAAAGTTGCTCTACCAAAGCTGTCACTGTTGAACTTTATCTACTTTTCACTACTTATTCAGAATGTCAGTTTCTCAGCAACTAATTGTTTGCTTCACCCTCAACTAACGAATTCACTATCTTATGTTCATTAAGATTGATTTTCCAAAATTTTAGTTCTTCTGACCAATTCCCAACAAATACACTACACACAGGACTGCGGGATCAAATTTTTCTCGCAAGGAATGGAAGGTCAAATCTACACTGATGATGGTTTTCGCAGCAGAGCCAAGTTAAAGAGGCAGTAATCAACCAACAGCTCCTCTCCAATATCATTCCCGGAGCCATTCTCTCGCATAAACTCACACAACTATGCGGTAGGGCTGTCCGAGGCAGCTATTCTAGATGACTGCTGCTCAACAGCCCCGAGAGTAGGCCGTTGCATGGTGGTACATCCATACGACAAAATGAGAACAGTATTTTGCTACTAATCTGTTAAGACTTTAAGATAATATTTCAGCATTGGAAAAAGTCAAAGCCTTTGAATGTTTAAAAAAAACAACAGGTCATAAGTTCACGTCTTAGCCTTTATTTGATCGATTAAACTGAGAATTTGTTAGCAACAAATATTTACAAACGAGCCCACGAAACGGTGTTCGAGATAATGATTTTTTCCAAACATGTTCTTCCGACTCGTCTCACAAATGGAACCACTGTGCGCTGTTGCAAAGGAAAACGTCAAACACAGTCCCACCGCACGAGAGCTTACTTTCCGTGGCTCTCATATAGCAATTCTCGCGTCTACGTTTCCATGCAAGCTTTTCATTCAACTTTTCCGCACGGGGCCAAGTGTGAAAGCTATTCTCATAATCTGCTCACGAAATCGTGCAGTCTAAAGCATTGTTCTCCCTCGCTCTTCGAATCCTGTTGGCTAGCTCGGCGAGCATCACAAACAACCCGTTAGGACGGGAACAGAATTTGCAACCCACTGCAGATCGATTTGACAGTCCAAAAGACTCTTATTTTTTTTTTCAGCGGTACGCTTAATTGCATAGCGTAGGCACACGTGGTGTACTAAATTGGAGAAACCTAAAGAGTTTGGTGCGAAATCGAAATGGATTGAGTTTCAATCAAATCTTTCCACTTACTCTTTCGTGTTTCTATGATTGATCTCTAATTGGTTAGCAGGCTTTTATAGAGGTTTTTTTCTTCGATAGATTAAAATAAGTCCAATACTTTATTTTATTTCGTTGATTGCCTCCAACGGTTAGTAAACTTTCTGTTGTGAATGATCCAGTCTTCGGGGAAACGATTTGGTAGATATTCTAGAAAAATTCTTAATAAATGTACGAAAACCAAATTTTGTTGATATGATTTATTGGTTTATCTCCTAAGTAGCATAACCGCCACAAACACATCGACACTGCTAGACACTGCTAAAACACATCACAAACAGCCCAGCCTACAGCATTTGTCGAGTAGAGGAACATAAGCAATGCGGTGCCCAAGAGTCTACAGCCAGTACAAGATGCGGAGACGACAGGCTGGAGCATTTAAATTGATCTCCTGAAGCACACTACTGTAGCCAATATGATTACTAATCATGTCAAGAATAAACAGTCTTTGCATAAGGTATCGGCGCTTAAACAATATTTGAAGTCCGACGATACACATCTGTTTTCATTGGTTTTCTGATTAGGGACCATTAAAACTCTCACAACGCAAAACTAATGATAGTAGTTTATGCAACAAGTTTCAAAAAGAAAGTTTTTCAGCAAGAGTCGCACATTTATTCAGCAACGCTTGCCAAGCGGGATAATCACGATGAGTGTTGAAAAAAAAACAATTTAGAAGGTTTTGCATACAACATTTTTTGCAAATGAATTACTCAATATAGTAAAAATAGACCATTGGGTTGAAAAAGTAGACCATCAGAACATTAGACCATTAGAGTGAAAAAAAAAACATATTTTGACTTTAGTTTTCGATTCATTGGAAAAAATAAGCTTTTTGTTGCATCACTGTTTACTTTACTAAAAATCTTAGATTCTGTTAAACGCTCGCACTTTGGGAATTACATTCTTCATTAAATTATGCATAGTTGCTTTTGTGATTTTCCTGGTAGTTGCTGTCCAGTTTTTATTTAACCCCTCCATGTTTTGGAACACTTCACCCCTTCCGAAAGTGCCGCTTGACAATCGCCCAATACCGTCTAATTGGCCGAAAATCCAGCGAATTGATGTAATCTTTTATGAATTGTACATTATTGTTCAACAACCCCTGTAGAACCAACTTGTGGCAGCAATCTCTTTTTCAAACATTCTTCTTCGTACAACTTGGCGTCAATTGTACCCACCGTGAAAAAAAACGACGACCGCAAACCCCAGGTACAAATGGCTGGCCAGATCTGCTCCTTTTGCCCAAAATTTTCCATCCCTACCGTGGTGCCATAGTCACCCGGGTCCGGGCAGCGCTCAAGAATCTTCCTTGGCGTAGGTTTCGTCGTCGATCAGGATGCATCCGTCTTTGTTCTCCAGAATCCGGTTATACAGTTTTCGTGCTCTTGTTTTGGCTCGAGTTTGCTGCTCCAGGGACTTTTTCTTGTACGTTTTCAGTCTCCAAACTCTCGGGCACAAAATGGTAGCGTTTGCTTACATGCTTCGTCCGGGGATTTTAGGCTCCATGGTTCGCAATACTGATTGCTGATTGATTGTCGCAGAATATCGGAACCGCCCCCACGTCTGTGAATTCAGATCGTAGATTGAGCCATCACATGGATTCTTGAATGCTTCGCGAAAATGTCATGTACTCCGTCTTATATGATGAAAGGGCCACTGTCGGCTGCTTCTTCACGTTGCAGCCTATGGCCGCTCACTGCATCGTAAACACATAGCCGATTAGTCGATCTGTGGCAATCAGGATTTCCTCCACAATCGGCATCGCGATATCCTACCAATTCTCCGGGTATATCCTTTGTTTACTGAAATTTCTTCGTTATTATACTCTATAGAGTTACTACCGTGACTGTATGCGGTCTACCAGGATTTGATGAGAACTGAATTACCGCATTAACGGCAAACATAATATCGAGCCGAGTCGTCTGAGCCACGAACGATAAACATCCTAATGCTTCCTTGCATGGCACGTTCCACCGTTTCTGCTTCGGTCTTAGGTGCCCTCGACTTTTCCAACCAACTCGGATCCAATGGAATAGTTACCGGGTTCACATCGATCATTCCAAAACGCCGAACGATTTCCTCAATGTACGCTTGCTGGTCTAACCTACGCTTGCCAGTGCGTAGATCCTTCATGATTCGAATGCCAAGGCAATGACTAGCCTCACCCAAGTCATCTTGAAGTTCTTCATCTTGAAGTTCTTCATCAAGAATCGTTTCAGGTTCTTCTTCAATCGATAATCATTTGTGAAAGTGAGCGAATCGTCAACGCATATTTTCACGAAAAGCATCTTCTCGCTATCCAGCATCCTGTATAAACCGGTATTGACCTAAGATTTTTACAGACCAAATTTTCGCAGCACTTCATTCAGCTTCGCATTCCACACACGGCTCGATTGCTTTAGGCCGTATAGTGCTATCTTGAGTAAGCAAACCTTACCGTTTGGAACCGAAAATCATTCAGGCTGATCCATGCAAGGATGCGGTAACCACGTCCATCCAAGCTGAACTTTGTTGTCTCCGCCATCAGATACCGAATGGTTTAATTCCACACAACATATGCGTGGACTTCTTCAAAGTCAATTCAAAGTTTTTGTGAACCTCTCTTAACGACGAGCCGCGCATTGTATCGTTCCATATTTCCGTCATGTCCTCTCTTGATCGCATAATCCCACTTGTTCCGGATGGCTTTGCGTCCCACTGGTAAATTGGTCAGCGTCCACGTTTGGGTTACGCTTAATGACGCCATCTCTTCCTTCATTACATGGATCCAGTGCTTTCGAAAAAGTCGCCGCATAGCTCTGTCGAACGTCCTCCACAAGCACGTCAATCGTTGATTAACCAAATGGCTGAGAGGAAATAAAATAATCGTTATTCTTGCCTGGAAAAATGCGCACCCGACCGCTGCGCCTCAATCCTTGTTGACTTACTTCAACTGGTCTTATTTGTTGTAGTGGGAGCGCGTTGTCGCTTCAAATATCTTCGAAATCTTCACTTACGTGTCTTCAAAGCATTGTTGCCTTCTACTTCGTCATCGTCAGAATCGGTTTGAATTTCATCAGACATCTTGAACACATTCGGATCTGGAACACCGTCTTGGTTGGTAATATTTTTCAGTGCGAGAAAATCGATTTTTTTTTTCAAATCGCCTAATACTAACACACTTACGAAATGTTTTACTTACCGTCACGAAATGTCAGAAACTACTAGGGCGTTGAAATATTATGTTCCAAATGTAATCGCTTGGAACCGCGTGGGACCGGTCAAATGAGCTAAGAATTAAATATTATTGATCTGGGACCATCCAGTCTTAGAGTGACCTCTATGGTAGTATCGAAGCTGCTTCGCATTAACCAAACGATCGCTGATGTGAACACGGGATGCAGAATGGATTCCTCCCAGCCGGAAACGTAGGATAGTGCGAGAACGTGGTACCTACATTCAAGCGTCCTCTGAACAATGGATCTTGAGGCTCGATGACGCGGTGTCCAAGATGGCTTGCCTGTTCAGGGGAGGACTTGGTTGTAGATTGCCTCTTTCTTCAGGCCACGTGTTCCCCGGGAATCCTTCGAAATCGCAGAGTGTGGTCAAGAGCGGTCTCTGAGTGAGAATGGTGTTTCGGCACTGCCCTTTGCAGCCACGAATCCTCGAAGAACAGACAAATAACTTTTTGTCCGCATGATAATTTAAGTACGCTAATTTTACACTCACAAAACACTAATTTTACACCACGACACGTAGCATGAACCCACCACTCTTGCCTCTTCGTAAGCAAAGCAATGTTCTTCTGAGTTGTGATCATTGGCTCTGAGATCGCCAAGTGGGGCGAAGTGCACGCAATCACCGCATTGTCATAATTTTCACATTCGTTCCCCAAGTAACAATTCAAATGCAAATTGGTTTTATTCGTGTTTTATGGTAGTTTTATCAAAGCATTATGGAGATCATCTTGTTTTATCAGGGCATTTTCCAAGTTAAGGTGGTTTTAATTGATTAACAGTTCTTAGGAGTGATTAAAGAACACTTGAAGAAACCTCCATAAAACTATATTATTTATAAGTGTAATTCACTTTATAAGTAATTTTATAAGATACTTGATTCCCCTCTCAAGACATCGTTTCGCACCTTTCATAAAACCTGATAAGAGTTTTGAAAAAGTGTTATGACATTCTTCTTAAAGATGAATGTATCTTGAAAATGCTGCCATAAAACGCTCTTAGAACCATTTGATTTTGAATAAGAGCACATACTCTTGAGAAAGAACAATATGTGAAAAATAAACAAACTGTCACAATGGACACCCATAGGTGGAAGAAATTATAAAATAGTGGATCGTTCAATAGGAAATTCAATAAAAACCTATCCAATATATTGAATACTCCTTCATCTCAGCCACCAACGACAAATGTTTTTTTGGCCATTGCACGATTCCATTCCCGAGTAGGGTCTAAGATCAAATAGAAAACTAAATATGATGTTGTGATGTTGCTTATAATGATTACTAAGGTTGCTCTCGTTTTGGTCGTTTTAACGGTTAAAAGATCAAAAGTGATAACAAAAATTTATTCCTGTGACATCAAATTTAAAACTGATCCTGCTATAAGTGAGAGCAAATTGAATAGTCAATTTGCTGTATATTTTTTCCTATTTATAGCAAAATTAGTATTTCACTTGATGTTGTGTCAATATAATGAAAACAAAACTATTTTTCTCAAAGAAAAGTGAACTTAAGATTACAGCAAGATGAAAACTAAATTTGTTATCAAATTTGACGATTGTGGCGTGAAATCACACTTGGATTTCGATGTAATGTTGATATCAAAATAAGTTTTCGAATTGCTATATTTATGATGTTGGACTCTACTCGGCTTGGAATTCCAGCTTACTGAGACTAACTTATCAGAAGGGTCTATGCGTTATACGTCCGTTATTTTTTGTAACGAATCCAATTAAATGGTGCAATATGTCGCCAGTTGAAAACCAAAATGCATAACTCATGATAATTGATTTTAACATCCACTAACATAGTGAAATTTTATGTTAATCTTAAATTCTCCCGAGTCGTGCATTTCAGTTCCCAACAGGCTACACAATAATTACACTCGTTGCAAGTAAAAATTGGTATATCATCTGAGCGAAAATCGATTTTTCTCATGATCTATACGTAAAATTTAAAGTCGGACGGAGAGCGCTGGAATCGCTCAGTGATCCACTACACAGCGCACTTCTTCCGACATAAGGTTTAGCGTATAGATCAAGAAAAATATAATTTTAAGCTCAACTGATGTTTCAGCCGTGGAAGCAATATTATTATCTGTTATTCTTCCCAAAACCATTGTTAGCATATTCAAGTCAAAGTTTTTTTTTTTGTTCTTATCTACTTACGCTGGTGAGTAAAAACAATAAATTGTAAGCTGTAATTATGACTAAGAACAACAATTTGGGTAATTGTTCCCATATTAATCTCATTGTTCCTTTATTCATCCTACGCTGAATCTAAAGATTTGGCAGTAGTAAGACCGATTTTTTTTTCTAATGAAATTTGCTTACGTTTAATAACAACAACAAACATTGCTAACTAATCCTGCCACATGTCCATCGTTTTGTTTCAAGTAGGATGAATTGAAAAGTGATTAGATTAATATAGGAACATCTTCCCTTTGCATAGGCACTTTTGATATAGACGTTCACATTTTCTTTGTTTATGATGTGCCTTCCCCCCCCTGTTTTTATGATTTTTTTACAAAAGATTTTTTTTTTTTAACCAATCAAAAAATTTTTTTCCAAATTTAACCCATTTTTTTCCAAAAAAAAAAAAAAAAAAAAAAACTTATCCCCCTCCTCAAAAAATCTTGTTAGTCTTGTTCAAAAAATATTAGTTTTATTTGCGTTTTATGGTAGTTGTAGATAAAACCATTGAAAAAATGGCGAGCGTAGCTATTCTGGATTCCCTCGGAATGGTAGCCATTTACATATGTATGCAACAAAACTCTCGTTTTTCCAATGCTACGAACAAACAATGCTGTTTAAAATACATTTTGAAACTTAAAATGGATTGTAAACTCAACTATTTCAACAACTAACAAAATATCAGCCTTGTCTCCTAATTGTTAAATTTTCAAATATTTTTTAATATTTTAAATAAATCAATGTTCTGGCAATAACTCAGTGGCACATTTAAATTTTCGAACTTAAATGTTATAAAACACCAATAAACTGAATGTCGCATGAAAAATTTATCAAATGCAGGCAAAAAACACATGCATTTATGGTCTATTTTACAATAAATTTACATGCGTATCCACTTTTGAAAAGAAATATCATATGTATATTGATATTTTTTTTTTTCTTAAATAGCTTCCACTCAACTATAAACAAACAAAAATCCCCATAGTTTTATCATAGTTTCAAGCATGACTTGAATGTCATTACAAGTATGTACCGATAAAACTATCAAGTTTTAAGCGAACCTTGGGAAATACATACTTAGATTTTTTTTAAAAATCTGTTAAAGTTTACCGAATTCTCAACGTTCGGTAATCCGATTTAACGGATTTCGGTGAAATTTTACAGTTATCTGTAAAAAAATTACCGGATTTCGGTAAAATTTTACCGAAATCCGTTAAATTGGATTACCGAACGTTCAGCTGTTGAGAATTCGGTAAACTTTTACAGATTTCTGTACAAAAATCTAAGTGTGTAGTTGAACCCTCCTGTATTTGGGCTTTTTTATTATGGGGTTTTTGGTTTTTTTATCGATGTTATGTAGGATATCTAGATTTATGCGTGTTTTTATCAAACGACTCTTACCAACATCCTCCCCTTCCCAAACCCCCATTATCCCCTCCACAAACCCCTCCCCCTATTTTTTCTACCATTCTTCAATAACAGTTTCTATGGCGGATGTCATATTTCTCCAGCGCTTTCCAGAATTCGTCGCAAACGTACTCACGTCCGCTATCTGTCCTGAGAATTTTGAGGTTTTTTACCTGTCTGTCATTCCGCTTTTGCTTGAAACAACTTGGACGCAACCAGTGCTTTGCTCTTGTCCTTCAGGAGGTATACTACCACTCTCTTGCTAGCGTCATCTATGAACATGACAAAATATCGGCTGCTACCCAAGGAACGAACCTCTACTGGTCCGCAGAGGTCGTAATGCACTGAAAACGCTCTTGTTTACCTCCCAGACACCTTATCACTTTAAAAACCCACACCATCCGAAACGTGTTTTAGCTGCTTCAAGCTTGCCTCGTGAAAATGGGGCATCTTTCTGTGCCACAGCTGAATTTTGCTTGTTAGGAATATCCGCTCCGGTTGATTCACGCGTGCTGCAAGGTTGTTTCATCAATGAAACGAAATCAACTGTGACAAACGTCTGACCACAGTGACTGGAAGAAGTGTAGCCTTATAACCTTATCAACGCGTCACGGTGTTGCTTCTTCAATAGTTGACTCGATAATGGTGACTTCCCTAACGTTCTCCTCCACTTCCGTGCTGTGTTTGGGTTCGCACCGTGCTGCCAGTAACTACTTAAAATGCACACTCGTTGCGTTTGGAACAGAGTTGGAAGAGAATCGCTTACACACAAATATTTCCGTACGGAACATCAATCCGGCCCGGTTGAAGAATCATATTTTATCATTTAATAGAGTATTAGCCTTGGTTTTCCTCGATTGGCAATACTGACCGTTTGGTGATAAACCGCGAATAGGTCTGAAACTCGCTGAAAACATCCACGACTCGGACGAGATTATCAGGACCAGGATGAACTGCAGTGATATGACCGATCGAAAAATGAACTGAATTAATCACTTCAGGATCTGTCGGGTCTCCAGGTGTGGCAAAAAGTGGCCTCAAATGGAGAACTGCTTCAATCTCGCCAGTATCGTTGTCATTTTCTCAAAGTTCAGCGTGTTATTTAACCAATAACTCTTTTCAAATGCGTTTTAGTACACAGCACGGCTGCCTTTCAAAGACTACCGAACTTCGGCGAATCTGGCGAAATAAAATGCCATTCGATCATCTTGGCACGACAGAATTGCAGGATCTTGTCGACATTGGGCTGATTGCGGAACATTTAATAAAATGGGTGAAGCTCGTTGTTCGATCCTTGGAAATATGATGCATTGTCGGGATGAATATCCAAATCCAATCCTCTGCGACTCACAAAGCGTTGCAGAGCCACCAGGAAACCATCGGACGTTAGATCGGACACAATCTCCAATTGTAATGCCTTCGTTGCCATTCAAACAAAAACTGCTTCTTCACCAGAATCTGTCCCGCATAGTCCACACCCGTGATACTGAAGACGGGTGATGGTGCAACTCGTTGTCTTGGCAAATCTCCCATGAGTTGCGAAATTCCTGCTGGAGCATTTTATGCATGTAAATAGCAACTAAAAGCGTCGTCTGGAAGTGATGGATCACCACATCGATGACCTTTTTATAAAGAGGGTTCTCAGGATCAGTTCATGTTTAGAAGCAACGATGAAATCATAATCCGGAAGGGTTACGCGGTACGCGAGGCGATAGACGTTGCTTATTGGCTGCGTTCAAACCCATGGCAACAGGAGCCTTATCATATTGACTTAAAAAAGACACGTCGTTCGGTCCCAGTATCGAAGCCAGCTCTTCACGCATGTTTATGGTAAAAGTGCCAAACTTACCATCTTGGTGCATCTTATGACTGTCATTCCTTGCCTTTACTGGCACAGTATGCACATGCCGTTTACCTTTGGTGCTGCTTGATCGATACAGCATTAACCGTAGGTACGTCCTCATCTTGCTAATGGTGAATCCTTTGAGTTTCAGTACATCAGTCAGTTCCGCACGGGGTTTAACACTTCCGAGCCTCTCGTTCCGGCGTTTATCCTCAGCTGCTGATCCGTGGATTGCGAGTTTTATTATTGCTTCAAGCAAATCTGGCTGGCGGTTTTTCCATCGGCGTTCGTCCTGCTGAGCTGTGTGGTCGTAAATGTTCTTTGGGCTCAGGAATTTGTATGACCATGTTTTGCATAGTCTTATTCTGCTCATCCCGGAATCGCTGTTGGCACTCTTGAGCCTGCTCGCTGTTTTTCAATTCCATTTCCTTCGGTTTGCGTTCCTTCACGTACCTAGTCAAACAAATTTTTCATTCGTCCAGAACCTTGATTCTCCCGAGGTTTGACCTAAAATAGGAAACGCAAACGTCGAGGAAATGCATTTGATAGACAGAAGTTTGCATGTACCTACGATTACGGAGTAGAACGGCCTGCTCCTGCGTTTTTGGATTCTCCTATTCTTATCCAAATCAGAACAGCCTCATCCCGCGATTTCTTCCCGCTGTTCTGTGGATTCGTCTTAACGCGTGCATTAAAGAGTCGTTGAAATAAAGCTTGCTTCAGATAGAATTGGAACAAAAACAATTGCCTGTATTTCAGTTATTTATTATTGAATTCATGATCTTTTTTTATACAAATGTAGCGTTTTCTTCATACTTTTAAGAAAAAACTCGGATAAAATTATTCGTCACGGTTTCGAAGGAATTCTCGAATTTTTCCTGTAACACGGCTCATTAGGCGGCGCACACCTTCTTCGTCCATCGTTTTAGCTGTCTTATTCCACCAGGTCTTCATCTGATTGATGTCTTTGACAACCTTTCCCTTTGCCTTGAGTCTCCTCTTCATGATTGCCCAGTATTTCTCAATAGGGCGGAACTGGGGGCAGTTGGGTGGGTTAAGGTTTTTCGGAACAACCTGGACCCCTTTCTCTGCATACCATTCTTGAACGACTTTGCTGTAATGACAGCTTGCCAAATCTGGCCAAAACATTACGGGATGGTCGTGGGATCGAATGAACGGCAAAATTCGTTTTTGGAGACACTCTTTTTGGTATAGTTCCGACGTCATTGTCTTATTTGTAACGAAAACATTCGTTTTTTTTGCCACAGCTGCAAATGCCCTGCCAAATCATGAATTTTCGTGCAAATTTGTCGGCAAAAACAAATTTAAATTTGGCTGGAACATCCCCCCGAGCCGTTGCCAAGTAAAGTTTTTGACCTGGGATTTGCTCGAAGTCAGCCTTGACATAGGTTTCATCGTCCATCAGAAGACACCCGTCGAACTTGGTCAGCACCTGGTCGTATAGCTTCCGAGCACGGATTTTGGCCACACTATTCTGTTTTATGGTCCGATTTGGCTGTTTGCTAGCTCGATACGACTTGATTCCTTCCCGGAGTCGAGTTCTCCTCACGGTACTATGGGTAGCACCGAATTTTCTGGCCAAATCACGGTCCGACAGATTGGGATTCCTCTTAATCGTCTTCAAAATCTTACCACGCAGTTTTCGGTCGACAGTTCCACTCCGACGATTGGCTTGAGGCTTCCGAATCGTCGTCAATGTTTCCTTATACCGTTTGATAACGCGCCATACGGTATTTCTGGGCAATTTCAGCTGTTTAGCTAGCCTAGATGCAGACCACAATGGATTTTCCAAATAACTGTGCACAATTTTTTCCCTTCTTTCGGCTTCCATGTTGATTGTTTACAAAGTACAGTCGATTTGCGGAATGTCAAAAATACATACGTGAAGCTGACAAAATTCTCGACACGTGGGCGCCAAGAACTTCCAAATCCGTCCACCAGGAGCGCCACAATATGAGCAAAAGTTTGTTCCAATTCTAAATGAAGCAAGCCTTAGTTCGTTTTTATCCATTTTTACGTTTTTTAAACATTCTTTCTCACTGCACAAGCTCTGAACGATTTGCTTCAATGAAACGGCAAAGTGTAAACACGCAGTTCTATTATTCACCTTTCGCGGGCAGGCGGCCCACGCAGACTCTAAGTCGTCTTGTAAATAAAAAGTTCATTCACACACACACAGTCATCACTAAAGCTGTGCTTGAATAAGGGCGCACGGTGTGCGACTAATTCATGACGGCAGACAGATACAACAACATACATTTTTTGATGCATTTGGTGTACTTGTCAAACTTTTTTTGTGTACAGGAAATTGTATTGATGCTAATTGCGTATGCAATATAGATTTTTTTCAAATTGGTTATTTTGTTACGTAACGATTAAATTAGACCCCTCATCCCCTCCTCCCACCGTCATAATAAGTAATAATTGCTCGATACCCCCCTACCCCCCGCACGCGTTCCAAAATTTTGGCACAAAGCCTTTCGGGAAAACATTACAAGCGGCACGTATCTCTTGTTCAAGAATCTCATTCCATATTTTTTGCAAAGTTGCTATGAATTGTTTAATGCCCATTGGTTTGGGGTTCTTAAACAATTCTCTGCTATTATGCCCCAAATGGAAAAGTACCAAACCATCGCGGACGCGTGATTTTGAAATCATGAAACTGCTCGGGCTGCTGAAGGGATCTTCTGGATCGATGCTGGTTATATTCAACTATTCTGAGGATTTAGACTTTGTTGTAACACGATTTTTTTTTCCTCTCAAAAAATAATCAACGAATCATCTTGTCGTCGGAGGAGCTCCCGCCATCTAATGACCCTATCCTTTTTCTAATCGCGCGTAATCAGTCCATTGTTTCTAGACATAGTATTAAGTTATGTATCATTTAATATCATAAACAATGAAATATCGGCTTAGCAAAGCTTTTGCGATGGGGCCTTTCAAAATATTTGGATGTTATTAGCATATTCTTAGCTCTGCTCACAAACTTAACTCAACTGCAACGACAAGTATTTTTGCACCGTAACTTTTGGGAAATCTACTAGATTTGATTTGATGTTAGCCTACCACAAATTACATACAATTGGGAAAAAATGTCTTTCATAAGTACAATGAAATCCCCCCATAATAGAAACCATTCTTGTACGCTATTTGTCACATGGCATCATTTTCATCATCTTGTATCAGAGAACCATCTAGACATATGTACTATAGTGGAAACTACGAACGATCCGAACATGTCCTCGGCGCAATCAATTATATCTAATTATCATTTCCTTTCCACCTTCACTATCTAGCAGAACCCCTCAGACAGCTTTTTTTACGACTGTGTCGGTCAAGCCACCAGCATGGCAGCCTTAGCAATAGCAGTAGCACTTCAACGAGCGATGCCACATTCCTGCGAATATCCAACTGGGGGCAGTGATGTGCCTGTGCCATGCAGCGACAGCAGCAGAACGTGGGAAACAGCCATTTTAGCGAAGGAAATGAGAAAATCCCTAATTGAATCTGATAAGAAGCAGAAAACGCTCACGCTTGTCCTTTTTCACGATTTCACGCCCTAGTAACGGTGTCTTAAAAGCAAGTTATACTCACTGCATATACCTAGCTCGGTGCACGTTCGTGCAAACACAGCCGCATACGAATTCTTGTTGCTAATGAGGTCAATAATCGGATATGGGAATGAGTTTGTCGAGTGCAGCACAAGGGCAAGTGGGAGAAATTCTTTTAAAAACCTATAATTTTCCCAATGTTTAAATGGTAGCATATCTTGCATGTAGTAGTTTTTGCCATTTTTTAAGTTTTATAAATTGCAACATGAACAATTAAAAGCCGAGGAAAGAAGCCTTTTTTTGGTTTTCAAACAAAATAATAGAACACAATCATACACCTTTTTCCTATTCCTTATAACAGTATTCTCAGTAGACTGGTGCAAATTTCTTCCTGTGTACTTAAATGATTCCAAATCCCGTCCTGAACAACATCTGATATTTGAGCACTTTTGATTAGAAACTGATACTGGACATGTCAGTTTACTATGGAGAGCTGTACAATGCTGAACTCTATTGTAAGAAAAGATGCCATAAACTTTGTTTTTCTTCTTTCTTTTTTTGAAAATGCAAGTAAATGTTTAAATTTTTCGTAAATGCCGAACATAACATTTATCTAGAGTTATGGCCATTTTATTAGCATTAGCATTAGCATTGACGTTTGCACACATCATGGATGAAGCTACGATGAAGAAAAATTCGTTGAAG
Organism: Aedes koreicus; assembly: GCA_024533555.2. Taxonomy (NCBI): domain Eukaryota; kingdom Metazoa; phylum Arthropoda; class Insecta; order Diptera; family Culicidae; genus Aedes; species Aedes koreicus. The sequence goes on along the minus strand of JAHHFK020003095.1, from coordinate 139,646 downwards.
ACATTGAATGCTATTTTTATAGTATATAGTATGTCCCATAAAAAATGCGGAAATCCATACCTCACTTTCAAATAAGTTTTTTTCATTGAAAATGATAAAAAAAAAACATAATTTTATTTAGGGAATCGTTTATTAAGCCTTTCATGATTACACCACTTAATATGTCCACCATTTTTCTCGATCACCGTCTCCAAACGGGGACGGAATCGAGAGCATACCTTCCCAATGTATGAATCAGTCGTCGAGTTTCATGCCTTGGTAATGGAAGCTTTCAGGGCGCCAACACTGGGGTGAGAACGTTCTCAGGCCTTAGCCTGAACATATGCCCATATTGAGTAATCCAAAGGATTCAAGTCCGGGCTGCTGGGAGGCCAAATTTCCTTTGGCCAAAATTCCATGTTTTTCTTCAGCCACGCTTGAGTCCTTTTTGAGGTATGACACGGTGCTCCGTCCTGTTGGAAAATGACGTGCTGGTGTGCTCCAAAGTTGGCTTTCATCCATGGCAGAACGTGGTCCTTCAAAATGTTCATGTGAACCTCGGTATTAACTTTTAATTCAGCTTTGATAAATACTGGAGGCATTTTCAAGCCATTGGACGCAACTGCCCCGAAAACCACGACTCCGGCCGGATGTTTGGTTGTAAACTTAAATTTCACGTTCTCTGGAACATCCTCAAATAAACCTGTCTGTACGTGTGTTAGATACGGGATCGATGGTGAACATTTTCTCATCGGAGAATACGACGATGGTATGCTTCATTTTTGATGCTGACACCAAACGTTTCGAGCGTTCCATCCTTTGTTGTTTGATTCGGTCCGTTACAAGATGGCGCTTTACTCTTGCCCTGGACGAACATTTCAAGTCATCTTTGACCAACAGTTGCATGGTAGTTTTTGAAATATCGGCTTCCTTAGCCAATTTCCGGATCGATCTGATAGGATTTCGCCTCACTTTGTCTCTCACTGATCTGATGACCTTCGGTGTGCGAGCGGACCGTGGACGGCCAAGCCGCCGGAAGTCCGCCTTGACGTAAGTCTCAGTGTACAGTTTCCGGGCCTGTAACTTTCCCACCGTATTTTGCCGTTCGTCACAATTCGAAGCATTCTGCACTTTGCACGTATGCCTAACTGCCTGTTCTTGGCTCTCTGAACAATAGACTTGGACCGATTCAACTTTTTGGCACATCCCTGACCGAAGTATTGGGATTCCGCTTAAACGCTTTTACGTCACGCTTGTGATCGTGATTACTAATAAAACATCCATTCTGACCGCATTTTCCCTTCCGTTCGATGCTCAAGGTTTCGTAGTAACGTTTAATCACACGACTCACCGTTGACTGCACGATTCCGAGTTGTTTTTTGATGTCCCGATGAGAGAGTTGAGGATTTTCCAGGTACTTGGGCAAAATCAATTCGCGACGTTGCTTTTCGGGTGACGCCATTTTATCCAGTTTTAGAAAAACTGACAGCGATAAAAATATAAAAATGAACTCTCTAAATTACATCTACCCAAATAGTCAAGAGAAAATACCCAATGGGTAATTTTCTACAACGTTTTTTCCCGTGATGCTATTTGATGTGGTACACCCTTTAAGCATGCGCATATCGCACAACAATAATTTTCCTGCATCTGAGATAAGTTCACACCCCTCGGTTAGGATAACCATTTACGGATTACCACACTGAGTGGTAATTTTACCCAGTTTTACAAAAAATTGGCTATTAAGTGAAATTGGGTAAAATTACTACAACATTTTGGATGAGTAATCCTATGTTTTATCGAAACTAGTTCAAATGTCTTATAAAAATACTCAGCACAGTTATTTCCAGAATCGCGTGCTGGTGTACAACACTGTTCAGATCACCGCAGGCGTCCCGCAAGGTTTGATCCTGGGCCCGGTGCTATGGAACGCCAGGCGGAAAACTTTGCCTTCAGAGCCGCGTCGCGAATCGAAAGATTCGGATTACACTTGAAATAAGCCAACACCTTCCGGGCCATCACAGGGTCAGCTGTCTTCGATTTTCTTCCACTTCCAGCCCGCCGCTCGGTCGTCTGGGACTCCTTAAACGATTTTACCACCCGAGACACAGTTGTATGGGTGATTTCCAGTTGTCTTCCGATCCATCTCATGGTCGCAGTCTGATTTTCCATGACGGCGCGCAAAATTCTCCGGCGATTTTCTTCTTGTTTCGATGACATCTCAATAACCACTGAACCGATTGTTATGAAATTTTGCACATGTAAACAGTTCACTTATACTAGTTATACTCAGATTTTCATCAATTTTTACCCATGGACAAAAAAGTTAAACACGGATAAAAATGGTACATTTTTTTTTTTTTTTTTGAGTACAAGCCTTATGTCATATAAATATCTTGGGTTCTGGTTCGATTCTAAGTGCACCTGGAGATCCCACCTTAAGTATCTGAAGCAAATGTGCCAGCAGAGGATCAACTTTCTTCGGACAATTACCGGAACCTTGTGGGGAGCACATCCGCAAGATCTTCTAACGTTGTGCCGGACAATGATTTTGTCGGTAATAAAATATGGTAGTTTTTGTTTTCAGTTTACGGTTCGGTCGCACATCATCAAACTGGAATGTATTCAGTATCGGTGTCTTCGTATCGCGTTAGGTTGCATGCACTCGACTCATACGATGAGTCTTGAAGTGCTGGCTGGCATGTTGCCACTCTCGGATCGGTTATATCTCCAGTCCTCGCCAGGTGTGAAGTTATAAACCCCCAGGTGATCGAAAACATTGAGAAGCTTCTTGAACTGAATCCTAAAATTTGCTTCAAGATTTTGTACCATTTATATATAATACAGTATGTCAGCTCTTCGCCGAATATTTTTTATCGTGTTTGCTTCTCCGACTTCGACAGTTCGATTTATTTTGATTTCTCCATGAAGCAGAAGCTTCATGGAATCCCAGAGCACCATCGTCTTATGATTGCTCCGGTGATATTTGCTGCAAAGTTTGGCCTAGTTGATTCCGCTAAGTCGTGCTTCACTGACGGATCATTGATAGAGAACTCAGTAGGCTTTGGTATATCTAAAAAATATATAGCGCCAATGGTAAACTTCAAGCTCCTTGGTACGTATATGTCGCTGAATTAGCGGCAATACACTTTACTCTAGAAATTATTGCCTCACTTACACTGGATCAGCACTTCATTTTCACGGATAGTCTCAGTTTTGAAAAAGCTGTTTGCTCCTTGACAACTCGCTATGGTAAAGCACTCCTCGTTTTTTTTATTATGGATAAACAGGAGCTTCTAAGTGCTTTATCTTCTCATAATTTTATCATCTTCTTTGCATGGGTCCCTTTTCATTGTTCGATTCTGGGCAATGAGAGAGTGGACTCGTTTGCAAAGATGAGCGCTAAAGAAGGCGATATTTACGATCGACAAATCGCCTTCAATGATTTTTTCCTATTTTTCGTCAACAGTCACTCGTCAGCTGGCTGTATAACTGGAGTAAAGGAGATTTAGGGCATTGGCAGCATTCTATTATCTCAAAGGTGTCGAAGAAATCTTGGTTTGGGGGGGATAGCTTATTTCTGGCCTATGTGAAGCCTCGCCTCATGTTCAATCACTATTCTTTGAACGCTCATTTATACCCTGTTGGGCTGAGCGACAGTAATCTCTGTGAATGTGGTAAAGGTAACCAGGACACAGGTCACATAATTTGGCCTTGTGCTGAGCATTGCTGAGTCAGATCTGATTTTCCCAGACTTGTTCCGCCTGAGAATTGTAAAATGAACCTAAACAACACAACGGTGGAATGGACCAAGTCAGCTGTCTACCTTGGCATTTCCCTAGACAGCAAGCTTATTTTCAGGGAGCAGGTTGACAAAACTGTCACAAAGTGTAACGTTCTTTTGAAACTACTGTACCCATTCATCAACAGAAGGTCTACATTATCTTTGAAAAACAAGCTTGCTGTCTACAAGCAAATCATACTCCCGGTCATCGAATACGGCATGCCAGTCTGGGAGAGTTGCGCAAAAATATATTACCTGAAGCTGCAGCGTGTTCAGAATAGGTTCCTCAGAATGATCCTTAACACCCCTCCGAGGACAAGAACAACTGAGGTCCACCATCAGGCCGAGATAAAATGCTCGATGACAGCTTTAGTGAGTCTATCAATCGGTACAGGCCACGCTGCCCAACATCGGATCACCAGATCATCCGGAATCTGGTTCCTACCCCTAGGATTTTCAAAGTATAGTTGTAGCTATAGGTTAAGTAGGTTATCAAATTTCAACTAGCAATGTCCCAAGGGCTAATCTCAAAATTAATTTAAGAACATAAAACACACAAAACACATATAACACATAAAGCACACTAAACAAAGCTGAAGAGCCCATTGGGCTAAAACACTTAAAATTGTAAATAAGTATATAAGACATAAAATGAGAAATAAAAACAATTTTACTACTACTACTAGAGTCAGACCTGAGTTTTATGATTCCCTATGGGCTCGAGGTAGACAACCCAATATACCGGTTCAAGATGTTTTGGTTTTACATGATCTGGAGTTTATGAAACTCATTTTTGTGTTTTTGACTAACATTAAACTTAGATTGTAGTTTGTTAAACCTGTATGTTTACTATTATTTGTTTATCTGTGTTTGTGTTTTTTTTTGACGAAAATGTTCCGATCAAAAGTAAACCAAAAGCTATAATGTTTTGAGTATTGATTGGATGATTTAGAATTTAAAATAGATATTTTATGAAAACCATACTTTAAATTCGCACCCATCTTCACAACCGTTAAATTGTTAATCCTATTAACCTCGAGACGGTCGCAAGTAATCGGTTATATCCCCTTAACTATAGCTCTAAGATAACTCATTTACTTAAACATGAAAACATGGCTATGTAAAGTTAATTCGATTGAGCCTGTACAAATAAATGAATTCATTACAAAAAAAAAGCTCACCCAGTGAGAGTACTAATTTCCAGCGAGATTTTCACTACTTGCAATACTCATTTAAAAATGTCCATCAACCGATGCCAGAGCTACAACAGGAGTCCAGTTCGGCGGGTCTTTTGCTCGCGGCTCCGCACATTTAAAACATTCAAAATCCAAAATTCAAAATTCCCGCGATTTTTCAACTGAAAATCACAGCAGAAAATTTGCAGTTTGGACTTGAGCTCACTTGATTTCAAAATACAGCAAATGCCAACATGTGCAGTTTTTTTTTTATTAATCACGAACACGGCGTGATCCCAAGATACACAACACATTTCTAACTTCAGCTGACCTGAATCAATTACACAAGTGCTTGTCTTCTATTTTGTTAATCACTCGCGAAAAATATTCAAAACTGTCTTCCAGAATTTTGGCCATTTAATGTGCCAAAAGCGCTCTTCACCTTTAGGCATATTAAATCACCGCTCTTGCGCGCAGCTGTTGTTGAACTTTTTCAACAGGGAACAATGTATTAGTGATAGCGAAGATGCTAGATATAGCGAAATCTACTGTAAGTGACACAAGAAAAAGATTCCAGCAGCTTGGAACATTAAACGACCACCGTGGGACGGTGAATCAAGCGAAATTCAACTTTTTCCATCGGAAAGTTGGCGAAATCACAGGAAAATTTCAAAATCTTTGATTGCTACCATGATGCATGATGATATAAAGCTCAAATCATATAAATTCTGCAAAAAAAAAAAACATTATTTGAATGATACCATGACAGCAAATCGGTTAAAAAATCAAACATTCTTCTAAGCCGGTTGTCAGAGGGCCGCCACCGGTCGGTGTTATTTACCGATAAAACTTATTTCACTATTGAACAACATCTCAGACTCCAGAGCGATCGTCAATTACTTCTTGCTGCTTCCAAAAAACTCCTTGAAATATTTCAACGAGCCATCATCCAGCTTCTGTGCTGGAATAAGTTACACCGGGTAAACCCCCTTTGATATTCATCGACCAAAGGGGTAAAAGTGAGCCAAACAGAGTATCAGGAGCTACTGCCTGACTCAGTTTTTCGGCATTTCGGCAATAAGGAGTGGATCTTCCAGTAAAACTGGGCACCTGTTCATGGGGCAAAAAAGACTCTTAGTCTTTGCGAACGCCTTTAACCAGCTTTTTTTTTATCAAAGAGGAATGTTGAAGGCCATTCCTCACCGGATTTGAATCCAATGGACTATTTCCAGGAACTTTTTTCAATAGAGCGAATCTAAAAATGAGAGATTCTCTCCTGTCTCACTCTCTTTCATTTATTTACAGCGGCTTGGCGTAAATAGAGGGGACTAAGCCCCCCCTAGAAATATTTTAGGCCCCCCTAGGATTTTTAAGAAATAGTAATGTAATTATGTTAAAATTAAAATATGATGGAAATGGTCAGTCTTTTTTTTTATACATGCTTAATATGTTTGACACCGTATGAAAACAATAAACCAACAAATTGAAAATAATAAAACAAAACAGCACCCGTTCGTTTGCCAATAACTCAGAATAATTAAATTATGGCTGATCAAATTTTTATGTGCACCACGCGTACCACAAGATGTTTGCCAGGATGACGTCAGACAGCACGAAGCAATTAGAAAAGGCATCACTAACACAAATACAACTCGCCGGACGGGTCACCTCTATTCATCCAAAAGTGTTTTTCTTCATACTGAATCGACGTAAACACCCGGAGCGAGTGGTATGATCGGAAGGTGAAAAAAGTGTCCAATTATTATTCCTACCGTGATCGTTTGATACAGGTACCTTACAGAATTGTAGCATTATAGAATTCCAATTGAAGACAAAAAGAAGCCGAAGATGACACAGAATCCTGCTCGGAATCGAATCGGATGTTGACAAACGATGCTGCAGGAACCTCGGCGGCCACATCCGATCAGGTCGGTTCGGCACCTGATGGTGTGGAAAGTTCAGCGTGTCAAAGCAAGATTGTCGCCTCTCAACCAGAGTTTTCAGACAAAGGATGTGGATCCAGAGCTATTGACAACGATCTGGGGACGCTTGAAACTGGTCCAAAACAACCAAAGCTGGAGCTCTTCCCGAAAACTCGTGATGGTAAACAACTTCGTGCGTTCTCCGGCAAATACTATTCCACGCATCAGTGGTTGGAGTAAAGCTTGGTTCAGATAGAATTGGAACATAAACAATTGCCTGTATTTCAGTTATTTATTATTGAATTCAAGATCTTTTTTTATACAAATGTAGCATTTTCTTCATACTTTAAAGAAAAAATACGGATAAAATTATTCGTCACGGTTTCGAAGGAATTCTCGAATATTTCCTGTAACACGGCTCATTAGGCGGCGCACACCTTCTTCGTCCATCGTTTTAGCTATCTTATTCCACCAGGTCTTCATCTGATTGATGTCTTTGACAACCTTTCCCTTTGCCTTGAGTCTCCTCTTCATGATTGCCCAGTATTTCTCAATAGGGCGGAACTGGGGGCAGTTGGGTGGGTTAAGGTTTTTCGGAACAACCTGGACCCCTTTCTCTGCATACCATTCTTGAACGACTTTGCTGTAATGACAGCTTGCCAAATCTGGCCAAAACATTACGGGATGGTCGTGGGATCGAATGAACGGCAAAATTCGTTTTTGGAGACACTCTTTTTGGTATAGTTCCGACGTCATTGTCTTATTTGTAACGAAAACTTTCGTTTTTTTGCCACAGCTGCAAATGCCCTGCCAAATCATGAATTTTCGTGCAAATTTGTCGGCAAAAACAAATTTAAATTTGGCTGCAACATCCCCCCGAGCCGTTGCCAAGTAAAATTTTTGTCCTGGGATTTGCCCGAAGTCAGCCTTGACATAGGTTTCATCGTCCATCAGAAGACACCCGTCGAACTTGGTCAGCACCTGGTCGTATAGCTTCCGAGCACAGATTTTGGCCACACTATTCTGTTTTATGGTCCGATTTTACTGTTTGCTAGCTCGATACGACTTGATTCCTTCCCGGAGTCGAGTTCTCCTCACGGTACTATGGGCAGCACCGAATTTTCTGGCCAAATCACGGTCCGACAGATTGGGATTCCTCTCAATCGTCTTCAAAATTTAACAACGCAGTTTCCGGTCGACAGTTCCACTCCGACGATTGGCTTGAGGCTTCCGAATCGTCGTCAGTGTTTCCTTATACCGTTTGATAACGCGCCATACGGTATTTCTGGGCAATTTCAGCTGTTTAGCTAGCCTAGATGCAGACCACAATGGATTTTCCAAATAACTGTGCACAATTTTTTCCCTTCTTTCGGCTTCCATGTTGATTGTTTACAAAGTACAGTCGATTTGCGGAATGTCAAAAATACATACGTGAAGCTGACAAAATTCCCGACACGTGGGTGCCAAGAACTTCCAAATCCATCCCCCAGGAGCGCCACAATATGAGCAAAAGTTTGTTCCAATTCTAAATGAAGCAAGCCTTACAGCGTAAGTAAGGACGCCGTGTTTTGCTTTTGGTGCAGGTTATTTCCGGTTGAGATTCAAGTTCGAAAGCAGCGGGAAAAGTTTATCGTTTCGGGTTTTAACAAGTGGAGGAAACTGACCGAAGCACTTGCAGCACACGAGGGTTCAAATTTACACAAGAAAAGCCACGAAAAATACTTGTCCTACAAAACGAAAGCATATTCCGTAGCTGACCAAATTTTTCTTCAAAACCAGCTAAAAGAGGAAAGCACAATGACGTACCTCAAGTTGTTTGACATCGTGTTGTATTTGGGTAAGCAAGGATTATCATACCGTGGTCACAGAGAAGGGAAAGATTCTGCCAACAAGAGGAATTACTTGGAACTTTGTGAATTATTCGGCAATTATGACAACTCTTTTAAAAGCCATCTAAACCAAAAAAATCCGCTACAGAAGTCCAAAACTTCAGAATGAGATGATTATATCAGTGGGGACATTTATGAAGCGTGCTATTTGTGAAAGAATTCGCTTGGCTGGCATGTATTCTATTATTGTTGATGAAGCGCGATGTTTCAAGGAAGAACAAATGTCGATAGTTCTTCGGTATCCAGAAAGTTCCCCCATATAATTTTCCCACCCCCCCCCAACCTTCCCCCAATTTTTTCCCCCCACTTTTCATTTTTTTTTTTTCCACCCCCACCCCCCCCCCCCGGCACACACCAAAAAAAAACCACATTCCCCACACCGCATATTCCCCCCCCGCCCCCCCCACCTATCCTATTTTTTTCCCATATTTTCCCAAGACCATTTTTTTTTTCTATTACTTTGAGTCAATCCACCTCCACTTCAACAAACCAAGCAGCCATTCCAAGTATGTGGAAGTTCAAAAAATGCTTGGTGTCTAATCTAATCTAATCTAATACAAACGCAGCCAGTACGGGAAAGCGTCCTGGAAATAATTGGGTTAGATGACGCCCAATTATTTTTTTTGTCAATATTGATGCTTGCAGCACATCAAAGATATGATATAAGCGTCAAAGCGGCCAGGCCTACTACGTTGCATTAACCGCAAAAGATGATTCTGTAAAATGAGTTGGATTCAAATGAACAAACTTGAACCACAACGCATTTTGTGAATCTACAGGGGAGGAAGGATGCGTGGACATACCGTACCATACGCTCCGAGGTAAGAATAATAAAATAATATTTAAATAAATAATGAAAATCAGGGTGGTGACAAAATAGTAATGATAATGATGAAAATGTTAAATCAATATGCAATGTCATACAGAATAGCATATAAAGTATAGTGAAGGGATATTATAATGTAGAATGATAATAATAATTACACATGTCCTCAGATTGTTGTCCTGCTGCAATTGTAGAAGAATTTGCGTATCTATTATGAACCTAAAAGTTTAGACAATGTAGCATAGCCACGAAAAAAAATGAAACTTATTTTACAAAACTTGGAAACTCCATGGAGGACCTGAAATTATATATAAAGAATAGTATATCTAAAATTTCGATGTGCAAATCCGATTCCTTGCTCCGCTATTTTCATTTCTAATGGATATCATAGGTATAAATGATGACATCCACGCCTTGGTCACTGATCTAGTCTAATCTGATCCAATACAAACGTAATAGAACTGATCAGCATTTATTAATATAAAAAACTAAATAAAATAATATCCGCTGATCTAAATTAATAGAAAAATACCTTATGATACAATGCAATAAAATATCTATAAAAAAAAATGGAATCACCTTCCTTGTAACCTTGACGCAGATACAATTTCATTATTACTATTATTATTTATAATTATAAGATGCAGCAACATATCGCTATATCGATATTAATTAATAATAATAATAAGATGCAGCAATAAACCGCTATACAGCTCAACCAGTAGTCGATGAATGTGTACTGTAATGTTAAGGTCATACTTTGCTGTAAACTGAGGAAAAAAACAGCCCCGAGCACCCGATGACGACTACGATTGATGCTGGCTCTTGAACCTGAACATCAATTAATGTATGTGAAAACTTTTCAAAACATGTTTGTGCGATTAAAGTAATTTTACCCACTGCACAACATCCGCTACGGGAGCTAAATCTATTATGGTATCAATAATATAAAAAGTACTTAGCTGGATTCTATTCAGTCCCGTATCCGATCCAAAAAAGCCCGATCAGGCAACAAGCAACGAGCAATAACCATCGCCACCAGCTGAACACTGCACGCGTAACTCCACACAATTTCTCAAGAATTGCTAGTTGAACAAAATCACAGCACATTATAACACACGAGATCACCATTAATTGAATTAATCTAATTAGTTTTAACATACTGAAAACAACCGCAAAAATGACAGCGAGAAAAAAATACACGTCCAGTCAAAGCCAGTGCCTACTCCGTCAAAAAAAAAATTCGTGTCAAGAAAAAAGAGGTGGGGAGTCTGAGACTACCAGGTGGAACTGCAGACAAAAAAAATGCAGATGTTTGATTGAAAACTACGAGGCTATAACAGAAACTCTTTCGGAAGAAGCAAAGCATGGAAAAGATAAAGACGCAATAACTGCCGTTGGTATTCTTGCCTCTATCTAATCTAATCTAATCTCACACTAACGCAGCCAATTCTTGAAAGCATCCTGGAAAATGACGTCTTCTGGAATTCATCATTTTTCTTGTCATCGGCCAGGCCAACTGCGTAGTGTGTGCCGCAGAGAGGATTCCAAGAAATAGAGCGATTCCAGAAAGAGTGTCTGAAATCGCTCTACTACTTCGAATCAAGGGAAGGAAGAAAGCGTGGACCTCCCGTACCAAACGCCTCCATATACACGGTGTTCAATAAGTTCAAATACAAGTTTTCATCATTGCGTAGGTATGCGCCATGTACATATTCTGCATTGGTATTGGTGTCAGCTTTAGCTTCATTCATACGCTACCGAATGTGCGCGGTGTTGACATTCTGTTAGTTGTTGTTTGTTTGTTACGCGCGATGAAAGAGTATCGGGACTTCGTAATTAAGCGTTTTTTGAACGGTGAGCGACCCGGCGATATATTCCGGCTGCTGAAATCGCATGGGGTCAAGCGGAACTTTGTCTACACGACCATCAGGCGATACCGGGAGACGTCCTCGACCAATGACCGTGCGAGATCCGGTCGGCCGCGTTCAGCGAGGACGCCACGGGTCATCAAGATCGTGAGGGAGCGAATTCGGCGCAAAAAGAACCGCTCAATCCGGAAAACGGCTGCAGATCTCAACGTTTCCATTGGAACCGCTCACACCATACTCACCAAGGACCTTGGTTTCAGGCCTTACAAAAAACGTAAGGTCCATGGCGTTTCGGAGGCTACCAGCAAAAAGCGGTTGGATCGAGCTAAGAGGATCCTCTCTCGGCACGCTGGTCAGGAGTTTGTTTTTTCGGACGAGAAACTGTTCGTGCTGCAGCAGCCGCACAATGTGCAAAATGACCGGATGTGGGCGCCATCGAGGGACAGCATTCCTGAATCCAATATAAACATCCCTCGGTTCCAAAGTGCCGCGTCGGTGATGGTTTGGGGGGCAGTATGCAAACGTGGTAAGCTACCCTTGGTGTTTATTGAAAAGAACGTCAAAATCAACGCGGCGTACTACAAAACTGAGGTTTTGGAAAAGGTTGTTGCCCCCAGTCTCCGAAGCCTCTACGGCGATGAGCACTACGTGTTCCAGCAGGACGGTGCACCAGCCCATACGGCAAATGTGGTTCAAGCCTGGTGTCGGGACAATTTAACCGACTTTCTGGACAAAACTTTGTGGCCTCCCAGCTCCCCGGACTTGAATCCTCTCGACTTTTTTGTTTGGTCCTATATGATGGCGAAGCTGAACGAATACAAGGTCAGCACTTTGGATCATTTCAAGACGGTAATTCTCAAAATCTGGGACGAAATGCCCATGCAGTCCGTGCGTGCCGCCTGCGACGCGTTCGAGAAACGTTTGAAGCTCGTTAAGGAGTACAAAGGGGGGTCATTCCAAGAGAAATGTTGTAAACGTTCCTTGTAAACATAGCTTTCAATAACATAAATCCAAAAAATAAAAAAACATGTTTTCATTTTTTTAACAAATTTTGAAAGTGTATCCGAACTTATTGAACACCGTGTAGAGTTAAATAATGTGATAATTTGTATTTTATCGTTGGGAGCATAGATGCTAGAAAGATTAGTTTATGCTCCTTTTGCCTGTGGGTGGACTATTGGCATTTTAACCAAAAGTCTGGCAATAATTTGCCAAGTTTATAGCGCCTTATCTCGCTCACTGCCGTTGGTATTCTTGCCTCTGTTTCGAAGCCTGAGTTTGTGGTTTGATTGTTCATCATGGGTTAAATCTTATCTCTGATGAATGTTCTGTCCAACTATTTTCAAAAGCAAGATGCTACTCTTGGAGGCTCAGCGACACTTCTAACAGACACGTTGGATACCCTAAAGGAAAAGCGGAATCAATTCAATGATCTTTGGGCTGCTATGGAAGAATTTTCCGCTAACCATGACCTATCACTGGAAGCACCAAGGGCATCGAAAAATCGTAAGAGTATTCCAAGCTCTGCTCTGAAGTATTTCGTGTGGGAAAATACACGAGCCATGGTGTTCATATTGCAGATGAAGAAATGGCAGACAAAGATTACTGGCGTTCGAAAGTATATGAGACCGCTATCGATGCTGTAGTTGAAGCGATGGAGAAACGATTCAACAATTTGGATCTTGCAAAAAGTATTGATCGCTTTCAATTACTTGATATGGATGGAGGTAGACTGTTCATCGATACCTATAAGGATGAAGCTGGCATCGACACGACGGAGCTGGAAGCGGAGATACGAGTTTACAAGAGTTACCTGAGAAGAATCAAGAAGGAGTCCGAGTGGGATGCAGAGTTCATTCGGAGTAATGTGGATGCTACGATTATGCCAAATTTGTCGAAAGGATTGAAGCTTGCAATCACCATTCCCGTTGGGTCATCCGTAGCCGAAAGAAGTTTTTCGGCTATGAGGAGGATAAAGACGTGGTTGAGATCTACCATGGGACAAGATCGGTTTTCGTCACTGTCGCTTTTGCATATTGAAGCAGGTATAATGAAAGAGATTGATAAACAGAAAATCATTGAGGAGTTCTCTCCAAAAATCGTAGGCTTTCCTTTTGAATAACAAGTGTTCCAAAATGCCAATTTTTGAAGAAAATGTTTCTTGTTGTATCTTACTCCGTTAATTTATGAATAACGCAACTGTTTTTTGTTTCCTGATATAATGAGTTCAATAAAAATAATAAAAACAAGATACAATTGCGTCTTTCACTAAAATATAAAATTAAGAAAAAAAACCAGGGGGCTTCAGCCCCCCCTAGAGAAAAGGGCTAGGTACGCCAATTTTGTTATAATTTTGTTATTTTTATGTTGCACCCTTCTGGTCAAGAACCCGGTATAAGCAACCGCATGACTTACTCCGTACTACAGGCTTCCAAGGCTTCCGAACGAAGAGCATTCAGCGAAGGTGTACTCCGTATATATCGTTCGCTGCTGCATTTGTAAGACCTTGGTTACAAACATTTGAAAGCCGTGTTTAAAAGAAGTGTGTTTAGTGAGTTTAGTTTACAAAACGTTATTAGAAGACATCAATATCTTTAAAACCTATTTTGAAATATTTGAGTTATGAGTGTTCTAATTTTCAGTGACGATCTCTTTTTTTTCAAATTTTCATTGCGCCTTACCCTTGCCGTAAAATGTATCCTTTCTCCAAACATAGTTATTAGCAAATATTTTTTTACGAAAACAACGTCTTACTGAAAGGGTAGGGTAGGGTAGGATAGGGCAAGGGTTCTTCCGCGTATCAATTCAACTATAAAAAAATATCTGTGAACAATTTTAAACTATTTTTTTTAAATAAATCATTTATTTGTACAGGCTCAATCGAATCAACTTAACAAAGCCAAATTTTCATATTTGTATACAATCGGATATCTTAAAACTAAAGTTAGGGATATAGAACCGATTACTTGTGGCCGTCTCCAGGTTTATAGGAAGAACAATTTTACGGATGGGAAGCTGGGCGGGAATTTAAATTAAGGTTTACATAACACATATATTTTAAACTCTAAAATGTCTAAAAACGTATTACTATACAACTTATGGTTTTCTTTTGACTTGAACATTTTTGAGGAAGAAAAAAAAGCACACACACAAACAAACACCGATAAAAAAAACAAATAGTAAACATACAGGTTAAATTAACTACAATCTAAGGCTAATGTTAGTTAAAAACACATATATGAGTTTCATAAACTCCAGATCACGTAGCCAAAATATCTCGAACCGGTACATTGGGTTGTCTACCTCGAGTCCGAAGGGTATCATAAAGATCAGATCTGACTTCACGATGCTCATCACAAGACCAAATAACGTGATCTGCGTCATGATAACCTTGTCCACATTGACAGAGATTGCTGTCGCTTAGCCCAACTCGGTATAAATGAGCGTTCAAAGAATAATGATTGGACATGAGGCGAGACATCACACGAATGAAGTCTCGACCTACATCCATCCCCCTAAACCAAAATTTTTTCGACACCTTTGGGATGATTAAATGTTGCCATCGCCACGAATCTCCTTTACTCCATTTATACTACCACCTGACGAGTGAGTGTTGACGAAAATTAGGAAAAAAATCATTGCAGGCAATTTGTCGATCGTAAATATCGCCTTCCATATCCCCACCTTTGCAAGGGAATCCACTCTCTCATTGCCCAAAATTGAACAGTGAGAAGGGATCCATACAAAGGTGATGATAAAATAACGCGAAAATAATGCACTTAGAAGCTTTTGTATTTTCATAAGAAAATACGAGGAGTGCTTTACCGGCCTCAAGGAGCGAATAGCCTCTATAGAACTGAGATTATCCGTGAATAAGAAGGCAATAATATCTAGCGTAACGTGTATTGCCGCTAATTCAGCGAAATATACGAAACAAGGTTATGTTTGGCGCTATGAATTTCATTTTATATACCAAAGCCTGCTGACTCCTCCATCAATGAACCGTCAGTGAAAAACGATTTAGTGGAATCAACT
This sequence comes from Aedes koreicus, assembly GCA_024533555.2. Classification (NCBI taxonomy): domain Eukaryota; kingdom Metazoa; phylum Arthropoda; class Insecta; order Diptera; family Culicidae; genus Aedes; species Aedes koreicus. Next base: position 124,165 of record JAHHFK020003095.1, on the reverse strand, counting down.
TGGCCAAAATTTGCAGCAAATATCGCCAGATCAATCATAGCACGATGACGCTCTGAGATTCCATGAAGCTTCTGCTTCATGGATAAATCAAAATGAATCAAATTGCCGAATTAAGGAGTGTATCGAAAATAAGCTATCCACAAATTTTCTTTCAAATTATGTTGAAAACCGATATTTTATTCATACAAAAAATTGATCCTTTATTGTACGAGGTTAAACTTGAACATAATGAAGACCGGATGAAATTTAAGTTATTCCTTCACGAATTAGCGAACTTTGGATCGAATGCTCTTCATCAAGTTCCGGACAAGTGTTGCATCGCATTTTTTGGACGCTTGAGCCCAAATTTTTTTTAACTCCTGCATGTTCCCAGCTACCTTGCCAGTCTTCTTGAAGACCCTTTTCACGATTGCCCAGTAACGTTCGATGGGTCGAAGCTGAGGGCAATTTGGTGGATTGATATTTTTCTCAACGAAATCTATACCCTTTTCCGCATCCCTTTTTTTGGTTTTGGCATAGTGAGCTGACGCTAAATCCGGCCAAAACAGTGAAGGTGTACTATGCTTCTTATATAAAGGCAACAATCTCTTCTGGAGACACTCAGGTCGATAGATTTCCGCATTTATAGTTCCGGTAGTGTAAAAAATGGTTGACTTCAAACTACAGGAACATATTGCTTGCCATACCAGTACCTTTCGACCGAATTTCTCCACTTCAATCACCTGTCCGCATCGCTCACATCCTCCCCAACGACGGCAGTAAAGTATTGTGGACCTGGAAGGGTTTTTGAGTCCTCCTTTACATAGGTCTCATCGTCCATCAACGGTGCAACGGACGGTGCAAAAGACGCGAATACAATTTCCGGGCCCTTGTTGCTGCTCGCTTCTTCTGTTCTGCACTTTGTTTCGAGATTTTCTGCTTCTTGTAGGTCTTCAGGTGGTTTCGCCTCTTGATACGCTGGATCATTCCGACACTCGTTCCTGCTTTTTTGGCCAAATCACGTATTGACATTGATTTGTTCTTCATGATTAGAGATACCACTTTCTGCTCCAGTTTCGGGTTGGAAGAACCGGGTTTTCTGCCTCTTCCTGGTAGCTCATCCAAAGAATAGTGTTCCCCAAACTTATTAATAATGGTTTTAACACTCGCATGATGAATTCCAAACCGCTTCGCCAATTTTCGCATAGTAATACCCTTCTCACTTAGCTATGCGTCCAGAACCTTAATTTTTACTTCCTTTTCAATACGCGACATTTTGAAAACGCAGAATTTGAACCGCACAAACAAGTAAACAAAAGAAAGCTGGCAGTCAAACGCACAGCATGCAGTGTTCAGAGCATAAAAAACCATCACAAATTCATGCGTACAACGCAAATGTATGTGGATAGCTTATATTCGATACACTCCTTAGGAGAAGTAAACAACATTAAGAATATTCCGGCGAAGGGCTGACATCCTGTGTAATGTACAAATGGTACAAAGTCATGAAGCGAGTTTAATTTCAAACTATTGAAGATAACGAAAATAAAATGAGATGTCTTATAATTTGGTTTTGAAGGCTAAATTTACAAAATGCACAGTACTTTCCTATCACAGATTTCAAATGTGAGCAAGGGAAGTCTCGGCGATGTATAAAGGGCAATGCTGTAAATAGTCATTTCGACCCGATGCGCTAAATTTGCCAACAACTCGTTCCAGAAGCTGATTTTCATAATAGCACGTATGAAGACATTGTTGTGCTTGATTATTTTCATAAATTTGGTTCGCAATGTAAAACCTAAGACGTGAAAGCGCAATATCTGAATATTCAAATGATATTCATCATTGAATATCATTTGAATATAACAGTGAATATAACATTTCTAGTATAACAGGTAGGGAACGCACTATTTGAAAAAGTTGTACTATGTCAATTTTATCATACACCATATTCATGAATTCAGCTGTTGAACCAAGTTATCGGTAAATTTATCCAATTGCACGGAATGACTTGTTACAGCATTGATAAGGGGTACACCTTCTCACCGGCTTCTTTCGGCAGTGCGGAGCGGCAAGGCGCCAATGTTGGATTTGGCAGCTGGCTGTGGCAAGTACCCTAGAGGGTGCACTGGCGACAGACCATTGTTCAGATAGTTGGTGGCTCAGCAGGCTGTTGGTAGCAAGCCGTTGGCTAGGAAACCGTTGCTAGACAGCCATCAATTATGCAGTCGGTTGCCCAGGTCTGTGATGTATTTGTAGCCAGCCGGTGGATGCAACCACGAGGAACGAAATAAGGTGCTTGTGTGTGTGATCCTGTTGGACCCAACTTGCAACAGCTTAAATAACCTGCTTCTTCAAAATACCGGGAAGGTTTTAATTCAAATGCAAACCAAAGGACGATCAATTCAATTTTGAGTTTGATTGGAATTTGTCTAACATTACTTTCCAAGTTCTTGCCTATTGGCAGCCAGCGGTGGCTAAAACAATTTTAGTTTTCTCTTCATTGCATACCTTAAGCATTGTATACAATTTTCAATACAGCTCGGAAATTTAAACGGCCTCTATATTATTCCGAAGCGCAAATATAAAGCAAGGTTACGACAAGAGTAGCAAATAGAAATTTTACAAATGGCTACCGTCACGAAAAATTGAAACAAAGTATGCACATTACTCGATCGTTTCTTGATTGTTCTTTTTTAGATTTTTGCTCTTATCAACTAGAGGTTTTGACGCCGTTGTATTTGTATTAGATTAGCTTAGATTAGATTAGACCATCAACTAGAGGTTTTGACGTCTGCCATTCTATTTACTCAAGTTTAAAATTTTACTAAAAAAAAGTTGCATACCTTTTGTGTACATACGTTTTGATTTTTGAACATGATATTCAGAATTAACATTCTTTGCACATTACAATTAGTACTGTTATGAATAGTTATTCTGTTGTGTTTTGATTCGCGTTGGATAGAGTTTTACTTCTAGGAAGAAATAAGTTTTAAGAAACTGTGAAAGTGGAAATCGTTTTGATGCCAACCGTATGCGCAAATTTCAGAAGCGCATTGAGATCGAATATACGGATAATCCTCCGAAACGACCATGTACCGATGCCGAGCGAGCTCGTGTTTTTCGGGCGAAACTGAAAGCAGCCAGAGGTAATGCGTTGCCAACTACTGGTTAGGACGGTGGAGAAGGGCCTTCAAGTCGATGCCGTATCATCATATAAATCAAAAGGCCTTTTTAGGGCCATCAAATGCTTTCTAAAAAGTGTACGATAGTCGGAGGGGGCCAACCCGACGTAGTGGTTAGCATCCATACCTCTCACGCCAAAGTCACGAGTTCAAATCTCACCCCCTAACAAGTTACGAAAATACTCAAAAGGTATTTGAGTGACTACTACGGGAGATGAACCAGCACAGGCCTGAAAATCTCGATAATAATAAAGGATAATGAAGGAATAATAATAAAAAAAAAGTGTACAATAGAGTTTTCTTACATACTTGATCTATGAGGGCCACACCCACGCTAATTTGATCACACTTCGCCTTACGGCAACAGTTTGACCGCTAATAGCTTTATAGTTTATCGATAGATTTTTGAGATGTTTGCTTCAATCAGTTGGAGTTTTTCGCGACTGTCAACTATAAAAAAATATCATTAAGTATTGACTTTGAATTCCCAAACAGATCCTGAATAATCTGTAACACGATAAGCATAATGGTCTCCGGCTGGTCGATCATAGCAACACAATCACTACAGCCAGCACAACCGTTATCTTTCATTATACCAACATCCAAACCAAACGTCTCTTTCCAGGGCCGCCAAATAATTTCTTAGAAGCGAATCATAGAATGTTCCAACATACTTACTCACTTACTTATGCTAACCCAACGTCCCATTGGAACAGTACCTGCGTTGCAATGTTCCGCTACGAAACAAACGCTGCTAATCAAACGGTTTAACGTAGTCCACGTCAACCGGTCGTGGGTTAAAAACAATCCCACTGATTTCTTATAAACTGTTACAGGCTCCTTTAAGGCAACGTTGCTTTTTAGCAGCGCCGTTAACCGACAGACCTGACAATTTTTTTTTTTCAATTAGGTTGCGGAATCGTGCAAACCGGCACAACTTTTATTAAATTTTCTTTGTGGACATTTCTAGCTTATCATACAAGTTTTGCCTTTATATGATTGTGTGGCGAATACAATCATATCCGCCGAGCCAAGATATATGTATTCCTGGACTAGACCGGGAATTGAAACCTTTTACTGGTAGAGCTGAGTGAAGAGCTTTTTCCTGGTGCTGGTTTAATAGAGGTTTATATTTTTGAAATATATACAGGACATTGACGACTTCCTGGGACCAGCTCAAAGCTAGAAATCAAGTCAGAACAAGGAAGAAATATAGAAACACTTAATGATAATGCAATTTCCTCTTTATTACTTTTTTTTTATGAGTTACACTTTACATCAAGGTGCATTCGTGTCACGCTTTATTACTAAATTTCTGTGAAGAGTTAGAGTTCAGTTTTCCCATCGATACATGGAATTGCCCAACATCCCCTTACGCCCATGCAAGTTCGAAGCATCCCATCCATTATGGTTCTTATCTTGGCCATTTACGTCAGTGCATGAGAGCTCACAAACAAGTCAAAATTATGCTACAGGTGCAATTAGGTTGCACAAGCAACAATGTCCTTCCTGAAAATGGTACTCAAAATTGTTGATTAAAATTCCACCAATGCTAAACAAGCACCCCCATTTAACGTAATTAAATGAAAAGTTTTACCGTACTGACCTATTTAGTAGCTCTCGAGGTATTTTACAGCATCACCATAATTACTTATGCGCGCTTATGGCAGATGCTTTTGCTCACTCGTTTATTCAGCTCGCTTGGCTCGATTCGCCCTGGTCACAGTTCACGAACTAGAATACTGTAGCAGTGTGCACAATCCGAAGAGGCACGGCCGACGCGTGTCAATGAGTGCGTATCCTCTCACTCCGGTCCTTCGCTTTCCCGTTGTTCCTTCCAGTTGCACTTCACTTTACTGGTTCACATACACACAACTACACACATACAAACCCCGTATCATTCGACGACCGTCGAAAAGTTGCTGCTGCCTAATGGCCTACTATGCTGATGTTGAAACTCGATGACGATGATGATAATGATGATTAAGTGCCACTGACGATACGCTTTTATTACGGATTTCACCACCATCCACCCTTTTTTCATCGACGGCTGTCTCTGCTCTGTCTAAAGCGCTATTTAACGTGCTATTTTTAAATCACTCACTCCGTACAACCTTCCATCTGATCCTGGAACTTCGAAAGCTGCCTGCTCACATGATGTATTCCCGACACTCACCCCTCACAATCTGTGTTCAAAAGTCGGAAACTTTCAGGAGAAGTGGGATATTTACGAGGTGCAAAACATGAGTAGGTGGATAAGCGCAAATCAGCACAATCGATGTGCGGTTTTCCTCCCGTATTTTCTTCGGCAAATGGGGCGAAGGTGTTTTTTTTCTATTCCCTTATTTCTATTTCCACTTTCAATACAAGACCATCCGCAACGAAAAAATTCTCGTGCCTGGATATGAGCAGCAAAAGAAGTAGAATTGGAAGCCTTTCAGCCCCGTCCTTCTTCCAATACGCCAACTTCGATTTATAGATATTCGTTTTTTATTTCCTTTCCACCTTAATCGTATGTTTTAACACTTCAACTCAAATTGCACAAATTCAGTCCAGCAGGAACTTTTCAGAAGAGAAAACTTTTAATTAACTTTCTTTTTCTTGAGGATTTATCACTATGATGGTATCAGAGAACAGTCTCTTTCTCACTCACTACGACACTAGTGCACCGTCGTTTTCTCTTTCTCTTGCTTCGTGGCCAGGAAAGGATGAAACCACTTTTTCACATTTTTCACTGAACAATTGTTGTTTTTTTTTTTTTTTTTGTTCTTCTGTTCAGATAATTTATTCATTCATTAGCATCAGATGCTGTCGTAACACACAATTTTCGAACAAATTTCTTCACGGACCTAGCGAACTTTTCCTATTCTTTTACCGAAACTGGGCTGTATCTTATAATCGAGTTACGTGTTTCTTTGCTGTAGCCTGAGAAAGGAAATTTCAGTCCCGTTTTCACCCGCATGCATAAAACTTCCAAAGTTCTTTTCAGCTTTCCAAAACAACGGCAACAATTTTCAATCACTGTTTTGAAGGTTCTACAATCACGCTGGTGACGTATTGGAGATCAATCTGCTAAAAATAACCTATTTCGATTGCAGTTTTTATCGCACCCTCCCCCGCGAAAACTTCCGTCTTGCTTTAGCAGGACATTGTACGGACGGGAAAAAAAATCTATACTCACACGCTCCGTTTTTCTTCACTTCAAAGGGAAAACCCTGGCGGGGAAAATCCGCGAATACCAGCAGATAACTTAGCTGTAACCGGGATTATTGTTAAAGTGCTAAACTTCGAGACGCGTGACAGAATTTTCCACTTTACACTCAGGAATTATACCAGAAACGGTGAAAAAACGGCCCGCCCGCCCGAAAAAATGGGTCACTATCCGCTGCCGTTGTACGATACTTCCCGTGTGTGAGGCCAAGAGCCAAGAAACCAGCATGACGAAGGTGTCAGAACATCATCATCGATTTAAAGGGGCTGGTAGCGACATCTGGGCGTACTTGCGCCGAAGCGCACCGGAAACAAGACGGCATCATAATCCCTCTTCGTGTGGCAGAACAGGACAACCAATGCTGAGAAGATGGTACGGCAAGGTGGATGTGTTGGATGCCCATGAAATATCATGAAATATGTGCATCGTTATGAAGTTGACACTCGGATGATTTAATTCTTTTGTTCTTTATCAGTACTTTCTTTTTTGTTCAAATTTCTGTTCTCTTGCTTTGGCTTTCAGGCAAGCCTTAACTTAATCTGGGTTGTGTTTCTTAACTTTCACGCAGTTATTTAATAAGCGGCTCCTCTGATAAAAACAAGCAAAATGATAATCTAAACAATAAAAAATAATTAACAGAACACATGATGGAATATTCGAAGCTTCTTTTGGACAGTCGGTAGAAATGCTTACAAAACAAAACCATGCTGAAGGTAGCTGGGTTTATTTTTAGGTCTTTTCGGGAAATATTATGCAAAGAAGATTTCTTAGCATTGAAGATTTATTGGACCCCCTAATTATTTAACGTTTTTCCGAAAAACAAAAAAAAAAAATTTTTTTTTCATAAAATTTTTAAGAAACAAATAATTTATCACCCCCCCCCCCACCCCCCAGAGGGCGGAAAATTATTACTGAAAACAAAAAGAAACAAAAAGAAAGTGTATTGATAGTTCCGTATAGGGCAACGGCAGGCTTTGAAAATTGAAAGATACAAGTTTGAAAAACGAGCGGAGGGCATTGAACGGTAGTATCCGATCAGGCACATAACCCTTTACCATACTACCCCATGCAGGATAGGCAAGGGGGTGGGGCACTATATAGTGTAAAGCTCCGAACGGTAACGATGCGAAAAATACCCGATCCAAATGAATCTGCTTGCCGGATAGGGCAGGATAGGCAAGGGGGTGCTTCTTGAGCTCGACGTTATTGGTTCCAAACCCTATTAGCCAATTGACTAGCTACTCTAGAAAAAAATCTTATCTCTTGCGATCGTTTTGGCAGGATAGGCAAGGGGGTGGGGTAGTATGGTAAAGGGTTATGTGCCTGATCGGATACTACCGTTCAATACCCTCCGCTCGTTTTTCAAACTTGTATCTTTCAATTTTCAAAGCCTGCCGTTGCCCTATACGGAACTATCAATACACTTTCTCTTCATGTCTATTCGTTCTAGCAATAAATTACCGTCCACTCCTAGCGCTTCGCAGGGAGATGAGAAATTATCTGCTTCTGACAAACTTCATCAAAGATCGTTACTTCCGCGCATGGGAGAATACAAAAAACAACAATCAATGTGTAGATTTTCCTGCCAAAATTCAAACTTTATTTGTCAAAAAAATTCGAGTTTTTATCCGATTATCACCAAATTTTTAGGAAACAAGAAGAAACAATTAGAGTTATTTTGGTTTTTTTCTTTAATTTTTTTTTTTTTTTTTTCCATACGACCGCACCCCCCGCCCCCCCCCCCCACACCAAGTTTCTCCCCCCCCCCAAAACCAACATTTTTTTTAATACAACCCCCTTTTTTTTCTTTTTTTTCACATTCTACGTGCTCCTTCATAAAAGCCCAGTATTTTTCTATTGGGCTCAGTTCCGGAGTGTTTGGGGGTTTCAGATCATTCGACACGAAATCGACATCATTCGCCTTATAAAACACTAGCACGTGCGTCATGTAGTGGCATGATGTCAAATCCGGCCTTCAGGAGAGGGAGCCTTCAGGAAAAGGAGAAGCCGCTTTTGGGGTCACTCTTCCCAATACACCTGTCAATTCATGGTACTTGCGGTAACGAAAGGTGTACTCCGCTTTCCGCAAGTACAAATCGCTTGCCAAATTAAGAACTTCTTGGCGAACTTCGACATCTTCTGTGTCCGGAGGCTCTCGGGAACATCGCACTTATCCTTTGCAGTCACATACAGGTTTCCTGGAATCTGGTTGGAGTCCGCCTTCACATACGTCTCGTCATCCATTACGCAGCAGTGTGGTTTCGCTAACTTTCGATCGTACAACTTCCGGGCACGGCTTTTTGCTACCGTATTCTGCTTCTTGTCACGGTTTGGGGACTTTTGAACCTTGAACGTACGTAGTCCAGCTCGAGTTTTGGTATTCTGCACGAAAGTCTTGCTCACATGCAACTTTCGAGCTGAGGCGTTCGGTTTCCGTTTAAACCACGCGTTGTGATCGTTCTCGTTGACCTGACGGGTTTTTTTTTCGGATCTTCGCTTCCGATCAACAATCAGACGTTCTTCGAACCCGTTTTATGATACCAGATACCGTGAAATTCGCGATTCCCAACTTTTTTCCGATGGCACGATGCGACAGACCCAATTCTCAAAGTACTCGTGCAAAACTTTTTCGCGCTCGCACTGTTCTTTCGTCGTCATTTTGAAAACTTTAGCGTATCTAATGAAATCAACTCACAAAGTGTAAACAATACACATTAAACTATGTCTACGCAAAATTTCAATTAATTTTACCCAAGCATCAAAAGTTCGAGCAATTTGAGTGTGTGCGGATTTTAAACGGTATACCCTTTAAAGTCCTACTGGCTGCTGCCATTAACTTGGGAGTGGTGTTTATTGGTGTCTGGTCAAGAGCGAATAAACTGAATCATTTAAATAATGTCGCAAAATGTTTTTTTACTGAAGAAAAAAAAATCATTCTAGCATAGCATAGAACATTTGCAGAAAGCGTGGGGGGAGTCATCGAGTTAGGCCTATCCACTTCAACTCAACATTTCGCCAAAAATGAAGAGTGTCGTAGACCTGCTTCTCTCTGCGCACCTGGCCACGTCCTTACAACTGTTTGAAAAATTGATAATTGTCTTGACATCTATTGCCGAAAGTGCTGGGAACCCAAACAACCTTCATAGACGTTCAAGAGATAAAAAATTGGCGAATTTCAAAATTTTATTTGTAGAATCGTTATATATATACAATATTGCAATATGGTGGTAGCAAAAAATAATATGTTGAAATTATTAATAATGATGGGCATATGATATACAGTGAAATGATATATGAAAATAATATAAAGCTTGCTTCAGATAGAATTGGAACAAAAACAATTGCCTGTATTTCAGTTATTTATTATTGAATTCAAGATCTTTTTTTTATACAAATGTAGCATTTTCTTCATACTTTTACGAAAAAATACGGATAAAATTATTCGTCACGGTTTCGAAGGAATTCTCGAATATTTCCTGTAACACGGCTCATTAGGCGGCGCACACCTTCTTCGTCCATCGTTTTAGCTATCTTATTCCACCAGGTCTTCATCTGATTGATGTCTTTGACAACCTTTCCCTTTGCCTTGAGTCTCCTCTTCATGATTGCCCAGTATTTCTCAATAGGGCGGAACTGGGGGCAGTTGGGAGGGTTAAGGTTTTTCGGAACAACCTGGACCCCTTTCTCTGCATACCATTCTTGAACGACTTTGCTGTAATGACAGCTTGCCAAATCTGGCCAAAACATTACGGGATGGTCGTGGGATCGAATGAACGGCAAAATTCGTTTTTGGAGACACTCTTTTTGGTATAGTTCCGACGTCATTGTCTTATTTGTAACGAAAACTTTCGTTTTTTTGCCACAGCTGCAAATGCCCTGCCAAATCATGAATTTTCGTGCAAATTTGTCGGCAAAAACAAATTTAAATTTGGCTGGAACATCCCCCCGAGCCGTTACCAAGTAAAGTTTTTGACCTGGGATTTGCCCGAAGTCAGCCTTGACATAGGTTTCATCGTCCATCAGAAGACACCCGTCGAACTTGGTCAGCACCTGGTCGTATAGCTTCCGAGCACGGATTTTGGCCACACTATTCTGTTTTATGGTCCGATTTGGCTGTTTGCTAGCTCGATACGACTTGATTCCTTCCCGGAGTCGAGTTCTCCTCACGGTACTATGGGCAGCACCGAATTTTCTGGCCAAATCACGGTCCGACAGATTGGGATTCCTCTTAATCGTCTTCAAAATCTTACCACGCAGTTTCCGGTCGACAGTTCCACTCCGACGATTGGCTTGAGGCTTCCGAATCGTCGTCAATGTTTCCTTATACCGTTTGATAACGCGCCATACGGTATTTCTGGGCAATTTCAGCTGTTTAGCTAGCCTAGATGCAGACCACAATGGATTTTCCAAATAACTGTGCACAATTTTTTCCCTTCTTTCGGCTTCCATGTTGATTGTTTACAAAGTACAGTCGATTTGCGGAATGTCAAAAATACAAACGTGAAGCTGACAAAACTCCGGACACGTGGGCGCCAAGAACTTCCAAATCCGTCCACCAGGAGCGCCACAATATGAGCAAAAGTTTGTTCCAATTCTAAATGAAGCAAGCCTTACAGCTTGGTGTCTCTTTAGATCTCAAAGTCAATAGGAGAACATAATATGCGTATGTACAAAATACATCTAACGTCCTTTGGATTGTTACTGAAAAAATAAGAAAAAAAAATCATTCCAATGCTAAAATCATTCTACTGGGTATAACTAACAAATGAGTATGATTTTAACTCTCTCTTAACAAACCACAAACGTGCATACCCAACAAACATCGGTGTTGAATTAGAGCTTGTTCAAACAAATTTGGAGAAGCTATTCAGCTGTTTCTTCTAGAATAGCTGAATAGCTTCTCCAAATTTGTTTGAACAAGCTCTAATTCAGCACCGATGTTTGTTGGGTAGAGAAACGAGAGATTATGTGAATCAATGCTTTCTATTTCCCCAACATAATCGCATGTTTGGTTTGTTCCAACTTGTTCAGCTGTGTTCAAAATGACGTCGAAACAAGAAGCACTACGCGAGCGGATTGTACAGTTCTATCAAACGAACATAAATCACGGGAAAAAGTTCACTGTGAACTATTTTAAAACCAATAATGTTCCAGTTTCAACCATCTTTCGTATCCTGGCATCCTCAGGAACAGCTCATATGAGTGGTAGTGGGCGACCGGCTAAGATAATGGACAAGAAAGGACTAAGATTGCTCCATAGCACTTTTAACAACAAGGATTCGATTAGTCAATCTGAGGTAGCAAAAAAGTTCAAAACTACGCAACCTTACATCTGCAAGACGTTGAAGAAGATAGGAATAGTCTTCCACAAGAAATCAAGAGCACCAGAATACACAGAGCAACAGATATCAACCGTAAAATCCCAATTCCGCTTTATGACCCGAAATTACGCCGGAAAATGTTTCGTTTTGGATGATAAAAGCTACTTCCCTCTCTCAAAAACTGATAACATTTCTACTTCATCTCCGTATGAGGAATATCAAATTAAGCATAAGTTGGAGCAGAAGGTGATGCTTTATATTGCCATATCTGAGAGAGTAATTTTCAAACCAGGGTTCAAGCCCAGTGGGTTGGCTATTAATCAAAAAGCGTACCAAAATCAATGTTTGAAGAAAATATTGATTCCATTACTTCAAACATATCGTGCAGATGGAAATTACGTGTTTTGGCCGGATAAAGCGTCGTCGTATTATGTGAGATAAACACAAGCCTTCTTGGATAGCCAAAACATTCCGTATGTACCGAAAAACCGTAATCCAAGAAATTTGCCCCAGTGTCGCCCGATTGAAGATTTCTTTGGATATTTGAGTTCGCTGGTGTACAAAAACAACTGGAGAGCCAAAGACTCCATCAATTGATTAATAGAATCCAAAGATGCATTCGTCAAATCGATAAAGAAGATTTACAACTCTCCTGTTCAAACATCAGGACAAAGCTATCCAAACTATTCGAACTAATTTTTCTCCAAAAGCTGGTCGATGACTATTCACAGACTATTTCTCCTGATCAACACGGTTTTATGCCCGAGCGCTCGACAGCGACGAACCTTACTGTATTTTCATCGCTCGTCATCCGTGAAATGGAACGCGATCATCAAGTATATGCCATATACACAGATCTCTCTGCGGCCTTCGATAAAATGAACCATCAGATTGCAATTTCCAAATACGTCAAAAAGGGGGTTCACGGTCAATTGTTGAACTGGCTCCGCTCATACCTGACTAGTAGAACTATGCCTATGAAGATTTCAGATTATGCCTCGATACATGAACGACGTGAACTTGGTCCTCAGATGTCTGAAATTATCCTACGCGGACGACCTGAAACTGTAGTACGTCATAAAATGTCCAGGAAACGCCCCATTTTCTTCAGCAGGAACTACAAGTATTCGACGACTGGTGCCGGATCAACAGAATGTTCTTAAATGTATCCAAATGCTCGGCTATCTACTTTGGCCGAAAACGTGCGATGTATCTCCACGACTACATCCTTCGAGGAACGCGCTTGAAACGTGAAACAACAGTCAAAGATGTGGGAGTAATGCTCGACTCCAAACTGTCATTCGAGAACCAAATCGTCCATATTGTTTCTAAAGCCTCATCGCAGCTAGGATTCATCTTCCGCTTTGCAAAAAACTTCTAAGACGTTATTGTCTATAGGCTGCTCTTTGGTTCGTCCTTTTTTGGAGTACTGTGCTGTCGTTTGGTCCTCTTTCTACCAAAATGCAGTCCAGAGGATCGAAGCCGTTCAGCGAAGGTTTATACGCTTTGCTTTGCGACATTTTCGTTGGCAAGACCCTCGCAGATTGCCAAGTTATGAAAATCGGTGTAAGCTCATCAACCTGAAATTGTTGGAAGGGAGGCGTAAGGTGACCAAAGCGTGTTTCGTTGGTGACCTCCTTCAGGGAAACATCGAGTGTTCCACTTTTCTTGATCTCTTGAACAACAATTATAAATGATGAATGGAAGCAACTTTATTTCCAGAATTTTCTGATTTTGGATTTGACTCATGATGTTTTGGACAGTAGTTTTGTCGCTTTTTATGAAAGCCGTAGACCAATTCATTTTGAACTCTTCCGCGGTCTTGCACTCCTTACCACTTTTCTTGATATTGCGCTAGACGATAGTCCAATTGGACGAAACTGTGGACAATTGGGAGGATTGATGTCTTTCTCAACGAAATCTACTCCATTTGCTTGCATCCATTGTACTGTGGTTTTGGTGTAATGGGCTGACATTGTGCTGCTTGTTAAGCGGAAACATCCTTTTCGGCGAACAATCAGTACGGTAAACTTTGGAATTGATCGTAATTTTAGTGCAGAAAATCGAAGGCTCTGGGCCTGCTGGAACAAATTGCCTGCGATACGAGAACCTTCTGGCCAAATTTTTCCACCTCGAACGAATTTTCGTAGATGCTCACATCTTTTTCAATGACCATGGTGTAAATTGCGGTCCTGAAGGCGTTCTTAAGGCCTCTTCCAAATATGTTTCGTCATCGATTGAAACGTGATTCCCTTTAAACATTCTGAAGAAAGCGAAATTAAAGTTGATGTTTTTTGATCGTATAATTATACGTTTAGTCTAACGTATGAACTTATTCTCGTGTTATGATACACTTTTGAATATTTTTTAACACAATATCATGCACTATGTTGGTACTAAGTCTCATGTTGTTGTTGTTGTTTTGTATTTACGTGTTTTTCAGCCTGAGGCTGGTTCGTCACGCCAGGGAGACGACCTGGACCCTACACATCAAACCCATCAACACATGGGCCGGGACCAAGGGCGAGATTTTTCGTCTTAGACAATCCCAACTTCAAGAAGCATTCACATTTCTCCCTGAGGATATAGAGAGAGCTTTCGTGGACCTCGCACAAGCGCACTGCAACGAGCCACAACGCACGAAGATCAGCTCAAAAGAAAATCTCCGATAGTGAAGAGTTTTCCATTTTTTGCTACGCAGGGTGGTGAGGTGAGTTTTTCTTCGCTGCTGGCTCCCCAGTGCATTTTGCCTTATGGGCTGCCTAGGTGGTCACCCTGCACTGTGAGTGAGGATTGGGGTAAATGCTACCCGAAAAGTCATTCATTACTGAAGGAACACGCTCTCTTTGGAGCTGGTGGGAGTTCCAACAGATATGTTGGAATACGTTTTTATCACTGTTGGTACTTTTTTTATCAACACCTTTTTCCACACTCTCATTCTCTCACTCCTCTCGCTCTTAATGGAGGGTGTCTTATCGTGAAACGAAAACACGAATAGACATTTAATCAACACATATACAGCATTTACCAAGCCATTGCTGTATGGTAGCCCACCGCGAATAAGCGGCTTGTAAAAGTAAATGTTTGTGTGGCTTTTTTTTCGTTCTTTTTTCCAGTAGTATTTTGGCAGCAGTTGAAAGCTGGTAAGCTAAACACCCCTTTGAGCACAAGAATTTTGTCTACCTATCATATTGCTTTGGATATTAGGTAGAAGCTCAGAAACCAATATCAATGTTCTTTGCCTTTGATTTTATTGCATGATTAATTGGCCAACAAGCAAGAGATTTTTTTTGTAATATGGAAATTTATGTACAGATAGCTACTTATAAACTGAATGTTATTAAAGCACTTAGGATTGTCAATCCCGCAAAAATCGTACCACTGGAGGACAACTTATCTACCGCTTTAACGAGCTTTTGCGTCACAATAGCAAATAGGGAAGAATGGTGAAGAATACACCGTCGAGGTCAAACGCCAACTGGTACTGTTTATGCGTTTTTCATAACTATAATCTTCTTTGGAGCTCTATCATGCAGTTCGTCACAGCCGAATTACCAATCATACATGAGAAATCAGAGAAATTATTGCTCCGATGCTAAGAAAAGCTTAAAAATGGGCGATCTGCCCTGGGGTGCGTTTTATACCACTCTCATCGGAATTCATAGCAACTCGGGGGCTGAAACCGCTTGGGATGAAATCAAAATCATAAGCTTCGCGAACACTGGTACAAAATCATGAACTTATTAGTACCGTGAATTCGGCTTTTTTTATTTTTTTATACAAGGAGCCTAAAAAATCTATTCATTAGCAGATTTGTGAGAAGATATCTCAGGATATGTGGGGTTGGGTAGCAACCTGACCCACTAAAATAAACTATCCTTGTTCTACGAGCACTAGTTTTCCCCGGGACCACCGTTAGGTGTTACTTCAGGGACGGGCTATGCTGTTCAGCATCCTTTTTCCAGCGCTCGATGTGCGCGTTTGAGATACGACCGATAAGAAGTAGCCAACTGTCATAACGTGCTCTCCCCCACAGTCTGTCTCTTCTTCGAACACATGTTCACACTATAGAATCAGCTGATCTCCTGTGGAGACCTAGCCTACTCCGGCGAAGAGTTCCCCGACGGTGGAAGTTATTCCGTTAGCGCATCTCGCCACTTTCGTTGTAGATCAAGCATGATCTGCGTTATCGCTTCATTGACCGCGTTCCACGTGTTTTAGTGGTGGCACGATCTTTGGACTATGTTGTCCGGAGTAGAGTCCATTCCACTAACGGTGACCATTCCACTACGGACTGCCTCGAAACGTGGGCAGTCGATTACCACATGTTCTGGTGTTTCCTCTGTATCATTGCACTCCGGACAGCAGGGACACCCGGCGTGTCCGACCCGGTGCAGGTATTTTCTGAAGCATCCATGACTTGACATGAATTGCGTCAGATAGAAGTTAATCTCCCCGTATTTTCTGCTCGTTCACATGGTAACATTCGGGATTAATCGATAGGTCCATCTGTCATTCTCCGATATGTCCCACTCGTACTGTCACTTGGTCATCGTTCCTGTTTTTATAGTCTTACGGAATTTGGATGAAATCGATCATTTTTCGTCAATCAAAACTTTCTTTTCTGAATTGTTAAATATGAAAATGTTTTCAATGCTTTGAACACGAACAGCGTATCTCTTCTTTAAACCATACCAATACTTTGATATACTAAATGATATTCAAAATCTTAAATTAACATTTTTACTCTCGGGTTGAAATTGATGGGTTGACAAAATTGAAGTAGGTGCCACCGACCTCCGGTCCTTACACCTCAAAGAGTCATATGATCACAAAAGAATGTCAGCTGAAACACGGTGTCGCTGGTTGGCGTAGCCCGGGCAATTTTGTCAATTTGACAATAGCGAAGTGATGGGGAGCGACTGAAGATCGTGTACCTGTAAATCACATTGTATGTTTTCCATTCTCCTTTAATTAATTTTCTTTTAAATTTCCATACTAGCATGCGCTTATAAGTAGTATAGGATACTGATTCTTCTTTTCAGTAATAATGCAAATGCAACCAACAGACTTTGAAGCAGAATGGTCATATAGCGTTTATTAAGGCCTGTACTCGAAAAAAAATGCACCAGACAAAAGTGTTCGCCAAAAATTTATTTTAAGTCGGATTTTTTTGAAACTTTCAGGGAATAAAAACGTACATATGGATTATGTTTCGGCAAAATTATTTTATTCAATTTCCTTTCCATCACTGAAAGCCCGCACCTTTACCTTGAGACCCCTCATTACATCTTGTGCAATGGTGGAGCCGACCTTTTTGGCCACTTTCATCCATTCTTTCTTCAACTCCAGCTCGTTCTTTAACACTTTGGACGATTTTCGAACTTTGGCCTTCATTATGGCCCAAAATCTTTCCACCGGACGAATCTCTGGTGAATTTGGGGGGTTGGCGGTTTTTGGTACAAAAACAACGTAATTGTCTCTGTACCAATCCAACGTCGATCGCGCGTAATGGCATGATGCCAGGTCCGGCCAAAATAATGCCTCGCCTCCGTGGGACCGCAAGAAGGGCAACAGACGCTTCTGGAGGCACTCAGTGCGGTAAATTTCGCTGTTGATGGTACCCGTTGTGATGTACGGTTTACTCTGTTTACCGCATTGGCATATGGCCTGCCAGAGCAAGTATTTTTTGGCGAATTTGTCCACTTTCTTCTTTCTTATGTCTTCCGGAACATCAAACCGTGATTTGGCAACGTAGAACTCCAGCCCCGGTATCTGCTTTGCGTCTGCCTTGATGTAGGTTTCGTCATCCATAACCACACACATCGGTCTCGTTAACCACTCTCGATACAGCTTCCTTGAGCGGGATTTGGCCGCCGTGTTTTGTTGATCACGCCGGTTCGGTGCCTTGCGGACCTTAAATATACGAAGCCCAGCTCGTTTCATGGTTTGCTGAACGAACCAGGCGGAACACTTTGCCTTCAGAGCCACGTCGCGAATCGAATGGTTCGGATTACACTTGAAATAATCCAAAACCTCCTGGGCCTTCACAGGGTCAGCTGTCTTCGATTTTCTTCCACTTCCAGCCCGCCGCTCGGTCGTCTGGGACTTCTTAAACGATTTTACCACCCGAGACACAGTTGTGTGGGTGATTTCCAGTTGTCTTCCGATCCATCTCATGGTCGCAGTCGGATTTTCCATGACGGCGCGCAAAATTCTCCGGCGATTTTCTTCTTGTTACGATAACATCTCAATAACTACTGAACCGATTGTTATGAAATTTTGCATTTACTCCAAACTAGTTATACATAAATTTTCATCAACCCACGGACAAAAAAGTTACACACAGATAAAAATAGTGCATTTTTTTTCGAGTACAGGCCTCGTATACAATGATTTTATTATACCATATAATAATTATATTATTCTATACTATACATGACATTGACTATATACTGGGTTGGAAGGGGCCATCAGCGTATCATTCAAGCTGAAATTGGAAGCTGGTGGTGACAACGGTTCTTTATTCTGCCAATTTGATTGTTTGTGCTATTTATTCTACTCCAAGAATTTCAGTGAGAGCGACATGCCCTCCTATAACAAATCTATACATTGCAAGTTTAGTGATATTATATTTCAGGTTTGAGAAGCGTTTCAGCAGTTACAGTAGACGAGAATTAGACCAAGCAGGTTTTCTCCATGCTTCCTTATGAATGGCAGGAGACGCTTCTTAAGGCACTCTTCCGTGTAAATCGCACCGTTGATTGTTCCGGTAGTGATGAATGGAGCGCTTATTTTACCACATCCGCATATCGCCTGCCAGATCAGGAACTTCTTTGCAAATTTCGATAATTTCTTCTTTCTAACATCCTTCGAAACATGGAACTTAGACTTCCCAAGTAACATTGCCAAAACCATCCTCCTTTAATCAGTTTTATTGAAGGTTTATGAAAGCCACTCAAAATCAATTTGGTATTATTATTGCAACAAGAAGTGCCAATAGGTTTCATGTTTTAGTCAGATTCATGAGAACCTACATAGCTTGTTAACAATGATCTTGAAACCTTGTTTTCTCAAATTACTTTTACTCCTATCGAAGGTTCTATTTCGACTTTATGAACTCGTTAAATGCTGATTTGAAATTCTGTTTTAGGACTCATTCATATTATCTTATTATGGTCAGTTGAAATAGCATTTTAAAACCATTTTGCCTCCAGTAAATGCATAAAACACCAAATGACTAAATAAGTTTATAGTAGTTATTGCGAAGGTAAATTGGCTTTTTAGCAAAACTCAGATTTTTTCCAATCGCCTTATTGAAATATAAGAAATAAACGAAATGTGGAATTATTAATGCACAAAATTTACATGTAATGCATATGAACTGTAGATAGGAGACCAATTTTGGCATTTTTTTAGATTAGTTTATTGAATTCCATCAATTTTCAGGAAATTCATGACTAATATACCGAATATATTTGTTTTAATTTTGTTTTTGTTGTAAACTTACATAATTTCCAAGACGCATTAATTTACGGCTCTTATCGTGCCAATATTCACTAAACAATTAAATGCGCAAATGATATGAAGCATGATACGCTGTAACAATCTTAATCCGTTTTGGATATTTTGCCAACAAACAAAATTTCCCGCAACTCTAGAACTTTTCTCTTAGTTATTATTGCAAAATATCCAGCTAAGAATCGAACAAAGCAGAACAACAAAAACCAATCACGATACCACAGTGGAGTTTGGCAGTCTGGTTTTCATGGCAGCCAATAGGTTTGATGAAGGTTCTCAAGTGGTCATAAAAGCTATCACTAGAACTTTTTCAAAATCTTTATGGTTTTATAAAGGTTTTATTAAATTGTTTTCACAACCGTCTATAGAGTGGGCCACTTTGTACAAATTTTGGCTTAAATGAAGTATAGAGGAGGTGTTGGTAGACAAAACAGTTTTGAATGTAGTTTTATCAACAAAGCCGTGAGGAGTGCTATATGGCTGGAATAAAGCTATAATTGTTGTTTGGGTTGGCAACGAAATTTAACGACGTTAGTTTCGCCATCTATCACGATGCAACACGATAAGGTTATCAACTTCGTGTAAAGTTTTCGAGCGAGGGTTTTCGCAGTGAGTTTTGCTTTTCATTCCAGTTTGGGGCTTTTTTGCAGCTTTTACACGGAAAAAAACCGTGCCCAGATCCGCGAACTGCAGTCGTGAATTCGAGAACAAGCAAAAATACACCGTGAACAAAAACACGTTTAATGGGAAAAATCCTGAAAACGTGAACTAGTTCACGGTCCGTTTTCATTTTCGGGAACGCTTTTTTTTCTGTGTGAACATGTAACCCAGCACGCTTCATAGGTTTATGCACGAAACCGACTGACACCTTTGACTTTTTAGCGACATCTCGAATTGACATGTTTGGACGGATCTTGAACTGTTGCACCACTTTCTTGTCAATTTTATTGTCCATTGGACAACTTTTACGCCCACTCCTTTCCTTCCTTTGGGCACTCTGACGCTCCTTGGAGGTTCTTATCACACGAGACACAGATGTATTTGCAAGTCCAAGCATTTATCGATCCATCAGTGGAGCGCCTCTGGATTTTGCTTGTAAGTGCTCACGTTTTTTTCATGGACAATTATTTTATCCAACGACATGACTGGAACTACCATATGAATAACTATGACAGATGTAAAAAATACACTGTGAATAAGATTTGCTCAAATTTTCAGGTTTTTTACCCATACGGTTCAAAAGTTACAGAAGATTTTCGGTGTGCCATTTTTCTCGAATACACCCTTTAAACCTATACATAGACATATGTAACGAACTAAGAGAATAATTGTTTACTAATAATAAACATTTATTTTTCGATAATGTGGATGTTTGCAAGAGTTTTGCTTATGATAGCAACATGAGCGTTTTCGACTTGAGAGAATTTATCAATAGCATAATAGCATGAGTGTTAACTTAACCATGTCCATGTTAAATTTCGGCCACTTTTCGTTAAGAGTAGTTTTTGAATTATTTCACGGATCGCTATAACGATCCAACGATGTGACAGTTAAATCTATCTACTTTATTCCTTGATACAACATGCTTTAATTCCTGTTGAATTTGGTAAAATGGCGTCGAAACAAGTGGAAGTGCGCAAATGCATTTTGTAAGAATGGCAGCAAGAGCCGACGTTATTAGTAAGCGATCTCTTGAAATAAACTAAAACTACCTAAAAGAACTGTGTTTAGTATTTTAAAATTGATTGACCAGCGCTTGACTGTGCATCGGGAGATTGGAAGTGAGGGTAATCGAAAAGTATGTTTCCGCCAAATAGCATAGCAATAGCATTTTCCAACCAGACACTCTCCTAGGTTGGCTGTTCTAGAGACGATGGGAACGCCAGAAGATCTACTTTGTGTGTGACACACGGCGGGACAATTTAACTCAATTTTGAATCGTTTTTGACTCACTTTCGTCAGAAGTGGAGTCACTCATATATAAGTAAATGTGACTGAGATCTACAAGTAAACATATCTAAGACACCGACTTAAATCAGATCGTTGTTTTAGATTTGTCGACTTGTCAATTCCAGTCACATTTACTCATATATGAGTGACTCCACTTTTGACAAAAGTGAGTCAAAAACGATTCAAAATAGAGTTAAATTGTCCCGCCGTGCAGGCTCTTCATCCATCGTTCTCTTTTCTCAACACCTCGCCAGGTCCTTATGATCAGCAGGGGTGGGAGGGAAGTGTTGATTAGATGTCTACTTAAAAAGATGCCGAGAACTCATGGTACCTTCATAGACATCTGGAGTTGGAAATTGGATGGGATTGTGCGGGAAGCTTTCCTTGGCGAGAAAGCATTTGTATATTTGTTTTGATTTGAGATAAGTTTAAAGATGAATGAGTCGTTGGGAATGGCGAAGAAAGTTAATGCACTCGACCGGTCCCTGAGAAAGAATGAATTAATTTGCAAATTCGATGCCTCTACCATTTCTTTTGAATGACCCACGAATCAGATGTAACTGGATGTTCTGTAAATGTATGTGAATGTATTTTGAATTCCTTAGCATGCACTACGGCTGAGCACGCCCCCCCCCCCCACCCCCCACACACCACCCAAAAAAAATACACCCCCTTTCCCCCACAAAAACCTCCCCCCCCCCCCCAACAAAAAAACATCTTCCCACAACTTTCAAAAAACACACCAATCAAACCCATAATTCTCCACTCCATCCCTTTCCCCCAAAAAAATTTTTTTTTTCTCCCTTTTTTTTCTCCCCCGCAACCACACATACTCCCCCCCCCCCCCCCCTCCTTCAACAAAAATCAATTTTTTTTTATTTTCCAATTAGTAAAAACCAAAAACAATATCAAACTAATTAGGTTACCATAAAAAACCTGAATTAATCCACCGATGGTGAGACTGAACCCTTCTTACACTTCACCAGAACTACGAACTCAAATGTGGCCAATATTGTACTGTATACATATTTTCATCAGAAATTCCAGGAAGAACCAGGAATATTCGATATGTTATACATTCAGTTTAGAAAATGAACTATTTGTCAATCCTGTACGAAAATGTTCATCGATGCGATTAAAATATTGGCATTAATAGTCTTTAACGACCTGTTTATATTAGGTATATACAAGGAAAAATTACATAAATATTAGAAATTCCATATAATCAGTCCATAGAATGAATTATTACACAATCCTAAGTGTCAATTTTGATTATCGATATGGATTCAATACGCTTAATGAGTACATGTTCGTTGAAAATTGTGTAGTTAAAGAAAATGGAGACTTTGTGTAATTTTCGAATATACTCGAGCCAATCGATCCTGCTCTAATTCTAAAGAGTCGCATAGTGTGGCTAGTCCGCTGAATGTGCTATACAACGCACCAGATGCAGAACAATAGAATACAAGCGGCATCGATTGGGGTGAGTGGTCTTGTTCGGTTTTGAACTGCAACGAGAATATTTTCATCTCACAATTACATATGTGCTTTCAGGTATTGTTTTGGTCATATCTCCATGAAGGATTATCCAATCCTAATGAAATTTTGATCAGTTATTTAAAAATTTTATAAGTTTAATTTGGCGCTAACAAAACTAAAATCGGTACACAAATAGCTCAGTATGTAATCGGAGACTAAACTGTTTGATTACTATTATAATAGGCCGTCAAGTACTGTTTCGTTCATATCTTCGTAACGAAATGTCCGAATAAAAAAAAATCAATAGCGTTCTATGGGAATGTTGTAGCTTTCATTTGCCGTCAACAGAACTGAAATCGGTTCACAAATGGCTGAGAAACCGATGTGACATTATTTGTAACGCACACACACACACACACACACACACACACACACACACACACACACACACACACACACACACACACACACACACACACACACACACACACACACACAGACACCCCTGTGCTCAGTTCGTCGAGCTGAGTCGAATGGTATATGACACTCGGCCCTCTGGGCCTCGGATAAAAAGTCGAATTTTCAAGCGATCTTAATACCCTTCTTTTGGTGTAAGAAGGGTAAAAAGAGAAGTTGTAGAAATATACTATGTTTCAAATATTCAATATATAAAATGAAGTATTAGACAATTTTTAACCGTCAGTTCTGACTATCTCATGCGTCATAAAACGTAACAGATGCGACACTATAGAATGCAAACAGGATCGATTAGTGCGAATTGTGTTTTCCGGTTTTGAACTGCAACGAATTATGTGCAATTATATGCTCTCAGGTATTGTTTTGGTCATATCTCCATGAAGGATTATCCAATCCTAATGAAATTTTGATCAATTATTTAAAAAATTTATAAGTTTAATTTGGCGCTAACAAAACTAAAATCGGTACACAAATAGCTCAGTATGTAATCGGAGACTAAACTGTTTGATTACTATTATAATAGGCCGTCAAGTACTGTTTCGTTGATATCTTCGTAACGAAATGTCCGAATAAAAAAAAATCAATAGCGTTCTATGGGAATGTTGTAGCTTTCATTTGCCGTCAACAGAACTGAAATCGGTTCACAAATGGCTGAGAAACCGATGTGACATTATTTGTAACGCACACACACACACACACACACACACACACACACACACACACACACACACACACACACACCCACACACACAGACATGTGCTCATTTCGTCGAGCTGAGTCGAATGGTATATGACACTCGGCCCTCTGGGCCTCGGATAAAAAGTCGAATTTTCAAGCGATCTTAATACCCTTCTTTTGGTGTAAGAAGGGTAAAAATGGAACGAACAAATTTTTTTGTCTCTACCAAATATTGTTAAAAAAAAAAGACCAGGCAAACAAACACAAAAATTTCAAAAAATATATGGCATACATTAAAAATATGTGATAATGTAGAGGTTGCATGGTGAAAGCGAGATTAAACTATTTGATAACAATAACATAAAATGTGATAATATATCCTCAATTCGAAATATAGTTGATTATATAGCAAATTGTTTTTCGTTATGCGGGAAGGCAAAAGATACGAGCTTTTGTTTAGGCGTTCATCGTCATGAAAACAAATCGGGATGCTATATCACACTTGTTACAGTTCACTTCACATTCAGGGGTAGAATTGAAATCAACAATAAATTTTTCACAAGAAAATCACGCAGTAAAACATTTAAAAAAAGAAAAAGAAGTATGCTCCCACCAAATGGACAAGAAGGTGGTAGCCATTATTGAGAAAAATCCGATCCTTTCTGTGCGAAGTTGGAAAATCAAAATCATATAAGCAAAAAGTAAAGCAGAGGCATGAAATAAAGGCATACAAAGTAAAATAAGTGCCAACCGTGATGACAAGCAAAATTCCACAGCAAGGTACACGAAATCCCGCTTTACTCCGAGGTTTTTCAAATTTCCGAATTTCAACCTTTCAAAATCTTTTTTATCACCACAGCACGAAACTCCTTCATCGCTGGTAAAAGATAAACAGCGAATGAAAACAATCGGACATAACCTAAAAGCGTTTGTATAAACATAGTGCAAAACTACACCAATACATACGTAAAGCATGTTGAGTAGTTGCACGACACCAATGGAAGGAAAAGGTGTATAAGAATATGTTGGACACGGTGTATTTGTGGTCGAAAATCCAAAAGTTTCGTCTCTATCGGCACTATCAACAAGGATGTGTACGAGATAGAATGTCTGCAAAAGTGGTTGATACCGTTTATAAGAAAACACGACTCTGTGTCGACCTGGTTTGACCTCTTATCACTTTACAAAATCCGTTCGGGAATGGTATGAGGCAAAAGAGGTCAAATACGTTCCATAAACAGCCAATCCGCCTAACTGCCAGAGCTTTGCCCAATAGAAAAAAAGCTGGGCGCTGGTTAAGCGGAAACTCTTTGAAACTAAGAAGTAAGCAAATATGAAAAATTAAAAGAGAAAAAAAAAAACCACCACCGCTCCCCCATCCAAAAATAATTTACAAAATTTTAGCGGGGGTAAAACGGGGAAAAAAAAAAAATTTTAGAAAGAAGGATTAATTTCTCAATCAACTGTACTAGGGTAGGGAACGGCTTAATCAGGGGTCACTATTTTAATCAGTCGTTAGGAAATAGGTCTATAACTCCTACATTTTCCAAATTATTTCATTTTTAATGATACGATCATAAGCTTCATCTATAGGGCCAATGATTCGATGTATGAATCATGATTGATTACCAATTTATTACTGTCATTTTGAAGATTTAAAATACATCATCTAGAAACCATCAGTTTCTGACCAGCTGAAGAAGTTCGCTCAAATGTTGCCTTTGTGTATTTTGCATTTGCATCGCGTGTACCGGAGGGCATGTCTTCATCAGCTCTCTCCCACAACTAGGCTTGTTGCCAGAACATTGGGTTAAATTTAATACATATTTAGATAATCTGAATTCGCTATTTATTTCATGTTTCTTCCAGTCATTGGAGGTTGATCTATGCTTATGATTATATTGTCCATCATCTGGCACTATCATTTGCAATAAAAACTATGTTTTGGAGCTGTCCAATAGTACCCAACGATAAATAATGCTTCGCTGTTGAGCTGCAGCTATGGCATCACTGTTGCTTTTGAGAGAGCCCATGTTTCCTCTCTTCTTTGTTAACCATGGATATAGCGCACCGGAATTGTAACGTGAAGCCTGCTGTCTCTTGCATTTGTTTGTTTTTAAACGAAGCATCCCGTTTGTCGTCACAGTCGCTTTGGCTAACATTTGCGTGAGAGTAAATGAAATAAGAAATACACATTGCCAATCTAAAGATCAATGACAAACTAAAAGTTTGGTCGTGTACGTCTGTCTCATAACCTGCTAGGAGATGAGTTCGTGGTCGTTTTTGGTTGATTGTTTTCGAGAGCGGATGGGTAAAACGGAGGAGCGGGTTGAGGAAATTGACGTTTGCAGTAAATCGTCAACTGGCCTATTTCATTTCGCCTTCACACACATGCACAGAATCGCACTCATACAATATTGTTAGTTTATGTACAGATTGAGGAGTTGAAGAAAACATTTTTTTAATCGGAAAGCAATCCACAAGCGTTTAAGAAGTCCCTGCAATTGGGAACTTTATTCCATGGCTATGAAATTTTCTGAGCCTAATGCTCGTTGCTGAAGGTATGTTCCGATAGACCAGACGTAAGCAGAGGGATTAATGTATAAATATTGGCAGTTCTAATTATAGATTACATACAGCTTCATCAAATGTCTCAGGGGCTGACTAAACTGCTTAAGACCCGTCCCGTACCCTATAACTCTCTGAGACTGCAAAAAAAAACAATCGATTTTGTTGAATTATGTCTAGATTTTTTTCTGCTGGCCTAATCTTCAAGTCCGAAATTATGTTTTGATCCATTTAGAACCTCTTTTAATGCGAATCAAGAACATCAAAAGAAGACATTAGAGAGTATCTTTTTGAAATCTGTTAGCAAAAAATAAGTTGATTGTGTAATTATTTTCTTGACCAATTGAAGGCTTAACGGCTTACACCTTGAAAAATGAAGAAAATATCTATTGAACATGCATCTTTACGATATAGTTTCGTGACTTGGCCTAGTGTTACGTTGATTTCTTGATTTGAGGCTATTTTGATGACATTTTTCTTGTCGAAATTTTTTGAAGCCCCCCAATATCCTGCTACAACTCCAGTGTCTGAACGAGGCATAATGGAAGATAGAAAAGTAACACGCAGTGATAGGTTTGCCGTTTGAGTGACTATGGAAAATCAAATGAAAAATGAGAATAACTATATCGTAGCAGAAATTTTCAATAAACATGAAAGAACAACATCAGATTGTTTCCATCATAAATTTCAAATCTCAACTACTCTTCGATGAAACGTAACAAAGCAAATCCATAAACCAAAGTTTCGAAGCCGATCCATTAACTGAGATTTCGACGAAATGTCCTTCCAACTAAATATGTCGTTTCAAATGTCATCCGACCAAAAATCATTCAATGATTTGATCAAATGTGTTTCGACCCAATTTCATAGATCCACCACAGTCTGTGCAGTAAGTAAATTGTTAGAAGTAGAAAATTCATCTTTTCCGCAGCGTTCAGATTCTAATGAACATTCGCAACACATATTTGGGCAGAGTTATTTTGAGCAAAGTTTCAGCTAAGAATTTTTTTTCGGTCGGTTACTTGTTGCACGCTGAATAGCGACGAAACCATCTGCACCTTGGATAGAATAAATTTCATAAACCTTTAGAGGCAGTTTGGACAAAGGCAATGACGCCCAGGAAGACACTGTTGTGATCTGACTTCAAAGGTTATGTGAGAAGGTGATAAACTTGTCAGCGATTCACACGTACATCAAACATACATGGACCGTCAGAACTGTTCATCTGTTGTGAAGTGAAGAGTTAAACAAGGACATGAAGCAATCAATAGACCACTATGACTCAATGACATAATTTTCCCACATATAAATTTATGTCTTCATAATAATTCACAACAAACTTAAATATAAAGAAAAAAAAACTATATTGATACTGTATCAGCTTTATAGGAAGTCAACTGTTGTTACATCTTCACTGACACAACTACGAGTCATCATTAAAAGTTTTTGCAATTGAGTCAGGCACTTTTGACCAAATGACTAGAGCTCTCTCCTACTCGCAATGTGCCAGGGCCAACTTTGCACAATAGCGCTTTTAGGCTCACTGACCAAAGCGCAGGCGATTTCAATATTAATGAAATTGAAACTAAATTCAGTCGAATCTTCATCCATTTTTTAAGACCTTTTTTTATTTAAATTTATTTGGTCGTGAGAGTTAAAAAATAATTACATTATAATTGTTTCCAACTTCGCATGATAGGTGAAAATCTAGAGCTTGTACATCTATTCTATCATAAGCATCAACGAAATTGATGTAGGAGATGAACAGTTTTAGGATGTCAGCTCGCCTGTGGTGAGATATTCCAATTAGAGTTGGTCGTAGTAGGTCTCCGATGGGTATCTCACGTCTACCACGAGAGTCTTCGTTGAAGATGAATCTATGCTTGCGATATCCGTGGACAATACCTATAATTGTGTTCGATTGTCTCTACTACACGATTTCAGTGTGTACAAATTGCACTATCCACGCGTCCAATGGTGTGATACAATTTACGATACCTGATTGCCTTTCTCGTTGATGAGCACATACAGATCTTCAGAACTCCACCGCCAACCTAACCTGAAGATCAAATATTCTACAAAGTAGAGGTACCTGAGACAACCTATTGGTATTTCTTTCCGTAAATAAAATCACTGTTCGCTAGCTTTAAAATATAAACATAATCTCTAATATGTTACGATTCAACCATTTTTCTGACACTCTATATGACTAAGATTTCTATGATATTCCTCAACCAAAACATTTCCATAATCTATCACACACTTCTTAAACGATGTCCTCTCCTGTCTTGACATGTGTAATATGTATTGTAGCTACGTTGAATTGGTCACTGGTAAACGATTAATCGATCTCCAATCCTCGGAATGACTTGATCGGTGGTTTTATCGCACTGTTCCTTTCCTTCGGTGCCTCCTTCAAAGCGCCCGAGTCTATCAACCATTCGCGATATTCGGTTTCAATTTCTTTCTTCTGCTCTGTGTGCATTGTTGCCAGTTCATCAAATGGGCCGCCATAGTCCTAGAAGGTACAATGGAAAATTAATATTAAGTAGTAATGAAACAATCTAATGATGGTAGAAAATATGTGAAAATTACGTCAACATTTTGAACCCAAAAAAATATAGAATACAACAATTTTATGTCATATATGTTTAATTTATAAACCTTAACAATTTAATATTGGTTGGTGGTTCACAGGATAATACACACAATAAAAACTGTTAAAATAATCAACAAAATAGTCAGAGACAACAGAGTTTGACTTGAACGAATGCACAGTGGCAAAAAATCAAGCGAGAAAAAGGACCCAGTTGAATAACGGTCAAAAAATTAATTAAATCTGATTTTTTCAGAACGGTAGTGTGAGAGTAACCTAGAAAATCGGCACACTTTCTCTGAATCCTAGCTCACTAATTGAAACAATTATTTGTGTTCGGAAACCATTTGTTTTCGTTCACACCCTTAAACTAGCATACCCATTAATATATTTTACCTATTAATGGGTAATTTATATTTTTTATAAATTACCCTCTTTTTTATCTCTTTTCATCCACTGGAAATTCTTTTCATAATTGAGTTAAACTAGATTAACCTTCCTCGTGTATTTAAAAAAAATTACACTTAAGACATTAGTGTCAATATTGACCCGGATTTCAACCTTTTCTAGAATTATGAAATTTCAACCATGACACAAGGTTACACCCCATTTCAAAATTTATGGTCTCAAAAAATGCATTGGTGGTGGAAAAACTTGGTTCCAGTAACATTGACCACCGGGAATCTGCTACAAAGAGAAGGAGGTTTTGATTTCGATGTGTGAACAGAATTACATACAAAACACTCCAGACTAGTTGTAAAGAGCTGCCGACTTCGACAAAGTTTCTCAGTATGTCATTTGTCGTCTTTTGACAATATCATATTAGTTCCAGATCTTGCCACAGAGATGGCTCTGCATTCTTTCTTTGCCAAATAAAGCTCTAGAGAGCTGTCATCTTCGGCAAAATATCTCAGTATGTTATTTGTCGTCTTATGAGATTTTCATATTAGTTCCAGATCTTACCGCAGGGATGGCACTGCAGTCTATCTTTGGCAAATGGAGCTCTAGAGAGTTGCCATCTTCGGCAAAGTTTCTCATTGTGACATTTGTCGTCTTTTGATGTAATCATATTAGTTCCAGATCTTTCATCAGAGATGGAGCTGTAGTCTATGTTTGTCAAATGAAGCTTGAGAGAGTTGCCGTCTTAGGCATAGTTTTTCGGTATGTAATATGTCATCTTTTGTCACTATCCAGATTTTGCCGCAGAGATGGCGCTGCAGTTTATCTTTGCCAAATTAAGCTCTTTATGGTAGCCAGCTTTCGCAAAGTTGCTCAGTATACAAAATGCAGCCATATGACGTTATCAGATTAGTTCCAGATTTTGCCGCAGTGATTGCGCTGTAGTCTATTTTTGTCAAATGAAGCTCTAGAGAGTAGCCGCCTGCGGCAAAGTTGTTCAGTACCCGCATAACGAAAAACAATTTGCTATATAGTCAAAACTATATTTCGAATGCAAGATATATTTTCACATTTTATGTTATTGTTATCGAATAGTTTAATCTCGTTTTCAGCTCTACACATATTGTTAATGTATGCCATATATTCATTGAAAAGTTTTTTATTGTCTGCACTCGGTCTTTATTACATGACAACTTTTTGGCATAGAGTACAGCAAAAATTTTGTTCGTGAAAATTGCCATTTTTTTTGGTAACTGAACTTAACCGCCTATTCAGCATATTTTTATTTGGCCTTTTACCATCAGACATGTTGTTAAAACTATAAAGGAGATTGTTAGTTTATAGTTTTCAAACATAGACTGTTGTTTATAGTTGGCAAAGCTAGACTGCAGCGCCATCTCATAAGCAAGATTCGGAACTAGTCTGATAATCTCAAAAGACTACAAACGATATACTGTGAAACTTTGCCCAAGGCGGCAACTCTCGAGAGCTTCATTTGGCAAATATGGGCAGCAGCGCCATCTCTGCGATACAAATGTCTTCATTTTACATTCTCAACAACTTTGCTGAAGACGGCAACTCTCTAGCGCCTCATTTTGCAAAGATAGACTGCAGTGCCATCTTTGTGGCGCAATGTGAAACTAATATGATAATGTCTAGTGACTACATGTTACGTTCTCAACAACTTTACCAAAGACGGCAACTCTCTTGAGCTTCATTTGGCAAAGATAGACTGCAGCGCCATCTCTGAAGCACGATTTGGAACTTATATGACAATATCAAAAGACGATTCGTTACGTATTGAGAAACTTTGCTGAAGATGCCAATTCTCTACAATGAGTCTGTAATGTTTTATATGCATTTCTGCTTTTTTTAAAAAAAAAAAAGACCGTGCGTTTTGTAGTAGCTACTCCGTTACTGAACAGAACTAGTGTAATTGCTCAGAGAACCACATAAATGGAGCCTGGGAGTAACTTTACATCTTCAATGTACAAGTTCACTAATTCATTCTATTTATAGATCAGTACCCGGCGCCGGCCACGTCCTCACGGTCTTTGGGGAGGGGGGAAGGATGATTACCTTAGCAAAGTAAAATAACAAACTGATATCAAATAAATAACAAGTTTTGTTATCTCAGATATCATTTTGAACTCACCTGTTATCGTATAACAAAATTAATTATCAACATTGAATAATTTTGTTATCATCTGTTATCAATTTTGAAGGACAATTTTTGACGAACGTTACTGAATACTACCACCATGCTGATGAATGCTGAATATCACCAGCATGTCATAGATATGAAATTGAGCTTTTCACCAGAAACAGTACTTCAGTTATTAGTGTATGAGTTTGATATCATGTTGATAACATAAATTGAATTATCTGAAGTAATTTGTTCATATCACAAAATTTGTTATCAAAATGAACTCAATGATAATAAAACGAGTTAATGTTGTTATATCAAACGAATATAAATTTGTTATCTCTTTTGTTATGTTGGCTGTTTTTCAGCCTAAATGATAACATATTTAGTGATCAAACAGTGATAATCAGATAATAGAACTTGTTATCACTTTGGTATAAACCTTTGCTCGGGTAGTTTGACAATCGTTGTTATTAGAGACCGTATTACCACTGCGTCTCCACAATTGCCAACGGAAGGATAGTTTTTGTGTTTGCGAGGCAGGTTATTTTTAGATCATGGATGAACTGTGGTAAGTGATGCGATCAATGAAAGAAAGCGCAGTAGCCTGCTTTTTTTTAAACCAAGTGATGATAGAAAGAGGCAAGTGACAACAAATAGCAAGGAAGGAGACGGGAATGGGATTGAACTTCCGACCATCTGCTCAGTTAGCAGAACGGATAACCACTGAGCTACCCAGCCACGTTTGTTTTATATGCGTTTCTGTTAACACAGCCAGACTAAAACTTCCTTCCTTTTGTAGCAGATTCCCGGGACACAATATTACCGGAACCATTTTTTTTTTGTTCCATTGCATTTTTGAGACCAGAACCTGTACAAACATTGACTCTAAGTTAAAATTTCGAAATTCTCCAAAGGTTTGAGATCCGGGTCCATATTGACCCTAATGTTTTTTGTGTCACTTCTTTTGTACAACCACCTTACAACTGATTTTTAAGAAAAATATTGTTTATGCAAAAATGAAGAATTCCGTAAAATATTAAGAGTCAGAGAATTTCAACCAAATTGGTTAAAATATAAAAAAAAGAAAGCGTACTTTGAAGTTGCGCCATGTGACCCAATGTGAATTGACCCCAACATCTTAAGAAAGTTAACTTCTTTACCCCCCAATGACTTATAAGTGAGCCTCGTATTACTCGATAAAGTGAAAACTTCCTGTTAAGTGGCAGAGTCAACAACTATAAAATAACAATTGATGGGTTAGAGTCTGTTTTACAGTGCATATACAGATATGATTTATTCGGAACTTTCTCAATTTTTGTCAATTCTTAAAATACATCGGGACCGAACTGTCAACTAGTAAGCGAATTGTCAATAGGAGAAATTTTTTTAGCCCAAAATCCTTATTTCAAAAATCAAAATGAAGCCTCTTTTTATTTTACATTATTGTATTTTATTTTATTTTATTTTATTTTATTATATTTCATTTTATTTTATTTTATTTTATTTTATTTTATTTTATTTTATTTCATTTTATTTTTTATTTTTTATATTATTTCATTTTTTTTATTTTTTTTTATTGACGTATAAGGGGAATGGCGCCAAGTCACCAATCTGAGTTCTTGAACTCATAGCTTACATAATACACCAGAGAATAATTGAGTAGGCTTCGCAACATTTCTACCCATGGGGGTTTTGAACTTTGCGGGATACACTATTAGTGAACACTAGAGGCGTACAATAATATTGCATCGCTGCCCATCGGATTGGGGTAGGGTGGGGGAATTTTTGGTGTGTAAGGCTGTAGGAAGAAAAAGGTTAGTAAATAACGGTAAAAATCAGTTATGGGTGGTGCACTGGTGGGGTTATGACGCACTCCATAAATATGCTCAAATCTTCAAAACTATTGCTTTAACGGAATGATACTTTATCAAATCATACAAAAAAAACAGTATAACTCATAATTTTGTAGTACAATAAGGCACTAAAATACCAAAATATGATCAAAATTGAAAAAAATGTCATGACTGTACCACACATGTAAATAATATAGTGTTATTAAAATAAGCTTTTACCAAGCGTTAATATACATGGTTTATAATAAATTCACTTCACATGTATTTCACACAACAAAACTTCAAGATAGCATCAAAACTTCTCTACAAGTCCATGTATTTACAGAATATTTAGACAAAACAATGCAAAACTTAAACTAGGGTAGAACGCACCGTGGCGTTGTATACGTGTACACGCTTAGAATAAAGTACCTAGTGGAGCAGTTAAATGTGAGAAGCCAACGTTGGGTATAATCATGTTAATTCTACTCAAAAGTTAGTAATTTCTACCCAATGGTAGGTAAACACAACTATACCCAACGTTAGCTTCCCACACTTAACTGCTCCGTTGGGTACTTTTTTCTGAGCGTGTATATAATGAGGAGTTGGCAACATATCGCTACGTTTTGCTATCTTTATTCTATACTTGGCTGCTTCACTACTAAACAGAGCTAAAAGGATGTGGCGATATGTTTCAACCTACTCACTTTACAACTCTAATGAATCACTTTTTAAATCCGTGTTTTTACCTTTTACAACTGGTGCATGCTATCCCAATATTGTAGTGCATCATATCTCAGTTTTGTGGTTTTTGAGCAATGACACAGGCGTTTTACCACGGTGTCGCCTTCAGATCAAATTGGAAAAGGTTTAAAAAATCATGAAAAATCATCGTTTTGAATTTAAATCACATTTGATCTACAACGAAAACATCGTAATGCTTCATGCACAATAACTACTTCTTAAATTTCAGCTTCCATTCCCTAGTAATTTACGATGTTGCTTAACCGGTGCGTTTTGTACCATCCTCCCCTACCTTTCGATATGTTGGGAAGGGTATCTACCAAAATACCTGCTTAGCTTGAAATTACTTCCGTTACGTGGACTGTTTCGTTAGTTCGTGACAGG
Organism: Aedes koreicus; assembly: GCA_024533555.2. Classification (NCBI taxonomy): domain Eukaryota; kingdom Metazoa; phylum Arthropoda; class Insecta; order Diptera; family Culicidae; genus Aedes; species Aedes koreicus. Next base: position 89,691 of record JAHHFK020003095.1, on the reverse strand, counting down.
ATTTTCTATCCAGTTTCGCGGGTTTTGTTTTGAATTCTTCAGCAACACTTCTTCTTGATGACGTAACACATCGTCCGTTACCGATGCGTTCTCTAGAACTGCATTTTTCTTCAAAACTGTGTAGCTAGAATTATATAAGCATAGTCGCCTCGCCATATAAGACCTCGATACAAGTTTAGTATCTAGGATTACGAATCCCATTTTCATCTCATCACCTTTCAGTTTGTGCTATTTGAAAACAAAAGAGTGACGCATAACCATCTGTTTTCTTACTTTTTATTTATTGTTAGTTTTATTTATTTTTATATGTTTTTGAAAGTTAGCAAACTTAATAATAAAAGGAATCAATTGATTCATACATCAAACCTACATTCCCGATTAGTATGCATAATGGATCATGAGATGAATAATGGAACAGCTCCCCTATGTGGTAATGTTTTCCAAAAGTGTGCTGAATTGTGATTATAAAGTATTTCAGCTTTTTCAACTGAGTTTATATGATCAAATGCAACATTTCAATTATTTACATATACTGTACTTGTCCATTAATCACCATCTCCGAATTGTAATGTTCATCGATAAGGACTACTGGAAAAACTTCAGAAGCACTTTTGAGCTGTATTACTATTGATCTAGTGTCTAGTGTCTAGTGTCTTTCCAAAATGGTAAAGAACCAGACCAGCCTTAGGACCTGGTAGTTGAAGTTAAACTACCTCAAAATTAAGTCTCTTGTAATAAAATGTTATCACTCTAAGTTAAAAATGCTTTTTCTGGTGGCGCGTAATAGTGTTCAAAATCGAAATACTCGATTCAAAAATGTTAATTATGTTAACGCTGTTCTTAATGGTGACACCCTCCCGATTTCACTAGAAGACAGCTTTCTGTTAGTTATTAACAGAGGATAAATAGTGTAATTATACATTCTGGGAATCTCTTCAACAGATACAAAAGGTGTGCCAAATATGACAATTCATTTCTGGTAAAACAGGTAAACAGATGTAACTCTTTCTTCTCAACAACCGAATATGCATTCTTCAATAGGGCAAAATACTGGTGCAAGTAACTAAATTGGTTCATCTGCCGAAAATTTTCAGGGCTTCTTGATCGTTACGTTCTTGCATTGAGTTTGACCGTAAATTAAATTAACCTTCTAAATGTCGTGCCAATCCCGATATGTTGGCAAAGTTTTGCATTCTAGCTACGCCTTTACCGAAAGGCGATATTCATATGATGTCAATTTGTTTTCTCGCACTACAGTAAATATTCGTACCCTACCTAGTTCATCTAGTGGGACTAATTGCAACATTACTTACCTTTGGAAGAAGGTCCGCACCGAGAATGTCGATCGGCCCGGAGCTGGAAAACTGGAGCAAACCAAGTAGCTCCGATTTAATCAGCGGTTTCACTAGAGCCATCACCTGATTGATGAACGAAGCGGTATGCACAATGTATATTTTTTTCAGCCGAACAGGATGTGCATCCTGAATGTAGCTCATGAATGTCCTCAGTGGACCGAACTGTACCCGCGCCAGGTGACCCAAACGCACTCCTTTCATGTCGAATATTACAATGTAGCCTTCGATGGGGCCATCCTTGCTAATCTGAACGTCGTTGAACATGCAGAATGTCTTCACTGCCTCGGCAAAGTTCATTTTCGATGGATCAGTATCGGATAAGCGGTAACACAGTAATCGATATCCTTCCGGTGTCAGCTTTGGGAGTGAAACCATGTGGCTATAGATGACAACAAAAATAAACGAATCAGTAATGCATGTTAAAAGTACAAAGGTGGCAGTATGTTGAAAGTGGAAGCTATTACGTCATGTTCAGCACTAACTGTACCCCAGTCGAAAGCACATCCCGGTTGTCGAAAATGTCCGGTGATGTTGCGTGAAGATGTGCGTATTTTTGTAGTGCCTTTTTGGCATCCTCCATATTCCACAGGCACGCGTGGAGAAAGAGATGGGCATGGTTCTTGGTAAAAGTTGGGAACCGTGGTTGCTGTTTGATCCTACCGAGGGTAACGAAATGAAATGTAATTGATAAAGGATCAATAATATAGGTACCTACCAATCAAACAATTCTTCTACGTTCTTCACATACTCGGTGGGAACCTCTTTTGGCCCCGAACAGTCTTTATAAGGATGTGATAGGGTTGTCATTTTGGCACACTCTATTGGCTAATGTTTCGTGATATGCTATGTATACTAGTGCATTGGCACTCCTCTGCAACCCATCAGCAGTAGGATTGAAGACTAAAGAAGACAGAAGCAGTCTCAAAGAAGATTTCTTGACATCGTCAGTACAAATTGCTGCATGTTGTGCATCGTGTTCAGTCTGAAACAAAAAACAACAAAAATAAAAAAAAAATAAATGTCATATCCAAAACTTGGGGGAAAACCAAAACACATGAATAAAAGTAGCTCAATTAGTGCATTTCATTATAAAAAAAAGGATCGCCTAACAATTTCAAGTTCGCTGCACCGCTTAATTTCAATAAGCCAACTCAATCAATAAATTCTGATTAATTAATGCGCTAACGATTCGCGGAGCACAGACACGCTACGTGATATAGTGACATGATTATCAAACCGACGTTTCGTAGCGCCACCGAGCCGGGTTCATTAATTCATGGCCATGACTGTTCAATAATTTACAGACAGTACAATGCATTTCCATTTGGCCCAAATCGCGTGCACACTTGCACACAATCGTACGATTGCCACCTATTTTTAGGAGACCGCTGAGCTCAAATTAAAATTTTATTATGGAAATCAAGTTCAAAATGCTGGTAACTTTACTTTGGTAAAGGAAATGAAATGATGAACCAACAAATGGATGTTTTTTATGCGTGAGTTGCATTACTATACGGGTTTTTAGGGCAAAAAACTCAGCCATATCAACGATATATTTTACTTTATTTAAAATCAACTCTTTTTTTTTGGACATCCTCTGAAAAAATGATTTATTATTACTTCTATTCTGGATTGTTTCATCTGGTGTGATAATTAAGGTGTGCGCGTCAACAGTAAAAAACTCAATGCAACAGTCTCACTGTGATCGTTGTGCCCTGAAATGGATTTGATCATTAGACTAACGCCCATTTGTGATTTGGGAGCTACGATGATTGATGGACAACTTCCGGGGGAGAAGTGGAGAACAAAACTTCCAACTTCCGCTTTGCAATTTTCCATCGACGAACACGCATCTGATTTAATATACGTGCATTAGAGTGCCCAGACTTTTGAGATCTGTTTTCTTAACCTGCGCATTGCAATGCTACTTGTTTTTCATTCCATCCTGAGCCTCTAACCCAAATTTGAGCAAATTTGTTGACCGGGTTGAAGTTTGTATGGGAAAAATTCTCACTTATCGAAACCATGCAATTACAGTTTTTTCACCAGTAGATGGCGTTGTAAGAATATATCAGCCAATAGAGGCTCAGGGTGGGCAGGGAGAGGAGAAATAAAAGGATTAGCACTCAATTACTTACGCTGGTCCAATATCCCGTCAAGATCCCATCCCATCTGTGTCCCACACTTCCCTGATCTTGCTCTAGAGTTTCTTTCGAGCATTGGCTGTAAACGTTTGTGGCGATGCTTTGTTGCGCACTATGCCATTATCGGGCATAGCGTACATTCTAAAGCGTGTCCAGAAATAAGTTTTGTATCATCACACGAACGTTTTAGAAATCCAAACGAATCTTTTTCTCAACAATAATTTTCTTCATGTATGTTCCTTTAAACTTTTGCAATAAGAGATTTAAATTTCACCCTCCGCCCAAACTTTCAGACCCTTGACTTGACTCCTGCCATCAAGGTTTGAACAAGCTTCTCTCATCTGATTTTGTAAGCTTTTGTCCACTTCTGCTTGAAGTTTTGACTCTCCTCTTATTTTCCGACAACCAGCCTTCGTTATTGCCCAAAATGTCTCGATCGGTCGGAGGTCTGGAAAGTTTGGAGGATTAATGTCACGAGCTAATGACATTATTTTCCTCGTACCATTTCTTCTTCACTGTTGAGTAGTGGCAAGATTCCAAATCGCGCCAAAACAGGGTGTTTTAAGAATGCTGCTTTAGAAGTGGCAATAGGCGTTTTTGAAGGCACTCTTTGATGTAAGTTTCACTAGTCCACATCTCACATTTATGTCCTGCACAGTTGACTTAGCTACATCCACTTTTTTGGCAACATCTCCGGCCGATATGTTGGGCTTCCTCTTGTATACTTTCACCATTTGTTTTTCATCTTGCATGTTCCTTTTTTCGACTACATGGTTGGCTTCCTCTGAACCGTTTGGTTTGTAGAAACATGCTGATATCATTCGACACCGTTTGTTGTTTCACCCCGACCGAGTTAACGGTTGTTTTTTTTTGTCGAAAATAAGATTTCGCAGCTCCTTTTGTCAATATGCACGTCGACGCGAAGGTGAAATGATCCACTGACAGCTAAACCATACATTGAAAGAAATTCTTACGTTGACTCAGACCACTGACGCGACCAAGTTACAAACAATATTTCCGGACACGCTTTATTGTTCAGTGGTGCGAGTGGTTGAGTGAACAAATAAAAAGAACAATAAAGTTGCTTCCTGGTGGTAACGGGTGTTCAATAAAAAATGTGAATGATTTCAATATCTCTCTGTTATTAAAGTAAAGAGCGTAAATTATTTTTTTCTCTAAGAGAATTGCTCTCTGTACTCCCTAAAAATGGGTGGCATGTTTCTTTTCGCTCGGATGCTGTCAGTTCAATCGAAGATGGCGTCGAAACAGCAAGCACTCCACGATGCGTGTTGTATGGTTTTACGAAACGCATGGTCATCGTGGAAAAAAGATTACGGTAGACCACTTTCGAGACGAAAACGTGCCTGTGAATACAGTTTACCGGATCCTGGCATCCCTGAGCGTGGAGCGGAAGGACGGTAGCGGCCGTCCGGCGAAGATAATGACGAAGAAGAAGAAGGAAGCGATGAAAAAGCTGTTCGACGACATGGAAGGAACGAGCTTTTGGGACGCCCGCCGAAAATATCACTGCTCCCATAACTTGATTCACCGATTCCTCAAGATGGAGGACATCATCTGTCGGAAAAAGACTCGGTTCCCTGAGTACACGGACGAGCAGATAGCGACCGTGAAACCGCAGTGCCAGTGGATGACGAAGAACTACCGCGGAACGTGGTTCGTGCTGGACGACGAAAGTTACTTTCCGCTCTCGAAGACCCACATTCCAGGAAATGACAGCTACTATTCCAACGACAAGTCGGCCACACCCCCCGAAGTAAAATATAAGTTTAAGCATAAATTTAAAAACAAAGTTATGCTGTACATCGCCATATCGGACAGAGGGATTTCAAAGCCATGGTTCAAGCCGAGCGGTCTGGCCATCAATCACTAAATGTACCAGGAGGAGTGTCTTGAGAAAATTCTTCTGCCGTTCTTAAAGGAGCATCATGCGGATGGGAAGTACGTCTTCTGGCCGGACAAGGCGTCTTCCCATTACGCCAAAAAGACGCTGGAGTATCTTGAGCAGAAAAAGATACCGTACATGCCGAAAGAAATGAACCCGACCAACTTGCCCCAGTGCCGTCCCATTGAGGCTCCTTCAGTGCCCTAGTGTACAAAAATAATTGGCGGGCCAAGGATATGAAGCAGTTGACTACGAAGATTCGGAATTGTATCCGGAAGATAGACTTCAGTGCCGTCCAGCGCTCTTGTGAGAGCATCGCGACTAAATTGCGTCGTATGGCTGACCAAGGTGCCTTCTCCAATATTCATTGATTTTTTTTTGAACATTATGTTTTTAATAAAAAATACTGAATTCGTTGAAAGAAATTTTTTTTTTTACTGTTTGACAGAAAAAAATCTCATTTTTTATTGAACACCCGTCATATGATGGTGTAGGGGTCCAGTAGTATGAGTCATGATTCATTGGCTAGTTTATTATGAATTATACTATTAATTCATCATATGTGCCGTATCACCATGATATCGATGCTTTCTTGCGCATCGATTTGTTACCGGCATAACGCGTTATCTATTGTTTGGTGGCACAAGTGATCGAGTGTGCATAAAAAAAAACAATAAAGCTGCTTTCCAGTGAGATGTGCAGGTTCGCAGGCTGGGAGGCCAGTGGCGGGTATCACAATTAATAAGGAACCATACTATTGGCCTATTGGTTAGCAATACTCGCGGTATCACGCTATCATAGCTTGAATAAAGTAAACCACTATCCCATTTTGTGAGTGGTTCCAATCGTTAGAATTCTAACTGTTGAAATAAATCAGTTCAAATCGGAAATCGGTACTAATATTTTAATATTTTACTAGACGCCGCGTGTATTCAGCTTACCATTTACCAAAACAAATCCTGTTGCCACCCAATCCTGTTATCTAACAGTGATTTCTCGTAGAAGCGCATAGGTGTTCTTGGCTTCCAATAAAGCGAGTATCACTTCAACACATTCCCTAGTTTTTACACATTGAAGATGAATGCTAGTCTCAAGCATCATCTATTGGTTATTTGTGTAATTACAGCTGATCTGGCAATACCGCACTAGCAACCTCGGGTGGTCAATCAAACTCATGCTAATCATCTTGCCTTACTTGGTCATATCATCTTGCTAGCTGCGCTCCAATGCGTCTTATTCAGGCAGGATTTCAGGCAAATACCATTTTAGCGGGATTGTTGTCCGCATTTTGATGGCATGTCTCGCCCAATGTACTTTTAGTGTCTTTCAGGAAACTGTGTTTGTTCCCGAACTGCGCCAGCTTGGTCTTCGACGTATTCACCTTCAATTCTACCTTTTCTGATTCACGTTTTAGCTTGTTGTACTGATCGGCTATCGCATTGAACGTTTTTCCGATAATGTTCACGTCGCCAGTGAAACAGATGAACAAGCTGTTTTTATTGAAAATCGTACCCCACTTTTATAGTCCTCACGTTTCTTAACAACTTCTAGCGCAATATTAAACCGGCTGACAGGAAAGACGATCGCCTTGTCGCATTCTTATGCATGTTTCAACCGAATCTGATAACGCAACTCGATATCTTCACACAGCACTGTAGACCATCCATGTGACTATCTTATCAGTTTTCCGGGAAACCCAGCCTCGTTCATAATTTCCCATCGCTCTTCACAATCAAAAGTATCATATGTGAGCATGAAATCAATTAATAGGTAATGCATAGGACCTTCATATTCACGGCACATTTTGAGGATCTGCCGCAACGTAAAGATTTGATCCGTTGTTGATAGCCCGTCCACAAACTTGATAACCTCTACAAATCTGCATCCTAGCAACGATAGCCATTTTTAGAAGTTCCGCTCTGATACTTAAGTTCTTGGAGCATCCTTAACATTTCCTTTTTTATTCTTCATTATCGAGGTTTGGGAAGGCATCGTGCTGAATTATCTCCCGTTGTAACTACTCAAACACCTCTCTTTGGGTACTTCCGTAACTTGTGGGGGGTTAATTTAGACTCGTGACTTTGGTGTGAGAGGTATAGATGTTAACCGCTAGGCCTGGGTCACTCCCTTTAACTTAACCAATTTTGAGAATTGGAACATCTCCCTCGACCGCCGTACCGATGAAACCATTCCTCTTTCTATCCTAATAAGGCCTGTACTCGAAAAAAAATGCACCAGACAAAAGTGTTCGCCAAAAAAATATTTTAAGTCGGATTGTCTTGAAACTTTCAGGGAATGAACTAATACATATGGATAATAACTTATCTATAATTACTTTATTCAAGTTCCTTTCCATCGCTGAAAGCCCGCACCTTTTCCTAAAGACCCCTCATTACATTTGGTGCAATGGTGGAGCCGACCTTTTTGGTCACTTTCATCCATTCTTTCGCCAACTCCAGCTCGTTTTTGAACACCTTGGACGATTTTCAAACTTTGGCCTTCATTATGGCCCAAAATCTTTCCACCGGACGAATCTCTGGTGAATTTGGGGGGTTGGCGGTTTTTGGTACAATAACAACGTTATTGTCTCTGTACCAAACCAACGTCGATCGCGCGTAATGGCATGATGCCAGGTCCGGCCAAAGTAATGTTTCGCCTCCGTGAGACCACAGGAAGGGCAACAGATGCTTCTGGAGGCACTCGTTGCCGTAAATTTCGCTGTTGATGGTACCCGTTGTGATGTTCGGTTTACTCAGTTTACCGCTTTGGCATATGGCCTGCCAGAGCAAGTATTTTTTGGCGAATTTGTCCACTTTCTTCTTCCTTATGTCTTCCGGAACATCAAACCGTGATTTGGCAACGTAGAACTCCAGCCCCGGTATCTGCTTTGCGTCTGCCTTGATGTAGGTTTCGTCATCCATAACCACACACATCGGTTTCGTTAACCACTCTCGATACAGCTTCCTTGCGCGGGATTTGGCCGCCGTGTTTGGTTGATCACGCCGGCCTTGCGGACCTTTAATACACGAAACCCAAATTGTTTCATGGTTTGCTGAACGAACCAGGCGGAACACTTTGCCTTCAGAGCCACGTCGCGAATCGAATGGTTCGGATTACACTTGAAATAATCCAACACCTTCCGGGCCTTCACAGGGTCCGCTGTCTTCGATTTTCTTCCACTTCCAGCCCGCCTCTCGGTCGTCTAGGACTCCTTAAACGATTTTACCACCCGAGACACAGTTGTATGGGTGATTCCCAGTTGTCTTCCGATCCATCTCATGGTCGCAGTCGGATTTTCCATGACGGCGCGCAAAATTCTCCGGCGACTTTCTTCTTGTTTCGATGACATCTCAATAACCACTGAACCATGTCCACTGTTATGAAATTTTGCACATGTAAACAATCTACTTCAAACTAGTTATACCCAGATTTTCATCAACTTTTACTAACGGAAGACAAAGTTACACACGGATAAAAATGGTGCATTTTTTTCGAATACAGGCCTTATTCCGCCTCTGTGCTATTCAGGTGTTCATCGCAGTTCTGTTTCCACCTTTATTTCACCTCAAATTCATGTGCCAAGATATCTTTATCCTTATCGCGACACATTTCGTCTCGCCGCACGAAGTTTTGCGTGGTACGTTGAGTTTGTACTAGATTTTTCTCGTTTCTTCACAACGATACAGAAACTCCTTTCGTGCTTATTTCCACTCCACTAGGTGGCACATTTTATGCATTCTTCTCGTCTAAAACTGAGTCTTGTCAAACCAATCGTTCCACTTCTTTCCACAAACCCTATGCACACCTTCTGCTGCGCTGTTAATGGCTACTTTTACACTTCTCCTAAATCCTCAAGGAGGGCTTCAAACAGCTCTCCCTCATCTGGCTTTGCTACTTCTAGGCATTTGTGACTTCGAGTAACATCAGGCGTTCCAGATTGATCCGTGTCGCACGTTGGTACAGAATATTGTTTACAATGGAAAGTCGTTGGCGCACTTTTACCAATGCCAGATAGTGATCGGAATCGATGTTTGCGCCAGGTGTGTCCTGGTGTCGATAATATTCTAGATGAGCTTTTCATCGATCAAAACGAGGTCGATTTTTTATTTGGTCTGATATGGTGATCAGTCGTTGACCAGTATAGAAGCTAAAACTAGGTACCACGTATGGCCATATGAATTGATTGAGGCGGTTAACTCAAAGATGAGTTTTCGTTTGTATGCTGGTGTGCATTGAACTTTCCTCTGATCAGTTTAAATATCACCTCCTGGCAAACCTGAGCATTGAGATCTCCGATGACGTTTGCATTAAATTGCATTAAATAAAGAAACAAAGTTCGTCGGTGGTGAATCGTCAATAAATATAAGTAGGCTGTATACAAAAAAAAAGATTACAGTTCTATCAGTACGTTCACGGCAGTTAAGACGAAAGCAGTGAAGTAACTACCCCGGAGCGAAGAATTCCGTCATCGTGTCGCACTTTGTGTCGGCCGGATATAGCCGAGCGGCCATATACAAGATCCTGGTGCCCCTAGAGAAGGTGAGAGCATCGAGCGCAAGCCGAATTCCGGCCGTCTGGCGGTTTTGCTTAACCGGAAGATGTAGAAGCGCTGAAGTGCCTTGGGCCTGCAGGTCGGTGCCTAACGGTTAAAAAGTACATGGCCAATATGAACATCGTCAAGAGGAAGCGGAAGACGAGGCCGGCCGTTTCGGAAGCGCAAGCAAGCACCTAAAATCAGCAGTTGAAAGTTCTCGTCAACGATGACTTCCTTGCAAAGCACAACATGGTGGTGATCATGGAAGACGAGACGTACCTGACACTCAACGGCAGTTTCGTAAAGTTAAGTCTTGTGGCTGACAATCAGTGAGAAGGAGATGTCAAAGCCACTCTTCATTTCTTCAGGACCTGCGGTCAACGGGGAGGTGTGAAGCACGAAGTGATTACCGGAAGTTGCGGCCATAATTTGTAAACCATCCCAGAAAGAAAGGGCATACTGTCAATTCGTTAAAAACATGTGTATTTTTATTTATGTCAACTTTTATTCTTGCATATGGTTACTCAACATTGTTTATCAACAGTTCATAAAAGATTTTTGATGGCTTTTTCATGTATAAGCAAGTTTTCGAGCTTTTCCTCTAACTTTCTTCATAAGGTTCTGCACAGATTGATTAGCAACGAATGTAGACGCTCTTGTCCAATCTCTTTTAAACTTTTCCACAGCATCAGCTGGCTGAACATTTTTACGAAGATACCTCTTGACCAGAGCCCAAAACCGTTCGATGGGATGAATCTCAGGGCAATTTGGTGGATTCATGTAAAATAACCCCTTTTTTCGATTTGTACCAGCCCATGGTCAACTTAGCGTAATGACACGAAGCAAGGTTAGGCTAGAATATTACAGGATTGTCATGTTGACGAACCAGCAGCAACAGGTATTTTTTCAATCAGTGATTGACGTAAATATCAGCATTCATTGCTCCATTTACGACGTACGGCTTCGTAAATCTACCGCAAGAGCAAATTCCATAGTCTTTTTGCCATTTTTTTCAGTGAAAACTGACGTGTCCACCTTGTCAACATCATCATCTACACGAATCGTGTGATATTGCAATCCCGGCAATGCTTTATGGTCCAACTACGAATACGTTTCGTCGTACATCATGATGCAGTATTTATTCTTGTATCATACCGTTTCCACGCCCGTGTTTTGTCGCTAGCTGCTTGTGTAGGACTTCTTTTTGGCTGCTTCTGCTTATTGAACGTCTTCAGCATCAATCTCTCTTTGGCTCGTGTTCAGCTTTTTGGCCATATCGCGAACTGAGGCCCCTATTTCCTTAGGAAAAGCTCATCCGATTTTGTTGTCCAATTTGGGGTTCAACGCTCCTTATTTTGTCCATTTGGTGGCAGGTACTCCATCCCGAACTTCTGGATCGCAAAACGCACCGCTTTCACACCAACGTTTTCCAGTTTCGCCAAATTTCTTAGTGATAATCCTGGAATAGTGCTTTCCCTCGAAATGCGCGTGAAAATTTGCTGTAGTAGTGTTCGGTTTGACGTTTGGGTGTAAACAATGAGATGGAGCCAACAGACTATCCGAATATAAATGTATGTTCAAATGGCAGCGTTAGAAAAGTATGCTATTATTATTTGGGATAGCCAATAAGAAGGACAACGTAGTGGTCTGACCGTTTGTTAAATCATGAATTAATACAGAAATCAATGAAAATTTGATCTGTTTGTTGTCTTTTATCGTTTTTTTTTTTCATGCATCCAAAAATAGTCTGTTGGTTTTTTAATGCAAGTGTTATCATCCCATTTCTTTATTGTATTTTTTTTTATCGTCATCATCATTTCCTAGGTGAGGGTATCTCATCCTTCTCTGTCAGCAAACAACCAAGATCCCACCGAGGTTGGTTATCCGATTAACTTTCGACACCACAGGAAGGCAGGGATAGAAGTTACTAGTGAAAAGCTTCAGGAACACAGTGGGGTTATTTATACCTGCAGGTGTACGAAGTACCAATGGTATCCAATCTAAAAATTGTCTATCATCAAATTTATTCATACATTTCTTATTTTGGTTTCTTATTATTTTCTTTTTAAACTATTCAGGTTTTTTTTCATTGCTCATATCCCTAATTTGATGATTTGTCCGTTCCTGTCATACATGTTTTAGAAATAAATTGGGCTTATCTTAAAAAAATATACACTGAATTCTTAAACTCTGATCTTCACATTTTTCATGCAAACAAATTTGGGTCTTCCCTAAAAAATAATGACATTTAATAGAAAATCTAACAGTAAAATTGCAACATCACCTGAATAAAAATAAAATTACTATCTTACATCCCATGAGTTTTTCATTTGATGAGTTTTAAAAAAAAAATGGCTCAAGACACCTTTTCCGTATAACTTAAAATGAAAAAGTTATTTTTATTTTCAGTTCATTTATTTGTACAGGCTCAAAAATGAAAAAGTTATCCAAGAAAAGCTAATTGTTTATTGACTAAATTAGCTAAAATCGAGAAATGACAATAACTTTTGACACACAAGACTTACCAAGACTATGCTTTTTTCAGCAAAAATGCTTCCAATTCCTTAAGCAACAACTGTTTAGAACGTTGTGTTACGTCAAAATGTGGAACCAAAATTTGAGAAAGAATTTTATTTCAAGTTTATAGAAGTAGGTACATGTGAAATTGAAACCCATATTAAAAATAAGCAACAAACTTTAGCAGAGGCACTTTTTTTTCTTAAGTTTCATTTCATGGAGAAAATGATTTATTCTTGCTAAGAATTCGGGTAAGTAGCATTTGGGGTAATTAAATTCAAGAAAATGTCCTGAAGCCGGCCCACCCAGAGTTGTGAAAAATAAGCATTTTGTGAGCAGAAAAAAAAAGAAGCTGCTGTAGTGAATAGTTTTCAGATCCTTAAATTCAGTGAACTTCCACGACATATAAGAAAAAGCACAGATGAAAAAAATACAACATGTGCTAACTAGTAACACACTAGTATAGGCCTTTCCAATAAACTATTTCGCTGTTACTTGGTGTTGGTTATGAATATCTGCTGTGCATCTCGCATTTGAACCTTCAAGCACACTACCCCCGCACATTCCTGCATCACATCAATTGCCAAAAGCGATAAGTCATCTCAATTCATGTTACGTAAGCATAATCTTTTTTCTTTTTCTTCCAGATTATTGCAGCAACCCCTCGACTGGCCAGCAAACGGCAGGTTTTCAAAAGACGGACTCCAGCTAGGCGGAATTCTGTGCCAAGAGTTCACGACTCTTAGGGTCAGTTGGTCTATTATAAACCCAGTCCACATTTTCGCCATTCGCATGAAAATAAATCACAATCTAGCTCTAATTTACTGGGTGTGACTAGTAATAATGATGAAATATTACAAGTTTTCTACTTTTTTCAATGATGGGTTTGTTGACTGTAAACTTACTATGAGGTATGCTTGAATTCATGAAAGAACAGAAAGTGTCCCTCAAAATTAAATACAATATTATTAACAAAAATTGGTTTCAACTGGAAGTTTATTTATTTCCTTGTTGGAAATTAAATCGCACTTACATTTTCCACGAATTCGATCCAATGAGTTGAAAAAATTTGAATGAATTAACCCAATTATAACCCGCTAATGAAAAAGCATCCATAAATTGCAAATTTACCCTAGTAAGGCATGTGCGTTGTGTGGCTCATAATGTGCAAGTAGAAAGGCTTTGTACCTACTGACTGTAGTTGGAGCACGAATCATAAATCGGAATGATGGTAAGGAGTGTTTTTCTTCTCTCTTCTGTTTGAATGGGGGGACGGGAATTTTATGAATGACCAGAGCATCACGTGCGCGTAGTATATCATCGTATGCGAAACGGTAATCAAGCGGTATTGGTGTCTGCAATGCTAACTGAGAAAAGTCAGGTGTCGGTGGCAGTAATCGTATTGCGTTGGGATGGTGGCAATTCAACTTTCACAAGAGGTCTGTTGTTGTTGCACGTTAGACATTATGTACACTAGTAGCTAGCTTGTTGTGCTTCAATATATTTACTAAAGCAAATAGCCTATTTGCACTCATTAGCGCACGAAGATACATATGTTGCTGATCTTGGGCTGATTTTAAATAGATAGTATTGATAGCATAGCGTCCTTTAGTTGTACAAAGGGGAGCCAAGAAATGAGCCAAATGAACGAAAACCTTACGACTTATTTTAGATATGAAATTCGTATGTGCGTGGTTCAAAATATTGGTTCAACTACACTCCGTTCAATCGATTCCAAACCAGGTTTTGATTTATATTTTAACATATCAGCTTTATTAGTTATGAGCTCGTACTGTTAAAATTACTATAGGAGAAGCAATATATTTGTGCTCGTCTTCGACAAAGACACGTATAGAAATGTTCTTTTCAGAAATTAACTCAGCAACAACTTTGACGAAGACAACTGAATCTCACGTTAATAAATCTGCGTTGAAGTTTGGCAAGTTTGATAATTTATGAATATCAAAGTACAACTTTTGTATTATTTTGAGATATTTGTGTTCCCCTAAAAAAGGGACAAACACTTTCAAACATCGTGTTGTGAAGCGGCCTCAAATTCGGCCTCAAATGATAAATATACACGGATTGCACTTTTAAGGCCACCAAAACCCAACTCTTCTTAATACTTGTCACTATGCTATATTAATTTAAAACACGAAATAATACATACAAAAACACCGAGATCTTACATTGAAAAATGTCAAATAAAGTTCTGTCCAGTTAGAATCCGGAATCACTTATTGTGTTGCAGTGGCACGGAAAGTGACCGCTGCAAGAATTCTTTTACAGCGGTTTGTTTACCTAGGCCTAACCTGTTATACCTGTGGTATAAAATTCACGGTGTTTCGTGCAGTGAGTCAAAAGTTATTCCAGATGGAAAAAAATCTGCACACCCACGTTGATAATCCAACGTGGTCCGCAATAAAAATCGCAAAAACGTTGAAAATCGCGAAATCTACCGTGTATGATGTGCTCAAACGTTTCAGGGCGCGAAAGAGCGTAGATCGAGTGCCTCAAGGTAAGCGTCGTAGTGGAACATAGTGGAACCGCAAGCTGAACCAGAAGGTGTTGAGAGCCGTCAGAGCAAACCCTGGATTATCCGATAATGAAATCGCATAAAAATACGCTGCTGCTCGCAGTACCGTGCGAAGAATTCGTTTGCGAGCAGGATATCATTCTTATCAAGCCAGCAAGCAACCAAACAGAACGTTGAAGCAAAGTTTCGTCACCAAAACTCGAGCTCGGAAATTGTACCAGCAGATTTTGACGAAATACCAGGGATGCCAGCTCATCGACGATGAAACCTACGTCAAAATGGATTTCGGACAGCTTCCTGGCCAAAAATTCTACACGGCGACGGCACGATGAGATGTTCCTGCAAAGTTTAAGTTTGCTGCAAAGACCAAAGTGTTCGTGACGAATAAGACGATGGACTCGAAGCTGTACAAGGAAGAATGCCCCAAAACCGCGTACTACCCTTCAATAAAGCTCATAAAGGCCCGTGAAGTTTTGGCCAGATTTGGCGAGTTGCCACTACAGCTGGGAAGTCATCTAGTGGTACCGCGATAATAACGTAGATTTCATCGATAAAAACATAAATCCACCCAACTGCCCGCAGATCCAGCCCATCGAGAGATTTTGGGCAATAATGAAGCGGCAGCTTAAGAAAAGTGGAAAAACGACTCAGGACGCGACAAAGATGACCAAAATGTGGAACAAATGTGCCAAGGAAGTTGACTCCGGAGGTTTGCAGCGTTTGATGGAAGGAATAAAGAAGAAAGTGCGAATTTTCATTAGAAACGAAAATAAATGATTTGTATTGATATTTTTGTCTTAAAGTACATTGTTTTGATGTATTAAACTTATTTGTACGTCAATCCGTTACCGAGATACAGGTGATTTTATTATTCCGGATTCTAAATGGACATAGTTTTATATAAATGACGAGACTTTCTTCATATAGAATCGATTTCTACGAATAAAAACGGGAACTTTTAACACCCCTGGTTTTCGTCCATCTAAAATACCTTTTCTTGCTGCTTATGTAAAAAATTAACTAACCGATTGGAAATGACTTATTCGACAGCAAACCCTCATAAATAGCCCATTCATGAAATACTAAAATATCCGTTATTTCTCTTCAGAAAATCATGTTTTCTATAGATAAATGAATGACACAAGTTTATTTCCGGCAGCATTTCGATGAACATCTGAATAACGTACTAGAAGAGGCTCAAGATAGCAAAGGAAGTGCCGTTGGTGATGCAGCAAGTAACGGAAATGTGCCATCAACGACGATAGATGAAGTTAAGGAGGTCATCAAGGAGCTGAAGAGCAACAAATCGGTTAGAAGAGATGGTAGCAGAGCAACTTATCAAGATGGCTCCGGACAAGTTGGCCAATTGCTGCATCTACCGATAGCCAGGATTTGGGATGCGGAACAGCTGCCGGAGGAGTGAAGAATGGAGATATAGCCCCATCTACAAAAATAGCGCAAACCGGACTGCGAAACTATCGTGCGATCATGCCGCCTATAAAGTGCTATCCTAAGTCATCTTCCAGCGATTGTCACCACTAACAAGTAGATTGGTGGGAAGTGATCAGGCTGGCTTCATCGAAAGACGGTCTGCAACGAACCATATATTCACTTTGCGGCAGATCCTCGAAAAGTGCCGCGAAAATATACTCCTTATACATCATCTATTCATCTGACTTCAAACCGTTTATGGTACAGTTAACCAAAAGAGCTATGGAATATCATGGACAAGAACGGCTTTTCGGGGAAGCTGGCCCATCTAATCATGACAATGATGTATGGAACCCAGTGCTGTGAGAGGATATCGAGTGGACTATCGGGTTTATTCGAATTCCGCAAGGGGCTTCGTCACTGTGATGGAATCTCTTGAAAGTATTAAGAGACGAGCGACAGTTAACATGCGGGCTGCGATTCTCAATAGATCCAGTCAATTTATCTGCTTTGCCGATGACGTGGACATTGTCTGCGGAACATTTTAGGTGATGCCAGAGCAACACACCAGACTAAAGCACGAAGCAGTAATGATTAGGTTAAAAAATACGTCCAAAACGAAGTACATGCCGGCATGTGGACATGCATGACAGGGCCCGACTAGGCAGCAGTGTAACGAACGACAGAGATGAGGTCGAGATAGTCGACGAATTTATTTATCTCGACTCACTTGGTTCTTCGGATAATGATAACAGCCGTGAGATCCGGAGGCATATTGTCAGTGGAAGTCGTGCCTAGTACGGGCTCCAAAAGCAACAGCGATCAAAAAGACTTAGCTCCCGTAAGAAGAGTATACTGTACTGGACGCTTATAAGACTGGTTGTTCTCTATGGGTATGAGATATCCCAAGTAACAATTTTAGTTTTATTCCTGCCGTATAGCCGTCTTCCGGCTTTGTTTATGAAACTACATTCAAAACTGTTTTGTCTACCAACACCTCCTCTATGCTTCTTTAAAGCCGAAATTTGTAAAAAATGGCCCACTCTATAGACGGTGAAAACAAGTTAATAAAACCTTTATAAGAACATAAAGATTTTGAAAATGTTCTTGTGAAAGATGTTATGACCACTTGAGAACCTTCATAAAACCTATTGGCTGCCATGAAAACCAGAATGCGGCCAAATGGCCACAGCTGTCAAACTTCAATGTGAAATCGAGGTTGTTTTTTGTTGTTCTGCTTTGTTCGATTTTTTGCTCTTCTGATTCATTTAGCAGTAAAAAAAAAAGTCTAGTGTTGCGGGAAATTTTGTTTGATAGCAAAATATCCAAAACAAATGGTGTTTTCTGCAGCGTATTATGCTCCAAATTATGTGCGCAATTATATTTATGGTGAATATTGGCACGATAAGAGCAAAAAATAATGCACCTCGGAAATTATGCGACTTTACAACAACATAAATCAAATTAAAACAAATATATTCGATAAATTAATCATGAATTTCCTGAAAAACGATTGGAATTGGATGAGATTATCTAAAAGAATGCCGAAATTAGTCTCCGATCTACGGTTTATTTGCATACCATTGAAAATTTGTTGTATTATCTTTTCACATTTCATTTATTTCTTATATTTCAATATGGCGATTGGAAAAAAAATCACAGTTTTGCCATAAAGCCAATTTATTTTCGCAATGACTATTATAAAACTATTTGGTCTTATGGTGACTTCTTACAATGCCAATTTGCCGTTTAATGCATTTACTGGAGGCAAAATGGTTTTAACATGCTTTTTCAACTGACCATAATAAGATAAAATCAATGAGTCCTAAAACGGCATTTCAATACAGCATTTTTCGAGTTCATAAAGTTGAAATAAAACCTTTGATAGAAGTAAAAGTAATTTGAGAAACAAGGTTTTAAGATTGTTGTAAACAAGCTGTGTGGGTTCTCATAAACCTGGCCTGACTATGAAACCCATTGGCACCTCTTGGTGCCATAATAAAACCAAATTGATTTCAAGTGGCTCTCATAAAACTTTAATAAAACTTAATATGGTGTTAGCAATGTTACTTGGGATGGGCAATGCTTGAGGAGAATTTGCGAGCACTCGGAGTTTTTTAGCGACAGGTTTTAAGAACCATCTTTGGCGGAGTGCAGGAGAAAGGAGTGTGAAGGGGGAGTATGAACCATGATCTCGCGCAACCTACTGGTGAACCCAGTATTCGTAAGGTGGTCAAATCTGGACGCATACGCTGGACAGGACATATTGAGAAAATGCCGGAAAACTATCCTGCGAAAATGGTTTTCGATAGGGTTATTCGTTTGGCACAAGAAGACGAAGGGCACAACGAGCTAGATGGTTAGACCAAGTGAAACAAAATCTATGGACTACAAGGCACCCCCGGGATTTGAGTGAAGCATCCATGAACCGAAGACGTTGGAGGCATTTTATGTATTAAGCTATATTATAAATGACGTTATGCCAAGAAAAACTGAATAATTTGTCCCTTTTCAGCATATAGCAAAGCATAGCATAGTATAGCATAGTACTGATGTTTGCACACCTAGTGCATGGAGCAACGATTCATTGGAGACATAGTTTGTGACCGGTTCGTAAATGACTGGAGAATGCACACCATTGGTACTTCACGTACCTGCAGGTATCGAACAGATCCAACTGTCGTCTTTACCCTTTTGGTCAGAAACTCCGATCCCTACCTCTCCGTGGTACCTATTAGGGTATGAGTAGCCATAGGAAACATTGGGTAATCAATCCCGGTGAGACATTGACACACGTGGACAGGGAAGGGGGCCTGCTATATTCGAAGGATGTAGTATACCTCAGCGGATATTCTCCATGTAAGGGGTGGCTTAAAACAGCTCTGTTCTCCATCTTAGGAGTGGCTGATCATCGTTATTGTGCCAGCGTAGGACTTAAAAAAGTTCTGTGCTCGATGGTCCTCCGGCGAGACAAGGGGTTGGGAAAGGTCTGATAAGCCACCCTTAAAAATTAAAAGTTGCAAATAATACAGAAGTAAATATGTACTGGAACAATCAGCAGAAACAAAGATGATAAAATAAGGACTGCTATTGTAAACTTGGAACATGGAACTGCAAGTCGCTCTGCTTCCCGGGTTGCATTGGGATAATCTACGACAAGCTTCAAATACCCACACGCAACATCGAAGCACTGGTATGGAAGGTATGGAAAGGCGGGCATTGAGAGGCTACATTTTACCAGAGCTATGGGATAACCAACTAGCAGGGCACCGACTTTGTAGTTCTAGACACTGCTCACACGAAGCCAGACACGACGATGAACGAGTGTACAACGGTTGCCATTAAACTCAGCATTGACAACATGAACGCTCAGACAGGACGGAAGGCAATGTACAGACCCAAGCAACAACCTCCGAAGAACATGCCTCCACGCAAGACGGAGGATGCAAAGAGCGCGGTCAGACGCCGATAGAATCGAGCGTAGAGGGGCGCTAGTCGCCGCGAAGGCCGCACTAAAGAGGGAGATAAAGGCCAGCAAGCGAGCCTGCTTCGAGGGTCTGTGTCAGAAGGCCAATACGAATCTGTGGGGTGACGCCTACCGGGTAGCAATGGCCAAAACCAGAGGATCGGCGGCTCCAACCAACCGCTGCTGCGGGTGATCGTTAGGGGACTCTTTCCGAGCCACGACCCAAGTCCATGGCCCCCCGCCGCCGTAGATTTGTCCCATGACCAGCGTTCCAGTATCCCAGACCTTAACGCTGTCATAGCGACGAAAGGGTGGATGGCTCAGCCGAACACCCGTGACCACGTGGGCACTGACAACGGCACAACGGGGGTCGGCGACGAGGTGACGGTGACGAATGATGAACTCATTGCGATAGCAAAGTCGCTAAAGGTGAACAAAGCGCCGGGACCGGATGGTATTCCGAACCTGGCCATCAAGACGGCTATCTTGCTGGATGCCGAAGTGTTCAGGGTGGTGATGCAAAAGTGTCTGGACGAGGGCGTCTTCCCGGACGCCTGGAAAATGCAGACCCTTGTGTTGCTACCAAAGACAGGGAAGCCACCAGGAGATCCATCGGCATATAGACCAATATGTCTGTTGGATACAGCGGGTAAGGTGCTCGAGAGGGTAATCCTCAACAGATTGACAACATACACGGAGGGTATAGGCGGTCTGTCTAATAATCAGTTTGGCTTCCGTAAAGGGAAGTGGACGGTGGATGCCATCCTGTCCGTCACCAAGACGGCCGAGGTGGCAATCCAGCGCAAGAGGCGAGAAGTACGATACTGTGCGGTGGTCACCTTTGACGTGAGCAATGCGTTCAATAGCGCCAGTTGGGCGGCTATCGCCGACTCGCTCCAACGCCTTCAGGTTCCTGGGTACCTGTACAAGATTCTCGGAAGCTACTTCCAGAATCGCGTACTGGTATATAATACAGAGGCAGGCCAGATACGTGTGCAGATCCTGGGTCCGGTGTTATGGAACACGATGTAGGACGAGGTACTGCGGCTTGAGTTCCCGAGCGGGGTGAAGATAGTCGGGTTCGCGGACGACATCACCCTAGAGATATGTGGCTAATCCATCGAGGAGGTCGAGTTAACGGTCTCACACGCCATTGGCATTGTGGAGAGACGGATGAACTCCAAGCAATTGGAGCTAGCCCACCATAAAACCGAGGTCACGGTGGTGAATAATCGGAAATCGGAGCAACATGCGACGATCAGTGCAGGTAACTGCACAATAGAATCGAAGAGGATCTTGAGGTATCTTGGGGTTATGATCGACAATAAGCTGTCCTTTGTCAGTTACGTCGATTACGCTTGCAAGAAAGCCTCTATGGCTATATTGGCATTATCCCGCATGATGTCGAATAGCTCGGTGGTGCAAGGGAGTAAGCGTAAACTCCTGGCCTGCGTCGCCCTGTCCATACTTAGGTACGGCGGGGCGGCATGGATCACCGCCTTGAGTACCAAGAGCTACGCAAGTAAGCTAGAGAGTACACACAGGCTTATGTGCCTAAGAGTGGTGAGTGCATACCGAACGATATCACGCGACGCGGTCTGCGTTCTAGCGGGGATGATGCCAATAGGCATCGTCATAAAAGAGGACGTAGAGTGCTTCGAACAACGTGGAACAAGAGGTATTCGGAAGACCACTAGAGCCGCATCCATGGTTAAGTGGCAAAGGGAATGGAACAACTCCACCAAAGGTCGGTGGACCCACCGACTAATCCCGGAACTAACCGGGTGGGTCGGTAGGTGACACGGTGAAGTGAACTTCTACTTAACGCAGATATTGTCTGGCCACGGCTGTTTTAGACAATACCTGCACAAATATGGGCATGCACAGTCCTCCGCATGCAACGAGTGCGCGGGAGTCGAGGAAACAGCGGAACATGTGTTCTTCTCATGTCCTCGCTTTGACGGCACGAGATCCGGCATGATTGCCGTAAGCGGTCACGACACTACTCCGGATAACTTGGTTCAGAGGATGTGCCAGGACCGGGACGTCTGGGACGCGTTATGCGTAGCAGCCTCCGAGATCGTCCTCGATCTCCAACAAAAATGGCGAAACGACCAAAGGCAGGTCGCAGGGACTACCTAACTACTAAAGCCCTAAGTAGTTAGACATAGTGGGTGCTTAACAAGCACAATAGCCCCCTCCCCGAATTAATACCGAAAGGTGGTCCCGGGGAGGGTCCAGGGCTTAAGGCACGGGTGGGTTTTTAGTGGGTCGAGGAGTTGGCACCCTCATCCCCACACCCTGAGTTCCTCAGGTGTCTGGTTGCAGATTTTCCATCCCGTCTAAAAAAAAAAAAAGACCCAATCAACACAAAACTGTCATACACGGTGTTCAATAAGTTCGGATACACTTTCAAAATTTGTTAAAAAAATGAAAACATGTTTTTTTATTTTTTGGATTTATGTTATTGAAAGCTATGTTTACAAGGAACGTTTACAACATTTCTCTTGGAATGACCCCCCCTTTGTACTCCTTAACGAGCTTCAAACGTTTCTCGAACGCGTCGCAGGCGGCACGCACGGACTGCATGGGCATTTCGTCCCAGATTTTGAGAATTACCGTCTTGAAATGATCCAAAGTGCTGACCTTGTATTCGTTTAGCTTCGCCATCATATAGGACCAAACAAAAAAGTCGAGAGGATTCAAGTCCGGGGAGCTGGGAGGCCACAAAGTTTTGTCCAGAAAGTCGGTTAAATTGTCCCGACACCAGGCTTGAACCACATTTGCCGTATGGGCTGGTGCACCGTCCTGCTGGAACACGTAGTGCTCATCGCCGTAGAGGCTTCGGAGACTGGGGGCAACAACCTTTTCCAAAACCTCAGTTTTGTAGTACGCCGCGTTGATTTTGACGTTTTTTTCAATAAACACCAAGGGTAGCTTACCACGTTTGCATACTGCCCCCCAAACCATCACCGACGCGGCACTTTGGAACCGAGGGATGTTTATATTGGATTCAGGAATGCTGTCCCTCGATGGCGCCCACACCCGGTCATTTTGCACATTGTGCGGCTGCTGCAGCACGAACAGTTTCTCGTCCGAAAAAACAAACTCCTGACCAGCGTGCCGAGAGAGGATCCTCTTAGCTCGATCCAACCGCTTTTTGCTGGTAGCCTCCGAAACGCCATGGACCTTACGTTTTTTGTAAGGCCTGAAACCAAGGTCCTTGGTGAGTATGGTGTGAGCGGTTCCAATGGAAACGTTGAGATCTGCAGCCGTTTTCCGGATTGAGCGGTTCTTTTTGCGCCGAATTCGCTCCCTCACGATCTTGATGACCCGTGGCGTCCTCGCTGAACGCGGCCGACCGGATCTCGCACGGTCATTGGTCGAGGACGTCTCCCGGTATCGCCTGATGGTCGTGTAGACAAAGTTCCGCTTGACCCCATGCGATTTCAGCAGCCGGAATATATCGCCGGGTCGCTCACCGTTCAAAAAACGCTTAATTATGAAGTCCCGATACTCTTTCATCGCGCGTAACAAACAAACAACAACTAACAGAATGTCAACACCGCGCACATTCGGTAGCGTATGAATGAAGCTAAAGCTGACACCAATACCAATGCAGAATATGTACATGGCGCATACCTACGCAATGATGAAAACTTGTATTCGAACTTATTGAACACCGTGTAAATGGTTGCAGCTGGACATAATTGGGTCACATTGAAGTTAATTTTGCTGATTTGCAACAAGTCTTCTGCTAGGGGCCCGGTAATTGGACCGAGCAGCGTACATGCCATATCGAAAGATATCATCAATTTTTGCACCTACCACAGCACAAATAAAGACTCGCACCACAACCTACTCTCAGTATGAATGCGCTCAAAACTTTTGACGGCGTACAACATTCGTCAAATTCGAACGACGCAACTAAACATTGAGCTGCTACGATAAACCGTAGTTGTCCAGAAATACGGAAGAGCAGCTTGGCATTACTTTCGAAGATAGCTGGCGAGATGTTCAAACCGGAATTGGTAGCGCTGCAATAGCGAACCGCACCGAACAGAAAAAATGACCGAGTTGACGAACGATGCAAGTAGTTAGTAGAGAAGAAGAATGAAGCATTGGCGATAATACAGCAATATCGTACAGGAGCGAATGTGGAACGATACAGACATGCACGGAACGGACAAAACCCTATTCTTCGAAGGAAAAAGCGCCAAATGGAAGAACGGGACCGCAAAGGAATGGAAATAATGTACCGTGCTAACGACTATACGCAAATTCTAAGAGAAATTGAATAACTCGCGCAAAGACTACGTACCACAAGCCGATATGTGCAGAGACCTGGAAAGGAACATTTTCTCAGATGAGTATGAGATGATCATTTGAACCGCAATTTTGCAGCAAATGGAGGTGGCATTGTAATAAATCTAGGAACACGCGCAGAAGATGACAGGATTCCGACCCCAACCCTTCAGGAAGTTGAGGACCAACAAACCGACCTAATCCCAAGCGAACTATAACAAAATATTTCAAGATTTGGGAGGAAGAGTATTTACCGGAGGATTGGGTGGAAGCCCATCTATAAAAAGGGTGATAAGCTGGATTGCAATGACGATACTGAAGGACGCCTACAAGTTGCTCTCTCAAATACTATGCCACCGTCAGACACCAATTGCAAAGGAGTTCGTGGGGCAGTATCAAGCGGGATTCATGAGTGCTGCGTAACTTGGCAAGTGCTGCACAAACGTCGCAGATATAATGTGTCCACACATAATCTTTTCATCGATTTCAAATCAGCTTACGACACAATCGATCAAGAACAGTTATGGTAGATTACGCTCGAATATGTATTTCCAGAAAAACTGACGCGGTTTATCAAGGCAACGATGGATCGAGTGATGTGTGTCGTCCGAGTCTCAGAGACACTCTTGAGTCCCAACGAATCTCGGAGAGGACATTATGGTTGACAATCGTGCCAACTTACTCCAAACGACGGTAAAATCGTAAAAAGTGCGCTGAACTACAAAGTTGACCATCTGCAAGAGTAGTCCTCTACGGCCACGAAACATGGACATTGCTCGTGGACGATCAACGCACCTTGGAGGCTTTTAACGGAAGGTGTAGCGTACGATCTATGGTGAAGTGTAGATGGAAGACGACACCAGTTGCCGGGAGACGACATCGACTACGGTGAGCTGGGCGTGTCGTAATAATGACAGACGACAGCCCAGTTAAAATAATTCTCGATTACGATCCGATGGGCGCAATAAGAAGATGCGCACAACGAGCAAGGTAGATCGAGCAAGTAGAAGGTGACCTGTGGACCCTTCGTAGACTGCAAGGCTGGTGAAGTGCAGCCCTGGACCGAATAGAATTGAGCCAAGTTCTGTGTACAGTTTTTAAGTAATATTGCCAATTAACATTGACGATTTGTATTACGTTTATCTATAGCGATTTTGGGTACAGTTCGAATCATACTCTTCACGATAGTTCAAAACCTAAATTGTGACTTGGGATTTTTAGAGTGACTGACAGCTCAAGGCAAAATTCTACAAGACTACAATTGTCGTTTTTGCTCTTACCTAAAAAAAAAAAAGCTAATGGGCCATGCAAATAATTCAATTCATTTGAATAAGACACACCAGTTTCTGGAAACAAAACTCGCTCAATCATTTGTGCTAAAGCTAAATCATGCGTGCTCACTAATAACATAACCTGATCTTGTGGTGGTGCTATTGGTATGCCTAGACAGGGTTATATGTAAGAAAGTATACCTCAACAGGTTTTGAACACAAAGTCTGGTGTGTCCAATTGTTGATCGTATATTGTGGATAGTTTCATCTGAATTGATTTATTGTGTTTCGAAAAACGGAATTCATAAAAAGGGTATACCAAATCGGACGCTTTACTAAAATTATTCACTCTCCATACGGATTTCATTTCCACTCAAAATTATATCAATATGTAAAAGCATTTTAAAAATCACCAAACAGCGGTAAATCTTTTAAAAACTGCAAACGTAACAGCATTTTTTGTAAATTTATATATTTATGTCCTGTACTCTATTAAGAACCAATTGTCTCATTAATTTAATTAAATCATTAATTGGAAAAATAAAAAACATAAAAACTTCTCACTAAGTACAGTATTGTTTTATGAAACTGCAAAATCCAACAGTCATTTAATGAAATGATAAATCTCTTGAATAACGTTTGATCATCTGATTAAATAAATGCTACGGTTCATTTATCCGATTATATAACTAAAACGGTTTGAGATAAAGGTTGCTGAAGGAGGATGGGCTCAATACACGGTCTTATTTCGCAATTTTCCTGCTTGGATTTTTTTTTTCAATGCCCTCTTTGTTGATTCTACTCACTTATGATCAGTGCTGTGAATAGTCATTTCGACCCAATGCGATTGATTTTCCGATAACTCGTTCCAGAAGCTGATTTTCAAAATATCACGGATGATGAAATGGTTGTGTTTTATTATTTTCATTAATTTGTCCCGCAATGTATCGCTCTTACTTTGAAACCTCAGGTGTGAGAGCGCAATATCGGAATATGCAAATGATATTCATCATTGAATATCATTTGAAAATGTCAGTGAATATAACACCATCTATATACCAGTTGGGGCAATGCACTGGTAGACAGAGTTGTTTAAGTCAGGAGCTACAATTTTATCATTTTATCAGCGAGGAAACATCGGTATTATCGGTAAATTTATTTAAATGATTCGAAATGACTATTTACAGCTACTGCATATGATGCAAGCATCAAGTCATCAAAGTTAAAAACTCTGGAGCTGCATTTGGAAAACTAAGTTGGATATTCGGAAATCAGTTGATATTCCAAGAGCCGAAAGCTTCAAAATATCAAAAGAAATGAAAAGCTATAATGACCATGTTCGAACCAGCTGATTCCTTGACACATGAGAATGCTTCAGATAAAAAAAATACACGCAAAAGTAAATCCGTTCGAATCCATAACGCTGTTCAGCATCCCTACTACAAACAACATCTCAATAAGTGTCTATTAGCTGTAGGACCCGTGAGGTGAAGGAAATGTCATGAATAATAACCAGTGCACGACAATGAGGCACAATCTTACGTAAAACTACCTGCGGATTTCCAGCAATCTACTCGATGAACGTCACTCAGCAATAATGAAGTATATATTTTACTGCCCATAAATGCAAAACCGATATGAATTTGTGAGTGAGAGTGAGTTTTGCGATGAAAAAAGCAAGGCCAACCGGTGTCATTCGAATTCAAAATGCAACATTTAACTAATTTTTGGTAGATTTTTCTTCTAAAGATAGGAGGACAGAACCGGAATAAGATGCAATCATCGATTTCTCTTGAATGCATTCTACTCTATTAAAATAAGGTAGCAAGACGAAGGTTAGTATCGTTTTTTCTTACTAGAATGCTGAGAAGCGATAGAAACTTTCGTCCATAAATGAAAAAATGTAGTCAAATTTGTTTCTTGTTACGTTATCGCTTACATATCGTATACCTTATCGCTTACATTCTAATGATAATCAAAAGTCTGAGCTTACCTAGATACAACTGCAATAAATTGATAAAGGGCGATATTTCCGCACAATGCGAGCTTTGTAGAACAGTTACATATGGGCAGCAGGGTAAATGCACCCTTCTTTTTGGGGAAATGCTCCTTAAACTTTGGAAAAATGCTCCTTAGATGCGTTTGCCCGGTATAATGCAATCAGAGGTATTTGCATTCTGGTTAGCGCTTGCCGGTTGATTTGACGGGTCTCAAGTTCCTTCAAGATTGTATAGCGGAGCTTCGCTCCGCAATCTTCGAGATAGTTTTGACGGGTTTAAATTTCATTTTGACGAGTCTTAATTTCATTTTGAAGAGTCTTAATTTTGTTTTGACGACTCTTAAATTCAGTAACTTAAAACCCGTCAAAACTATATAATCTTGAAGAAACTGAAGACCCGTCAAAACACCCGGCAAGCGCTAACCAAAAGTTAAACCTCCGATTGCATATACCGGGCAAACGCATCTAAGAGCATTTTTCCAAAGTTTAAGGAGCATTTCCCCAAAAAGAAGGGTGCATTTACCCTTTGCCGTTACATATGCAGCCAATTTTGTCAGAATGTAAATTTTGTTAACAGTGTTGTATTCCGCCTACTTTTACTGCAAATAGTTCAACAGTTGAATAATCGAGGAAGTCCGAGTCCTGTGTAACTCTATGTAAAGACTCAAAGTAGATAGAGAGACTGTGATAGTTTTCAATAGAACAAACTCTTCCTGCTCGTACAAATACAATAAAATGTAACTGCCAAAGTTTTGTCTAAATTGTCAGAACATTCTCACAAATTACAAATCAGAGGTACATACTGGCTAGTCTAATCATATCTTTGATACGATAGATGGTAGATGTAATCATACTTATTTGCCCAGGGAATCGTGAAATTTTCCTTTCCGGAAACGCAGACAAACACTGAAGAACAAAGCAACCGCTGAATTCACTCAGCTTAAAGATGCAGAAAATGAAAAACATCGTATCGTTTGTTATTCTATAACAATCCGAGCATTAGAGAACGGCATTATAATCATCGTTCAACAGAGATCATGCATTATCATTCCCGAAACACATAATGATCAGAACCATCAGCGATAATCATTTATCAGTTAATGAAGAAAGATTGTGGGATTTGACTTTCCAACATGGAATAAAGCTCGATCCAAAGTAAATCTGGACGCACGGTTTAATACACCACCGCGTCCCTGGTGGTTGGAACAATAAATGTTTAACAGGTATTTGTTGATGTTTCATTGGCAAAGAAATTGGTGAAAAGTTTTTCTCGATTCATCGACGCATCTCGAAATGGGCTAAAAAGATCATGGAACTTGAGAAAAGAAAATTAAATTTGCACAAACATCTAGAGAATCCTTCGTGGTCTGTCTCAAAAATAGCAAAAGTTTTAAAATTCCCAAAGTCAACGGTGTGTCTAGTAATCATACGTTACAAAGGATACTCTGAGTGTGGATAGAGCACAGCGCATCTATCATAAAAGTGGCACTAGGAACAAAGAGCTGAGGAGAAATGTGTTGAGGTACGTGAAAGGCAACCCAGGTGTCTTCATACGTGATTTGGCAAAGAAATACGATTCCAACTTTTCCACGGTGCGTAACATCCTTTCAAGAGAAGGATATAAGTCTGTTTGTGCCAATAATCATCCGAAAGGCTCCCTGAAAAAAAAATTTAGTGGCCAAAAAGCGAGCACGATTACTATACGAACGAGTTTTGACGAAATTTGATGGCTGTATTTTATTGGATGACGAAACATATGTCAAAATGGATTATAAACAAATCCCCGACGAAAATTTTACCTGGCAACTGGTCGTGGGGATGTCTCTTCTAGGTATAAATTTGTTTTTACTGATAAGTTTGCTCGGAAACTAATGATTTGGCAAGGAATCTGCAGTTGTGGCCTTAAAACCAAGGTTTTCATCACATTTCACAGAATGACGTCGAAGGTTTACTTTAAAGAGTATCTGAATAAGCGGATTTTACCCTTCATTCGGCAACACAAGACCAACGTTATGTTTTGGCTGGATCTAGCCAGCTGCCACTACTTTAAGGAGGTACTAGAATGGTATGCTGCAAACAACGTTAATTTCGTCGCCAAAGAAATTAATCCTCCGAATTGCCCTGAGTTCAGACCGATCGAAAAATATTGGGCAATTGTCAAGCGAAAACTTCGAGGTTGCGGTAAAGAAGTGACACATGCACAACAAATGCGTTTAAAGTGGAATAAGCTCGCCGGTACAGTGTCACCAGCGACTGTGCAGATCATGATGGCATCGATCACAAGTAATGTCACACTTTACTTGTGATCGATGCCATCATGATCTGTTGATCTGTTCGTTCGAATGTAAGTTCGAAGAAAGTGAAAAGTAATATCTTGTTATATATCATTTGAAAACTGAATAAATACCCTTTTTGTTTGACGTTTTGATCAACCGTGTATGTTATTTAATTCTTGAGTTATGATCACTTGAATACGTCTAAATTTACTTTGAATCGGGCTTTATCTCATGACTCTTGCCATATAGAGGGGCTTATTACGGTTCTCACTTTCCCCGTGACACCCGTAATAAGAACAATGACTCCCATTTGATTTACACGTGAGTTTTTTCACCGTGGTTCGTTTTCACCCGTTAAGTGACACTCGAAATAAGGCCCAGAATGTGACTGTTTTGAGCTAAGTTGATCAGTTGGTCATTGTCTTCCGGATGGTGAGTATGTAGTTCAGAATTATCTTACAACGTGGTGCAAGTTTTTGCAAGTCAGTAGTTGTTGTACAATCTATATCTCGAGATCCAAGCCTTCTAGCATGGTGACGACTTCAACAAAGATATGTTGGAATGGCCACGACCTCTTAAATGAAAGGGTAGCGTTATGAAAATAAGGTGTTTCCAGAATTTTTTAGCCATATGCAATTCCACCCGAGCCGATAGTTTTTGCAACAATGTAGATTGATTATAAAATCGGATACACTTATCGGCAAAATAAACTTTTGCGCATTAAAACCATGAAAGAATTAAAGCACATAATAAACACTCAATCGTGACACATAAGACTTTGTAGAAATATATAATAAATGGAAAAGATCCATGAAATTCATCATTGTGATCCTTACTTCGCGATCGTGTTTAGGTGAAATTCACGTGAATGACATAAAAACAAAACAAAAATTTAGTTTTTTTTACCGACATTTTCAAACTGTTAGGCAATTGCATGTGACTGTTCAAGCCATGACCTCAAAATCGTTATTGAAGATCTCAATGCTCAGGGCGGCCAGGAGGAGGAATTTAGACCGGTCATAAGAAAGTTCAGCACACATCAACATACGAACAAAAACGGCCTCTGACTTATCAATTTCACCACCTCCAAGAATATGGACTGGCCATACGTAGTACTTACCACAAGCCCAACCAGTACACCGTATACCAGCAAAACGGACTGAATCACAAATAGACCATTTTTTAATTGATGGAAGGCATATCTCGGATATTATCGACGTCAGACCTTATCGCGCCGCAAACATCGATTCGGACCACTACCTGGTTATGGTCAAAATTCGCCAAAGACTTTTCGTTGTAAACCACATTCATGATCGACCCCCGCCATGGTACAATCTGGAACGGCTGAAGCTACCCGAAATCAAAACTGATTACACGCTAAGCCTAGAAACAGCGTTGCTGATCAAAGTCCTTCTTGAGGACTGCTGGAATAGTGTCAAAGCACCCATTAACAAAACAGCAGTGGATAGAAATCGACGGAACGACTGGTTCGACGAGGAGTGTCCAACGCGTTTCGACGAGAAGAATGATGATGCTGTAGCAAGGAACACGTCAAAATGTGGAGCGATACAAGATAAACCGAAGACAACAAACTCAGCGTCTTCAGGATAAGAAGCGCAGCCTGAAGGAGTTGGGATGCGAAAAAATGGAGTAGCCGTATCGTTCTAAATAAACGAAAAAGTTCTACAAGAAACTCAAACAATCCTGCAATGGCTTTGTGCCGCGAGTCGAAAAGTGTCGGGATAAGGTTAGAAGTATCTTCACTGATGAACGTGAGGTGATCGAATGGAAGCAGCACTACGCTGAACACCTGAATGGCGCAGAGACGGTACATAAAGACAGCAAGATAAATGACTTCATCGGAACGGTGGACCAGGGAGATGTGCCAACCCCACGATGCGCGAAGTTAAGCCCCCTCCAGGCAGCAGGGAAGGATAGTATCGGAGCGGAACTTATAAAAATGGGGCCAGATAGGTTGCCAAATTGTCAGCACCGACTGATAGTCAGGATGTGCGATACAGGACAGCTACCGGAGGAATGGAAAGAGAGCTCAATAAACAAAGAGGGTGACAAGTTCGTGTGTGAAAACTACCAAACGATCACTATTCTCAATGCGGCTTAAACAGTGCTTTCCCAAGATCATCTTCAACCATCGACTAACCAGATTTGAGGGAAGTTATAAAGCCAGTTTTGTGAACGGGCGATCGACAACAGACCAAATCCTTACGTTGCGGCAGATTCTCCAAAAATGTCGTGAATTTCAAGTTCCTGCGCATCTCCTATATACTATATTCAGCGATTTCAAGGCCGCATACATGGCATCAAGGCCGGATGGTGTACAGTGCTCTGTTATATCGGGTGCGTTAATACACCAAACGACTTCGACAAGGCTATGGGTTTTCCTGTTTCCATTGCGCTAGAAGGTGTTAGGAAACGGGCGGGCTATAGTCGATTCATTTTCTTCGTTGACGACGTGGACATTGTCAAAAGAACGTTCCAGGTGGTTACTGAGCAGTACATCATGCTGAAACGTGAAGCAGAAAAGGGTGGATTGAGGGTGCATACGTAGAAGACTAAGTATCTGCTGGCAGGATGACCAAGAGCGATAAAACTTGCACAAGCAGAAGTGTGATTATCGACGGAGATGAGTTAAGGGTGGAAGGTGAGTTGATGTATCTCGCATTATTGATGACGTCGGATAAGAACTGCAGCAGAGAAATTCGGAGACGCACAATAGCTAGAAGTCGTACTATGGGCTCCATAAGACCCTAAAATCTGGTAAACTTCACCCGCGTTCTAAGCGTACCATGTACATGACACTGATAAAACCGGTAGTTCTCTGCAGGCACGTAACGTGGGTAGTGCTCGAGGATGACCTACAAGCACGAATTTTTGAACGACGTGAGCTAAGGGCCGTCTTTGACGGTTTATATGAAAACGGTGTATGGAGGAAAAGAATGAACCACGAGCTCGTGTAACTCTATGGCAAACCATAGTATCCAGAAAGTCGCTAAAGCTTGAAGGGTACAATGGGCGAGACACGTTGTTAGGATGCCAGACAACAATCCCGCAAAAAATGTGTTTCCCTTGAATCCTGCTAGTAGAAGACGCAGGGGAGCGTAGCAAGCCAGGTAGTTAGACCAAGTGGAGTAAGACCTAGGAAGTGTAGGACGGTCGAGAAACTGGAAACATTGGCGAAACATTGTGGCGCAGGTGCGGTCCTGTAGGAAAATTGGACCTGCAAAAGTAAGTAAGGTAATCTCTGATTGTGCGCAGTTAGTATCCATTGTTATAACTGGATTCCATGCAATTAACGTCATTTGTATGCAATAATTAGCCGGAAAACAACGAAATTCTGTTTTAAAACCATTGGCTGGTGGCAACAGAAATGTTTCGTTGGTTGTAAAAAAAAACAGTTAAAATATCATAATTTTTTTTCATATGCCATTTTGGACATCAGTGTGTTCAATTTGGTTCAAATGAAATATACAAAATGTCATGAAAAATTGTCAAACTACAGTAAATTGAAGCTCCTTGAAAATCATAGCAGATTTATACTATCGTCAATTTAAAGGCATGCGTTTTAATATTGTGTTAAGAAACGATGAAAACCAAAAGATCTCTTAACTATTAGATGATTTAAAATTATGATAAAATAATAATCCAGTCACTACAACAATCATTGTGTTTATTGTTAAGAGTCTACCATAAAAGGATTTTCATCTATGTACACAAAAACTCCAGTAAATTGATGTATATGACGCGAAATTCAAATCTCTTGTCAATACAGCTCATTGTTTATATAATAATATTTTTTTCAAGAGTTTACATAAAATTATAATAAAATTCCTTTCAATTTCAAGTGAGTTCCATTTTATGTTTTATTTTTCAGGTGGTTTTATTTTTTCCTAAATTCAAAGACAGACAGGAAATTTCCGGAGATTGTTGATTACCATTAAGGTGAAGGTCACTGGATTGCTAGAAAAGCCACCATCCTAGCGGATTTGCATCCCTACTTTGAATTTTTGAAGCCACAAATCGAAAAAAACTGATGACAGGTATGCTGAAGTGCAGCAAGAATTCTGTAAAAGTTTGGCATGTGAAACCTTTGTAGTTTCTACGATTTGTGCGTTCAAAACTTCGAAGTGAGAATGCAAATCAGCCTAGATGGTGACGATTTTATTGCCATAGTAAGCTTCACCTTACAGAAACAATTTTATGGAATGGACCATCAAAAATTAAAAATTTGTAGTTAACCTTTGTGTAGTATAGCTCATACATCTAGACAATGAGTTTTCTCTAAGGACATACACGACCGAGTCCCTCTCACTTCGCGTTTTGCTGAGCATGAATCTCAAAAACTATTAAGACCTTATGCGTGCTATTTTAAGCAAATGCTTGCTTCTTTGCAGCATCCTTTGGTTAGCAATTTGAACCATTTTTGTTTAGATAGCTGTGATTTCTAGTCTCAAACACTTGAAAATTATGCACACCTTTAATTTATATTGGAAAAGGACGGTCGTGTATGTCGTTAATACTCCTTATTTTTGACATGGTTAGTAATCACATCCACTACAGTAGAAAAATATGCAACAGCGCTTCTTTGAGCAAAAGTTATTATTCTTTATCTTCTAGCGAATCTGGTAAAAAATCCAAAGAGTATCAAATTGATAATATCTACTAAGAAAAGTGTAAATAAATAGAATGAACAAATGAAAAACGACTCTGGTTAAATAAAATGCCATAGCGCATTAGGAAATTACTCCTAACTGCATCCGAGAAATTTCCATTTTCCATTCCACACTGTACACTAAGTGTTTATGTTTAAAATTCCAAACTTGAACTCCTTATAGGTATACATGTAGGGCTTTCATCCCAAGTGTGGGCCCCGAGTGAGGTGGTCCGGTAATGCGAAGCTGGCGGTGGTGGGCGCAAAAGCAGTAGAAAATAACAACTATGCTGCTGCTAGGTAAAACGGCAAATTGCACGCGAAATGCATTTCACTTTTTTTTGTGCTCTATCACATGATTTCTCTCTCCACACACTTATGCTGTTGTTGATGCACTTCCACTGGCCGTTGGCTGATGGTTCCCTTCCTTCTTACATTGAGACTTTTTATCGCTGGAAAACTTGAAATTGTATCCGTGCTGCATGCTTAGAGCTTTATAGGCTAGTGTTAGCTAGCGAAAATATCATCTTTCAACACAGTTGTCTACCGCGTTTGCCACCGGGGTGAATGTTTTCACTTTAATTCGTTTATTTTCACTGTACACTGAGAATGCACAAATGCCAACACGGCACCGAGTTTAATTGTTTTAATGATTTGAAACCCCGTGCTGTTGCAATTATACAACACTTTCCACGGAGAATTTAATCTCATCCACTTATACTACTTGCTGCCAGCATCCAAAGAAATAAATCCTTGAATTATTCTCTCACAAAACATGCGTTATTGAATTCTTCTCCTTTCAATGTCAACTACATGTACAACCATGCCCACTGATGCACTAGTTGAGCTACGCAATCCATAACCAAAACTACATCCACGAACCTTGGGGCCGATTATGTAAACTAACCACAAGTACTCCTACCAAAGCTCCACCGTTCACAACA
Source organism: Aedes koreicus (assembly GCA_024533555.2). Taxonomy (NCBI): domain Eukaryota; kingdom Metazoa; phylum Arthropoda; class Insecta; order Diptera; family Culicidae; genus Aedes; species Aedes koreicus. Next base: position 54,341 of record JAHHFK020003095.1, on the reverse strand, counting down.
AAAAGCACAGTCAAATATAATTGAACAACGCGCGCATCGACCAAGACGATCTAGAGCTGTGTGGCTTTGCCAACAGACACGGACAGACTGCGACCATACTCCAAGAAGGCTCCAACGAGAAACTTAAAACTCAAGTGTAAGCAACATGAAATAACAACGCCAGTTACTCTGCATCGCACCGCGTGGAGCAACGCGTCTCCGCTTATTATAATAACACCAGCAAAGTTCGCTCTCAGCCTCAACCCTATCGGCGCAGCGATGAGCAACATCACAACATCTCTCACATGCTGTTTTTTGCATTTTATTCGCGATTTGACTTCAGCCCGTGAAAACCTGTTATAAGCGTCATCACGATAGTTCTCGTGCGCTATCCCTTGCATTCCCAGAAGTATTTAATTGTTCTATTGAAAAAAATAGTCTGCCCTTAGAAAACCTTGAACCTGACCGGTGCACTGCTACGAAAGATATTAGAACAAACAACGACAACTTCAGATCTTTAATCAGCAATCAGAGTGATGAAATTGAGGGTTGGCAATTTTGCAATTTGAATCTACAGTGTAATCCCTTTTAATGACCGATCGTTACGTCAAATGCAAATATGATAGCGTGCCAGATTGACAGCCGGTGAACGTTAACTGTTTTACTTCTCTTAGAACCGGAAACTCTGTAACTGATAGTTATGCGGATGTAACCTTAGTAAGACTAAATAGTCTGCCAAACAAACTGGATTCAGAGAAATGGTTTTGTAGATGCTTTTATTAGTGTAAAATCATAATACTTCAAGGGATCGTTCTATGAACTCAAGCACCGAAGTTGTCACATTTTAGGTGACTACCCAAGTAATCATCAAGCACTGAAACGAGGCATTATATCAGCATGATATCTGCATTTAAAGCAGCACTTAAATGCCATGATGCTCTATATTCAGATATACAGCTAATATGATGCTAAAAACCCGAATTAATCCACCGATGGTGAGACTGAACCCTTCTTACACTTCACCAGAATTACGAACTCAAATATGGCCAATATGGTACTGAATACATATTATCATCAGAAATTCCAGGAAGAACCAGGAATATTCGATATGTCATATTTTCAGTTTATAAAATATACTATTTGTCAATCCTGAACGTATTGTTCATCGTTTTGATTAAAATATTGCCATCAATAGTCTTCAACGACCTGTTTATGTTAGTTATATAAAAGGGGAAATTACATAAATATTAGAAATTTCATATAATCAGTCCATAGAATGAATTATTAGACAATCCTTAGCGTCAATTTTGATTACCGATATGGATTCAAGATGCTTAATAAGTACATGTTCGTTGAAAATTGTGTAGTTATAGTGAATGGAGACTTTGTGTAATTTTCGAATATACTCGTTGCAGTTCAAAGCCGGACCACTCGAGCCAACCGATCATGCTCTAATTCTATAGAGGCGCATAGTGTGGCTAGTCCGCTGTATGTGCTATACAACGCACCAGATGCGGAACAATAGAATGCAAGCAGGATCGATTAGTGCGAGTTGTAGTTTCCGGTTTTGAACTGCAACGAGCATATTTTCATCTCTCAATTATGTGCTCTCAGGTATTGTTTTGGTCATATCTCCTTGAAGGATTATCCAATCATAATGAAATTTTGACCAGTTATTTGAAGATTTTATAACTTTAATTTGGCGCTAACAAAACTAAAATCGGTACACAAATAGCTCAGTCGGAGACTAAACTGTTTGATTACTATTAAAATAGGCCGTCAAGTACTGTTTCGTTTATATCTTCGTAACGAAATGTCCGAATAAAAAAAAATAGCTCTCTATGAGAATGTTGTAGCTTTCATTTTCGTCAACAGAACTGAAATCGGTTCTCAAATGGCTGAGAAACCGATGTGACATTATTTGTAACACACAAACACACACACACACACACACACACACACACACACACACACACACACACACACACACACACACACACACACACACACACACACACACACACACACACACACACACACACACACACACACACACACACACACACACACACACACACACACACACACCCACATTTGGTGTAAGAAGGGTAAAATGGCGAAATAACGTGCTATTATAACGCAGAAATGACAGCTCGTAAATAGAATTAGTAATTCTATTTCAATGCAACTAAACATACCCAAGTACCCAAGTGACCTTAAGTATTAAGCTATAGCCCGATAATAGTACTATAGCAGCATTAATGTTGCTTAAAAGTTTTATATAAGCATACGTTATGCATGCAACCTTCTTATTAGCATCAGAAATGCATACAAGCACTTACCAAAATCTAGCATTATCGCCAGCATTTTATGCGCATATAAGGCTGTTACAATGCATAAAAGCATTTATCATGTTCATACCGTAAATGCTTTGTATCTGTATTTAGTGCTAATATAAGGCTATCATATAATGCTGTGGTTTTCTTGTTCGAAGAAATAAAACCAATAGTATCACTGAAATCGTACCGCTCGTTATACCAAAACTTGTTTTTATACTCTTCTTATAAATCTTGTATTATTTAAAATACAGGAATCAATGTAAATTTGTTTTGTTTTAATATCTTTTGCCGTTTTTTACTTCCCCATTCATTAATTAATCAATAAAACAAAATTTTCCTTAAATCCTACGTTTATAAGACCTTGTACAAAAATGTTTAGGTGCCCTGCCAGGTGACCTAACGGCAGTTGGCCGGACGCTTAGCCATGGTCGATAAAATCCTCCTGTGATCTCTTGACATAAGAAGCCGAGGCCAAAATACCATATCCTCAATCGTTTGATACTTCATGATGAAGACGGCAACTTCCAACAAACACTTTATCCTGTAGGGGGAGTGTTGATCGCTATCTCAACTAATTTCAACGGTTATGTCGATCCCACCCCAGTGAATGTTTCATTGGAACAGCTGTGGGTAAGGTTAAAGATGCGTCGCTGTTCTATCAGTATTGGTGTTATTTATCTACCACCCGATCGCAAGAATGATTTACTCAGCGTGACCATATCGAGTCCATTGAAGCAATTCATTCAATTCTGAGAAATGATGATTGGCGACTATAATCAATCGGGTCTTGTTTGGAACACACCTAGTAATGATCATCCTACCGTAGATGTATTGCAGTCAAATATCTCTGCTGCTTGCGCTTCGTTACTTGATGGATTTAGTCTGCATGGTCTGTTTCAAGTTAACCACATTTACAATCATAACGCTCGAGTCCTGGATTTCGCTCTGGTGAATGAAAAAATGCTTGCTGCATGCCAGATTGAAGAAGCTGTAGAACCGCTTTCTCTTCTTGATTCCAATCAGCCCGCTTTTGTACTAACGGCAACTCTCTCACAGCCAATTGTATTTGGAAGCATTCCGGATGACCGATTGCTTGATTTCCGTCGCGCCGATTTTGAAGGACTAATAGAAGCGCTCCGTGAAACTGACTGGCACATCCTAGAAACTACGGAAGACATTGATGTTGCTGCGGAATACTTCACCAACGTGTTGAAGAATTACTTGGTTGATTTTGTGCCGCTGCGTAGGCCGTCTCCTAAGCCACCTTGGGGGAATGCACATTTACGACGGCTTAAACGCCTAAGATCGAAAGCACTGCGAACCTACTGTCAATCTCGTTGCCCTTTCGCCAAGCATCATTTCGCACGTGCAAGTATTAATTATCGCACGTATAACCGTTTCCTGTATAAGCACTACTGTATACGCACTCAGGAAAATCTTCGCCGACAGCCACGACATTTTTGGAAGTTTGTTAACACTAAACGGAAGGAGAATGGATTGCCCGTTGAGATGTTTCTGGGTAACAAAGTCACCACATCCGCATCGGAAAAGTGCAATTTATTTGCAACTCACTTCAGACGTGCTTTTTCTGATTCTCCTTCGTCTATACATCAAATTGCAGACGCTTGTAGAGACACACCTAGTGACGTGTGTTTCCTAAATAGCTTTGAGATCACGACCCATCAAGTAAACGCTGCAATAAATATATTGAAAGACTCTGCATCCAGTCCTGATGGCATACCGTCATGTATCCTTAAAAAATGCAGCGGAGAGTTGATTTCCCCTCTCGTGAAACTTTTCAACATTTCATTACGGCAGCATGTATTTCCTGAAAGTTGGAAGACGTCAGTCGTGTTCCCTGTGTCTAAAAAAGGAGATCGACAGAACATCGAAAAATTCAGAGGCATAACTTCGTTGTGTGCTTGTTCAAAGGTTTTTGAAATCATAATGAACGAGGTACTTTTCGAATCGTGTAAGAATTATATCTCTACGGATCAGCATGGTTTCTTTCCCAAGAGATCAACCTCGACAAATCTCATCCAATTTGCCTCGTTTAGCATACGCAACATTGATGCTGGTGCACAGATCGACACTGCCTACACTGATTTCAAATCTGCTTTTGATCGAGTTGACCACGGGATACTACTTGAACGCCTACGAAGAATTGGTATCTCTGCGGACCTTGTCCGCTGGTTTGAATCATACCTTAAAAACCGTAGGCTCACCGTTAAAATAGGATTAGAGTCTTGGGACGCATTCTCAAATTCATCTGGCGTACCACGAGGGAGCAATCTTGGCCCTTTGTTATTCTCACTCTTCATTAACGAGCTTTCTACCGTACTACCGTACCGTACCATCTGGTTGCCGTGTGTATTACGCGGATGACGTCAAAATCTACATGGTGATCAAAACTATCCAAGACTGCTATGCAACTGTTGTTGGGTCGGTTTGCTGATTGGTGCACCCGAAACATGCTATCGTTAAGCATCCACAAATGCAACATCATTTCGTTTCATCGCAAGCTCAATCCGATCACGCACAATTATGCAATGAACGGCCAGCCTCTCGATCGTGTTCATCAAGTTCGTGATCTAGGCGTCATTCTGGATTCGGCACTAACCTATCGATTGCATTACGACGATATTATCAGCAAAGCAAATCGACAGCTGGGTTTAAAATATCTAGTGAATTTAAAGATCCTCTCTGCCTTCGGTCTTTGTACTGTGCTCTGGTGTGATCGATTTTGGAATTCAACTATGTTGTGTGGTGCCCATACCAGGCAACATGGACAGCTAAGATCGAAGCAATTCAAAGAAGATTCGTGAGATATGCCCTGCGTCGCCTACCGTGGCGTGACCTGTTGAACCTTCCACGATACGAAGATAGATGTAGATTACTGGGACTACTGACATTGGACCAAAGACGGAATATTGCGCAAGCTGTTTTCGTTGCCAATACAGGTGGAATTGACTCACTGGAACTATTAAGTCAGCTCAACCTCTACGCTCCTGAACGAATGCTTCGCCAACGAGACTTCTTGCTGCTTGAACCCCGTAATTCATCATAAGGACTTCATGACCCTGTCCGCTTAATGTCAGCTAGGTTCAACGTTGTCTACTGACAGAATGGATAGTACGAGAAAGATAGATTAATGAGCAAGTTCCAATTGATTGACGACGAGGACTGCTCCGAACTATGGATGTTTCTTATTTTATACTTTTACCATACTCGTAATACGATTGTAATCTTGACCATACGTTTGTAATCTTGTTTATTTTAATTATGTTTATGAATGTGCAATAAAGCAATGTTTTGTATTGTATTGTATTATATTCTACTGTATTGTATTACAAAAGATATGGGGTTTTTACGCCAAGTCAAAACGGCTTTTCCCCGTCATAAACAAATTCGTTAAGACTACCTTAGGTCAGATGGAATATATACAATAATAAAGAATAATAAAGAACAAATGTCTCCCCGTTTATCACAAGCTTCGAAAGAAAGAACAGCGGAATGAACATTCCCATCTCGCTGACCGTCAGCCACAGAAGGACCTTTTTCGAGAAACTTGGTGTGGGAGATATATTCAATGTCACTGATCGCTGACCCTCGCTGATGAGGGCGTAAAGTGTCCGGTCCCCTGCCAGTCGTTTCCATCTAGCGTCAAGTAGGTCTCGTCATTCATTGATGCCGCGCTTCGCCAGAAAGAAGTTTTTAACCAGCACGCTCATCCGAGCTCACTCAATTTGGAGTAACTGTTACTCGATTTTATAAATATACTAGCTGAACCCGGTGCGTGCGCTGCTACGCTTGCAACTAAATGAAGGAAAATTTAATATAACTGTCACGTTAATGGTTTTTTTTTTTGGAATGCCTTTTTTTTTCTTGAATAAGCAGGGGTTCAAACTTCTATCAAAACATGCTTCTTACCCGAGAAATACACGTTTTGTGTTTAAGTAACCTGGATAATTCTCATTTTTGGTAGAAATTTGTGTTTCATGTGTATGGGAGCCCTCCCTTCCAGAGGGGGTGGTTTATCAAACCACCATACAATCATTGCCTTCAAAACCCCCCACATGCCAAATTTGGTTCCATTTGCTTGATTAGTTCTCGAACCATCACACTGGGCTCTTCGATTATAATAAAAATTTGAGTTTCATTTGTTTACCGCCCCCCCCCCCTTACAGAAAGGGGAGGGGTCTTGCACCACCATAGAAACATTCTTGCCTTCAAAACCCCCCACATAGTTCTCGAGTTATGGAGAAATTTCTGTCTCATTTGTATGAGAGCCCCCCTTCCTGAGAGAGTAGGGCTCTCAAACAATCATAAGAACCTTCGCCAGCCCCAGAAACCCCTTCATATAAATTTTCACGTCGGTCGGTTCAGAACTTTCCGAGTCTATTAGGGTCTGATAGACAGACAAACAGAAATTCATTTTTATGCATATAGAAATCTAGCCTCCAAAAACCCCCACATGCTAAAAGTGGTTTCATTTACTTGATTAGTTCTTGAAGTATGCAGAAATTTGCCTTTTATTTGTATGGGAGCCCCCCCCCCCTTCAAAATGGGGAGGGGTATTGAACTGCCATAGAAACGTTTCTTGCCTCCAAAAACCTCAACATGCCAAATTTGCTTTCATTAACTTGATAAGTTCTCGAGTTATTCAGAAATTTTTGTTTCATTTGTATATGAGCCCTCCTTTCAAAGAAGGGAGGGGCTTGAGTCAACTTAGAAACATTTCTTGCCTTCAAAAACCTCCACCTGCCAAATGTGGTTCTATTTGCTTGATTAGTTCTCGGGTTATTCAGAAATTTGTGTTGCATTTGTATGAAAACCCCCCTCCCTCCCCATTCCAGATGGCGGAGGAGTCTCAAACTTCCATAGAAACATTTCTCTCCTCCAAAAACCTCCACATGCCATATTTGGTCCCATATGCTTGAATAGTTCTCGAGTTATGCACAAATTTGTGTTTCATTTGTATGAGAGCCCCCTCTTACCGAGGGTGGAGGGGTCTCGAGTTACCTTAGAAACATTTCTTGCCTTCAAAATCCTCTACCAGCTAAATTTGGTTCCATTTACTTGATTCTTTCTAGAGTTATGCAGAAACTTGTATTTAATTTGTATGAGAGCCCCGCCTCCCCTTGGAGTCTTGAACTACCGTAGAACAATTTATTGCCTTTGAAATCCCCGCAAGCCAAATTTGTTTCCATTTGCTTTATTAGATCTAGAGTTATGAAGAAATTTCAGTTTCATTTGTATGACAGCACCCCTTTTAGGAGTGGGGAGGGGTCTCAAACCACCATAGAAAAAATTTTCGCCACCAGAAATCCCCACATGCCAAATTTGGTTCCATTTGCTTGATTAGTTCTTGAAATATACAGAAACATCTGTTTCATTTGTATGGGAGCCTCCCTTTCTAGAAAAGGGAGGGGTCTCAAACTACCATAGCAACATTTCTTGTCTCCAAAAACTTCAGCATGCTAAATTTGGGTTCCTTTGCTTGATTAGTTCTTGAGTTATGGAGAAATATGTGTTTCATGTGTATGGGAGCCCCCTCTTTCAGAAGAGGGAGGGGTCTCTTACTATCTTAAGAACCTTCCCCGGTCCCAAAAACCCCTGCATACAAAATTTCACGCTGATCGGTTCAGTAGTCTCCGAGCCTATTAGGGTCAGACAGACAGACAGACAGACAGACAGACAGACAGAAATCCATTTATATATATATAGATATCTAAAACGTCAAACGCTGAGTAATCGTATTTTATGAATTTAAGTTATTGCTACTCAAAACGCAAGAAAACTGTGCGAAACTCAATTTTGAGTTAGCTACATTTTGATACATTCAACAAATGGCGTCGGATAACGAATAGCGTCTCTGTGAATTTGTACTTCGGAAGTTAAGTTAAAATCTTATTCGTATTCGAAAGTTGATAACCAGCGGCGACATTGAGCAGATAGCAGCCACTGAAGATGCGTAAACGTATCGTAAATTAAAAGGTAAGCCGTTTTATCTTTGACAGGGAATGTTTTTAATAGTCTTTTACATTACAGATAAACAAAACATTTTCGAAACTCTGTCCGGCGTGTGTATCGAGACCAGAGGCTATAAGAGAGTATTGGCAAAATGCCTTTTATACAACCTTTGCCTTTTATACAATTTATTGATATTGAAGATGGTAAGCAAGTATTTTATCACCGTTGCCTTGTCGCTTGATTTTATAAATGTATAATCGAACCACAAAATTCTTCACTATCAAAAGATAATATACATTTTATACTTTCATACTACAGATTTTATTCGGCCATTACTAAGAACTAAAGAGCAAATGCCAGCTCGTGGATACCGCCGCAACGTCAGCGGAACTGCATCTATGGATGTGACCTATGCTATTGGCAATAGGTAAATTTGCATTTAATTAGTTGCTAAATTTAGCATTTATATTCTTTTGAATATTGCAGCCAGCGGTCAATGAGCTGAACAATTACATGGCGTCGATGACGAATGCTATCCACCCACACATTATTTGTATCGCGGATCCGATGAAGGCCGGTCCACTGTATGTAATCCTGAACAATAATGTATATGTGTCAGTGAAGACGTCAATCCATGCCAAGATCCATGCTATCGACATCTTCCTTCGCAGCTTCTCGGTATTTGGCATACCAGTTCCCAGTGAATTAGTCATGCCAATGGATTTTCTTGCAATGACAAACAGATGACAGATGAAGGATCGAAGCACACGAATCACTGTTAATAAACCTGCTGCCTTATTTTAGGAGGAGGAGAACTGAATATGCACCAGTTAGTTGACTCCTGGTTTCTGTATTAGTTTGAATTTTGTAGCATCTTTTGCGGGGGCGAATAAAAAAATACTAATTTTCATAAATTTTTGTTTTTATTTCTATGAGTAAGTTTAACTCAAAACTAAATAAATTTCAGGATTACTTAAAATTGAGTTGTGGCAATGAAACTCAATTTAAGGTACGTCCGGTTTTAACGTTTTAGAGTTAAAGTTACTCAAATTTGAGTTAAACTGGATGAGCGTGAGCACCTTCCTCATGGGCGATTACTTGGTGCGGCCGGCCTCGGCTGACGCTTCCGCATAACACACTTACATTTTTCTACCGATCTCGGCTGTGCAGATCTTGGTTAAAGATTGTTTGCCGAAATCGCAGCAAAATTGATATGTGATATCAGCGGTACTTTATGATACTGCAGTAAACAAACTAATGCTTTCAATGTCAGTTGAATTTCAATTGCCGTGTGCTCGGCTGTGCGGATCTTGGCAAAAGATACGAAACATGCCAAGCTCAACTAAATGTGTACAATGTCCGTCTTTCCCAGATATGTCTTTACCGTTTGGTTGGTTCCAACAACCTCTTGGCCAAAGGCGCGAAACGATGAGGGCACCATGCTTCTTCAGCTTCTGCTGCACTTTACGTTCACACAGCACTGTCAGGTGGCCGGAACCAGGAGCCGTATTGCGGATCTCGAAACAAAGAACTTTTTCTCACAAGCGTTCGTACAAAAAGTCGTTCGTTTCGAGCTGCGTAATGCCACCCCAGGCTTCCGTTCAACGCTCTCGCCTTTCTACAGAAGGGAAAAGATGTTATCAATCCTGGTTCGGCTATATCCGGCAGCCACGAAGTATCTCACGGTATACATCTTCTTCGCTCAGGGATTCTTCGAGAGTAGTTGCTTGACTGTTTTCGCCATAGCTGCTGCAAATCAACTGATAGCACTGTCATTTTTTTCTGCACACAATAGGGTTGCTACGATTAGCGATGCATAAGTAAATTCACCACCAGGGCTGGGTAATCACATGACAAATAGTTCAGTCTTTTTTTTTAACGAATAGGGGAAGCTGGTTCAATTAGGAACTAGAAAGGTTTTATGAGCTACAAAATTACAGCACGTAAACCGATTTGCAAAATCAATTACGAAGATTCAGATGATACTGGAGCTTCCGAAAACTATAGTGGTTCAGGTCTATCGGTGACTCAGAATGGTAAGTAGCCAGATTCTTGAAAAACATCAGAATCAAATGGCTGAATTCCACACTTTGCAAAACCACTTTTGATGTTTTGCTCAGTAGCTCCGAGCTCGAGACTTCTGCCGCTAATTTGAGGAATCCAATTGAACATTGACTGTTAACAGCGTTTTTGATACAGACAAATCCTATGGTTGTTACCGATTGCTGCAGTGGGGAGAGAAGAATAAAAAACGAACATTCCGTTTTTCCGTAAAATTCTAAGAGCGGCTAGTGATCGATGCGACTCATGCTTGTCTAGCAACAGAAGTACACGTGTCACTTTCGAAGTCCGGGTGTAGTTTTGCAAGTGCGCCAAGAATTGAGCAAATATTTCGGAATTTATCCACTCACTTGTGCTGTAAGCACCATTTCCGCCTCGGCCGCGGATAAACATAAAATGAAAGTATGCGCACGCCGGCAGCGAACACGCCAAGCGCCAATGTGACAAGCTGACCATATTTTTCCGATGTCAGATGTCATGGCTCCTATTTGACGTGGTTCTCGGCTGAAAACGACTCGTTGTGGCCTGTGAGTTGTTGTCAAACCAGTTTCATCCATGTTCCAAATGGTATTGGCTTCCTACAGCTTCCGGGAAGCGAGGTCCTTCAGAAGATAGAAGAACCGGGCAACATTCACGGGATTAAATACTGAAACTCGGGCCAAACATGTTGATTCTGGTATTCTTATGGAGAGCTTTAGACCATGATGTGGAAATTCAGCGTCGACTTTAACTGCATACTGATATGCCAACGCACGCACATCGTTTGCGGACAATCCGAAGTAAATATCACTGAAATACACCAAATATTCTTCCAAAGTCTCTTCCTGTATTTTTTGTCAAGACCTAGGAGAATAAACAAAAAGGAAATATACACACATTAAGATCCTGGAGATTAAACAAATCGTGTTTTTCCCAATCTCTCTGATGGCAATGTCCTTGAATTCAGGCTGATCTTGTAACACAGCAAGTGCAGAAGTTTCGGATACTTTGGATACTTGTGTCGCGATTGATTCAGTTTTAGTTTTGCTGAATTTGCTCTGGCTTTGCAAACTAATCCGAGGAACACCATGAAGCCGTCAAGCTTCACGCAATGGCGCTCCTGAGATTTCATCCAGCACCGCTTTTTAAGTTTTTCGCTTGTAGGTTTGGTCCATGTTCTAACCTACTGGAGGAAGGTCGCACGATGTAAGTTCAATTAAACCAGGTACAGCAGAAAGTCTCTGTCCTATGCATCAGTACTCAACCGGTAGAGCGTAGAAGAATCAATCGTTTCCCGTTCTGATTTTTAGCGAAAAATGCTTTAACTGTTTGTTTTTTCGGCGATATTATACACTTAAGGTTATACGCAGCTTAAAAGTTGTGTGCATTAGTATAGGATAAGTAGTGATCAAGAAATGCTGTCGGAATTAACTTGTAAGCAGCAAACTGTGGACGGTTTCGTAAGGTCAGTAACGCATGCCCATGTAAATTAAATAGAGCTGTCAGTTTTCCTTACGGAATAATATTCCGTTTCATTTATTTCGCCAGGAAAACCGATGTTTCACCCATACTGGAGCAGTTATCAAAAATACTTCGGTAGAAATGGCACAAATTACTTAAGGTCTTAACTTGTCAGCTGCATGCAAACTTTACAGAGAAACACGTTTAGCGAAATACTGTATAATATTCTGGTGCCATTATTCATATCTAAAGCCTAGCGGTAGCTATGTAGTTGTTATTTACTTGATTCATAGTAAACCGATGTTGCAATATCGCTATTATACATAATGGTAGTAGAAAACAGAGTAATTAGCTCCCTTAGCTCAATCAAAGGCGCAGCTTTCAAGCAACACCATGCTAGAGGTGGCTGAGTTCGATTCCCGGTCTGGTCTTGGAATTTTTCGTTAAGGAAAATTTACTCGACTCCCTGGGCATGGGGTATGATTGTACTTGCCACCCAACCATACTAATGCAACAATGGTACATGGCATCGAAAGCTCCCAATTAATAACTGTGGAAGTGCATTAAGAACACTATGTTGAGAGAGCAAGCAATAAGCTTGAAACGCTAAGTAAGAGAGAGCTTCTTGCACGACAGTAAGATTACTTCATGAAAATTAATGGTCAAATGGTCTATTCTGTTACAGTTATATCGCAGCAACCTTACTTTAAGTTTGAGTTTTTTTAGTTTTTTTTTAGTTTTTTTTTTATCTGTGTTTGTGTGTGTGCGTGTTTTTTTTTCTTTCTCAAAAATGTTCAAGTCAAAGTCAAAAGAAGCCGAAAGTTGTATAGTTTTAAGTTTTTTGACAATTTAGAATTTAAAATAAAAGTGTTATGTAACCATACTTCAAATTCCCGCCCATCTTCCCATCCTTTCCATTGTTATTCCTATTAACCTCGAGACGGCCGCGAGTAATCGGTTCTGCCCCCTTAACGTTAGTTTTAAGATAATTGATGTAAATAAATAAGAAATCTTGGCTCTGTAAAGTTAATTCGATTGAGCCTGTACAAATAAATGATCTTAATAAAAAAAAAAAAAAATATCGCAGCAACCGAATGTGTTAAAAAGTTTAGTTAATTACATCCCTCGAAGTGTGAGAGCACCCTCTAAAAACGCCTCACGGTGTATTTATGGAACACGTTTACTTTTAAAAAAAAATTCGGCATCGGCGAAACACCCACCTTTTGAAAGTATAGGTTTTCCCCTTTCATATGAGCATACAACATAAATATTTCATCGGGAGGTCTAGAACAATTTTTTTTAAAGATTTTGTGAGACTTTTGTTTTTTTTTAATTTACTGAATAAACACATAATAAACTACGATTATCGGTTTCTTATTCAAGATTTTTTTTATTTATTCTTGTAAATATATCAACGCCAGCAAACCTACAATTATGATTTGTATTTATTCAATTCACAAAAGAAATTTTATTTGAATACAAACAATAGAACTAATTAAAAAAAATTAATAACGAAGAAAACAATAAACATAATTAACACCCATAACGATTAACGATTCAACAAAAATTACAATACAAATTATTTAAATGAGAAAATGGTCCTTGTTGCATAGCTACAAATGAGAACTATTATATAGAAACTACAGCTCGGAGCAATTGCGTACTATACTTATCGGATGTCTCTGGAACTTTGACTTTGGCCCAAGTAATTGCAAAATCAAAATGCACTGTTTCACTGGCTTGTTCGCCAAACCTTCCCAATGCAGAGCTTGATTCCTTGCAAAACTCGGGTACATGGAACCTCAAAATATGGAATTTAGATGAATTGGGTAGTTTAGCTTCTACCCAACTTTTAGCAAACTCGTTGATTTTGATAGAGTATTCTGGAAGCAATTCTTCCTGGAAGCACGCTTCAAATACGTTCTGAAACCGGTCAAGAACCTGAAATATTAAATGGTGAAGTGGTGATAATGAAAAAAGAACTGTAAAATAATTCACTAACTGTTCTTAGTAATCCAATTGATCCTTCTGCTGGTATCAAGGATCTATTCTTCAGTAACTTGTGACAGTCTCTGCCAGTGAACCCGTAGTTGCTATGTCTTTGGCAGTTACTCACATTAACCCACCGTTGAGCGATTACTTCATCTTCTGCCTGGATTCGTTTGAATACTGCATTAACCAGACCAAGAGTAATGTGGAGAGCAGGCGGGGGACATAACATTACTGTTTTGGTATCTGAAGAGCCGCATAACAAAGGCTCATTCACGCAGTTGTAGAACCGTTTTGCTCTTTTCTCATCTGCGCCTTCTTCCTTCCATTTATTAAACGAATCGTTCAATGACCCCAATGTCCGAGCTTCACGAGCCTCCATTTGAAGATTAGATTTTGGAGAAATACAGTAGGGACAGGGAAAACTAGAGCTATGCCCCATAATTCCCAGCAGAATATTAATAATCTTCAAGTCCCCTGCAATAATCGCCTCAATCTTTTGGAGTTCCAAGATATTATACCAAACTTGCGCTATGTTTTGGTACTTTTCCGGAATATTTGGGATTAGAGCAAGGAGAAAAATCATTTTCACTCCAGTCTCCTTTTAGAAAACCGCTTTCTCTCGGATGTTTTGACTGGATTTGATAGAATTGTTAACGTGATTTTTTTTATTTAAACCCATCCCCGTCAATCCCAATTTGAATGGTTGTTTGTTCCTTAAGCAAACCACGCTCGCTGATGATAATGTTAACCATTTCATGTATATCGTTACAATAAACCACTGGTTTCAAGGATACTCCTGACACGTTTTCACATTTATCGACCTGGACATCGAACGGCAAAAACACTACTGTAAAAAAAGATTCAAGACGTTGGTTTAACTCCGTTAAGCCTTGGCGTACGTTTGCGGCAACAGCAATATCCATGCCCCGAATGATACTGCTGAGTTTGATTGTATTTCTTGTACTCAAATTGCACTCATTTTTGATTAAAAATAAATCATCAACTGTTACCGAGGGTTTCTTCCGAGTAGGATCGAGATTCAAAATACAATTCGTTGGACGGCCATGTCAATTGGAGAGCATAACGCTTCCATCTTCCTGCTTTCCGGTGATTTTTTAAATATTTCGCTACTGCTGACTCACCACTTTTATTGTCATTGTCCTGCAATACTCGTAACACATTATTTTGTCGTGTTGCAGCAGTACAATGGTGAACTTTGCCTTGTCCTATGGAAAAAGAGTAATTATTTATCGCTTAAGATGTTATTTTTTAACCACAGCAAACAGCTTAATATGGCTTGAAACGTTTAAGTTATTTTACAAAAAAAAAGTTAGGTTAATTTGTAGTGCAGTAAGGGGCAAGTGTACCATCATAAGCATTTTATTTCCTAATTATCGTATAATTTTCCCTATTTTTTTAACGGATACACCGATGAAAATTCTATGCGAATAAATGCTGAAATTAAGTATTCTTTCATGCTGCTTCATGATTTAACAAACATTAGATAGTTTCTATAAATTTGGAAATGATATTCAAATTAGTAAAAGTTGATAATTTTTCACGCTAATTTTATGTTCGACATAAAATTGGTTATAAAAATTAGATAACAGATAATTCTGCATTAAAGTTTGTGCACCATATCTAAAATTATAACCAAATGTATCTGTAGTATATCATCTGATCGGTGTATTGATATATTTCAGTAGAATTTCTGGTGGCACCTTTGCCCTAACTCCACTATATCTTACCAGTTTCAGAAAAACAGGACGAGCAATGCTTTATTACGCGAGCTTTTTTGGCGTTTTCCATTGATGCTGGTCTTCCTTGCTTCATTCTTAAAGTATGACGGTTCTGTAGTGTTATCCGTGCGGCTATGCAGATTTCACATCCACATTTTTTTGAGTTTCTTGTGCTTATTTGAAAATTATACTTATACTGATAAATCAGCAGTTTCTGTTCTCCAAATAGTGCAAAAGAACATCGACTGCAGATGTGCGTCGGATAGTACCATTTTTTTATTTTGATGTTTGGTAAATAAAGCTTCTCAATTATTTCCGTAGCCGCGTCTGACAAACTTCGCAAATTATTCTTTTTCAGGCACAACACACACACTTTTTTACGATTTTCTTCATGAGTACAGAATACCATCTTTATGACAAATTTTGACAAAGGCAAACAATAGCTGACAGTTGTAAACCTACAAAAAAAAAATAACCAAAAAAAAAAAACAAAAAAACAAACAAAAAAAAAAAAAAAAAAAATTTTTTTTTACAATTTTAAAAAAAAAAAAAAAAACACCCGGGCCCGGGCGCCCCCCCCCCCCCCCCAAAAAATTTACCCCCCCCCGAAACAAACCCCCGGAAATTTTTATAAAAAAAATTAAATATAGGTGATTTTATAAGGTGCGTTTTGTTCATATATTTTAGCAACTACAAAGAAGAACCAAGAACGCCTCGAAGCGATCGTCGAATGGACGCCTTTGGATGGGAGGACGATGATGATAGACAAGCCTCGAGCTCGCGAAAATCATCGTGGGACTAAGATACCGAAAGGGTCAAAATCTGTACGCATTAGTCGACCACCGTCTTCCGGGAGAGGTAGAGAAGAGGACTCACCTCGGCCGACACCGGCACATAAGTACAACAAATGGGTGCCAGATCGAAAAGAAGATAAGGATCTATGGGAAAAAGAGCAAGTTTGTTTAGATCGTGAATGGTACAGTATTGGCGAGGGATATGACGAAGAAAATAATCCATTTTCGGGTTTATCAATAAAATATAAAAGAAAAAGCTTAGCTATAGTAGCCTAGGGTATTTTTTCATTTCAATATTTTACCCAATTTACATAAAATCCACATTTTATAATAATGAGTAGACCTAACCCAAAATCTTATAAATCGTGGGTTTACCCAAATTTGGGTTTAGACTCGGTTACCCAATTTTGAGTAGTTCTCATTTTTATGATTTTGGGTCAACATCACTCAATTTTGGGAAAATCCGAATGAGCGTGTATGAACATTCAGTAGTCTACTGGACTAATTACTACTAGTTTGCATTACCGTGAAGAGTAGCCATGGCCACTGGGTCAACAAACAACTTAAATGGTCGTTCTCAAGTCAGCATACAGTGTGTTCAAGCTCTATTTGCACTGCGTCATCCATTTGTAGAAATTTGCCTTTTCTAGTTTGAAAAATTTTTTATAAAAGTCACTGAAATCTAAAAAAAAATGTGTTAAACTCCCCGATAAAATATTTATGTTGTATGCTCAAATGAAAGGGAGAAGCCTATACTTTCAAATGATGGGTGTTTTGTCGATGCCGATTTTTTTAAAATAAAGTTGTTCTACGAAATACACCGTGGCCCCTTTGACAGTCAACATTCAAATTTCGTTGCAAAAAAGCGAGCAATGACACCGATGTTGACTATGCATAAGAATCTAACGCTTGAACACAATGAACAAAAAGAAAACAGGTGCTATTCCTTAAGTTTAGTATCTCAAACTGCATATTTTGATATATTAGATATTGTATTGAATATTGGAGAAAGCGATCTATCCGCGTTAGACGTTAGTAAGCTGCTTAAGCCCTTTTCTCGCAAATCGAAGGCTGCACACAAAAAACCCGTACACGATGATGTAGTTAATTTACAAGACACTTTGCGATTAAAGACCTAATAAAATTTTGTTTACAAAAGCTGATAGGACCTTTTCAATTGTTGATCGAGAATTTTTTCCAGCTGATTTTTTCCCAGTCAAAAAGATGATGTTGGCTACTAGCAAATTCAGACCGAAACGCAGGGATTAAAACAACACGTGAGTCCGATTACAAGTGAAAGAAGAGGGTCCGAATTGAACCATGGCAAAAGGTCTGAATTAGATCAACCCATAATAAACAATTCTTATATCGAATTGAGCAAAAACTCTTACTAGAATCACCAGCAGCAAAATATCAGATGAAATGTAGTTGCCATGAGGCTTGGAAACACAATAGTTTACTTGAATTAATTAACTATTGTTCCTGAAAAACAAATGAGCTATTTAGTAAGAAACAAAATTTGCCACGGTGCTCCAAAACAACATTTGGCTCTGCCAAACATACCCGACGACAGAGAACCGTCAAATTATGGATGTTATATCAGAGCTATATGATAGCTAGGAAAATTATATTCATGATTCTCAGGATATCGCCATTGCTGAGAAGCAGTAGTTAGCCCTACGTTAGCCTATTAGAAGAAGTAGCACCTTTTCCCTATTTCTCAAACGGATACTAACAAGCATGATTTTGTTTTCTTACGGAGGTGAGCCTTTTACCATCCTTTAGATATATTTCAATAAATTGTGGAGTAATAAATTGCAGTTTTTTTAAAAGTTCAACACCCTTTCTTATTAGAAACTTTGGCCACGATGAGTAAACACTCATGCATTTCACGGTTTGAGATATCATATGTTGATCTTGAACTGGCGTATCGTACCTAAAGTTAGTTCAAATTGAAAACGTTTAGATCACCGATGAATACATCTTTTTGAAACGCTTAGCTGACAATTAGCGATAAGGCCAATAACCTACAATAGAAACTTTTTGTTTCGCTTTTATTTGATTGCTAAAATTTAAATATCATAAATCTAACAAATCTCAATTTGCCATCAAATTTGTTTCCGGAAAAATTTACTATGATTTGACAAAATTACCTAACAATATAAAGATATGCTAGGTAGCAAAATATGCCACTGGTTAGTTCGAGTTTTAATCTTCGCGTCAACTCGGGCTGCTTGCTACATTAAAAAAGGATGGCTGTGAATTTTTTTACTTTCAAATTCTGCGTTAAAATAATTTATTGATGTTTACATTTGAATCTTGGTATAAACCCACTTACTACAGCTTGTTGAATTTATTCATATATTTATTTATTTCGTCAACCGGGCGCCAAAATGGGAAGAAAAAAACGGGGTGGGAGGGTAGGCCCCCGCAACATAGCACTGGTCCTCACAAGCTCCTACCTCATGCTTCCACGGGTCAAGGGATGACAAAGACCGCCAGCTAAGGGTTGCGTACTTAGCTGGTAGTGCAGCCTGGGCACTGTTGTCCTTCTGACTTCAGCTAGATTGAGGAGGTGCGTTCCGAGCGTCTGTCCACCAAGGAGGTGCAGCTCAAACAGCGTCTGTCCTGGCATCCAGCGGTTGAGTAATAAACGCTGTATCGCGTCAGCTATACCTTAGGAAGCAGTCCCACCAACGCGATGTAGTAAGGTGGCATGCTGAAATCTTATCCTACCACAAAAAATGGAAGTATTCTTTATACGGTGTATAATTTCAGATCATCTATGGAATTCCCAAGTGTTGTTTAATAATTTTAATTTTTGTTGTTTCCTTCGTGGCAATGATAATGCAAGTACGTCTACAATTGCAGCTGGACATCAGTCTACAGACATGCAGACAGTAAAAATATAATTGTTACTGTCATTTTATATTATAACATCCCTTCACAATATTTTTAAAGCTATTTTCAGGTTTGCATTTATGCATCGTAAGTTTTAGCCCACCTAACCCACAATATGTATTTGAAGAGATAGGATGGTTTTTGACGTTTTTGTTTAAAAGGGATCATACGACAAATTCTACTAAATAAAAGTTTAATAATTCAAAAACTAAAATTGTTTATGATCTCTCATTTTCTATTGCACAGATATAAAGAATTATTTATGGGCCCAGTAGAAAGCAAGAGTTATCGGAGAATTCAAATTCCATTTTTCTTTTTCTCTCTCTGTTTTTTTTTTCTTTTTTGTGGATTTATAGCTTCCGTTTTTGGGCAGTAATCATAATCATATGAAATTTATTTCGGCTAATTGTTTGCTTAAATTTTCTTTGCTATTCTGCTTGGCTGCCCGGTGATCAACTTTCTTTCATTATATCACTTTGGAAATTTTTGCCATTTCAGAGTCTCAATCATCTAACATCACAGCAGAAGAGACAAATAGGTGCATTAAATTTTTATGTGTATACTATTACAACATCGTATTGTTTTCATCATATCATCATTATATATATTAGTATATCATATTAAAAATATTTACTAAAAGATTAATAATAATAATTAAATTTCATTTGCTTCAAGTTTACAAGGAAATTGATTCCAGATAGTATGTACAGATATTTTATTTCATTGTATGTAAAGGTGTTTTTCAATGAATTTAAATCATTGAATATTATTAAAATTAATAAATGCTCTTCAATTCTGCTTATAATGTATATCTATATGTCATGAATACATACATATTTTTTTGATTCATGTATAATTAAATGGTTTATGTTTTATTTAGTTGCAATAAGACCTTTACATTCCAGAGTTATATTCATCTACCACTGATTGAGCGGTATAGATGCACCAAGCTGCATATGATATTATTACTATTTTAACTATTTCATCATATTATTTTATTCATAACCATATTTAAATTACAGGATGACGAATTCCAACCATGGCATATTTTAATTAAATATTATAGTATATTTCATTGCTCTATTACATACTGCATATATTGCATATTAAGACATATTATGTACATTATATACATAAATACTGGGTTGGGAGGGAGCATCAGAGTATCATTCAAGCTGAAACTGGACGATGGTTTGATTGACTGCCTGAGTCTAGGAGGGAACGAGCATTATCATTTTCTTTATCCTACCGATTCGATTGTGATGCTGCGAATTCTACTCCAACAGTTTCAGTGAGAGTGACGCGCTTTCTTAACAAGCCATCCTGCAGAAAGCTTAGTAAGTATTGCGAACTGGTTTATTTGATTTGATGGATCGTATCGTTGGAAGGAGATTCTTAATTTCCCGTGGATTTCGCGTGAGTGTCTGCTTACGGGTCTGCCCCACCGTTTTTGGCCCTTCATACAACGATATTGTGAATTCAAATAGGTGGCTCAATTTGATCTTGCTATTAAGTGGAGCTGCATCCAAGCCAAGGGCATGAAGGGATGGTGGCTACCATACATACATACACACATACATATTTATTTATTTCGTCTACCGATCGTAGACTACATATTTACACTTAGGCTGTGTTCCAATTCGCGAATTAATGTTAATATTACTTAAACTTGACCGATGGAAAATAATCGATTAATCGATTAAAATCCCTATGTTATTGATCAACAATCTTTCGATAAGATGTCTGTCAAAATTGACTTCCCGTCTGTCAGAAATAAGTCAGCGCGAGTAGCAGACTTAATCGATTATTTTCCACCTGTCAAGTTTAAGTGAAAATTAAAATTTATTCGTGAATTGTAACACTGCCTTAGTTCTATCTTCTTAAAGATCAGCTAGAAATAAAATAATGTCTTAGGTTACTACGTGACATTGTTAAGTCAATTGATTCAAATTTCGCATAGTTTGTCCGATTGGTATTTAATGCAAACAAGTTCCGATTCCTCAAATGCCGCGAGGGGGTGTAGAAATTAAGACTACATAATAAGTTAGGGGAGGAAATGCGATGTGATACAATATCGTTAACAAACGAGATCATGGCAAATTCTCTTCGTTCTTTTAGAGCTGTATGTCAATAACCATACATCGTGCTCCGTAAGACGGAAGTGGAAATGTTGTCCAGCCTAATTTACGGAGAGCATACAAGAGAACCTGTTTTTGTACTGATTCTAATCGTTCTTCATATGTTTTCATAAAAGATGACCATATACTCAATACAATACTACAATACTACAATACTCTAGAATAGACCTAACATATGCAACGTATAATGTTCTGATCGTATATGGGCCATGAAAGTTTTGACCAAAACGTTTGATGAAAACCTAGCATATTGGTAGCTTTATGGATAAATGTGTTGTAATGGTCGATAAAATCAAGCTTAGAATCTACAATAACACCTAAATCTCTGACTCTCTTGCATTTTTCTACAATTTCAGTTCCTAAAGAAACAGTAATTTGTAGTGTATTTCTACTGAGAGTAATCAAGTTACATTTCTTAACGTTTATTTCTAGTAATCTTTTTTTGGTCCATATGTCAAATAATAATATTTCATTTATATAAGTTACATGATCTTGGTTATTCTTAATTTCCATAAATAGTTTCCTGTCGTCTGCATAGATGAAAATTCTGACCTGCTTAAGGGGTTACGCTGAAGTATTCTCAATGGCAGCCATTATCTCAAAATTTAGAATTGATTTAACTCAGAGTCTGTAAAAGATATTGGATATTTACTCACTACATTTTGTATGCTTACTTACTGTCAGCAATCTGATGTAGTTCGATTCGATGTTCATTCACTAACAATCGAGATTTATCATTTTTTATTTTTTTTTCCAAATATTAAAAAAAGGCCCCGCCCAACAACAAAGCCACAACAAAAATAAAGTGATTACAACAAAATTTTTTATAAACAATGAAGATCCCCCCCCCCCCACAAATTTCCACAACCAACAAGATTCCAATCCCCTAATTATTTAACTAGAAGCAGCAGGAAAGAAAAAAAACAACACGCCCCCACACCCCAAAACGCCAAACTAACAGAAAAAACTACAAACCACACACCAAACCCACCAGGGTTTCCAGCGTTTTGCTATCAACATGCATTTTTGAAAGGGTTGTTTTTTTTTTTTTTTTTCCACACATACAAAAAACTACCCACACTCCCTCCTTCAATCCCCCCCACAACAAATTTTAAAGCGATCACACATATCAGATAATTTTGCAGATTGACACTAGAGTTGTATTTTTTTATTATTATTTCCTTCCTCCCCTCTCTTTAAAATATCATTTTCTCTATAATATTATATATTTGAGGTATTATATCCGCGTTTTTTTCTTAAAGCCTGTTCTTATTAATTATTTCAAATAAAAACCAGTAGAAGACATCAACAGTGCTCTCGATATTTACTTAATCTCGTATGATTGATCGCCAGTTGATTGAGTTTAGCTTAATTTTTTTCTCTTCATTACATTTTTGTATTAAAAGATTCCCTCATAAAGACTGTTCCAGAAAGTATAAACACACCTTATTTTAACGGTCACTTTGAATATAATGAAATATTTCAACATGTTTTGGCTGCGTCCTTGTGTTTGCACATTTCTGAATGACATAGCATCAAAAAAGTGATCAGTTTTGTGTTACCTATCAAAATGCACGGTCTTACTCCGGAACAACGAAAAAGTATCGTGCACAAATGGTGCACTGTGAGCGGACTCTCCTAGAGAAAATTGGCCAAGGAAGAGGGTGTAAGCGTCGCAGCGGTACGATCTGCGATTCGAAAATATAGAGAACAGTGTACGTTTGAAGATGCGCCGAAGAGTAGTCGGAAATCCGGTCCTGTTAGTTCAGATATCAATAAAAAGATCAGGGTTGCCTACAAGCGAAAACCAGCGACTTCCGTTCGGGATGGAAAAATCCAAAGAAAGACTTGGGCTTAAAACATACCGGAAGCAGAAAAACCCAAAAGGAACCCAAAACAGGCCGCGTCCGTGAAACTACGGGCCCGCAAAATCTACGATTCGTTATTGTGTAGAAATTCTAGGTGTATAATAATGGACGATGAAACGTATTTGAAACTAGATTACAAAACGCTTCCTGGACCACAATTCTTTACGGTAAGCGTAGACAAAAACATCCCCGAAACGGAGAAGACAATTTTTACCGCTAAAAAGTAAGAAGGTTATGGTTTGGCAGGCAATATGCGAGTGTGGTAAAACATCTAGTCCGTACATCACAACGGAAACGATGAACACTCAGAAATACGTTAAGGAATGTCTCCAGAAGCGATTATTGCCGATGATCAGGCAGCACGAAGGTTAAGTTGTGTTTTGGCCTGATTTGGCGTCATGTCATTACGCAAAGGACACTTTAGAATGGTACAAAATTTTTATTCATAGTCGTTGGGCCGTCGATTGTAATGAACAAATAAAGAAAATTCAATTGCAGTATGAAATTGTTCGTTTTTTCACATGGGTATCAGACATTCATTAACACGAACATCCTCATGAATGTCTAAATAACAATTTTGCTGATTTTTTACATGATTAATTTGGTTAAATCCACGGCTGGCAATTTTGTCAAAAATTAACTGTAATGGCACATTGTCTCCCATGAATGGAAGCAGAATACCTTCAATTTCAACGTCAGAAATGAAGTCCGCATGCATTGATTGAAATCGCCATATACAGGTGGAAACTCCTTAAATTTGGTAGAGGGAATTAGTTCAGAATTAAATTTAGATGAAATCGCAATGAAGACACCACCTCCAGACCTCCTTTGTGCCATTTGATGGTTCCGGTCGTCTCTGAATACACAAACATCATTCCCAAACATTTCTTCACTTTTAATGCTCTCATCCCAACTAGTTTCTGTACCTAATATGATAAAAAAAAAGTGGAACTAATTAAATTATTTTACATAAAAATCATTACGAAACACTAAAATAGGTTCACGGAACATCAATATTGTGACTAAGAACGGCGTAAATTTCTCGTAGATTAAAGCCAACCCCTATTGTATAGAACAGGAGGACTCTTCCTCTTTGAAATAATCGTGGTAGATTAATGAAGCAAGTTTTCAATGTCGCGAAATTTGCGGAAGAAGAACTTGCTCACGTTCGTCAGTTGAGTGATCTTTGAAAAATCTGTGCTCTCCAGAAAAATCTTTGTCGGATCTTTGTCTACAAATTTGACAACGCTTCGAAGCAAACATCAGCTCATCATCTCGAACCTACGTCAATATGCCGGCTATTATTAATCCCCAAAGCAGGTCACGGTACATTTCTATAGCTATCGCGCTTTACGTACGAAGAGCTTTTTCACTCTACGAGCAAATCTTCATAAAAAAAAACCCAATGGCGTAAACTTGCACCTGATAATTAAAGTGAGTGAAAAACAGCTGAACACAATACATTGCATTGCGCGTTGGTCCGACCGACCGCCAATCGACAACATTGTCAAATTTCATCAGGTTATTCAATTTAATTATCCGCAGAGAAAAACGAACACAACCATTCAATATGAGGTTGTTCGATTATTTCAAATTGTAGAGATTTCAATTTTTGCCTCATCCATAACCAACCCCACCAACGAAGCGTCCACGAACACGTAGATGAAGCCCCGGTCAATATACAGACAGACGGCTCAGTAGAGCAAACTTTTAAAATGGTTCGATGCTGCGGTCGCTGGTGCTTTTGGGTTCTTCTACTAGAATGGAGACAAAAAAAGATTTTGTCTTTTTTGTTCACGCCTTGAATTTATGTGAAAACCAGAATCACAATTCCATTAAAGAAAGATTGGATGGCACTTGGCTTTCAGTGAGAATATTTAATGAATGTTTGTGTTGATAAAACTAGAACATATAAAATTATTCAAAAAGTCAGAGCCCCTTTTTGTGTTGAGAAGAAGACCAATGGCGCATTACTTAATTATACCTATAAATTGATGAATAAAATCTCAACTGCTTCAAAATTAATCGATCACCATTATTCCAATATGAAATTGTCGATTATCCATGAATTTATGACCTATACAAAGGTCGAATGAAGTGGCTAGGCTGAAATTACATCCCGTAACCCTGACTGCAACTTGTTCAATCTACAGTTAACTAAAATTATACAGCCTATATTGACTACCGTTCAATATGTCCCGATAATAAAAGTATCTAAACCAATCCGTGCCAATTCGCTAATGTTTGAACGAACACTGCGTGGTCACCTCAACTTATCTAAGCAGTAAATTCAATCATAAACCACAACAATAAACAACAATGACAGTAAATCGCTGGGAAAGGAACCGATCGTTAAACGCGCTTTTAATTCAAAAAAAAAAAACATGAGTTGTAACCTTGAGGGAATCGGTTCAATCAAGTTTCTTCAGCACGCACGAAGCGAATAAAAGTAGGTAGAGTATCTGTGAGGAGTTGCACTCGAGGCATGCATTACTCGCTGCCACGCCGCCCCAGTGGTTACAAGTGCGCTCATTGAACTTGAAATTCTACTGGCACAAGGCTCCTTCTGCTGCAAATACGTTGTTGTTTTCTTGAGAAAGGCTGAAGCCATACCTAGCTAAGACATGTAAATAGTAAGTAAACATTGAATTAAATGAACGCACAACCGCGTTCTGTAAGGTAGTTGTTTATTTATCACAGTCAAACATTTATTCCAATTAAAATTCTGTCAAGGGCATTGTTAATTGAAGCCAATGAAGAAGCTTCCTGTAATGGTAAAAGTAAACAGTAATGCAAAAGTCATATAACAATGATTTAAACTATAGGTTGATGGTACCCAGTTATTCCTACGATTGCTAACACGGTCGTTCTTTTGATATGTAGTGAAATTTGTGTAAACATTATGTTTACTTAATTGGCTTGATTTTTCTTTTCAAAATTTATCAGGACTGCAGTTTCCAATCAAAAGTATAAACATAGTTCCTAGGATAGGTCAATGTGTTTTCAGCCAAAATATATCAATAGGCAAAATTGTAAATTCAAAAGGGGTGTTAAACTTTGAACTAAATCTCAACATTATGTGAATTCACGATTAACCTGAAGGTACGTCTAGAATGGTAAATAAATTTAAAACCCATCCGAAGCTATTCATTTATCATTATTGTCATTTTTTGTCAAAATCCGTTTGAAAAAACGGTCAGAGTAAAGCTTATGGCTTAGAATCAGCTTATGAACCTTCAAAATGAATGATCGATTCATTTTAATTTCTTTCAGGCTTTCCAAAACCAAGAACTAAATTAATCAACAGCCAACAACGAGGGCTATCACGGCGACAAACCCATATAAAAAATTATGTATTTTTCTTTTAAAACATGATTATCGAGATTTTTAGCCTTGGATTGGTTCAGCTCCCGTCGTAGTCACTCAGACAAATTTGGGTATTTTCGTAACATGTCCAGAGGTGAGATTCGAACTCATGACTTTGGCGTGAGAGGTATGAATGTTGACCAATGTTAACTCTAGACCGTAAGTTTATAAAATTATACAGCAATTCCATAAAAAAACGATCTTTCAGAATTTCATAATAATTCGTAGTTTTGTTCTTTATTGAAAAATATTCTACCCGTATTTTTTTTATTTCGTTAATGGGGTGGCCGTTTCTGCATTAGGGTGGTCCAAAAACTGACTTGGATGGCATGTGTTCTGGTCAACACCTCCTTGTGTAACATTTTTTTAAAAAGCCTTTTTCTCTGGCTTCCGGGTATATACAATCTTCTTAAGGGCTTACGCTGAAGCATTCTCGATGGCAGCCATTATCTCAAAATTTAGAATTGATATAACTCAGAATCTGTACTACATATTGGATATTTAATCACATCAGTTTGTATTTTTTTCTTGCTGGGAGCAATCTGATGTAGTTTGATTCGATTTATATTCACTAACAATCGAGATTTATCAACTTGAAATAGCGAGGCAAATTTGCGAGAGAGAGAGAGAGAGAGAGAGAGAGAGAGAGAGAGAGATAAAAGATAGGGGAAAATACACGGAGCAGCAATTCACCTTAAGCCGATATATGTTATTCAGGTTATCAGGCTGCAACTTTTTGGAAACAATGAGAAAATCAATAATAGGAAAAATAGATTATGTTATTATGTAGTACTAAGAAAGAAGGTAAAGATTTCGTGAATCGCAATTGTATTGTGCAATCTTCAAGAGGCTTAGGCCATTTTTAAAGAGCAGTTTCCCGAAATTAAAATTGGGTTTTCCATGTTCCGAGTAACCGGCCTAAACATTGCATCCTGGTTGGTACGAGTGGAACCAAAATGTGAAATTGATTTATAAGACCATTTCAGACAAAAATTACTTCTACGTGATATCAACTCATATCGTGATTTATTTCTCAAAATAATGTGCAATAATCCCAATGAGAAATGTTTGTTGGACGCATGTGATAATTGTCCAGGCACGGAAAAACTTGGTCAAGTCAAGGAAAAACTAATTTCTCTTATTAGTGAAAATCATGTTAAAACCCTGCAATTCAAGCAATGGCGTCAAACTGATCGTTGCTATAATAATCTGGTGGAAACGGAAATACAAGAATTTGTAGATACAGTTTTAAAGAAAATTTATGATTTATCACCGCATAACTTTATTGCCGAACAGCAAGGCCGTTATTTAAAATACCTAAAAAACAATTTAGAACCTACCGATAGTATTTATTTGTGATTTTTCTGAAAAGTTTTCTTTCGTTGTACAAGAAGCAGTTCAAGAATTTCATTGCACAATGCACAATGCACTATCTATCGTTTTGCGATATATTACACAGATGATTCCTCAGATTTAAAGTTCACAGGCTTTATAGCTATAGCTGAATTCACAAAACACAATCATGTTGCATTTCGTTTATTTATAACAGATTGTGTTAAATACATGAAAAACAAGTTGCCTGGTCTGAAACAAAAAATCACTTTTTCTCTGATAGATCGGGCAGCCAATACAAAAATAAAATGACAGCTTTTAATTTATGCCAAATGCAAAAAGATTTCGGTCTTAATGCGGAATGAAATTTTATCGCAACATGTCATGGATAAGATCCATGGGACGCGTTGGGAGGAGTATTGAAACGCAATGCAGCAAAAGCAAGTTTACAAGGCCATCTCATAACTACAGCAAATGAACTACATATATGGGCCACTTCTAAGAAAGATTCCAAAATACGACTATTATTCAGAGCATGATTACAAAACAATGGAAAAGAATTAAAAAAAACCACCATTTGTCAACATAACTGTTGCTACAGAATGAATCATGAACTAATATTTGGATAAACCGCAAACTTTTTTTTTTTTTTCATAAAATAACAAATTATACATTTAAGGGTTAAAATTCATCCTATATTCAAAAAAATATTTCATTTTTTATTTGATGGAATAAAAAAATGTTTTTCAAGATTTCACCCTATTCTTTCTGTTAATATAAATCAAACATCTATTTTTTCACAGAGAACAGACATCCAAGCTCGATAATATTTGTTGCAATTTATTGTGTAAATTTTTAAAATCAAACCGTTGGAAAATCAACGCCGCCTAGTCTAGGTTTCACCAAACTAAAATTGACAGACTATCAAATCTCGAGGCAGTTACAGAAATTTACACACGGAGGGCACTCCAGCTTGGATGTCTGTTCTCTGTGCTATCAATAAGCACCTTTAAGGTACCTTCTACAGTCGTAGCATTAACACAATAACGTCAACCTGTGTTATTATTGACAACCTGACAAAGCAGAGGGGGCATCATGTTGCATACATTCTTGAACACGATGCCTCTGGGGGAAAGAAAACCACGAGCAAGTGTGATGCATTATTTTATTATTTTTCTTTTTTTTTTCGCGGTTTTCACCAAGAAGGCACAATGTTTTAACGAATAACTAAGCTGAACGAGTTTTATTGTTACGAAAATTTATTTCTCCTGAGATGATGTTTTCAAACACTGTGAAAAAAAAAATCGATGATTTTAATTTCAGAACGGTCAAATATATTTTCAATGAATCAAGTTTGATATTTACTCATACATCTAAATTTACAAATTGGCAACGTAGATCAACTGTCATCTCAGTATTTCCAATATTTGATTACAGTGGTAAGTACTAGTCCAATTATTTTGAAGTAGATAAAACTTCTTGCGACGCCGTGAGTTAAGAGTACTTAGTTTGTCGTTTTCTTTACACACGTTCACAAGAGAAGCTTGTCACAAAAGCTCTTTTTCAAGCCAACCAGTTGCACGGTTCACGTGGTTGAATCGTGTTAGTTGGATTGCATATAGTTGGATTGCATATTGTGTTAGTTAAAGAATATAGACCAGATTTTTGAACCGATTACTAGGTAATCTAGTATAATAATTCATGATTTCTTCTGAAGGTATTGTTCAAATTACGTGATACATATTCTGAAAAAAAAATGTATGATAAGATAAACTGATTTTTTCAGATTCTAATAATCCTGTATTGCTGATTTGGTAATTATTTTGTAATCAAGGATATCGTCAACGAATTACATGAAAATTAAAACTACCTCCTGCTTATTGACAAAAACAATTTATTGTGAAAGTATCTTTGTAATAAATAAAGCTATTGTTTGAAAAAAGTAGATGCCATGAAAGATGTATTGTTTAAAAATAAACTCTCATTTTTGCAATGCTAAGCCTTTTTCCGGGTCATAAGATTCAGAGAGGTTGGAGAATTGAAACTTCAATTCCGTTTGATTTTACGCCCGTGTTGGCGTGACCACTTAAATCAACTCAGTTTTAGTGTGATCTTTTCAGCGTATGAGCGAATCAGGAAAATTTCAGAATCAGCCTACCAGTAGACAATCTGCACTGCATGGGCCGATTTTATTTTATGATCTTTGGAATGCACGGTCGTTGAAATATACCTAATTTTGATGTCCGTGTACAGAAGTTGTAACACGTGTTGATTATATATCCCGCAAATAAGATAAAATAATTTGCACTATGAAAGTTTGAAGCAAGTTGAATTGTCACAATTTATGTCATGAAATACTCCATGTGTACTCTACATCAACACATTTAAGTTATGAGTGCCGTATTGTTACATTATATCAATGATATATACACGGTGTTCAATAAGTTCGGATACACTTTCAAAATTTGTTAAAAAAATGAAAACATGTTTTTTTATTTTTTGGATTTATGTTATTGAAAGCTATGTTTACAAGGAACGTTTACAACATTTCTCTTGGAATGACCCCCCTTTGTACTCCTTAACGAGCTTCAAACGTTTCTCGAACGCGTCGCAGGCGGCACGCACGGACTGCATGGGCATTTCGTCCCAGATTTTGAGAATTACCGTCTTGAAATGATCCAAAGTGCTGACCTTGTATTCGTTCAGCTTCGCCATCATATAGGACCAAACAAAAAAGTCGAGAGGATTCAAGTCCGGGGAGCTGGGAGGCCACAAAGTTTTCTCCAGAAAGTCGGTTAAATTGTCCCGACACCAGGCTTGAACCACATTTGCCGTATGGGCTGGTGCACCGTCCTGCTGGAACACGTAGTGCTCATCGCCGTAGAGGCTTCGGAGACTGGGGGCAACAACCTTTTCCAAAACCTCAGTTTTGTAGTACGCCGCGTTGATTTTGACGTTTTTTTCAATAAACACCAAGGGTAGCTTACCACGTTTGCATACTGCCCCCCAAACCATCACCGACGCGGCACTTTGGAACCGAGGGATGTTTATATTGGATTCAGGAATGCTGTCCCTCGATGGCGCCCACACCCGGTCATTTTGCACATTGTGCGGCTGCTGCAGCACGAACAGTTTCTCGTCCGAAAAAACAAACTCCTGACCAGCGTGCCGAGAGAGGATCCTCTTAGCTCGATCCAACCGCTTTTTGCTGGTAGCCTCCGAAACGCCATGGACCTTACGTTTTTTGTAAGGCCTGAAACCAAGGTCCTTGGTGAGTATGGTGTGAGCGGTTCCAATGGAAACGTTGAGATCTGCAGCCGTTTTCCGGATTGAGCGGTTCTTTTTGCGCCGAATTCGCTCCCTCACGATCTTGATGACCCGTGGCGTCCTCGCTGAACGCGGCCGACCGGATCTCGCACGGTCATTGGTCGAGGACGTCTCCCGGTATCGCCTGATGGTCGTGTAGACAAAGTTCCGCTTGACCCCATGCGATTTCAGCAGCCGGAATATATCGCCGGGTCGCTCACCGTTCAAAAAACGCTTAATTACGAAGTCCCGATACTCTTTCATCGCGCGTAACAAACAAACAACAACTAACAGAATGTCAACACCGCGCACATTCGGTAGCGTATGAATGAAGCTAAAGCTGACACCAATACCAATGCAGAATATGTACATGGCGCATACCTACGCAATGATGAAAACTTGTATTCGAACTTATTGAACACCGTGTATTTCTATTCCTTTATATTATTATTATTGTATTATAATAATATTAATAAATTACCGAATTTTATCACTACTGATTAGTAAATGAAGAAAAATGCGTACCATTGGTTCTTCGGCACCTGTCGGTATAAAATAGACCCTACTGTGATTCATCTTGACTCAAGACGGAAGTTGTCTCCATCCTATTTGGTCCATGGCTTGGCCATGCTCTTGTCGTAATGTTATGGTATAGTTCCACTGCAATCATACATTACAGATAATCTAACATTATCGAATATCAGTAGCATTCTAATGAGTTTCACTAATTGCCAACAATCGATTGTTGCAGAAAGTTGCGGAGATCTCGTGCCAGACGCAAAGGCAATGTTGTAAAAATGATTTTTGATTAATTTTTTTTTTGTGCTTGATTATCAAGCTTTGGACTTTCGTGGTTTCATGACTTAGACTTTTTTTTAAATTTAATGGATGTATATTAATTTGTTCGAACCTCTTAAAGGAATCCTCCTATGAAAAGCTTCTGAATAGTTATTTATTTTAGTTAATTGTTATTTATTTTTAATTCCGTTATACAGACTTATTTGCTGACATCTTTTGTCTCATTTGTCAATGTTGTGCGCCTCACTGCTGTGCTTTAATTTGCAATAACTCATCTTCTATTAATAGGATCCTTTTTAATTTTAAAGAAATTGTTTTAAGAAGCATACGAATTTTCCATCCTTGCAACAATATATACACCCTTTCAATGAAGGGTTACACTTTATTTACATTAATATGAGGAGTAGCTGAATAAGTTTTTCAAGCCTTTTCAAAACAAATCTTGCACTTGACGCAAATTTCACATTGGGATTAGCAATCTTTCTTTTTACATTGCAAAGGTGTTGATATAGTGGCTTCTTCTAATTGACATTATACGCCCCATGGGGCTTTGTCTACCGCTCAAAGGAGTGTTCTTTGAAGCACTTATACAGTTTTCAATTGCGGGCATCCTTTGCGATTGTAAAGCATTTTATCGTATAGTTCGTTGACAGCATAATGATACGCTTATGCGCCAGGGCAGTTCGGACCAATCTCTCACCTGTAAAGACATTCATATATATCGGGAATCGCACCCTTGACCATTATTAGCATTATTAACACGCCAAATCCTACTTGCTTCAGCCCTAAGTCAATGTACATTTCTGCCATCATCATTAAGTTGCATGCTAAAATATCAACGTCGTTTGCGAAGCCAAAAATTTGGACGGACTTCCTGAAAATCGTACTACTCGTGTCTATCCCCGCTCTTCAAATTACACCCTCCAATGCAAACACAACAATACATCACATTCGAGATACTCGGAAGATACACATCACCTGATCCATGGTTGCTTCGACCAACCACGTTAGTTTTTCTGGAAATCTACATTCGTACATGATCTGCTATAGCTTGCCTCGAAAAGATTGTGTCGTAAGCTGATTCGAGCCGAGTAGATCTTATTTTATTTTATTTTATTTTGTTTTAATCATCTTAGCTCATCGGACTACATGACACAAACTTAAAATTAAAAAATTCGAGCATTACAAATAGGAGCCAAAAGGTGAGCAGAAGATTCGCCAAATTCAAACAATTCTTCGACAGTCGTAAACTCGCATCAACGCTGTTCGATAAAATCCTGGTTGGAGAAAAGCACCACTTCGTAATGCTCTCGGTGGCACTCGGATTTCTGTAGAGTTGAGAGAGAAGTCTCGAGCAGTCGACCTCTCCATTCAAAAGTTTGGCAACAAAAACCGCTTGTTGATTTTTCCGTCGGCGTTCCAAAGTACACAATTGCAACAGATTGCAGCGATCTGAACACGTCGGGAGATTTTGCGGATCACGCCATAGTAGATTACGCAATGCAATCCGGATAAACCTGCGCTGTATTTTTTCAATCCTCAAGCTCCAAGTCAGTCGATAATATTTTGATTTAAGATTTTCTTGAGATTTTGAACACAAACCCTAGTTGGCGATTAGCCTTAGAGATCACAACAGAGCGGTGGAGATTAAACGTTAATTTATGATCCAGTAGAACACCTAAATCGCTGAACTAGTAGGTTCTATGAATATTTTTTTTTTTGCAGATCAGTCCTTTGGGCATTGTTTGTTAAAATTTGATAACCTACTTAAACTACAACTACAACTACAATTTCAAAATGCTAGGGATGGGGAACCAGATTCCGGATGATCTCGGAGGGGTGTTTAGGATCATCCTGAGGAACTTATTTTGAACACGCTGAAGCTTCAGGTGATGTGTTTTTGCGCAACTCTCCCAGATTGGCATGCCGTACTCGATGACTGGAAGTATGATTTGCTTGTAGACAGCAAGCTTGTTTTTCAGGGATAATGTAGACCTTCTGTTGGTCAATGAGTATAGTAGCTTCAACAGAACGTTACACTTTGTGACAGTTTTGTCAACCTGGTCCCTGAAAATAAGCTTGCTGTCTATGGTAACGCCAAGATAGACAACTGATTTGGAGTTCGTAAATAAAGAGGAAGTGCTAGTATCCAGTTTCACCCGCAGAGACTTGTCTGTCAAATACGAGCACTGCCATGACGCACCGAGGTCGAATAGCTTCGCCAACAGAATTTCATGGTTGATTGTATCAAACGCTGCTTTTAGATCAGTATAGACGACGTCTACTTGTGCCCCTTTCTCCAGTTGCTCAAAACAGGTCGTGGTAAAATATAGAAGATTGGTGGTAACCGAACGTCCAGGCATGAAACCAT
Organism: Aedes koreicus; assembly: GCA_024533555.2. Lineage (NCBI taxonomy): Eukaryota > Metazoa > Arthropoda > Insecta > Diptera > Culicidae > Aedes > Aedes koreicus. The sequence goes on along the minus strand of JAHHFK020003095.1, from coordinate 19,944 downwards.
GTTAGTCGCCAGATATGTAGCATTTTGTGCGCTCGAGAATTAAACCACTCACTATTATCTAAAACAGTTTAGAGGCAGTTGAGAGATTAGTTATTCCCCGGTAGTTTTCCACGTCACGTTTTTCCCTTTTCTTGTGTACCGGAACCATTAATGACCTTCCAGACTGCGGGAAATGATGATGTGTGGACACGCTATATTGGCAATATTTCAGCCGAATTCCGAAAATCTGGTAGGTAGTAAAAATCTGGTCCGTAGTAGCGCAGGCACCCATGAATCCCGCTTGGTACTGCCCCAGAAACTTCTTTGGAAGTCGGAGCAGACGGCGGCATTGAATTTGGGAGAGCAACTTGTAGGCGGCACGCAGAAGCGTGATTGCACGATGGTTGCAGCAATTCACCCATAGCTGTTCACCCATTTTATTGTTATCTATCGATGAGACACACGATACCTTCCATCTCATTCTCCGGTAAATACTCTTTCTCCCAAAATTAGCCAGTGCAACGTCCTAGGCAGTGCTTCACCACCCTATTTTAATAGCTCGCTTGGGAGTTGGTCAACAATAGCAGCTTTGTTGTTTTTTAACTGACCGATTTAATTCTCAATCTCCTGGAAGTTTGGGGTCGTTATCCTGTGCCACCTTCATTTGCTGTAACATTGCCATTCGGGTGCTCGTCAAAGACCTGTTTCAACAGCATTCTCGCCTGTACTGTATAGTCCTTCTCTACTAACTGCTTGCATTCGCCTTCAAACCAGTCATTTATTGGGTTCAATGCAGGAGTATTTAGTACCGCTATTGCAGTGCTACCAAGGGCGGTTCGAATATCTCTCCAGCCATCTTCAAAAGTAGCTGCAGCTGGTTGAGCTACTTCTAACTGTTGTGCGTATTCCTGAGCAACTCCGGTTTCTCGTAGTAGCGGCATGTTGAGTCGCAGCGTGTAGTACACCATCCAATGTTTTGAGCGAGTGCATACTGCAACTAGGTAGTTGTCTGTTGATGGTTGGAGAAGAATTTACAGTCAATTAGAACATAGTCGATTGACTTTCTGTCCGGGGATGTCTTTACGGGGGATAGAACTTCGGACTACTAAACCACGGATTCACGCATCGCTGACCGTTATCGTTCGATGCGACATGCAGGCTGTTTGGCCCAATAACCGCCCGTCCTACATAAGCATTCATGTCGCCAATGACAACTTTAACATCCCGCCGTGGGCAGCCATCACACGCTTACTCTAGCTGCACGTAGAACGCTTCTTTTTCGTAATCGGGTCTCGCTTCGTGTGAGCAGTGTACCTTGATGATGCTTCTCGCATTGATCGGCAACCATCCAATCACGCGTTGACGCATTTTGCCCAGCTTTTTCGTGATGCCACATCTCTGGTAAAAAGTAGCCGCTCGAAGCCCGCTTTTCTATACCTTCTGCTTTGTCTAGCAAAGTTCCTGCAGTGTTACTATTACGAAGTTGCGTGGTTGAAGTTCGTCGACGTAATCCTATCGTTACCTTCGAAGCAAAGCGATTTGCAGTTCCATGTTCCGAGTTTTTAATCGTAGTCCTTATTTCGTAGCCTAGGTCTTTGCCGATTGTTCCGGTCCATATTTACTTTTGTATTATTTGCCATTTTTAATTTTTGAGGGTGGCTTGTTCGGCCTTCCCCAACCCCCTGTCTTGCCGGAGGACGACATCGTGAATAGCACTGTTTAGAGTTCCACGAGTTCCACGGCCTGGCACGAGGACGATGATCAGCCCCAAACACGAAGAACAGACGGTCAGATAGACTGAACTCTTTGTAGAAAGCAGCCCCCTTTCCCTGTCAGCATATGCGCACTGGGGTTGGTTATCCGATCTTTCCTATGTATACCTTAACTTCGGTATCTTGGATTCGTGCTTTCCCGTAATTGAGTTAGACCTAATCCAGACAAGATTGAAGCCATTCTAAACTTCGAGCGTCCTTCATCAGTTAGATTGTTGAGGCGTTTCCTTGTAATGGTAAACTATGTATTACCAGCGCTTTATAGAGGGGTTTGGCCAAATTACGGGCCCTCTAACAGATTTACTCAAGGGTAAACCCAGAGTAGTAAAGTGAAATGATCAAGCAGAAGAAACTATCACAATCCTCAAGGAAAAATGGATTACTGCTCCTATACTGGCATGTCCAAATGTCAAGAAGCTCCTCCAATTACTCAGAAGCAGGCTGACTCAGAGACACAGCTCTAGGAGTCTTTTATACTGTTTCGATGTTCCGGTATTTCTAGCTAACGGATAAATAATTGATGTGTTAAGGTCTGTATCCACATTAATTCGGAAACCTTCAAATTATTGTAACTTTTGAAATATTGCACGTAGGAATGAAAAATTTCACTGTGGTATAGCTGAGAGTCTATAATGAAAAAGACTGTGATTGATGTTTACATTTCATGTTTAGTATTCATGATGGCGACGAAAGAAAAACAAGTGCGCGAGCGAATTTTGTACGGGCGTACGGCAAATCCTGACTTGTCAATACGAGACCTTGCAAAAACATGGGATTTGCCTAAATCCACTGTTCACGATGTGCTCAAATCATTTTCGGAACATTTGACGGTGGAGAGGAAACCGAGAAGTGACAAAAACATTGGACGCGCTGATCCTGTCATGGACCGAAAGGTGAAAAGGATATTAACGAAAAACCCAAATCTCTCCATTCGAACGGTGGCTCGTAAAATAGGGATGTCGCCTGGTTTTGTCCAAAAATCAAAACAACGTTTGGGACTTAAGTCGTATAAAGGAAAAACAGTTCCAAATCGCAACGACAAACAGAACTTGGCAGCAAAATCACGGGCTCGACGTTTGTACTGCGAATATTTGACGAAGTTTTCATGCGTTGTTATGGACGATGAAACTTATGTCCTGGAGGATTTCAAGCAGCTTCCAGGGCTGGCTTTTTATTCTGCTATGGCCAGAAATGCTACAGCTGAGCATTTCAGAACGAAAAAGGCATCGAAATTTCCCAAAAAATACCTTGTGTGGCAAGCAATTTGCACGTGTGGCAAAAAGAGTAAATCTTTCGTCACTACAGGCACAATCAACAAGGAGATCTATCAGAAAGAGTGTCTGCAGAAGCGATTGCTACCCTTCATCAAAAGTCACAAAGAAAAACCTTTGTTCTGGCCCGATTTGGCATCATGCCACTATGCTAAAACTGTGATGGAGTGGTACCAAGCAAATCAAGTAAACATTGTACCAAAAACCTCAAACACGCCAAATTGCCCAGAGCTACGACCAATCGAGAGATATTGGGCTCTGATGAAGCGGAAGCTTTCTGGAAAGAAGCAAAGAATCAAAGACATCAAACACTTCCAGCAAATTTGGACAAAGACGGCTTCTACGATTTCTGAAGAGTCTGTACAAACCCTAATGGACGGAGTTAAGCGCAAAATTCGAAAATTTTATGCAAATACCGAATAACTATGTTTTGTCTTCACGAATTGTTAAAACACATCCGATGAATCTGAAATAAACAACTACGACGGAAATAGAATGCGAAATTTATGTTTTATTCATGTTTTGAGGTGTCCGGATTATTGCGGATACAGACCTTAAATTCTGAGAGGTGGTGTCTGGGTTGATGTTTCTTGTGTTGGTGGTTCTATTTTAGATCGTGTTAATTGTTTCATGTGTAGCATGTTTCCTTTATTAAAAATACTGAAAGCCAAAGATAATCAGCTACAATACATGTTTGTAATACCGTGTTGGGCTGAGCGACAGCAATCTCTGTGAATGTGGACAAGGTTACCAGGACGCAGATCACATTATTTGGTCATGTGCCGAGCATCGTGGAGTCAGATCTGAGCTTTATGATTCCCTTAGGGCTCGAGGTAGACAACCCAATGTACCGGTTCGAGATATCTTGGCTGTACGTGATCTGGAGTTTATGAAACTAATTTATGTGTTTTTGACTAACATTAGCCTTAGACTGTAGTTAGTTTAACATGTATGTATACTATTAGTTTTTTTTTATCTGTGTTTGTAAGTTTTTTTTTTCTTTCTTAAAAATGTTCAAGTCAATAGAAAACCAAAAGTTGTATAGTTATAAGTTTTTTGGCAATTAAGAATTTAAAATAAATGTGTTATGTAAACTATACTTAAAAGTCCCGCCCTTCTTCCCATCCTAAAAATTGTTATTCCTATTAACCTCGAGACGGCCGCGAGGAATCGGTTCTAACCTTCTAACTTTAGTTTTAAGATAGCTGATGTATATAAATATGAAAACTGGGCTCTGTAAAGTTGGTTCGATCGAGCCTGTACAAATGAATGATTTATTTTAAAAAAACATGTTTGTAAGATTGGGTTTATTTTATGTTTGAAAGATTGATTTTTTTTCCTTATTATTTGGAAAACCAACCTAAATGTTGAACACACAGTTTAGTTATTATCTTTCTGCACTACGTGTACCTATCTCGACAATATGGACTGGATCTCTTAAAACTCTTATAACAGTATTCAAATAAACTTACCTTCTTTGAAAGTTATTAGGACTTCTGAGAGTCATTTATTTCACTTATAAAATAATAGATGTTGTCTGCAAAAAATCATGAAAGAATTTTGAATATTTGGAACCAAACAAAAAAATTTGCTCAGCTATGGCTCATTATAAAATACAAACAAACTACAGTTTCGTTATCCTATCAATAAAAAATAAAAAAAAATAGTGCCAGAACAATTGACGAATTGAAAATATAGACATTATCATACCTCGTATTATAGATTGCTGAACACGACAAGAACTTTTTAACGTAAACTATGCACACTATTTGTTTTTCTTTTGAAATCAATGTGTTCGGTCTAACAGCTGTGCAGAGAAAACGCTAAAACAGATGGACGCTTTTAGATAGTATGGTAATGTTATCCTTCCGAGATAGGTAGCTCTACTACTCTAAATTGCAAAACACGTTCATCATATTGTTCAGAAAAAAAAACACGAATTACTTATCAATAATAGGTACACCACTGCAGCAAAGATACTTCATCCAGTGGCAAAAGATTGGATCACGATGTGTATCACTAACCTTCGGCAACCAGGAGGCCCCGAAAGCAGAAATTCTTAAATTTGCAAAACAAAAGAAAAGATTCTAGATTCGTCATACCTACCCTGCATGCACCCGAAAATCTTATCACTGACCTTCAGAAAATGTGCTGGAGCGTAAACTTGTTCTTGTCAACTTGGATAGTTGCTGCTGCAGAAGACTCGTTTTTGAAAACCAGTTTCATCTTCACAGCGACAATTCAAAAAGTATCATGTTGGTGATCTGTGCACCTTATGCTTCGGTTTCGACAATCGCGATGGAATGTTCTTTGGGAAATACACTCGTGCAGTAGGAAATGTATTCTAGGTGTCGTAGAATGGAATGTGTCTGTTTTCTGACAGTTCGTATATTGATACTGATAAAATTTCAAAGCAATTTAATGCAAGCACTTTTTAAGGATGTCGTCTCGAAAACCTCATTGCATTTTGGTAGCTCGACAATGTTCTGCTACGCTTAGCCAAAATGTGTTTAGTCGAGGTTTTTAGATTTATGTGACACAGATGAGTAATGTTGTGTAAGATATTGTAGGTACATAAATACGATACATAGATACGATGTGCCTCATGCTGCTTGAATGAGAAAGCAATGCCAGATTATGTTTAAGTAATTAAAACCCTGAGTGCCTTGCGACATAGCCATAGAGTGTTAATATACTCTTTGAGAGAAGGTTCGTCTTCTGTGTTGTTTATGTTTGATTCAAACCGTATGCAACTGACATACTACGATAATTGATCATGCCAATAAAAATAAAACTCAAACACAAATACGCTGATTTCACTAATGCAATTATGAACCTTTCCATACGTTTCATTTATGGTATTGATTCACAAACTTTTGAGATACTTTTTAAAATAATATCTGGTTTTTTACTGGTTTTGATCGCGTTCTCACGCTATGACACCACATTGGATTTCCTTAGTTCTTCAGATGACGGTAGGCTTTTGTGTTGCACGGAAGATTGCTCATTATTTTCTTTATGAATTTACTTTACAACAAGAACAACTCACACCTATCTCTCGTAGACAAAGTGGTTCCATTTATAAACATTGAAAGCCATGCGTGCAACGATAATTGGTTTTGTTTGTAAACATCATGTAGCGCTTTTGAGCCAGTTTCCAGCCTATCAAGCACTACTCGCACATGTGCTCTTAGAATGGATTTTACACAAAATGGAATGTTGTACAGCTGACTGTTGGATGTATCTACCTTTTCATACGGAGATTTATAATAAGTAAAAGTCATTATTTTGAGGATTTCTCTAAAAAGGACTTTTCTAATCTAAAACTAGACCTAGAGCAATGGAACAACAATATCTCGCTTTTATTAAAAAATTTTTGAAGAGGAAAAAAAAAACACTTTTTTTTTTTTTGAGGAAACCACTTTTATTGCTCAGTATAAAGGGTGTACGGAATCAAATTGCGACACACACAAATATTCGGCAAAATTCACCCGTTCAACCAATCATTTTCAAACTTTCAGGGAGTAAAATAAAACATGTTATGAATATTTTCTCATGTTTGTGTTATTAAATTTCAACTCCATATCCAAATGCACGAACCTTCTTCTTTACACTACTCATAAGGTCCTGTACAACATTTGGACCAACTTTTTTTTACGTGGCAGTCCATTTTTTCTTCATATCTTCCTCCGATTTCACTTCCTTAGGATGCTTCCAAAGTGCCTGCTTCATGATGGCCCAGTACTTTTCAATTGGCCGCAGTTCCGGTGCGTTCGGGGGGTTGAGATGCTTCGGCACGAAATTGACCTCCTTAGCCTTGTACCACTCCAAAACCTCTTTCGAGTAATGGCACGAGGCTAAATCCGGCCAGAAAATCGTAGGACCATCGTGTGACCTCAGAAGAGGAAGTAGACGCTTTTGGAGGCATTCCTTTAGGTACACCTGCCCATTGACCGTTCCAGTTGTCACGAATGGGGTGCTCCACTTTCCACACGAGCAAATTGCTTGCCAAATCATATATTTTTTGGCAAACTTTGACATCTTCTGCTTTCTAACGTCCTCAGGGACATCGAATTTATGATGAGCAGTGAAAAACTGGAGCCCCGGAAGCTGCCGGAAGTCTGCTTTTACATACGTCTCATCATCCATAACGAGGCAATGTGGTTTCGTCAACATCTGGGTGTAGAGCTTCCGTGCACGTGTTTTACCTACCGTATTCTGCCGTTCATCGCGATTAGGCGCCTTTTGGACTTTGTACGTGTGTAGTCCTTCACGTTTTTTCGCATCTTGCACGAAAGTTTTGGTTAGATTCAGTTTCTTCGCCACATCTCGAACTGAACTGTTGGGATTCCTCTTGAAAGCTTGAACTACCCGCTTGTGATCCTTAACACTATACGGAGATCCATTTTTGCAACTTTTTTCTTTCCGATCGATGGTCAAACGTTCGTGGTACCGATTTAAAACACGAGACACCGTAGAATGTACCATTCCAGCTTCCTGCTGATGGCACGATGAGAAAGATCCGGATTTTCGAGGTACGTGCGCAAAATTTCATTACGCCGCTGCTGTTCTTCCGACTCCATCTTCGCAACGATTGCATATCTGCTAGTGAAACTTACACAGCGTAAACAAATACACACTGAACTAATTCCACCCAAAATTTCAATAGAAAATACCCAACTGGTAAAAAGTTACACCCATTTAAAAGTGGTGCAATTTGATTCCGTACAACCTGTCTCCCCCAAAAAACACCTTGTCCCCACACTTCCCAAATTTGTTGTCCCACCCCGGAAGGGACTTTCTGGAAGGCCCACCAAATACCCCCCAACGACGGCTATAACCTCTTCGTTTGATGAAAAATGTTTTCCACGAAGGAATTTTTCTGGGGTGTGAGAACAGCCAAAAGTCAGAGAGAGCTAAATCTGGCGAATAGGGTGGATGCTGCAACAATTCGTACCCCGATTCACTGATTTTTGCGATGTTTTTTTTAGCTGTGTGAGCATTGTCTTGATTGTTTTGATGTCTTGAATGATTTTTTTCTTCTGCAAGTCGGGTCTTTTTTCACAATTTTTTTCATCCAACTGGTCCAAAAGATCACAATAATAATCAGAGTTGATTGTCTTACCAGTTTGGAGATAATCTAAGGAGTGTATCGAATATAAGCTATCCACATACATTTGCGTTGTACGCATGTATTTGTGATGGTTTTTTATGCTCTGAACACTGCATGCTGTGCGTTTGACTGTCAGCTTTCTTTTGTTTACTTGTTTGTGCGGTTCAAATTCTGCGTTTTCAAAATGTCGCGTATTGAAAAGGAAGTGAAAATTAAGGTTCTGGACACATGGCTAAGTGAGAAGGGTATTACTATGCGAAAATTGGCGAAGCGGTTTGGAATTCATCATGCGAGTGTTAAAACCATCATTAATAAGTTTGGGGAACACTATTCTTTGGATGAGCTACCAGGAAGAGGCAGAAAACCCGGTTCTTCCAACCCGAAACTGGAGCAGAAAGTGGTATCTCTAATCATGAAGAACAAATCAATGTCAATACGTGATTTGGCCAAAAAAGCAGGAACGAGTGTCGGAATGATCCAGCGTATCAAGAGGCGAAACCACCTGAAGACCTACAAGAAGCAGAAAATCTCGAAACAAAGTGCAGAACAGAAGAAGCGAGCAGCAACAAGGGCCCGGAAATTGTATTCGCGTCTTTTGCAGCGTCCGGATGCATGCGTTTTGATGGACGATGAGACCTATGTAAAGGAGGACTCAAAAACCCTTTCAGGTCCACAATACTTTACTGCCGTCGTTGGGGAGGATGTGAGCGATGCGGACAGGTCGATTCAAGTGGAGAAATTCGGTCGAAAGGTACTGGTATGGCAAGCAATATGTTCCTGTGGTTTGAAGTCAACCATTTTTTACACTACCGGAACTATAAATGCGGAAATCTATCGATCTGAGTGTCTCCAGAAGAGATTGTTGCCTTTATATAAGAAGCATAGTACACCTCCACTGTTTTGGCCGGATTTAGCGTCGGCTCACTATGCCAAAACCACTCTCAATTGGCTTGCGGAAAAGGGTATAGATTTCGTTGAGAAAAATATCAATCCACCAAATTGCCCTCAGCTTCGACCCATCGAACGTTACTGGGCAATCGTGAAGAGGGTCTTCAAGAAGACTGGTAAGGCAGCTGGGAACATGCAGGAGTTCAAAAAAATTTGGGCTCAAGCGTCCAAAAAATGCGATGCAACACTTGTCCGGAACTTGATGAAGAGCATTCGATCCAAAGTTCGAAAATTCGTGAAGGAATAACTTAAATTTCATCCGGTCTTCATTATGTTCAAGTTTAACCTCGTACAATAAAGGATCAATTTTTTGTATGAATAAAATATCGGTTTTCAACAAAATTTGAAAGAAAGTTTGTGGATAGCTTATTTTCGATACACTCCTTATCAATAAAATTCCTTTTACATCCCAAAACACTAACGCTAACACCTTCTTGGCCATTTCTGGACACGAAATCGCTTTGGATCCGATGTGCTTGGTTCACACCACTCCTTAGCCTCTTGTTTTGATTCAGGATCATGGTTGTTGAACCAAGTCTCATCCATAGTGATGAACCGACGCCGAAAATCCTTTTTATCCTTTCGAAATTTCTTCAAATGTTGCTCAGAAAGTCGCATTCGAACGTGTATTTGTTGCATTGTTAGCATATGCGGCACCCATTGTGCACATAGTATTTTGAAACCCAAAACTTCAGCCAAAATAAGCCATGTTGTTCCATGCCTATGAAGTCAGCTATCACACCCACAGTCGATCGATGATCTTCCAAAACCATATCCTGTATTTACGCTATGATTTCTGGTGTTGAAGCACTTTTTGGACGTCCTGAGCGTGGATCGTCTTCAATGCTTGTACGGCCACGCTTAAGCTCCAAAACTCATCGATGAACGGTTGAAAATGAAGAAGAAGACTCTTTTAATACTTTCACCATCTTTACATGGATCTCAGTAACCGATAAACGTTCAAAAAACAAAGAATTTAAGGGCTTACGTTGAAGCATTCTCGACGGCTGCCATTACCTCAAAATTTAGAATTGATATAACTCAGAATCTTTACTAGATATTGGATATTTAATCACATTAGTTAGTATGCTTACTTGCTGTGAGAAATCGGATGTAGTTCGATTCGATGTTCATTCACTAACAATCGAGATTTATCAATTTGAAAGAGAGGTAAATTTGCGAGAGAGTGATAAAAGATAGGAAAAAATACACGAGGCAGCAATTCACCTTAATCACTGCACGATATTCGGATTTTTTCAGGGACCGGCAATCCTATTTATTTGCTAGCGTTTGACAGTATGCAACATATCACGGGCCTTATTTGAATAAGGCCCGTCTGACGTTTGTTACTACGGGTAGGAACGCCAGCATTGCTTACAAACAATGCATCTTTTGACGTTTGGTCGTTAGAGATGTTGGCTACAGGAGAATCGCTGTCCATCAGGTCCCTGGATTTTTCCGTTGGTAAAAAAATAGACTGACACGACAGATTCAAATGGTTTGTAAACAAAGAATGAATTGACAGATCGAAATGAATTACGAGCAGTTGTCATTGGTGGAGCTTAGTGTACTTACATGAGAAAATATAATCTCGCGTCGATAGCGATTACAAACAACACAGGTCTATTATATGAAAAATATGAACAATATCGTCTGCACTCTACGCGGATATTTTTAACAAAAGTTTAATACATGTAAGAACCATCAAGTGTGGTTGCTTCATTCCGAAGGCTAGTTTAAATAAATTTAAAGTAACTTCGCTTAAAATTCCGAAAATCAATGTTTTTATGTTTGAAAACATCAATATTAATGTCTCCGTGCTTCAAAGTTTTGGCAAAGTCACTGACCGGAATCCATTTTCATCAATTGATCGGGTTATATGTTTGCATTTGGAGCCCAAGAATCCTACGGTAGTGAAAACAGCAGCAGTATCACCAAAACGGATGCCACCTTCGGGAGAGGAGCGTGAAGCGAGCGCTGCTGCTGGCCGGCAAGCACCCGGTATAGCAGCGGTTTCTTCCTTCAAAGACGGAAGGCTGGGCCAGCGAGTGCATGCGTTGAAACGCCTGACCAAAGGCAAACAGATTGAATCTGGTTTCGTTGACTTCTGGAATGCGCGTGAAAGGACAAGGACAGTACTGAATAGTGGACATTGAACATATAAGTACAACCTTTTTAAAATAGCTTCATGCTGTGGTGATCTGATGGCATTATATGGCAAAGTAGGGAGGATGTTGGATGCAAGAAAAAAGATGCACCGTGTCCCTTTCTGCATTGTAGGTTACGCCATACGATCTTATTTTGGCGTTACATGAAACATTCCCAATCAAACTTCCAAAGCTCTAGCTTCGTATCGTTAGAGACGATTTTATTTCACCTTTTTCTGTAAGGGGGAACAGCACGCCGGGTTATTTTCCCTGTTTTCTGTCTCGTTCGTATATACACACGTATTGAGACAATCTAAGCTGGGCTGGAGTAGGTTTATCGCTAGACCGTGCAGTATCCGTTTTTGCGTTGGAGTGAAAAGGCCAGATAGTCTACTCGATTGTTGTACACCAACGCGAAGGGGGCAAGTTGCGGGCAATGTGCGGTCAGGTGGAAACCTTGCTTAATAGTTCCGCCTTTCGAGAACCTATTCTGAGCGCGGGGTTTTCTCCATGAAATTCTTAAGAAACATTACAGTGGTTCTTGTTTTTGTTCGGCAGTATTTGTCACACAAAGGAAAGTTTGTGTTTATTTATGTTTAGTGGGTTTGTTAACCAGTAGTACTTTTGTATTTATTCATTTATTTATTTATTTTTTTGACAAGGCATATATATACCGCAAAAGCTACGGACAGCATAGTTTTATAGTTGTGTACCAAAGAGCGCAGGGATATTTAATCGCTCAATATCTACTACGAAGGTTTTGATTGATTTTTATGGAGAGTGGAAGTATTCAAAAATTGAGTGGTTCCACTTTTTCTGGAGATTGTATAGCATTTCCGGTGGAACTTCAAATGGTGAGTTGACAACCTGGAGAGAGGGAGGTCCTTGCAGGTTCCTATATGGTGCCTCCACAAGTCGTGTGATCACAAATGACTGCCAGCTGAAATATGGCAATGGTAATATTGTCGGGTTGACTGTAGTGGGATGAGGACGTGCGACAGACGATCGTATAAGTACCTGGAAATCACATCATATATTTTTCATTATCATTTCATTAGTAGTTTCAGCACATTTTGGGATCGTCTTTGCAGTCCAGTAACATTTATCTTGGGAGCTTGGAGCAGAATAACAAGCTTTGGAAGCTGTATTTATTTGCCAGCATTCTGCAGAACGTTTGCATTGAAGTAGCACTTCTTAAGTTCAACTGCTGTTTCCGTGATGGACTGGATTGTATTTGAGTATGATTGTTTAGTGGCATTGTGTTAGATATTCCAATTGGTTCAGAACACATCAAACTGGACTCTTCCATCATACAAATGGTTTCTTTTATAGATTACATTTAGGTATAAGGAAGACTTTAGAAATCGTATCTTGTAGAATGATCTGTTCCTTTTCATAACCATGGCGTATATTTTTATTGGAATTTAAGCTATGATGATTGGAGTGATCTACTCTGTTTTCAGCCTTTTCAGGGACTGTCGAAATGTTGATACGTACCTAATTCATGATTTCAGTGATCAACCAGTGGATGTCGGATATATTTTGTACAGACATATGTTGTGTTCTCTGACTATTATTGTGAATACAAATACTAATCTTACTGCAACGGCTGAAGTCTTTCCATGAGAGGTTGATCAGCTAAGTTAGCTAAGTCACCTATTTCAATTTTAGCTAAGTTCAACTATTTAGCTGTCGTTCTCACATTATTATTGTTAAATAGTTATTTAGGTAATTTATTCATAATAAAATTAAAATCAGTGTAGAGCTTGTGAGATCTACTTTAAATGACTAAAACGGTAAGGAAATGGAAGAGCACCTTGCAATTTTAAATACAATATTCTTTATATGACATAGAATTTCAGATTGTCTTTGAGATTCCCAGGATTTGAAAAATAATTTATTCGAGGCTATGCCACATTGTATAAGCTTTAAGTTTAATAATGGAAACGCAAGTCTTTCTACAATTACAACAGGACAACAATCTACAAACATGTGTAATAGTTATTATGGTTTCATGTTATAATATCCTTTCACTATATTTTACATACTATTCTATATGAAATTGCATACTGATTTTCCATTTTCATCATTATCATTAGCTGTTTTTTCATTACTCGGATTTTCATCATGTATTTAAATATTATTTTATTATTCTTACCTCGGAGCGTACAGTACGGTATGTCCACGCATCCTTCCTCCCCTGTAGATTCACAAAATGCGTTGTGGTTCAAATCTATTCATTTGAATCCAACTCAATTTGCAGAATCTTCTTTTGCGGTTAATGCAACGCAGTAAGCCTGTCCACTTTGACGCTTGTATCATGCCTTTGATATGCTGCAATCATCAATATTGACAAAAAAAATAATTGGGCGTCATCAAACCTAATTATTTTCGGGAAACTTTCTCGTACTGGCTGCGTTTGTATTAGATTAGATTAGATTAGATTAGGAAACATCAATATTAATGTCTCCAGTCAGCACAATTGGCGTATCATGCGCACCATACCTGAACAACTTGCGAGTCAAGAATAACTTCAAATTCTTTCTAGTTGTTCCTGGTGAAATATACACCGCAACCAGCAGAATTTCAGTGTCGATTACTGATATCTTAGCTGCACAAATATCCCTGAAACTATCGACAACGCTGAACATCTCGTCATGATGATCACTGAGCTGTTGGAATGGGAGGGCAGCCTATTTCAATCGAACACACTCTTTAGTTGGGCAAATTGATTTGATAGTCCTGAAAAGGACGGGTTGTAGCTATTGAGAGGGGGAACATGGTTCGCGTTTGAATATAGGCTTTTTCTCGGTCTTTTTGGGCAGCGGGGTGGCCTGGATGTTTGGCAGGACACCACACTGTTGCAATAGTCACACCGGAGGGAAATTTATTCAGCTCCTTGTGGGTGAGGATGGCCAGCTGCAGGTGACGTGGGCTGATTCTAGTCTTCTTGTTATCACGAGCGGCGTTGCCCGCCAACTCGTGAACATCAGCGACTAGGTATTCCATCATCGCAGTGAGGTAGACGGGAGCGCCGGCAACAACGCGCTCAGCGTACTTGCCCTTCCGGAGCAAACGGTGAATGTGACTGACTGGGAACTGCAATCCAGCGCGATTCGAGCAGAACTTTCCCTTAACCTTTTCTCCTTTGCCACGGCTAGATATGTTGATAGGTAGTAGAGTGTGCTGGACGATTAGAGGATGCACATCTGAGACCTGATATGTATCACTGATAGCTGCTCACCATGCCAGGCCTCTATTGTATACCGGCATCGGGTATCGGTGCATGAAAAGAAGAGGGTAGCAACGATGGCAATGCGAAACAAATTTTACAAAAGGGGACGACCCTCAGTTGTTGCGCCAAACACCAGCGTGGAAATAGAATCATTAGTTTTCATTAGTGCGACAGCTGCTCACGCTGTATGGTTTCGGAGGTTAAATTCAAATCTTCTCAACTCAGATAACAGACAAACGGCCCTTTTCAGTGCCACAAAATATCCAAAGAGAGTTGAGATATGGACAGTAAGCGTGAACGTTGCATCTAGAAACTGCGAAACAATCATAGTTAGTTAATATTGTTTAGAAAAATTGAAGGTCACATTCGAAAATTCACAATTATTCACGAAATAGGTGAAATTTTAAAAAGTGAAAAACATCAAGTACAGACAAAAGAAAAGTCCATAAAAAATCTCAAATATGAAACCAATACGGTTAGGTTAAGAAGTAATAGTAGTTAGTGTAGGTTGAGGCATTAAAAAACTTACCATGAATGCAAAGCATTCAACATGTAAAATAAAACCACCAAAACATGCAGAAAAACAAAGAAGCAAATCCGAGACGAAAATAGGATTTAAGAAGAAGATAACATTCTACTAACTTGTAGCAGCAGTCAGCAACTTTAGAGCGCTGCAGTAAGTCCACAAATGCCTTGGATTTTGATTCCAAAGCATAAGACAATAATTATCTGAACTTCCTCGAGAGCCATGCAGAGTGTAACGGTAGGTGGTGGCTGCCCGGAGAAGTGTCTCTGTACTTGCCCAGCAAAATACAAATTCATGCATTGATGATGGTTTAGGTATCGGAAGAGCTATAAATTAACGACTGCGGAAGTGTCATAGTACTGCACTAACGCCAATATGGCCAACGGCTGCTAGCCAGTGCACCCTCCAGAGTGCTTGTCACCGCCAGCTATCAATCCGAAGCCGGCTGATCCGAACATCTTCAATACCGTCGAACAACTGGAGCGAAACTCTACGGTGTACCCCTTATATATCGTTCACTGCGGCATAGGAGACCTTCCGTGCTTAACTGTGGCAGTGTGAATCAATCAGAGTGTGGCGCAGTGTGAGTGGGGTGTGAAAGTAGTTCTCCTCCCCGCGGTGCACGCTGGAAACGTTAAGCTCCCCTTAAAGACTAAACGAATTACATCGGAGGAAGCGCCTTACGGCACGGAATCCGGCAGGAAGCCGTAAGCAGTCGTGACATGGGGAATAGGGACGATCTGGGGTAGTGCCGCATTCCCAGACGTTTCAACACCGGTTTAGGCCCTGGCTTTCTCGATCGGAGGAGGGACCATACGACGCGAGGTTCGGCAGGTACCGTAAGTGGTCGGGTAGGGAAACTGCGGACGATCTGGATGGACCACCAGACGTCCCAAACCCTGCTTGGATCCAGGAGCATCTCGATCGAATCAGCGTGACTTCGACGAAGCTAACTACTAAAGGCCTATGTAGTTAGACATAGTGGGTGCGTACTGCTCACTAGCCCCCTGCCTGAAGTAATACAGAAAGGTGGTTCCGGGGAGGGCCGGGCCTCGAGGCACGTGTGGGTTTTAGTGGGTCGAGGAGTTGACGCCCTCATCCCCACACCCTGAGTTCTTCAGGAGTCTGTTTGCAGATTTTCCATCCCTCCTGAAAAAAAAAAACAAACTTTGGCGCATATATGCTGTCATTTTAGACCAATAACTTTGAACGGTTAGACATGTTTTCCTTTTAAGCACTCTTTAGTTAGTTTAAACAAATGTAATGAATTAGGTTTGCAACAGAGATTTGGCGTTAATGTTCCACCTTTCAAATGAAATACTTTTCGTTTAATTTTTTAAGCTATTAAAATACGGTGGTGAAGCATTGGCACTGGGTAGTTCCCAAGATTTGGGAGGAAGAGTGTTTACCGAAGGATTGGGTGGAAGGTATCGTGTGTCCCATTTATAAAAAGGGTGACAATCTGGATTGCTGCAACTATCGTGCAATCACACTATTGAGCGCCGCCTAGAAGTTGCTCTCCCGAATGTTATGCCACTGCCTGTTACCAATTGCTGAAGAATTTCTTGGGACAACACCAAGCGGAATTCATGGGTGCACGCGCTACAACGGACCAGATTTTCACGATTCGGCAAGTGCTGCAGAAATTTCTCGAATATACTAGGCTGCCAGAGAAGTCCCTTTAATTTCCTACAGATGGCGTTGGTAATCGCCAATGTGAACCACTTTCTATGAGCTTCACTCCTTGAATGACGGCTGTCAAAATTTTAGCCATTTCTGTCCACGCATTCATTAGTGACAACAGTGAGAAGAGACCGATCAGCAAGTTTTTTTATTAAAATGGAAAAATCCGAGTTTCGAGTTTTGATCATATACTATTTTCTACGCAAGAAAACGGCTGTCGAAAGCAAAGCCAAGCTGGATAATCATTTTCCAGACTCTGCTCCGTCGATTCAAACGATTCATAAGTGGATTGATGATTTTCGTTGTGGCCGTACGAGCACCGTTGACGCACCGCGTTCTGGACGCCCAAATGAGGTCACTACAACAGAGAACGTCGATAAAATCCATGATATAGTATTGGAGGATCCAAAAGTGAAATTGAGAGAGCTAGCTGGCAACATCATGCATTCCGTTTTGTGTATGAAGAAGCTCTGCGCGCAATGGGTGCCGCGTTTGCTTACAATGGATCAAAAACGCATTCGTGTTACAACCTCTCAGGAGAATTTGAGCAAGTTTACACGCAATCCGAAGGAGTTTGTGCGCCGATTCATAACCATGGCTGAAACTTGGATCCATTACTACACACCGGAGTCATCGCAGCAGACAAACCAGTGGCTTTCACCGGGCGAGAGTGCTCCGAACCTCCCGAAAACGCAACAATCGGCGGGAAAGGTTATGGCCTCAGTGTTTTGGGATGCGCAAGGTGTAATATTCATCGACTATCTTGAAAAAGGTAAAACCATAACAGGCGCATACTATGCAGCGTTATTGGATCGTTTGAAGGATGAAGTCCAGAAAAAACGGCCGCATTTGCAGAGAAAAGTGTGCTCTATCATCACAACAATGCGCCTGCTCATTCATCCTCAATTGCTCAAGCAAAATTGAATGAAATTCGAAATCAATTGGTTTTTCATCCACCGTAGTGACTTCTATTTGTTCCCAAACCTGAAGGCTCACCGGTGAGCGATTTTACACTAATGATGAGCTCATAGCTGAAACCGATATCTATTTTGAAGGACCTCCGAAGGAGTACTATTCGGATGGGATAAAAAAAATAAAAAATCGGTGGACTCGCTGTATCGACCTAAAAGGAGAGTATGTTGAGAAATAAAACCGAACTTGGGAATAAAAATGTTTTCGTGTTTGATATTAGAGGGACTTTTCAGGCAACCTAGTAACGTACCCACATATTATCTATTCATGGATTTCAAATCAGCTTACGGCACAATCGACCGAATCATGGCAAATCATGCACGAATATGAATTTCCAGAAAAAAAAATTAGAGGTGGGTTATATCAGGAATATAACCGCGAGGATCACGTAGGACCGCGGTGGTGCATAGAAATAATGGTATCATCTTATTTATACATATTATAACACATATAGTTGGTCAATATTAAAATGTCTTTATTATTTTGCTTGACCCTTCCCTTCTTATGAAATTCGGTTCAGTTTAATGAAAAAAAATTCAGTTCGGGTTTGATGAAAAATCTCTGCCGAATTCACCACTCTCAACTGAATGCCTCAAACAATCCAAAATTTACTAGCTTTGATAATATGCACTGGTTGTTCAGGATAAATCACGAAAATTTCACTTAAACACTAACTCTTTTATTGCAAAATTAAATTGGTCGAAAAGGACGATGGTTATGATACGCCTAAGAAATTAATTTCTATTTTCGGTTTATTTGGCCAGCATGCCACCATAATGTGCTGTATTCAATCTGGAAAGTAGTTTATTAAACTCCTCGTCGCTGTGAATGGTCGACGGCAAGATAGTTGGGATGATACTATTAATCTAGTTGTCACAAACATCGTTTTGCGCTGGGAGGTGCCCGGCTCCGGTAAGGCTTCGGAAGCGGATGGCGCCCGAGCGGATTATCGTTTTTTTTACGAACCATTGCCACGGCAATAGGTCGAGCGAAAAAACTTGAAAAACTTTGCAGCCCTTCCTTCTGGTTTGTTGATGAGGAAGCGCATAGGCAACAATTTAGGAGACAGACGCGCAATCGCAAGAAACAGAATGAGACAAAGAAAAACCGAGAAAAAATCGTCATAACGAGAGAGCGAAAAACACAAGCGTCGATCAATCGAACCCGAATATACCAATAAAATCATTTTGGTTCAAATCGTGTGCCTTTATACTGGTGTTGATAGTATTGCCTCCAAAGAAGAGAGGCACGAAAATGCAGTACGAAGCAAAATTCAAAAGAGGGGACGGGTTTCAGTTGTAAAATCAGGCACCGGCAGCAAAGCAAAATAATTTTACAGCTGAGAGGTGTGGCTAGTGCTGTATTTAACATGGAATAAAACTAAATGAAATAAAAAGTAAAAAATTTGTTACCCGGTTTTGATGACCCGGAGAGGGAAAACTGTATTTTCAACCTGTTCATGTGTAGATTTGTATGGGAGCAAAAGTAGGTCATCTTAAAGTGATAAATTGAACTACTTATACTAATATTACTTAATTGAAATTTTAATGCAAAACATTTGTAAGTTTTGGTGTATAAATGAAGTCATTTTGTTCAGTCAGTAAC
Organism: Aedes koreicus; assembly: GCA_024533555.2. Lineage (NCBI taxonomy): Eukaryota > Metazoa > Arthropoda > Insecta > Diptera > Culicidae > Aedes > Aedes koreicus. Next base: position 693 of record JAHHFK020003095.1, on the reverse strand, counting down.
GAGAGTCATTAGCGATCAAAAACCTTTCACTTTTGCGTAACGCTCTCATTTTTCAAATTTTGAAATGACACCCGGTATAGAAAAAAGAAACGTAGTCCTACGTTAAAAACTGCGCGGTTGGTCAAAGCAACGATGGATCGAGTGATGTGTGTCATCGGAGTCTCAAGGACGCTCTCGAGTTCCTTCAAATCTCGAAAAGGGTTACGGCTAGGGGATGAATTGTCATGTTTGCTATTTAACATTGCATTGGAGGGTGTGATTCGGAGAGCTGGGATAGACACGAGTGGCACTATCTTCAGGAAGTCTGTCCAACTTTTTGGATACGCCGACGATGTTGATATCGTAGCACGTAACTTTGAGACGACGGTGGAAACGTACATCAGACATGATGCTGAAGCTGGTTGGATTTTGCTTCTGATTAATGCGTTGAGCCCAAAATACATGAAAGGAAGAGGCTCACGAGAAGACAATGTTAGCTTCCCACCACGAGTTCAGATGTGGTGATCGAGGTAGTAGACGAATTCGTGTATCTGGGCTCATTGGTGACTGCCAATAACGACCCCAGCAGAGAAATACAAAGGGCATTATGGCTGGCAATCGTGCCTACTTAGGACGACAAAGTTCACCGAACTACAAATTTGGCCATCTACAAGGCATTAATTAAACCGATAGAACGCTATGGCCACGAAACAT